>OY728131.1:66325607-67574982 GCA_963277665.1 Viscum album
AAAACAATAAATAAAATCCCAAAATTAGAAAAATCCTAGTTAATTAAATTATTAGATTTATATAATTTTAATTTCTTAAAATATTACTCAAATAATGATAATTGATAAATTAAAACTAAATGAATATTACATTAAAATTAGAAATAAATTTACTCAAAAAAATATTTATATAAAAAGTAGTAAAGATTAAATATAAATGTATTGGTTTATTTATAGTTTAAAAAAAAGCTTAATTCTTTGAAATAAAACAAAATCAAACACACATCAGAATTAAAAATAGTGGTTTAGTCGTAGTCAAAGAGATAATCTCATCCACATGGAAAACACCCTCTTCCGAGATGAATATTTTAGAATTAATGATCCAAAACCTAGATCAAGTTATAATAAATCAACTAACCAACTATCTAGGACATATATGAATCCATTAAACATTGACCATGTGATTAAAAAATAATCTTCAAATGGAATTCATCAAAAAAATACAATGGATATGAATATGTAAAGAGAGTATATAAGATTTATTATATCATCCAGTCATAGTCTAGGAGATAGTACTTGTTGATAAATAGGTTTAATAACACATTGTTACAAAATAAATTCAAGAAACCAAAATATAATGAATAATTATTTAGAGAAGATTGTGATTCTTGTTCTAATGTTCACTTAATTATT
Source organism: Viscum album (assembly GCA_963277665.1). NCBI lineage: Eukaryota > Viridiplantae > Streptophyta > Magnoliopsida > Santalales > Viscaceae > Viscum > Viscum album. Next base: position 66,326,280 of record OY728131.1, read on the forward strand.
CAATCTCATTTTATGTATCTTAGAGAGAAGCTAATGTTTTTTCTAAAAATAATGGTAAGTATGAGCATAATATGGATCTTCATTATACCAATAGAAATGATTCTTATGATCTATGTGTTCCAAAATTTCACAATCGAGTGTCGGTAGGAATTATCTATCTAAATATATTGACAGATGATCCTCCTTGATTGAGGAAGTAATGCACTCTTAGTTTTAAAAAATAACTCTCCTATTTTTAGAATGAATTTGTATCTTATTTTTCTTAAAAAATTTGATATAATTAATCATTATTTATATTTCTTGATAGGTAAATTAATTCATCCCTACAATATTAAATAAAACACTAATAAATTAATAAAACCAATTAAATGCATTAAGATATATATTGAGGCATATAATTCCAAACATGAGAGAGTGTGATGGTAGGTAATCTAGAATCATGTGAACTCAAGTAGAGACTCAATCTGATGGTGACTCATCCAGATTAAAATTTATTTGGAAGATAATCATCTAATAGTGGTACATTTATGGGGAGTTATTTCTACTAATAGTGAGGCATGTTGATGATAGGTTATCCAATAGTAGGTTTAGTCTAGCACTGAATCATCTCAACAGTGACATGCCACAGTGATGAATCATTTAAATATTGAATCATATCAATGGTGACATGTCTCAATGGTGACTAACTTAAGGGTGAATTGTCTCTATTAGTGGGTAATGTACGATAGTGAGACATTCCTGGTGCTGAGTCATCCTCAATGGTGAGTCCTCCCTAACGAAGACTTGATTTGAGTGGGGAGTCTTTTAAACACTTTTACAATATTTCATTAGAAATAATTACAGTACAAAATGATATCTTAAATAATTAAAAAATTATTAACATAATTAACATGATTTATTTTTCAACTTGACAAGGTTTCCAACAATTTTCCCTTTATTTTTTTTTGAGGATCCCAAATTAGTTTTGAAATTATTTTAGCCTAACATACTAATAGATGTTTGATATTTTTAAAAAAAATATTCTGAATATGGTCATTGAATATTTCCATAAAATATCAATGATGAATATGATGAACTAAAATCATAAATCATTATATCATTATACATTTAGCGGTTATTCAGAATAATTTTTTATCATCGATTTATTATATTCATCTCGGGGAAAATATATAAAGGATCTATTCATAAAGAACATAATTAATACTCCAAAAATGAAGTAATTTTAAATTTATATAGCATTTATTATTAATATTCTTCAATATACTCATGTTTTAACTATTTATAAATCATATCTCATTTGAATGAAATGAATAAGATAATAAATTTAATCACCAATTTAGAATTTAGACATCTATTTTTATTCCTTAACTATAAATAAATTTTGAAGATATATTCTCTAATAAAAATGTTCAATCAAATTTTTTCCTATATCTACATATATATTTTAGATACTCAACATTTCAAGGTGAGTGTATAGTTTTTTATTCAATTTTTATCACCATATTTTAATGGTATTATTGAAAATCTTCATCCATGTAATCAGATCCATTATCAATATGATATTATTTTATTCCATAACCAGTTTCATTTTTAACTCGTGGATTACAAGATATTAAATATTCCATATCATATATGAAATTATACATGTTACAAACATAATAAATATGAATAAAATTATTATATTAATTAATAATATAATGATACTCATTTGTTTATTCAAATAACTTCAAAAAGATAATCCATGTGAATTAAATATGTTTTCCTTTTCATATTAATTTGAAAATTTTTTATATCTCCCTATAATTATCATTATCTATTGAAAAAGATACAATAGTTTCTCTTTAACAATTCAATTTTTTATGCTTCTAATCATGTGTGATGATAAATCATTGTCATAAATTCATGGTAATTCTCCTAAAAATATTTTAAAGCAAAAGGACCACCATTTTATCCCTTAATCATTTCTCTCCTTATGTGATTTGGAATTCCAATGTTTGTTATATTGTTCCTATAGTATTATAAAATTAATGTTATTATTATGTATTCTTGGATCCCATAAACCACATGATTACATAAGTTCATAATATACATTTTGGATTTAAATCAACCATTTATGATAAAATATTGGTTTTTATAATGTTATTTGAGCCTCATTATCAAAAACTATTATACTCTCATTGGATGATAAAAGAATATATTATACTCACCAATGAATTTAGTGTGATAATATGAATTATTACACTAAAATCTATCCTAAAATAGAACTCTCCTCATTGAATAGAATGTACATTATTCATATATATTAATTTATAATTTTGATATCATCTTTAACATATAAGTATTTATTGAGTCATCTAAACTATTTTTAATTACTCATCACCTTGGCTTTAACCATAGTATCACAATTGACATAATTACGTCCATATACATCATTCTTCATTTATAAATTTCAATTACTAACATATTAATTAATTAATGAGTTAATAACATTTATTGGTGACCTTACAACAATAATAAAATAATTTTCAATGAAGTATTTTTTTTAAACATGAATATTTATAATAATTATTTTACTCTAATTAAAATAATAATAATGGTTCCTTGTGGGTAAAATAAATTTCTCCATTGATTTTAGCAATTTATCATTTTCATTTATAATTTGATTAAATTAAAATAATAAATTTTAATACAAATTATTATTTTAAACTATGATAGCCCAATAACATTAAACTCCTATGTCATTACAATAGTGTTGGATAAAAATATTTTATGAAACATGTCAATTATTTTATAATTATACTTATATATTTTGGTTATCAAGAATATTCATAAAAATAATTATACTTATAAATTGATTTTATTTACGATTAATTATTTTAATATTCATTAAATTAAACTATAGGATCCACTCAAAATTATACCACCAAAACTTATTGTTCTTCTATAAATTTCTCATCCCATTATCATCCATCTCAATATATGGGTTCCACAGAACTGAAATATTATACTATAAAATAATAATCACCATAATTATCTGTATATTCCTATAAACTTTAAAAATGATAATTAAAATTTAAGTCATAATGGTTTTATTGAATTCATTATTATACTACATGTTACTATTCATTTTATGAATTACATTAAATTACAACCAATTATGACATAATTTATCAGAGTTGGTCTTTCATAGTGATAACAATAATCGTTTTCCAGATTCATTTTGTGGAAACACATTAAAACATGACCAATTCATGTATGATAAAAAAATCAGAAAAGGATATTTCACATTGAATTGAAATTTTTTTCGATATCTGAAAATATATTGAAATTATATGAGTTCATTTAAATTAACTGCATCACCAATATAATCCAAGTTATCCCAAATTTTTTATTTTGTTCCATGTTTATTATTTAATCGGTATATTTAATTAAGATTCCTTTTTTTGAATAACCATTAGACTTAAATGATGCCACACTATTTATTTCATAGTGTATAAATATTTTTATTGAATCTTACAGTGGTAAAGTTATATGATTCCCACTATTTTGGAAGCATATACCATGTCTTTATTCTTTTTACTAGATCGATGATAGAAACATAATGATAGAGCACATAAAAATTTAAAAATTATTCCTCTACTAAAATGAAATATTTTCAAAGAATTCACTAATATTACTATAGTTGTAAATGTTTGTAGGAAGCTTTTTAATAAATTATAGAAAATATAGAACTATCTTCTCTAACTATCTATATATGCAAAGTAATTTTTCCGTAGATGTTGGAACAACCAAGTTGTTAATGGATTTCATTAACAAAAAATTATTCCATACAAATAAATAAAAAAATAGGAATTATCTTATACCCATTAGATCATCCTAAAATAGCTTTTTTGGACAAACCAGATGAATTATGTACGACAAAAATACCAATATAATGAAATATTTAGTTCCTAATGAAAAAAGACATTCACATAGAGGTGCGGTGAATCATCCTGAAAAGAAAATTCAGAAGGATTAATTTATTAAATATATTCATAGTAAATAGGTAGTATGATCTCTAATAACATGTGAAATTTATTTGATTTAGCGATAAACAACGTGTAATAATAATGAAAGAAATAATTTATAATTTATTATGTTTTTAAAATATTTTTATTGAGTGGGTAAGACCTCGATGATTAATTATTGTGCTTTTATATAATAGAATACAATTTTACTATCCACAACATACATGATATATAGATTATGATGTTCTTTATAGAATCCGAATAGTCTTCAAGAGGAAATAAAAAAGTAACCTGATTAATAATTATTATTTATAGTACTTAGAATTCATAAAACTTCATCCTCATGTACTTATGATGATATACCATCTATACACTATTAATATTCTATGAACCCATGTATAAAATAAATTAAAAAGTGTTTAATACTTTTTAGATATATAACTCCCTTTCATTTTGGAATAATGTTTTTAAAAATTAATTCATTGTTCAATACTATGCTCCATATGAAAAAAAACGAATCATTCCTTTTTAATTATTATGAATATTTAGTAATAATAAACCATTTATTGAGTAAATTTTTTTTATTAAACTAAAATTTCATACATTTTAAAAATAAATAACTAATAGAATTTTATATTTAGAATGATTATTCCTCACAAAATATCAATTATTGTAAAACAATTTCTTATTATATCCAAATATATTATACCAATCAATTCTGAATGATTAATTTGGTAATATATAATATTTTAAAAAATATGATCTATCATATTTACCTTATAGAACTTATAAATTGGTATTATAATTTATAAGAACATTTGATGATTCAAAAATAAATTTTTTTCAATAATAAATGTTTATATATATATATATATATTATTTTCATTTAAATGGTAAATTTTTAAATTTGAGAATAATATTTCAGAAAATAAAAAATATCCACGATTTTCCAAAATTAAAATTATCTTAGTATCTAATTTTATGAAAAAATTTCATTTCTGGTGAATAATGTATAATAATCTTTTTAATAAAATTACTTGTTTAAGTATATATCAAAAATTAAGTGTAACATAAAATCATATAAACCATTTTAATGGTGAAAATAGGTGTTACAGTGTAAAATTATTCATTTAGGATTATAATTAACAATATTAAAAAGCTATTATTTACATTATATGTAATATTTTTCAATAAGATAAATAAATTTGTATTGTTTAATTAAATATTAACTATTGTACATTTTATAATGATTATCTCCATAATTAAATTAAATTTATTCATGTTTTAAAAAATATATATTTATTTCAATAAAAAATTATTTTTAAAATTTTATCGTACAAATAGATTTTATCATAAAAATACAATTTCTCTAAAAAACAGGTTTTTTCAATGTTATATGCATATTATTAAATTAAATTTTTCCGTAAAAATTGATAATTTTATAGATAAAATGTATTTTATATTTTGATTCATTATTTTCAAATGATCTAATATTTCTCATTATATATTTATAAATTAAAATTTATTTATTTGTGTTTTATTATTTACTATTATTAAATAAAAAATTCAACTGGGTAAGATTATAAGAGTAAAAGACAAAAAAACATATCCAAAATGAGTTCAAATGAATTTTTGTGGTATTATAAACCATATATCCTCCTAATAAATTACAATACATTTGCGAGTATTCTTGACATGTGAAACATGTAAATTTTTTTAAATTTTATATATTTACAAAATAATAATTATTTTTAAATTATAAAAAGAGATATTTTGACACCCTTTCAAGAACAACAAAAAAATTAAATTTCATATTTATATAATTCCCTTATTTCTTCCCATATACACTTATTCATTTTCCATAAGTTTCTGGTAACATTTTTTTCTGTTCGACCTCCACTTCTATGAAGTCCTCTAAAGAACAACCAATGTCATCCATGTGAGTAATTTTTGTTCCATGCAGTTTTTTTTTAATTTAAAAAATATAATTTAATATTTATAATATAATTATATAAATATTTTTTAAAAAAAATTATTTTTATTTTGGTATAAATTTTAGAAACATTCCGCTTTTTCTTTTGTGAAATGAAAAACTGTCATCTATGTGTTGTATTGACTACCATATCCACAAATTGAAATTTTTTGTTTCATTAAAGACAAGATATATTCAGTGATTATATGAGATAAATTTAATTCTAAAGATTAAATATGTAATATAATTATGATTACTCATAGAAATGTTAAATTCACACATCTTTCACCCTAATTTGTCCTCAAATAAAAAAATTTACTATCCGTTGTGAGGACTACTAACTCCAAAAAGTTTCATATTCCATTTTTCATCTAGTCTCATTCAAATTTATTGATATATAATACAATATTAAGGAATTAAAACAATTTATCTATGTAGAATCATTAATTTCAACTAATAATGATATTATTCCCAAATGGATCGACTTTTATATTCATAATCATCTACTAATTATTGTATGTTCTTATTTTTGTAGATCTAAAAACCTAATAAAAAATGGTGTAAAATTATATAATGGATAGAAGTGAGATCTTAATAAATGATAATATATTATATAAATAAGAGAATAAAAATTTACTTTTTATTTATAACATTAACTTTAATATTAAAATTATTAATAAATATTCCAATGTATTTTTATTAAAAACCATACAAAGATACTGATCGTTAATTTAATCATTAATAAATATAAATAATCATTTAAAGGTTGAAATTTAATATTCATAAATAAGTATAAATAATCAATTCCAATAACATGAATTATTTAACAATAATTATAATTGGGTGAAGAATGAATAATAAAAAGGTTATCAATACAATTATTCAAAATGATCAACATTATTCGGAAAAAATATTTAATTTTGATAATAAATAATTAATATACACATAATTAATGATCATAAATAAAAATTATATATATTTTAATAATTAGGTAGATAATTATGAAGTGAATTATCTTTATTGTAATTTTTTTTTATTATGTTAGAGAGTTTTGGAAGAAATAATGATATGTGGTAAGGATTTATATATCTAAAAACCATAATAGAAGAGATTTTATATAGTATAAACCAACATAATTATTTATAGTGAAACCACTACCCCTTGGATACATTGAAATTAAATTATTTTTGTCCTTTGAAATTTAATTTCAATCATTAACATAATTTAATTGGTAAATTATTGAAATCATTCCTAAAATATAAGGCTTTATCATAACTCCATATGTATTATTGATTTATAATATTTCTCTTTGACAACCACAATTCATTTATGATGGTGTTATAAATTTTTTTATTAGTAAATAAATTTCTATTAAAATCATAGTCTTTGATTAATTGTATTAATAAATTAAAATTAAATAATGTAAATTATGGTTATCATGGTTATCATCGCCAAAAATAATGATATATCACTCAAGTCCATTTTTTCATCTTCCCACCAATATTCTCCAATGGTATTTTAGTACTTATTATGTAATAAATATTATCTATTTAATATTCCACTTTAACACTTTTCAAAATGAAACTATTTTTTATGAGGGTTTTGGAAATAGTGCACTTTAATGAAAATATCAAATGGGTTTTCCTTCTATAGTCAAATATATTATCCTACCAAAAATTTCCTTTGGGAAACAATTATTAATTTTCAACAGAAAAAATACTTTGTATTAATTTAAAATTAAATATTTTAAATATATTAACAACATAATATTGTAAAGGATATTCAAATGTGTCCTATTATATTTTCTATAATGATGAATTTCATTTTTTTTCTAGATATATATTACAATTTAATTTCAATTTTCATTTTCATTTCCAAAAGCAATTAAATATATTGGGATCCATATTTCTTTATTTACCTATAAATTATATTTATCGTATTGGGGAAACAACTCATAGTATCAATAAATTAAATTCTCAATCAATTATAATGTGATATTATTTGAATCTTTCTTTTCCAAGGGTGGTTTCCACGAATATAAACATCTATATATGTTTCATTCATAAATTGGGGACATATTATTTTACCATCATCTGCCTCATTTAATTTCATGTGTTATTATTATGTTTTAGGGGAATAATCATGGAAACCATATCATTATTTAGTTAATTATTATTTAATTAAATTATGTATTACTTTTTATATGTGGGAAAATTACTCATATATATAATATGATGTTATGAGAGGGTGTAGAATTATATTTCCATGTGTGGTATTTGGTTTTTAATTAATATTTTGGTATATCGTGCATACTACTAGTTTTTATCCATAGAATGCTATTTTATGTAAGGGGTGGTCATATAATTTTTTATCTCTCTAATGTATTGGATAAAAAATATGTACAATGAGATAATATGAATGGGAATTGAGAGTAAAACCCTTCCACCATGGGATAGTATCAAATATGATTATGTGAGAGACTACTGAAAAAATTCACCATAAGACAATATCCATTGTTTTTTTGGCACTAAACCATCATATAATGTTATGATGTCATGTTTTAGGTTATTTTCGCATATTTAGGATTCATTAATTATATGATATCTTTCTCATATTCTACATTTTTATTTTTTTCTCAAATTTTCATGTCAAGTTACATTTTTATTATTTTATGATTACATTTACACCCTTTATGATTTAGGTAAAACACTAATTATTCCATGATATTTTAAAATATAATTTTCTAGTATTTTTATTTCATCATTTTGTTATGATCCCACCTGTATATAAAATTGGATATGTTTTTTGTTGCTGATAATTTGAGGGGATGACTTAATTTTCATTCCCTTCCATTGGTTATGATGATATGTTTAAATTATAAGAAGTATGGGAGTGTTTTAGGAATATTTTTAGTACGGATAATTGTTTTGATGTTTTGTAAGATATAATTCATTCAACTAGTTATGAAAGATAATAAGCCTCATGTTTTCTCTGAGCAATGTGATATTATTTGTAGATATTTTTTTCGTATAATGAAAATGATTTAAAATAAATACAAGACTATCTTTGTTTTTAATAATTTTTTTAAAATGATGGTTTACTTTCTTTTTGGATTGGTTTAGAGAAATTTAGTGATAAACCTAGGGATATGCATATTGAATTAGTCCATTAATAGGATAATATCCCAATTATTTGGTAAATTTAAGACTACCGGTTTTCCTATAAATAATATATCTGAATAGATACTATAAGTGGAAGCATGCTTTGGGTCTAATATATATATATCTAATAACATTTAAATTTGTTTTTGTTGTTATTAACTCAGTAATAACATTGTGCATGATAGAGAGGCTAAACTACAGTGGGCCAATTTTTTTAAAATTAATTCAATTTTTGAATGATGAAATATTTATTATCAAAGGATATATTATAAAATACATGCACTAAATTGGTTATTTTATACCATTATATGGGATGTAAAATATTAAATTCCAATCAATATCATACATTTTGATAGTAAAACTATTACACATTGATCATATGATTAGTATATATATTGGGTAAAAATAAATCTTATTGACAATCAGAAATGAATTTATGTCCTAGACTAGTAGGATCACACCCTATAATGAACATTTATGAGATCTTCTCAGAGAGATAACTTCACTATGATTTTTTTGTGACCAATACAATGCAAATATTCAACAACTATATAATGATTAAAACAATTTATATTGGAATTTCAAGCCCACATACTTCAAATAGAAAACTATCAACATTTAAGAACCACAAGAAAATATCACCATCACATAGATAACACATAGGGTGTTCACCGGTCTAATAATGTGATATTATTTGGACTAGAAATGTATGAATTTGTATATATTTCATTTTTTAAAATATAATTGTTATAAAATTTTTATAATAATGTTTTCATTGTTTAGATAATGTGTTTAATAAAAGTAATATTTTAATATAAATAGAAACTATTTTAATTTTGGGAAATATGTAGTTTCCACCAAGATACTCATTTAACGATATATTTAATTTTTTAAACATGTTATATTTTAATATAATAATATTATTAAATTTCATTTACTAAATTTAGATGATAATATTGTATTATGAAATCCGAAAGTATTTCTTATATGGGTCAATTAACTGTTATTTTCAAAAAAATGTATTTTTTTCAAGAAATATGTATTTTTTCATTCAAAGTGTAAATTATCATATGTATAGAATTATTTAGATAAAATAATTTTTTTTTTGAAAACATGATGTCAAGATAATTCAATTCTATTTCTTTGAAAAATTTCAGAGATAGTCAAAATGTTTTTTCAATTTAAATATGGTATAAAGAAAATTTTCCTAATATGATATCATAGAATACCCAATTTGATTGATTTAATAATACAATAATGAGTATAAAAGGCCAATCATATGTTTTCAATTTAAAATAATGTTTCATTTTTGTTTTTTTATTTAATTTATAATCCATTAACAAATCATCCTAATCATATATTATTATATATGTTTTTATTATAAATTTTATTCAAACATGATTCACTTCCACATAAAAATATGAAATTTTATTATATATTTTTTTACACATAAAATAATGAAAATAACATATCATTGGAAGAAAACATGAAAAACCCCATTTTATGGATTATGGATTCAATTACATTATCAAAAAGATCTCAAAATAGTAGTTGGTAATGTATTATTGAATTCTCATCAATTTTTATTTATAAACCCACCAAACCAGTCATTCATCTTCAATAAAAAACTTTACTGCATTAAAATAATTAATCTACCAAAATCCAGAGTCCCCCAAGGTACCCTAAATGGAAAAATAAAATCCTTTAATGAATTTTTAATCCTCCTCTTGGTGTGAGGTATTATCTCATTCTATTATTTATTTATGCAGGTTTTTTATATTTTCTTCTTTAATTTCTAGATGTTCATCTAGGGTTATGTTCACATATTCAACTCTTACTCTTCGAATGATGTACAAGTTATGATAGATCCATTTCACTCTCATTTTCCAAAACAAATATTGATGTACTTCATATATGTTGTATTAGTTGTTTTTTAATGCCAGACTATTGTGTAGTGAATACCAATAAAAATTTAAACATGAGAGTGTTGTCCAAGATTTTATTATCCATAATTTTTTTTAAAAAAACTTTAAATACCTCACTCTCTTTATCCATGACGCTAATGTTTTTTAAATATAACCTTATTTGATATCATATATGTGGTGCACTTATAATTGTACATGATATGAATGTGATAGGTGAACCAAGAATTATATATCCCTCAAATGCATTGGGTAAGGTTTATATTTCCAAATATTTGTTGTTTGGAGAATGGAAGGTTTTCTTTAGTATAATTTTTTATGTTTTATTAGAATTTATCATTGGTGTATGTTTATGTTTTCATGTTATATAGTTTTGTCAACTCATAGCATTTATTTTAAACTATCTCATTATATTATACCTAAATGTTCTAGATTTTAATTCAAAAGCCTAATATTTATCATTCTATTCCACATAGATAGAATGTAAAAATTTACCTTCTTCTAGACATTTTCTATCCCCTTTTTGGAATTTATATCTCACCCATTTCTTATGTACGTTCCCATGTTATCTCTTGCATTTTTAGATGAACGACGGAATTTTAGGACCATGTTATGTGTGTTTTCAATATATATGACGTGTTCCTTTTTATTATAGTAATTTTAGGGACCAAATTTCCCAAATACACAGGGAATAATTATCTTTTAGTATTTTATTATGTAGTAAATAATAAAATAATGGATATTAAGGACATGGTCTATTGATGTTTGTATCAAATATATCTATAGATATTTTATTGAGTAAGAATATAAAACATTATTAAATGACATAGTGATAAGACTAATAATATAATAATATCAATTATTTGTTAAATTACACATTATTTGGTTTCCATGTAAATTAATCACTTTCTAGATACTACATGTAGATGTGTCCCTGGAATAGATCTACTTAGTGCTAATAACCCCAAACGGGTGCACTAATATATACTCATTCATCACATGGAATATAAAAAATGGAAAATTGTGGATACCTAGATTTATCATATTTAGAAATATTCATAAGTTTAATTATAATATTCTTAAAAAAATATTAAGTGAATACAAATGAACATTATATTTTCTATTTTTAAATATATCGTGGATAACATATATTGAAAACCTAAATATTCATTTAATAAATAATATAGATCATTTATAAGTTATCATTTTAAATTTCATTATTTACAATTTTTTATTCATTAAAAATACTTAAACATAAATTTCCTTTAATTTTATCCAATGGGATTAAATAGGATAATCTTGTCCAACAAAAATTGTAAGGGGAAATGTGATTACTAACCAAATGAGATGACTAACCAAATGAGAGAAGGAATTGTGAGATTTATGAAATAACTCTCTCTGATAACATAAATTTTGAACAGAAACATGAATTGGGATGATTGAATGAAACCCATTATGAATTAGAATATTGAAATTGACATCATTATGTGAAAAAATCCTATGGATTTCAATAGATCTTTCAATCCTTTAATCTATGAATGATGGATCATCTCCATCGAAATGAACTTCTCTATCCTTCAAAGCTCTGACAAAGAGATCGTTATGATGTATGATTTCAAAATATTGGTTGAACATGTTAAATGGTGGAATTTGTTATAATATAAAAGGTTAGTGGAGGATTTCAAAGCATGGGAGTGGAATTAATTCTAGAAAACGTTGTTTTATAAATATTTTACACTGACAGTTTAGCTGAAAATTTAGAACGACTGCCATAGACCCAACAAAAAGGATGCTGAATAAATTAAAAAGTATATGGTAAAGTTAATATGACATTCCTAATATTCCTACATATTATTAATTTCACAAAAATATATTTTAAGCCACTTATTTAGTAGTCTAATGAATAATTTATGAAAATACTTATCCATTTACGACATTAACGGTTATGAGGAAATTGAACAATGTGAGTTTAATAGTCAAAATCAAGACTGTCACATCACAAGGGACTCATGGGTTATAATATAATTAGTGATTAATGGACATTAATTATATAATTACGTTGGATAATTAATATGGGGGAAATATTTTTAAAAATTCCAATTTTAAAATTGTGGGAAGAATAATCACAAAAATTTCATTAATAGGCGACAGAAATTCTTTAAGTAATGGTAGGAAGGGTACCTATATAAAAGTTGTGGATAGGAGAGACCCACCAATGTGATGGAATAATAGAATTTCTAAATCAACCCTGAACATAATTTCCAATTCCTCATCTTAAAGGAACTAATAATCTATGAAAATTATTTCCTTAAGGAAACAGTTGTTGACAATAACAAACAACAACAACCTAAAAGGAATATAGAGCATGGTGAATTTTATAAAATCCAAATTTTTAAGGTGACTTAAAAAAACTGTTTTAAATAATTCTCATAAATCATTCAATACTATATAATATTTTTTTTGTTATTGGATCAATTAATTATTTCATATCATTAATGTTTACTACAAATATTGATACACTACCTAAAAACATGGAAGTTTAGTTATCATTGAATATTGAAAATGGATCAATTTTTTTATCCTATGAATATAAATTATCACTTATCTAAATTTTAAGGATTAATTTCCCAATTAATCCCTTTAGATTAATTTCATTCAATTTTTTGTATGGATTTTCTTTCTATATATTGATCCATCCAAAATTGAAAAGTTAATGAAATCTCCCTCCTTATAACAAATCATCCATCAATTCAATGAATGTTCAAGGATGATGATGAAAATCATTTTTTATCACCATAAAAATAATTTATATTATAAATCTATGATAAATAATTTTATTCTAAATGATTATAGTTTCAGATATTAGTGTCCGAAATATATGCCCATTTTGAGGGAATTAACAAATGTATTTCCTAATGAATTTCGAAGTCTTTGCCATATCTATGTAGTTTTTTACTTATTCAAACTCATAACAAAAGATATACTACTATACAATACTATATATAGATTTTACATTGAATTGAATGATGACATAAATAATTAGATATTTGAGAATATTGATAAATTGTCCATATACCAATGTGATTCATCATTGGGTGTGTCAGCCATCTTTATCTAGAAAAGGATAGGTGAATGTGAATCTAAATTAATAATTTTGATCTATAAAATATCATGGACACAAAAAATTGTGTATTCCATATATTTATGACTTTTTGGATCAACTGCATAGATTATAGTAATTCTATAAGATAGATATTTTTTCTTGATATTATAATGTGAATGATACGGAGGAGGATATTTGAATGATTAACATTCATTCAGGGCATGGGATCTATGAGTTCATATTGATTCCATCACTAATTCTATAGAAATTATTATGCACATAATGAATAAAATCCTTATCATTTACATTGAGAATCGTTTTTTCATTATATATGATAATATTATATTATTTAAATGAATGAAGGGAAATGGGGTGAACATTAATTCTATGATAAAGGAATTTGAAAATTGAAAAATTTTATGATAATTTCTGTAATTCAGAGATATCATTTTGGAATGTAACAATACATGCCATGTTATCGAGATTGATGAATTATGTTTGGATATAGAAAAAACTAAAGAAATTTCATGATGAATGAGACCATCCTATTTGATGAAAATCTATAGTTTCCGTGGATTTGTTGGGTAATATAATTGATTTAGGATAATATTCTCATGAATTTAAATCCCACTAACCAATCATAATCAAAAGTGTGCAAAAATTATTTATACTGGTGAATATGAATATATCATTAGACTGTTGATGAAAATGAGAATCACTATATATTTCCAAGATCACCCACATGTGTGTTTGGATGTTTTGTTTTAAAAATGCATCAAAATAGATGATAGTATATGTAACCATGAAATATCACAATGTGACAGCCTCTTAAAACATAAGTGTAAGATCCCAACCATTTCAAGAGTTATCTCAGACATGATTTTAGGTGTTTTTTATTTTTACTTATGAACCATTGATGGGAGTTGTGGATGGGGTTGCATTTGGGTGATTTCTAAGAAAATATTTTAGAAAACAGGTTGTGAACAGTTTGCGCAAGGTTTGAACAAACCATTTAGCTGCCTTGGAGAAACCATGTGATCAATCATCTTTGATGTAGTATATTATGAACATTTAAAGAACATTTTGAGAGGTTGTACAAGGGTTCGTGCACCATTTTATCTTAATGTAGTGTATAACACATGGTTAGCACATTGCTTGTCTAACCGTGCAACAAAACCATGCATGGTCCGACAATGAGATGCTAATTATTTTGATCTCACTCATTTCAAACCATTAGTGACTTTTATCACCTCTTATATAGCACAAACTCGGTATTATACTTTCATACTAGTAAAATATGGTTCTCCCATCGAATTAGAGGGATTCTATGGTCTTATAAACACCATTAATTGATATCAAAACCCCGAATTGAAGATCTTATCTTCTGGTTGTATGTGGATTTCATCTTAAAGCTTATCTCACTCATTCTTCTATATTTCCTTGATCTTTTCAGGGATGGCATCGTTTGTTTCATTGTATATATACATATTTGGTAATAAATAGATCTAGTATTGTAGATACAGATTTATATTTATGAGATGTTGATGACTTTGATCTTGATTCTAGTTTAGAGATTTAGATCTGGATCATTTATCAACGACATTGAGCTACCCAGATTTTTTGGATTTCCGTTGAGCGAGAGTCCATAAATGAATTGAGGTGGGTGGTTTATATATAGTACACATAGTCACAGATTTGATATGTATATATAGAATCATGGAATTGATATCACCCTCTAGAAATTGATTTTATTAAATTGCGTTAATAAGTTTGACCAATTGATTTATCAATGATTTGTTAAAATACTTTATTAATTGGGGAATTAAACAAAAGATTAAGGGGATTCCCGATTAGATAATGAATTTCGGTAATGTGGTTATATGATGTAGGCATTGTAATCGTGATTATTAATTAGCAGATTAGTTATGATATTATGAGATGGCTAAATTTAGATAATTAATAGTTGATTAAATATGTGCCTTTGATAATATGATATAGATAATTAATTATTGCACTAATTATGGAATGTTATTATTATAATGAGGCAATTAATTCTGAAAAATTAACTATGGTTGATGAATTGTGATATTGATTAATTAATTGATGAATTAATTAATGTTTTAAAGTACATAGTTAACTATCGAGTTAACTAACTGAATGGATGGGATTAAAAAATTCTTGAATCGAAAATGGGATTCTGGTCCATAAATAATTGTTTAATAAATTTTGTGATAAATAATGGGAACTTGGTATCTCTCAATTTGGATGTAAATAAGGAAACATGGTCATCATACATATGATTTAATAGAAATAGAACATGGTTATTCTAAATTGAGAAATATACTTTTCAACATGCTCATTATACTTATGAGTAAATATAATGGGAACATGGTCAATATATAGAGAATGAATCATGGTAACATGGTTATCCTAGCTATGTTGGTGATATTGGTAACCTTGGAAATGTGACTTTCAAATGTGATGTTAATGAATGGATCTCATGGCACTCTAAGTCAGGGCCTCACATGAGAACATTCGATACCGTCGTGAGTTGAATCAGGTTTTGAGATATCAGAAAAACATTGAATACACTGATCATTTAAAAGATATAGGTATTGAGATATGTTATTACCTAGGGAATGCATTGGGGTATGATATGATATACTGTTAGTATTGAGGTACATGTATCCATGGGAACCTTATAACTAATGTAGTTAGATAATAATAACTGAAGATGTGACAAACTATTTATTTTTTCAATTTACATATTTCATAATAGAACTGTATGAACAATCTCTGTACTGGAATAGATTGAGACATCATTGATGGTGGTACACTGAGTTTTACCCACATCCTATGTAATATGTTTTATAGGATCCAAAGTACATTATATTGTTGCTGGATTTGATAATGGAAAAGGTTTAGGGATAGGTGGCTCATGGGGGATGGATCTTGTTGGAGGGAACCAAATATGGTTTGGAACCTTGTTGGGGAGTCGTAGTGTCTTTAATTTTAGTTGCACTATAAAAATTAGAAACTTATTTTGGAATATCATGTTTTCCCTTTCAGTTGATCACTATATTTCCTGGTTGGTCATCTTGTGACATGAGTATTGTTTTGGATATATATGCTACCCTTATTAATCATTTATTTCTACTATATTTCTACTCTGATAAATGAATTTATAGTATCCCCATTAATTACATTCCAAACCCTCACTTATATTCACCAACCTCTAGCATACGTGGAGGTGTGATTGAGGTCATGTGGTGAACCAACTTGGGGAATCATACTGTGGAACCTGGGTCAACATGTTGCAACATTGTATCAAAGTAGTTTTCATTCTTCATATTATGTCTTAATATTTTGGTAAAGGTAGACATGATACTAGAAAGAGTCGGGGCTTGATAATGAGCTTGTCCAAAGGAGATGAAATCCCATGTATTGGGGAAAACACAAGCACACTGGTAGGGATTGATTTTATTGTTGTTTTTCTATTACAGTTGAATATTATTTCCCCTCGTGTGATGAATATGGGGAGTTATGTGATTACTGTTTCTAAAAAAAATTAGTATTGGTTTGGGGAAAATAATATCACAAGAGTTGAGTCTACATGCATCATTCTAGGCACTCTATTTTATTGTAACATGCATCATTTTAGGCATGCACATGGTAATGGGTTATTGGTATGTTGTTGAACATGAACTATTTTCATTTTTGTGAGATTTTAATGAAAAAAATAGTTCCTACCTTGAAGTGAAAAAGGTTAAAAAAATGATGAAAAATGTGAAGAATTGGGTTTCTAAATGTGAAATTTTATTATGATAGTGTCTTTACCTTGTTAACAAAAACCTAGGAGTAAGATGGTCAATGACGAGGTAGTTCCTTGGTTTTGACCATGTGGAAGGGTGCGGGAAAAGCCTTGTTGCATATATTTTCCTCTAATGTATATTTTATATGGTTGTGTCGTGAGACTTCAGATGTGTGTGTGGATGCATGTTGAGGAGATAGCTGAGGGGACTTCCATGGAACATATTTCAAGTTAGGGAACATGAGTCACCGACTGTGCCAACCGAAGTTGAATGTGAGATGGATTGAGATAACTTCTCAAAGTTTATGAAATTCATATAAGGCAACCCAAGGAAGGATGTGAGAAGTATGTTTGAGTTGATAAGTGAGTTTTATTTTCATCACCCACTTAATTATACTAGAGGGGGTGGAACTGAGGGAGCTAGATTATAGTTTGAGTTCATTGAGTCCACACATGTCCATTTGGAGACAACTATTGAGATGAGTTTCAAGTTAGATTATTATATGCTACGGGGATCACCAAAGAGCTGGTGGGACATTCAGGAGTGAATTGGACAAATTGATGATATGTTATGGAAGGACTTCTTGGAGAGGTACCTCGAACACTTTTGTCTAGAAATGATAAAATAAGAAAAATATGTTGTGTTTATGAATCTGACACATGGGATCATGTCAGTGATGAACTATATTTCATTCTACACAAACCTACAATGTTATTCTCTATTTATATAAAGAGATGAGGTAGTTATAGTAAAACGTTTTTAGGATGGGATTAGGTGTTAAAATAAGTACCAAGTGAATATCTTCAAGATGAAGAAGTTTACCGATGTGGTGGATAATGCTCTCATTGTAAAAGGTAACCTGAGGGAGGCATCCAATACTGGACGATCCTAAGGTGAGACTTCAAAGATATTAAATCACAATTATGAAAACATTAGCCATATTAGTGTTATGTAGAGTGTGCAGACAAAAGGTTTGGTTGAACACGACCTTAATGGGGTTGTCTTTCATTAGTGTGGAAGGTCGAGACACTATCATCGACATAGTTCACGACCACCAGTATGATGTCAATCTTTCTGCGTCGTCAGACATCTAAAAAAATTTCATTGATCATAGTGACAGACTAGTACTGAAGGTGCATCTTAGAAGAGTCTGAGCATTGGAATAGAATCTTATACATCAAATCTGTCAAGGTGGAAGAGGTATTTGTTGAGGTGCTTCTAGATAGAAGCACTCACATCAGCAGAGTGGTATTACTCAGGGGAGTCAAATGGAATCCAATGGAATATGTTCACGAATGATATATATAGTACAACCTACACATTTGGATAGCAAGTATGGACCATCAATAGTGGGAGGTACTATTCTAGAAGATTATAATTTAGTTAGTTATGTGTTTAGAAGTGGCACATATCAATCCTTTATACATGAAAAAATTATTACTGGATTGAACATGGAGATGGATTTTGTGTGTGGGGTATTGACAATAGATACACCATTTGGTGAACAACCTAGAGATATCTTTCCTTGCAGGGGATGTTCACTAGATATCAAGAAATATTGTTTCATATCCAATATCTATGATCTTGATATAAAATTATTCATCCTAATTATGGGTATGGGAAGGATAGTCACATGTCGAGCCCACATCTACTATTACCATTGGAGGTTACTTTTAAATTTCCTAAGGTTGACCAGTATATTCATCGTGTAGAGTGGGATATCCAGGAAGGTTGATCAGGGAAAATTAGTAAGAAAATGGGAGAGCTCTCAACCAAAATTTCTAGCTTTTTTTATGATGGGTGTGTTAGGTATAATGTCATACCACCAATAGTGGAGTCACTTCAGAATGAATTTCATGATGGATTCTCACGGCTACCACATGAGAGTGATGTGGAAATCAATATTTAGCTCATGTTGGGGGGGTAATACAGAATAAGTTCCTTTATAGAAAATGGTTCCAACTATGATTCAAGAGCATAAGAATTAGTTATTGGATTTGGAGGATAATGGATTAATCCTTCAAATTATGTATCCTTAAGGATAATATTTTTTGTTCTCAAACAAGGTTGATGGGAGTTTACCCTTATATGTCGTCTACCAGAAGTTGAATAAAATTAATGTGAAAAAACAATATCATCTTCCGCATATGGATGCACTGTTTGACAAATTAATGAGATCTTGTGTGTTCTCAAAGGTTGATTTGAGATTAGGGTATCATCAAATGAGTGTACTGAATTCTAATATACAGAGGACTTCTTGTCGAAGTTGGTATTGCCATTATGAATTTATCTTAATGTCATTTGGGTTGACAAATGCACCAACAGTGTTTATGGATTTGATGAATATGATGTTTCATCCATATCTTGATCCATTCATGGTGGTGTTTCTGGATGACATCGTGGGGGTACTAAAACACTCATGAAAATAATTCCCAAAAACATGAAATCAACCTCGGTGTATAAAGAGAGAATAAACTATATAACATGCTATCTATGTGTTAGTTTTCGATTGATCTACTACACTTTCGGGAACATCATTTAGGAGAAAGGTGTGTCAGTATTATTAGAAATGATTTAGGCATTGGTTTCTTGAGATCATCCCAAAAATGTATTTTATATTAGATGATTTTTTGAATTAT
This sequence comes from Viscum album, assembly GCA_963277665.1. Taxonomy (NCBI): domain Eukaryota; kingdom Viridiplantae; phylum Streptophyta; class Magnoliopsida; order Santalales; family Viscaceae; genus Viscum; species Viscum album. The sequence continues at coordinate 66,346,896 of OY728131.1, forward strand.
CTTTATATTATAGAAGATTCATCCAAGGCATTTCCGATTCAGCAGAACTGCATTCAGGATTGACCAAAAATGGAGTAAATTTTGAATGGTTAGAGTCTTGTGAGATATCTTCTCATAAGTTGAAGAAGTGCTAAATATTTTCAAAAATATTGATCCTACCTGAGTCAAGTAAGTAGTATATGGTTTTTTGTGATGCTTCTGTGATCAGAAACATAGCCTTATTGATGTAGGGGGTCTGGTTTTGGCATATTGGTCTCAATAATTGAGGCCTCAAGAGTGTAATTACCATATAAATGACCCTAAGTTAGTAGTAGTGATTTATGACCATGAGTGTTGGAAACACTGTCTTTTGAGAGAAGAGATCGTTGTCAATACAGATCAGAAGAACTTGAAGTTTATATTCTCATAGTGTGATATGAATCTTTGACAGTAGAGTTGGATTAGGAATATGCATTATTTGGATGTTCTACTGAAATATATGCCGGGGAAGGGAATTAATGTGGATGATTACATATGCAGGAAATCCCATACTCAGATTGTTCGGGAGTTTTTTAAGAGTGGAAGATGATGACCTTACTGGCTGAAATGTATGCAGTGGTTCGAGAGATTAAGGTGAATATTGAACTGGTTTCAGTTACAGTGTGGTCTATGCTTTTGAGATAGATCATGGATAGGCAGGATGTGGATCCATGTTTATTATCCTTGAGGGAATGATTTAAAGGTGGGGAGACATATTTATAAGTGTTGATAGAAGAGGATGATATCACTTATGTGAAGAATCAAGTTGTTGTTCCTACGATTATTCAAGATATGATCATGTGGGAATTGTGGACCTCAATGTGGGTGGTGCATTCAGGTGTAACCAAAATGTACCTTGACCTTTGATGACAGTTTTAGTGACCAGGCATGAAAAAGGAGATAACATGCATGTTTTTTTGAATTTGGTTCGTCTTGGAAAAAGAACATGGATTTAGTGGTGTTTTCTGATAAAGTTGTTATTAGGAAATGATGTAGATGGAACCATATGATGATCACTATGGTAGTCCATGAATATCACCACTATGCTGGATGGATGATGCTTAGTCAGAGTTGTTTCAACTGAGTCTCATGCAAGGGACTTCATAGAAGTTACAATTTATTTGGAAATGTATGCCTTTGAATTATTGTAGATAGATGTCATATTCTAGCAGAAAAAGATGACCCTATATATTATTGTGGGTGATCATGGGTTCCTTCATGGGTTTCATAGGTTGAGTCACTATAGGATACGGAGGCAGGTCAAGTTAGTGCACAGGTTTATTGGACCCTTTGAGATAATGTAATGAATCGGGCCAGCGGAATACATATTGTCTCATCTATAGATCTACAGTGTTGTGCATGGCATTTTCCATGTATCATAACATTAGCTGAATTCACCCAACCCTTATTGCATGATCGATGTGGAAGAGTGTTACCATCAAATAGATGTTCCCTTCGAGGAAAATCTAATACAATTTTTGGATCACAATGAGAAATATTTGTGGGGAAATACAATACAGATAGTTCATGTTTCATGGAAACATCGACGTGTATAGGAGGAAACATGGGAGTGAGAATTATTAATAAGGTCATAATGGCCCGATCTTTTAGGCTTGGAATTATAAAATGTCTTTGAAGTGCTGGTCGAGGAAGAGTTGTTATATTGTGAGGAGATTTTAAGATCATATCCTTATCTAGAGTAATCTCATGCATTATTTTGGGTTATTTTTTACATAAGATCCATTGATGAGAGTTATGGATTCTGGTGTGTTTTGGTGATTTCTAAGAAAATCATTGAGAAAATGGGTTGTGCATGGTTAGATCACAGTTTGATCAAACTGTGCAGCTATCGAGGAGAAACATAAAATATCTAGTCTTTGAGAATGTTGATTCAATATAGTTAAAGAAAAGTTTGACATGATATGTGAGTGGGTCATGTGATTTTCCCCCTTGATGCAATAGATAACATATAGTTAATGTATAGTTTGTCTAACTGTGCGACTAAACCAGGGGGTCGACGGTGAGATCCTAAAATGTTTAATCACACTCATTTTCAACCATTATTTACTTATTTCACCTTCTCTGTAGACCTAACATGGGATTGAACATTCCTTGGGGTAATGGATGGTTCTCCCATTTACCTAGATGGATTACAAGGCCTTATCAACATAATAATTTGATATTGAAAGCCCAAACCAATGATCCTCTCTTTCTCCCAATAAGTGGATCTAATCCCAATGCTTCTCACATTCTTTATTATTTCTTTCCATGATCTTTTCATTGAATATATCCACTATTTCGTTGGATCTAAATAGATTTGGTCACCTAAGATCTAGGATTGTTGATCAAGATCTACATTAAAGAGATCTTCTTGTCTTTGATCTTGATTTTGTTTTAGGGATATTGATGCAAAACATTTATCAATGTCATTGTGCTTCTCATATTTTGGGGAATAGTTTTGAGCGAGAATCCTTCAGCGATTTTGGTGGGTGGACTAAATCAAAGTCACATAGTCATGGATATGGCATGTATATAAAGAATAGAAAAAATTATAGTATCCCTTACAAATTGATTTTATTAAAATGGGTTATTTAGATTAACAAATTTAATTATAGTAAATTTGTTGAAATAAGTGATTAATTGGGGAATTATTCATAAAACTAAAGGGTATGACCTATTAGATATTTAATTTTTAGAATCTTTTATAAGAGGAAGGGGTGTTAATTTAGATAATCAATTGGGGGATTAATTATAATATTTTGAAATGGAAATGTTGACATAATTAATTGTGGATTAACTATTTTCCATTCATAAAATGATATAGATAATTAATTTTGGTATTAAATATGAAGAGTTGATATTAGAATGAGATAATTATTTCTGGAAAATTAATTATGGAATATGATTTTTGATATTGATTAATTAGTTCTGGATTAATTAATGTAGTAAATCACTTAGATAATTGTTGAGTTAACTAATGGAATAGATGGGTTTAACAAATTGTTGAACTAGTAATGGTATTTTAGTGGGTAATTAAATTATAAATTAACTATGTCATAAATAATGGGAAAATTTCATTCTAAATTGACATGGGCATCATACTTATGATTAAAGAGAGTGGGAACATGGAAATTCTAAATTGATTACTATACATGGTAACATGTTCATTATACTTATGAGTAATGATAATGGGAACCGGGTCATTCTATTAAGGTGAAATCATTATAACATGGTCATTTTACTTATTTTTTTAATATTGTTATCTTTCGAAATGTTACTTTTAAAGGTGAGGTTAAATAATAGATGTAATTGAGCTCTGATTTATGGCCTTACACAAGAACATTAAACTCTGACCTAAGTCAAATAAGGTATTGAAATACCATATAACCTACGGATTCTAATATCATTGGCTACAAGTAGGAATTAAGATATGGTATTACCTGGAAAATACTTTGGGCTTCGATACAATATGAATTCAGTGTTGAGGTACATATATCATTGGGAACCATATAGTTAGGCTGTTAGATAAGAATAAATACAGATTCGATAAACTGTTTATTATTTCCTTGACCAAATTTCTTTATAGAAAACCATTCAATGTCTTTTGACATAATTGTTTCAGACCCCATTGGTGGAGGCCTATGGAGTAGTACTTACACACTATTTAGGCTTCCTGGTTGGTACATGAATAGATTATGTTGTTGTAGGAATAGATAAAGGGAAAATTTTCAGGGATCAGTGGCATATTGTGGATGGATAATGGGGAGGGAACCAACCATGGTTCAATTTTTTTTGATTATTATAGTGTCTTCATTTTTTGTTAAACTATAGACACTAGGAACTTATATTGGTATATCTTGTTTTCCATTTCAGTTGATTATTGTAGTTATTATTTGGATTTCTTGCGATATGAGTATTTTTATGGTTATATATGTTTCATTTATTATTCATTAATTTCTGGTGCAATCTTACTCTGATTAATGAGGGTATATTATCCCCATGAATGACTTACGAGAACCTCATTGCTAGTGGACAACCTATAGCATACAGGGATGCACGTTTGAGGTCATGTGATAAACAATCTTGGGGCACCGCAGCATGTCAAATATGTTGGATATTATACCATGATTAATGATTGAACAGAATAACTACCAATCCAATTATCTACAATTGTCACCAATGATCTTTGCATTAATGATTTGGAAACATTTTCTTATTGGGAAGAATAATGAAACATATAAAGATCATAAATAGACTAAATTATATATTCACCCAAATGAAGCTCAATATGAAAAAGTGAATGTGGTTAGGTATGATGAAGTATTATGAATGATCAATCCATTACCATACTGGGAAAGAAAACACGGTGGAAGATGCTCTAAGTTGAAAAGATTCCACAACCCAATCCATGATAATGATTGCAGATGATCTAATCTTCTCATACATGAATATGATGTATATTGGAAGAGTAAAAGGATTTTTATTATACCATTATCAAAAAAATTCTCATCGAACAATTATTGAGTGGATCAAGGAATCCCATAATGATGATGACTTTTTATAGAATGAGGTATAGATATTTCAGAATTTATACGTTTCTAAATGTGTATTTATAAGCATTATAACTCTGAAATGTATACTATAAAAGCCTTAAATATGATTCAATGTCTAGAAAATTATCATAGATCATCATTATCTATTCATCCGAGAACCAAATATATGTATTGATATTTGATGAAGATCGTCTATTGTGGTAACATGAAGAGGGAAATTGCGGTTGTTTTTATCATGACACATGGTGGTCCAATAAGACACGACCTAAAGACATAAGTCGAATGGTATTATTATCCTACTACCTAGAAAATTATTAAAATATTAAATCATAGTGTTGTATTTTTTTATATAACCCCCTAGGACCCCTAATAATAATAACACTATATGGGTGGTACTTCAACATGGAACCAAGATTGCACATTTATTTACACTCAATGAATATTTCTCACATAGCCAACTCACCATGAAATACATAATGTATATTCTATGCCATAATGAACATAAAATTCCTATTATGTATGATCAAAATTTTATTTTTAACTCAAGGTTCTATAGAAGATTTTATCAAGAATTGGAGATATATATATATATATATATATATATATGATTCAACACTACTTGTCACCCATCTGAAAAATTGGCAATGTGAATGAAAAATTAAAACTCTATATGATATGTTGATATCATTATCAATTTATTTCCAAGGATATTGGGATCAACACCTTCCCCATGAATAGTTCACATATGATAATCATTTCCATTATAGCTTTCAAAAGGAATCTTACGAGGCTCTGTATGGGATGATTTGTTGGACTCCAACATTCCAAGATGAATTGGTGAGTAGAATGTGATGGGACATGATCTTATCCAAGAGATAATAGTGATGGTTCAAACCACTCATCGTTATATAAAATACAAATAATATTTAATGAAATGATATATTGTAAATCATTGATGAGACCCAGGGTTTTATGTCCAAGAGAACATGTTCCTCCATATATTACGATGGATGAAATTGAAGAGGTTTGGGAATATGGGAATGCTTAGTAATCGAATAATTTTTTTTTCATTTATAATACTTGATCGCATTAAATGTATTTCCATTCGACTAGACCTACCACATAAAATTTCACAAGAAAAATATGTGTTCTTTTTACCCCTCTTATATATGTACATGCATGACCACTATAATGTAATAAATCAATTTGGGGTTCCATGGGATTATGATCTGTTAAATAAATGAAGATCATAGATAATAGACACAATGTTCTATGACACAAGACAATGCACCGGGTCATGGGTGTTTTGGTGGAACCAGAAGATTGAATAAGAAACATGGGATCCATATGTGGTAACAAAACACAAGTACCAACATTTATTTTACTTTATAAAATGAAAAATTGGAAGAAAATATTTATGAATCGGGGAATAATTTCTTAATGAAAATATATATAAATTAAATTAACTTTTTGAATGACTAAATTCATTAACATGATATGATGTCATAGAAAACACATGCACTCCATTGGTTACATATGACTGTTATATGTGATATTAAATTAAAAATAAAATTTAACATTTTATACACTCTTTTTTATCAATATTCATGAGAAGGTATCAAATGTAAATATTGTAATCAATGGAGGAGAATGTTATATAATGAAAGGAAAAATCTCAATTGCCCCAAAATAGTAGATCACCGAAGGTATCCCAAAAACACCCTCAACACACAATAGAGGAATGTATCATAGCCTCGTTCTCTTCTAATGTAGCCCTATACTCTCCCATGTATACCCTAACCACTTATACCATTAAAAAAGGAAAAGTGTGTCAATTGTAAAATATTCTACTTTATGTTGATTCTCACTTCAAACAAGACTAACATAGGATTTGAGGTTAGTGATGATCACTACATCTGCACGATCGACTAGAACTATTGATGTGTTTGAACTCTGATTCATGATAACCATGACGGGGTTGAATTCCACCTATGGCCTGAGCACAATTTGAGTCCTCATTAGGAATACATCCCAAGTTAAACCCAAAATAACCATGAGATGAATTTTTCTCGTGATTCATTTCCAAATGAATCCTCTTCAAGAATAAGTCACAACATCATCATCTCAAAGGGGAATACATCCATGTATTCCATAACTTTTAGGGCCTCTTTAGGTGCAGGTCCTCATGAACAAACTCTGTAGGCTTTGATTCTCGTCCATATGAAAAACAGAGGAATCCTCCATGAGGTCCAAACCTAACACCCCATTCTTACCATGTTATTTCCATGCAACATTCCCAATAGGGACAAATTTATCCTAATAATCCATACCTCTCTCTAGTACAATAGGATGATTTGGTATATGCCCTACACCATTATTTTATGAGGAACCTTCTTCTTAGATGTTGTTTCAATGTTACATTATTCTGAATTGTTAGGTCCTCATAAAGTGACCATAAAAGGTATGTTGTATCCTGTAATGTGGAACTAAACTATGGTGGTTATATTTTTTTTTATAAAGAGATGCAGGAAGCCTATTCATGGTTTCAATTTGAACATCAAAACTAATCTCATATCCTAAGACAATGAAAAGCTGAAGAGTGAACTTAGTATCCCTAGATGAAAAAACAATTTTGAGTTCCCCACTATATTGCTAGAAAAATAGCATCATCATAATAAAAAATTAATCTCTAAGTAGTATATAATTGGATACCCTCAAGGGATAACCTTATATATATACAAATATCACTGTTGATGAAAACCCTCAGATACATTGTGATGATTCTTAGATCTATACATGAAAATAAATGGTTTCTATTATCAAGATGAACTAAATCACACATGGGAAATAATGTAGTGTTCATGAACATTTCTTAAATCTATAAGATATTCCTATAGTAACAAATAATTCCACTCAAAATGGTGTGATGAGCCCAAACTCCCATCATCTTGACCAATGATATTTCTTATGCATCATTGGTCAAAATACCTAGTGAGCACCTTTTATTGGATGGAATGTACCATAGGATATAGAACCATTAGGGGTTCCTAGTGCCACAAATAATCTCATGGGAAACTCTTCAAAAATATCAAACCATCTTGGGGAATGAAATGTGAGTGAAAAAATGGTGAACAAGACATGAATCATTAACCATGATTGTATTATCACCCACCTATCGTCATCCTTCCACTGTCAAAGGGAATGAGGGAAGATCAAGGAAATCTGTCATGAATATTCTCACTCAAATGAGATACTTATTTGATAGAGTTACTTTTTTGCCATATATATACAAGAATGTACATTCGAAGAAATCCCTTAGATACAATGGCCTCATTCATGTTTTAACCGATGTAATCCTAAACTGCTACTTAGGTCTGATCTTTATCCGAGAGAAAGACGTCATCAAAAACTCAGTGTCTTCAACATCGGGTATCGAACTCACTGAATTGAGAGTACTATAAACACGGTATGATACCAACCCTATATGCTTCCCGATACGCCTTCCAACTCAACCAACACCACCAACCATCTATTCAGTGATGACTGGTGGTACAAAAGTAGACACTAGAGACCATTGTCTTCAACTGTTTTGGGATATTATCCCCAAAACATAGAAAACAATCCCCCTCATATTTCCAAGATGTGGATTGAGATGCCACCTATGGAATCATCTAGGAGAAATCTATATATTTCTAAAGAACTCCTACCAAAAATCCATGACAAATATGTGGCACATCAGTTAGCAATCAATATGATGAGGGTTTGATCTTTGAATATTTTTCCAAAGTCCCTCAGAATCAGGAATGAAAAATGGACAACTAGGGATGAAAGCTAGCTAATAGGGAGATGATTCACACATTTTACCCCTCAAGAGAATCCCATGAAGCTGGTTTGGTTCCAATATGCTTGAAGACAATAACACTCACCCACCATCATAATTCCAAACATCAGGCTCCCATAGCGGTATTCAATGAATCCCTCCAACCAAACACAGTGGTATCCTGCAAGGGAAATGTACACCTTCCTTCTCCCACCAAGACTACCAGTAGACTCGTCTCGTAGAAATTAAATAAGTTTTCTGACCGTATTTGGTGGTGAATAATGAGCGTCTACACACACCTGTCGACATCCTTGTTTGGAAGCACCCATAGAAGTCAGTCGCAAAGTCCTAATGACAAGATTGGAGGAGATTCAACTCTCTGCCTCCACACACAAGTACATTCAGAATCCACTATAATTAAAGGGGTGATAAGAGTAGGAATATACAACCACTATAGATATGGAATGGATTTACATCCCCATTTCATTTGCTGAAGTCACTAGCCATATACTGACAATGGTGAAAGGGAAGAGTATAATTTCTACCCACATCCCACAGATGTCCTAGAAAATCATCACATTGACAATAGTAGTACCCAATGGATATCCACATAAATCTATACTAAAAATCGGTTTGACTCATCATAATAACACCGTAGAGAAAACCCACATATCTAATCTAGTTTAGGATGTTCATAAAGAAAACTCCCCCATATTATATTGAAAATATGATTGGGATCATACACTTTCTCCAATTAGAGGTAATAAACCAATTATAACGCCCACTCCAAGGTAGGCACAAACACTTTCCCATGAAACCAACTTCTTCCAATAAGTTTCCCCAATCACTCATAAAAAGGCTCCAAAGAAGAAACCACATTAGATATGATTTGAAAATCAAGGGAAAATCTATTATGAATATTCACTTAATGATGGAGTTCATGAAGTCCTCATACGCTTTTTTGATATAGCCCATGATCATACCCTCATATTACCAAATTATGGGGTCTGTAGCAGAAATTTTGTAGTTCATTATCTTACACTTCACCATGAAAGATTATTTAATAAAAACAATATATTTTATCTCGAGATCCAATCTATTTTTGAGAGCCACAACAATCCTTTGTTTTTCCAGATGACCAAGGAATAACAAGTTCTTCCATATGTATTAACCCAACATGGTGGTCCTCCAAATTTTGGTGTTCATTATGAATGATATCCATATTATAGTGATTTTCATTTTCAGGAAAATTATTTTATCTATAATGATGTTGTGAGAATTCCCCAAATAGTGAGGCATAGGAAAACCCAATTTCATTCAGGTATGATGCTTTGTCACTGGTAGGAGAAATCCCTTCTCAACCATAAGTCAACCTAATGTGATGGTCATTCTAAAAAGATCCACTACTACAAAATAGTCCATTAACAACACAAAAAATGATTTTGATTAGTGCTATAGAAGTGATGACTACTAGAGTTATATTAAAATCTAGTGACTTATAATGGTTCTAAGAATAACTGATAATGGTCTATTTATAATAGCTTCTATAAGTGCTGATAAAGGGGGAAAATGTAGTGTCCTAAAATACCACACTACCCCACTAGTGCAGTTTACTATAACAGCTCATCGCAGGACCAAAAACACAATGAAATCATCAAAATAATGTATGAATATAGAATTTAAATGAAAATAAAACAATCCATGATCGTTTTCTGGTATCGGCATTTTGATGTGAATTTTAAACCAAAATTATACTTATATGTTGAAAAAATGCACTTAGAGTCATACTAGTCACACCGTGTATCTAATTGGGGTGTGGATGATTCAAACACATTCCATATGATTTTTTTTATCATTTTCCTAAAATATTTATAGAATCTAAATGTGTTTATAAGGATTTTAGTACGCTTATTTTATTTTATAATAAAATGTCATTTTTAATAGGAAATATGAACTTCGAGTCATATCGTTCATATCGTGTGTTGGTTTAATGTGATAACGATTCATAGACATCGAAAAAACTTATGAATAATTTTCAAAAATTATGATGAAAATATTAATTTTTTCTTAGTTTTTGTTGACTATCACTTGTTGAAATAAATTGATGATTTTAAACCAATAGAGGACACATTGAGTCATTCCAAACACATCGTCTATCATATTGAGGTGCAGTTGATTCATACATTTCAAAATTTTCATATGTGTAGTTTCAATTATGTATCAAAACAATATGAATGTGTTTTCTCATTTTTTAGTAGTTTAGTATTTCTTTTTACAAAATGTGATTTCAATTTTAAACTAAAAAATCAATTTGGGTCCTATCGGTCACACCATAAATTGGATTGAGGTGTGGATAATTCTAAAACATCACAAATTCATTATGGTTCATTTTTATATAGTATCAAAACAATCTGAATGAATTTACTCAATTTTTAGTACCTCAGTATTATTATATACTTAAATGACATTTTAAACTAGAAACATGAACTATAACACATACCAATCACATCATTAATCGGTTTTATATGAGTTAAATTCCTACACATCACAAATGAACTATAAACCAGTTTTCTAAATTATCAATCTATTTTGAGTGTGTTTACTTGGTTTTTAGTGAGACACAATTTTTTAACTAAATTTTTAATTTTAAACATATGATAGACACATTGAATCATATGAGGAACACCAATAATCGTATTGAGGTGTGACTAATTTCTACACATGAACAATGATATATGAATAATTTCACTGAAGTATAAAAACAATCTAAATGCATTTTCTCAGTTTTGAGTAGGTTAGTTTTCCATTTAAAAAATGGGCGTCATTATTAAATAAATAGATGCACTTTGAGCCATACCGATCACACCATGCATATGATTGAGGCTTGGTTGATTCATATAAATCTCAAATGACTTACAGATAAATTTTATTAAATTATAAAAACATTATGTTTGTGTTTTCATTATTTTGAGTAGATCACTTATATTTTTTGCAAAAATGAAATTATAACTAGAAACATGTACTCAAACCTAAACTGATCAAATCATGAATCGGGTTGACATGAGACATATTTCTACACATAAAAATGGACATATGATTTGACACCCTAAATTATCAATAAAATAAAAAAATATTTTTTTTTCAGTGAGTGTCATTTTTATAACAAAACATTCAATTTTAAATTAATAATATACTCATGGAGTCATAGCATCATACCTTGTCCTTAGTTGAGGTGTGCCTGATTCTTACACATCTCAAAGGACATATGGACCATTAACCTGATGTATACAAACAATATTAATATGTTTTCACGGGTTTGAGTATATTTGTTGAAGTTTTTACTTAAATTAACATCAATTTCAATTAAAAAGAACAACTTAGAGACATATTGGGCATACAATGTGCTAGAATAAGGTGTGGATGATTCTTAAATATTCTAAGGCATAAAAATATTCCAAACAATCAATGTTACCATGATTCCATTTCATTTATATGTCTCATTTCCAACACTACATATTTACAAGATGTTCATAGATGAAAAACATTCCTCATTATTGAATTTATGTATATCATTGGAATTCAACAACTAGAAAGTATTCTCGACTACTAATATTAAATCAATATGAAGTGTTGTTAGTTAGAATAAAGTAAATGAAATTAGAAAGAGTGAAAACATTATTGGAACTAAATTGTAGCTTGCTCAAAATAGTTGGTAAAAATACATGACTTCCCAAACAATTTGGTAAAACATATAAATAAGTATTAGATAAAATTTAAAATATAATAAAATTAATAATAGTAGATAAAAAGATGAAAAAATTAAAAATGTATTAGGATTTCACCTTTTTTAGGAGGTTGTATTCTTTCATAACACATTCATTGTTGTCATTATCTCAGTTGTATGATTAAACAACATAATCCACTTATACATGGAAAAAAATATCATATGAGTAATAATGAAAAAAATAAATTATACATAAATATTAAACAATATATTAATTCAATGGATAATTATTTCCCTATGAAAACATTGTTGACCACAGGGATATACCGATGGTAAAGAATGAATGTTGATGATAAAATAGAAATTGATATCGAAAAACAATCAATCAATGAGTTAGGATGGTGAGGATAATTTCTCCTCAATGGTCGGTTCAATCCTCTGAATTCATCAAAAGGATAATGTTATAGACAACTATAATCATCATCATCTCATCTCCAAAACATTTATCATTGCATTTTGTTGTTTGACACACATCCTCCATCTCTTGTGGGCTCAAAACTATATTGTTTGAAATACTCTAAGTAGTAGTCATCCATGGGATGAATAATTCTCAGAGTAGTACAAGCAACATGAAAGAGATGGAGAATGAGTCTCAAGGAACCAAAATGAAAAAATCACAATTTGTGAGATGAAGTTGATGAGGATGAGATTTTTACTTCATTATGATCTCTAAAAGGGAAAATTCCACCCATTTGAGAGAATTACAACATTCACACTAGTTATTAACTTAACTCCTCTATTTCCACTAACTCCATCAACATAAATACTCCACAAAATTGTTGATACAATATAATAATGGTAATTAATTTAATTGAGATGATAGATAATGAAGAATCAGAATATGAAACTATAGTGTTGCGTAGCCCGAGGGTATTGTGTTGCTGTTGTGTAATTTAAACTAATGAGTATATGTTATGGTAATGAGTTTATTTGGTTTTATTTGTAGGCTTATTTAATGATGAGTTTATTTTATTTTTTTTCATCAAATTTATCAACAAGGTTCAGAATAAAAATCTAATAAAATAATTTGTTGAAGAATTTTTTATATTGTTTTTTTGATAAAAATTGTTTTTTTAATTGGGTTTTTATTAAAAAAATATATGTTTTTATATGATAGGAAAAATAGTACGGTGGAGTCATGCAAATCATTCAAATTTACCTCAATAGGTAGTAAACATGAATGGGGTTCACACCTCCCACCATCGAAAACAATAAAATAGAGGTCACTCCACATTCAATACATATATAAATAAAGTGAATCTACCTAAATATTATATATATATATATGTGATACATATATATATATGTATTATATTAGTAACAATATTTTAATATCATTATATATATGTATATTAGTTATCATAATTAAATTTATTTAAATATCGATTATGTTAATCAATATATGTATATATAATAATATTTTCTCTAATGAAACTAAAATGCCACTATTATTAATAATTTTTATATTATGTTAACTAGAAATAAATATTATTCTGTTTAAATTTGTATACAGTATATATTATTTATATTTTGTAATGTTTAATTAATTTAACATAATGTATGTATAGTTACATAATTTTATTATTTTTAATATAACGTGTGTTTTCAATATTTTATTGGTTATTTAAGAATAAATTATATTACAGTTAATTAAATGAACATATAGTCCAAATATGTATATATAGTCCTGAAATTATGAACACCTAAAAATTATTTCTAATATATAGAATTTGATAACAACTATTCAATTTCTTAGAACAAATGATGTAGAAACCGAAATATTTTATTGAGGACATCTAATATACATTAACTCATTCTTAAAATTTTAGAGGGTTGAACAAGAAATTAGGCATAATAGATTAAAAGAACACAATTCTGAGCAATATAAGTAACCCTTATTATAGGATATAACAACATTGTAAAATTAATACAACCCCATAACAATTTAGATAAAAAGGTCCATTTAAATCAAATAAATATTATATCACCCTTACTAAGATTTAAAAAAAAAATAAAACATCCAAATTCTGTGAAAATAAATATTAAGGAAAAAAACATAAAAAAATTATTAAAACAAAATTCAAATAATTACATTCCCATACATGAATTGCATAAAATTAGCTTCTATTGCTACTTTACATCATCATTAGATTGAGATTTTGTTTCCTAAAGTATTTTTCAAATTAGTTTATGTTATTTAAATCCAAAACCTCCAATATTTATATAATAGAATACAAATTTATTCCATTGGTTTTTCTTCGAACTAGAGGTGATTCACTGAGATTTTAAAATAGTAAAAAAATTAGGCCTATGGAGGATGTTTCTGTATAAATTTTGAAAGTGAATCAAATTGATTCAAAATAACTATTTAAAAAGGTGAAAATAGGATATCTAGAATAGTAGTCTAGAAAAAATTCATAAATATAATTAAAATAATAAAAAACAACTGAAGCACATTTATTGAATGAAAATAGGATCCTACAATGGAAAATCATAAACACTCAGATCTAGACAATGAAACGAAAAATACATAACCAAAATTAGAACCAACAGTGAAAAACATAGGCATACATCACTATTTTTATGAATATATGATACCCTTATATCCAAATCAGGATTTTTTTTCTTTTGGAACCCTAAATGAAACATATCACCAAGTTCCTAATGATTTTTGATCAAACTAGAGGTAGTTGGTTTGTGTGATTAATGTGGGTTTGTGTGATTCGAGCTTCGATTCTCCATGGAGGAGTGCCAAAAACTAGTGACATCCATGGAAATATTCTAATATCATGACGGGCTTGCAACATGTTAGTTTTTTTTAATTAGACTAGGACACTTTTATTTGTGCTTTTATAAAATCATTGATAATGCGTTAACATTGCCAGGGCTAAAAAATTGCTGATAAATATTTCTTTTATCCATGCTTATTATTTAAGGGAAAACAAATGATTTATAATTATAATTATAAATAAAATATTTGTAAATATATATATATATATATACTAAATCAATACATATATATAATAAAAATATCCATTATTTAAATATATTTATTTTATTTTTATTATTATATAAATATATATGTATTTATTAATAATTATATAAATTTATTTAAAAACCAATATTTATATAATTATATAAATATATATATTTATATATATATATATTATAAATGTTCTTAATTATAAATATAGTAAATATTTTCATTTTTAGCTATATTTATTTTAAATTTAATAATAATTTAAATATAAATAATTATATAAATACTTTTGAAATAATATATATTTATATGTAAATATAAATATATAACTTTAAAAATATAGTATGTACATTTTGAAATATATTTATTTTAAAATATTTTTTTACCAATATTTTTTGACATTATTAATGAATATACAATTTTAAGTGTATGTGTGTAAAAAATGAGTGAATTTGAATAAATTGAAAATAAGGATGGATTAATAATATTGAAAAAGTGGGTAAGTTTAGTGTGTGTAAATTATATATAATGTACATTAATTAGTTATATGTGAAATCAATATAACACACATTTGATCCCTGTTAAATTGAAAAATCAAATGACATTCAATTATATGTCCATTACTCTGAAAATATCAACATTTTTTTCCTATGAATTTTTAATAATAAAAAATTAATCAATCTATATATTTTAAATATAAAGCACCTAAATATATTGTAATATTTAAATCATATTTAAATAAATTAATATTTATCTATATATTTAAAATATACAATTCATTAACATCATTAATAATCATTTAATTAATAAAAAATATATAATTTTTCTCCATTTAATTATTTTTTTATTTAAATTGATTTTATGTTTTTTCACATTTAATTATTTAGTACATAATCAGTAGTAGTATTTATAATTTATATATAGTATTATCAATTTATTCTTTTTATCGATATAATTTTGAGTAATAATTTTTAAATATTTCTTTTAATGAACTCTATCTTAATTTTGTTATTTTTTTAATAATTTCAATTAATTTAATTAGAACTTTATAACTTCCAAAAAATAATTGATAAATTAGTCCTTTTTGAGGGATAAAAATGAAGCACTAATAAAGGGTTATATTTATCAGTTCTTTCTTTAGTGCCGATAAAGTTTCCATTTATTAGTGCTTTTTTCTAGCGCTGATAAATACCACTCCTTTATAACACCAATTTTGCTGTAGAACTATGTTGAGTCATTTTACTTCCAAGATTGCAGACAAAAATCCAACCTATCATATTTCTTATGAAAAGAAAATCTTGAATTGTATCCACTGCTCGAACTTTGTCGAGAAGCCTCTAGTGAAAGACGATGAATATCTACAAAACATTTGGAAACAATTAGGTAAATATGACATTCCATTCTTGTTCTAGCCTTTGGAAACCACTCAATAAATCATTCCATAGGTGTTGGGGGAGGATTATATACATCAAATTTACCTTAACATATAAAATACTCATGGTTATCTAAAAGAATAGATTTTATCTTATAATGAGTATCAAACACAAGTTAATGTAATAAAAGTGTTGCATCACCAAATTAACTCGACATCACTCCTGGATTCCTAAAATTGGAAGACTGAGAAACAACAAAGATATCCTCCATGTTCATGCCTTGATGAATTAATTAGATTATGATGACTAACAAAATATACCCTATATGGTGTTTATATCATTGGATGTCCTGTGTAAGGTCCATTCCATTTCACTACACTCCCTAACCAGCAATGCTGGCCACAAGTTTTATCATGGAATTTCATTTCCCAATACTATCTCTATCAAATAGAATATGTTCACAACAATGGGTATGTTCATCATAAATAGGCTATAACTGACTCTCCCCAACGTCCAGCCAGAAGATAGTATGATGTTGAAATGATTTTTCATCATGAATATGAGAACATCGAGCAGGCCCCCCAGTTTGTGGATGTCAGCTTTTATATTCTGTATATGTTAGAAATAGAAAAATGCTATTCTAAAGCATGTGATTTAATAAAGTTCCAAATAATGTACTATGACCATGTTAAAAAGACAGCCTTAATATCAGAAGAGTATCTACGATAGTATTATACAAAACTTTTCAAAAGACACCCCAGTCCATAGAACAAATTTATATTTTATCCCATCATTGGGGATCATCCAATCATGATAGAAGGGTGGAAAAAGTCGAATTTGAATATTCCCAACCCCCGGTGTCGAGGTATTTTTCACCTCAACATGACCTTCCACTTCAGGAATTAGTTTTCTCCTGATTATGGAAGATGTCACAGAATGAATCCTCTCAGTATTTCCATCATGTGATCTGGTACATTCCCATAGTACACATATGAATGAATTCTCTGGATATTCCCTTAATATTACTATATAGAAAACAGATCTCAAGGAACTGATAAAGAAGAGGACAAGGTCTCATGGAGGATGCCGAAGAAGTAAATATTAGAAAGATTCCAATATAATTCATGTGATGAATTATACATTTTTTAATTCCATAACCTTTATCATTAAATACCCTCCAAAACATAAGGCTTGTTTAGTGGGTATTAGAAAGGGATATTTTATTTTAGAATTTGACTCACACTAAAACAAATGATTGAATGTGTGTACCCAAAACTATAGTATTTACCTAAATATGGGTAACCCCTCAATCAATCATACTTTACATCATTAAAAGTAATCCATTTTGAAAAGGGTAATTTTTATACTAGGTATATCCTCCCTCCTGGGGAGGGTCCATGTCAATAATTAGAGAGATTGTTATCTCTACTTGAGGAAGAGATGAAAGAGGTGATAAAACTCAATATAGAGTTTCTCCAAGGAATCATTCCTTCCAGATATGCCCCGTAAGAAGATTCCCAAATTTCACTTCCAGTTGGTGTGTCTCAAATAAGAAGTTCTCCACAATAACTTCAGAAGAACGAGGATTCCACCTATTTGGTACATAGACAGAGCATGAAAAAGATCATCCTTATAGGACATCCCCTATTGGTTACCCACAGAAGATACCAGTGGTCCCTCAACCTGTGGTTATACCAGTCATCATACCCATTCAGGCTCCAACTGCCATACATACTAAGGTCCCAGTATAGCAATAAATTACATGAATTCGTATGAATACCATTTAGTCATTAATTACTCGATTAGAATCTATAGAAGGATGGAGTGTGAAGAAAAATCCATTAAACATGCTTATCCTGAATGGGTGGATCCTAACCCACACCCACTAATCTTTAGAAATCTAATATTTTAAATTTTAAATAGCACTAGAGTCCTAGAGAAGTATTTCATTCATTTTGAATCCATATATGATTCCATGATCGGTACCCCTAAACAGAAGGAGGCCGTGAAGCCCAGGTTTTCTATGTAATCAAAATAAGGTCTAGTATTCATGTGGTAAAAATTTGCTAGTATCTCTCAATCACTAGATGGGAATCCCTCCACATAATATTACACTTCTATTTTAGCACAATACTGTTTAAGAAAAATGAAATTGTTCATAAAAAACATCAAACATAGTGAAATGCACTGTGTTGCATTTGTTGTCAATGCGGTATGTTGTTGTCAAGGAATGAATGAATGGATGTCAAGGAATGTCAAGATGTGAATGACAAAGGATGTGATGGTGATGGTAAGGAAAGGAGAATGGCCATGGTACTAAGATGCATGTCACTTAAGAGATTCACTAAGTGACATAGGATGTTGTGGTTGAAACATTCTCTATGAATATCAGACGATTGTAGAACTGATCTTAATGTTTCAATACTTGTATCAAGGTGATACTAAGTGACAACACTTGAAGAATGATGATGGAGCATCATTACATCAGACGATTGTTGAACTGGTCTTTAAGTTCAAAGAACTTGTATCAAGAGGATACAATGTCACAACAATGTTAGAAGACCATGCATTGTCTTCACAATGCATGAGGATATGGAAGATGATCCATCCACTACTTCTATGTGGATGAAGTAAGATAAAGAAGTCCATGCACTATCACCTAGTGCATGTGAATTAGAAGAAGATCCAATTGATCTCTGATTAGATCAATGAAGCACTTTGACGAATTTAAGTGATTCAGGAGTTCGGTTGAAGAGGAAGAACCTTCAAGAATTCACTCCTAAGTAATGAATATATGTTGAGGAGATTTGAGGAATTCTAATGAAGAAGAGAAGGGATGAAATGAAGAAGAAGAGTTGTGGCATTTGGCATTTTAAACTTATGTACTTTGTACACTTAGGGTATATTGAAGCAAAAAATTAGCCACCAAGGGCCAGCCTTAAGGGTTCAACCCAAGGCACATGTGGGACTAGGTCACCACGCCCAAGGGGATCCCATGGGGCTAGCCCGAGAGGCCGCAGCCGTGTGTAAGCCGGGCCACGCAGGGGATCAGGTCCTGCGCAGCGTGGGCGGAGAGTGCGCCTGAAGGGTGTGCATAGTGGGCGCCAGTGGCGCGCCCGCAGGGAGCAGAGTGGGTGCAGAGCGTGCCCGCAGGGATAACTCGGCGCGGGGCGGCACCGAGAGGGGAGAAGTTCAATTGCTGAGCTGATGGCAGTGCGAGGGTGATAAACCGCGGCAAAACCGCTCGACGTTTCGATGTGGGATGCGGAAATTTCACCGGGAACGAATCCTGGATGCCCGATCGATCGCGCGCCAAATCTCGACCGCACGATCGATCCCGCGCGAGATCTTCTGATCGCAGCCGTCCGATGTATTTCAAACATCTGATCCGACGGCTAAGAGACCGTCCTCTTCTTCGAGCTCGCCTGAAGCCACCCGCGTGCCTCCGACGAACCAGGCGCCATCCGAGCATGGATTTTGATATCCCGGCCACCATTTCCAAAGCCGAATTCTCCATTGAGCTCGTCTTGACCTACCAAACACGGTAATGCAAGAAAATATGCATGCATGCAATGTTTGGGAGATTTCGAACAAGGACGAGGCAAAACGAAGTTGCCGAGGCTTCGGTGTGTTCGTGATTTGCATGGATTGGAAGAACAGAGGCCATGCATGCGTATACATGCTCTTGCACGTGAAGGAAACTGAAGAAGAAGGAATCCCGCAGAGAACAGAAAAGAAAAACGTGATTTGCGGCTTGTGTTCAAAGATTTTTAAAGAACCGAAAATCTCGGTGAATTGAGATTTATCCCGTGGAAGATTGGGAATTCCTTTGCCTCTAAAAATGAGGTCTAGACCTCGAGGAGAGTTTGATGATCTGTTGAAAACATGAAGTCACGTGAGTGCCGCATGTGCCTCGCGAAGTTTTGAAGCCACCGCGCAAATAACACTTGCACGGCTGAAGTTCCAGAGCCACCCGAGGCTCTGAAGGAGGTCCCTGCCCGCGTACTCGCGTGGCAGAAGGAGCCCTAACTGCCCGCAAACTTGCGCGGCAGGAGGAGCCTGCGCGGCCGTTGTGGCCTTGTGCACTTGCGCGGCCAGTGACACCCACACCCAACGTGGTGTTTAAAGTGAGGAGAAGGCCGCACCACTTGCGCGCCTTCATTTGATGTTCGGGTGTGTGCAGGAGAAGGCCAAGACCACACTATCTTTGTGTGACCTAAATGAAAATTGAAGAACACCCTACGGGCAGTGGGTGTGCAAAGAGGAGGAAGGCAAGGCTTGCACTTTGTGTGTGCATTTGAAGAAGAAGGTCGTAGCCCTTATATGGGTGCACACATTGAAGAACAAATTAAAGAACATTTTGTGTGTGTGCAAGAAGAAGTGAAAGGCCAAGCGTATGTGTGTGAAAAACGTGGAACAAATTGTGTGTGCAAAACAAGCAAAGGTCGAACCTTAGTGTGTGCTAAGTGGTGTGTATACACTAAGAATGAGAAGAAGGAGAATACTCACACTAAAGTACAACACACTTATGAGTGTGTAAACAAAAAGAACAATGTGTGAAGCAGGAAGAAGGTGTGTGTGCTAAAAGTATTTACACCCATTGAGGGTTTATTGCACCAAGAGGAGAAAGAGGATAGTGCATGCATGCATGCATGCACATGCACACGTGAACAAAGCCAAATTCGGTTGTGTGCATTTGAGTTGTCCAAGACCAGAAGATCTTGAAGAATCAAAGTTTCCATGCATTCAGTGCATGAAGTTGAATTGAGTGAGACTGAAGCCAAGCTGAAGTGAAAGAAATTATTTGGCTGAGTTTTCAGTAATTGAGAAGAGCCTGATCAACAGAAGTGATCAGAAGTTCCTGAGCAAGACCAACAGACCTTTTCATAGGTTGTTGAAGTTTCCTGAAGAGAGAGGCCAGGTCATCCTTAGAAGAAGGAGATAAATCCTGAGCAAGACGAGAAGACCTGATCAACTCAAGTGATCAGAGGTACAAAGCAAGGCCAGCAGTCTTTATCCCAGACTGCTGAAGATACTTGAAGAAGCTTAAAGTGAAGAAGAGCTAATTGTGTGACTCGAGGAGCCAAGAGAAGACCATGTGGGACTCAGGGAGAAGAAGTCTTCAGTGGGATTCTGGAGCAGGCCAGTGGGACTCTGGTAACACTGTGGGACGCAGTATAAAGACCCTCCTGTGGGACTCAGGAGAGATACAGTGGGATGTTGTATCGACCATTGTAATTCTAACAAGTTATAATGGAGAAACCATGTTGGGGCGTATAACCAACATGGCAATGACGTAGGCCTTTGGTGCCGAACCATGTAAATCCTTGTGTCCAGTGCCTTTACATTTACTGCATCATTCGTGGAAAGGTGAGAGATACAAGAAGAGTGGATCGAGGCTTTAACCAGCCATAGAGGTTTAATTGATAAAGAATCAATTAGTAAAAAGTTTTAAAGGATCACTGATTCACCCCCTCCCCCTCTCAGTGATTCACACTGATCTGGGCACTTCAATTGGTATCAAAGGGAGGTTAACTCTAAAAGATCCAAGGGAGTCTTTATGAAGTGCAGATTTGAGGAAATGAGTGACCAGCCTCAAATGGAAATATCTGCCAGGACTCTGAAAAATAGAAAGAAGAAACAGGCCAAGAAGATGAAGAAAGCATGTCCTAGCTGTGATGAAGTTGAAATAATGAATGATCTTCAAAATGCAATCGAATATCTTCAGAAGACAGTCCCTAAAGAAGTGGCAATGCGTATAGCTAGAGGCATCCTTGATCTTCAAGAAGAAAAATCACAGTTAGAAGAAGAATCCAATGCAATGGAAGATCAATTGGAAAAAAGGGTTGGCATAACCAACACTCTCAGAAAGCTGGTGAAGGCTAAAGACGAAACAGTATCGCTTTGCAATGAAAGATATGAAGACACTACTTAAGAATTGCAAAGAAGCCTTTCTGAGAAAGAATTCTTTAAGGTAATAATCAAAGATGTTTACCATGCACTGGATAAGAGGCGTAGAGTATCAATGGTTGTTAAAGATGCTCAACTTGAAGACAAAGTAAAAAGGGTGAAGGAGCTTGACAACTCATTGCATGAAATGAATAAGGTGCATGAAGACCAGATAAAGCAGCTGGAAGAGAAATGGGAAGGAAGGCTAAGAACTATTGAGGATGAGAAGAACTCCCTCAATATCAAATGCTTAGAACTGGAGGTGATATTGAACAATCAGCAATCACCCAAAGCCAAAGCCTCCCAGACAACTGAAAGTAGAAATGTTGCTACACAAGTGTGCTTTGAAGAGGATGATTCTAAAAGAAAGACATCCTCTAATAAAAGGGCAACATCTTCTACAAAGAAAGTACCATCCATACCATATTGTACTAATTCTTCTAATTGTGTTTCCACAAAAAGTTCAGGATGGAAGAATACTTCCAAACAAGTATGGATGAAGACAATGAAGAAATAAAGCTCTCCTGAAGTAGCACAACATGTCAAGAAAAGTACCCAACAATCAGAAGGACTGAAGAGGTCATGATTTGTGGGTCAATGTTGGTGTTGTAATAAGTATGGGCACTGTGCAAAGGATTGTTGGTACAATCCACTGGATGTTAAAGCACAAAGGAAGCCCATGCCAAGGGGGAGCAAGCCAGAAGAAAAGAAGCAACATCCACAGGTCCAGAGACATCTGTTTACTGCTAACAGATTTGGATTGCTTGATAACATCTGGGATGATTGCAAAAGTGGTCAAAAAGATACATGTCAATCTCCAACTGTATCCAGAGCTCAAAAGAAGAAAAGATCACAGAACCTGGCTCCGAAAGAATCCTTGGGAAGCAAGAAGAAAGTTGAAGATGCTCCCAAGAAGGTTTTGAAAAGGGAAAAGAAGTCCTTGGAGTATAAATCCAAGAAGGGTGATGCATCAAGAAGAGCCACTAAGAAGACATGCTTCTACTGTGGAAAGAAAGGTCATACCATGGATCTTGGAAAACAAGCCATGAAATTCAATAGAGGCAGACTGGACTCAAACAGACAATCAATCCAGATGAAGCAGAAGGGATTGGTTGAAAACAAGTTGCCTAAGATAGGTAGCTTGAAAGCATCAAAGGAACCATGTGGAATATCCAAAACTGAGGCCACACTTCCAAGTGACTTACTAGTCATATCGCCAAATCAGTTGCAACTTGCCAAAGATCTACAAAGAGCTGAAGATGATGTTCTGGCAATTTCTAAGGCAAAAGGGAAGAAAAAGATTTCACATGAAGATCAAGTTCTGTGTGTGAGGTGCAATCAAGCTGGACATACTAGTGATAAATGCATGATATTCATTCCAGCTCAGAAGGGATTCTTCAAAAGAATGAAGATTGCACCAGGAGACTCTAGTGCTCAGAAGGCACCTAGAAATACAGGAGTCACACACAAAGAAGTTAAAGAGGTGTTGAGACCCAAACCAGCACAAACATCATTGAAGATCAGATGTGCAAGTGTGAAGAATGGTGAAAATGGGGCATCTCGGTTGAGAGAATCTTCTCAACCTTGTTGTTCACGTTGATGAACCAAAGAGGTTCCATCTTATTCCCTAATCACTTGTATTTACATGTGCTGACATTGCAGGGAATTGAAGATGATGATCATTCTCAGCTGGAGGATGGTTTGGAAGGAATGGAGTGCACCCCTTGAGGGGGATCCAATCTGAAGAAGATGGGATTCTTAGATTAATACCATCTTGAGAAAAGTGAAGGTATTCCAATCATACATTCATCCCTTGTTTCTTAATTGAGTGTATCTTGTCAATTAAGGGGGAGTATGGATTGAAGACAAATGGATGAAAGGGGGAGCTTTATCTTTGCTCCTGAACTTTCTAATGAGTTTTGTGAAGTTGTGCAGGATTTAGCAAATTCATTGTTATATCGGAAAAATTTTAAACCCCTAAGCATGATCTCACATGTGTAGAGAGTTATGGACAGCTTTGAATTCCTTGGTTAAATCACTCTTGTTTTCTACACCGGGTTATCCCAAGTAGACTTAGAGTTGATCAACTAAAGGTTCTTTGCTAAAGAAGAACATGTGACATCATCCCTCTCCTAGTGTTTTTCAAGAAGATGTTATTCGAAGGGAGGAAGATATTTTTGGAAGAGGACCACACCACACCTTTGCATTTGATTGCCAATAAGGGGGAGAAAATATTGGTACACATATTGACCCATTCATATGTGCTGAAGAAGTGTGTTGACAACAAATACAAAGGGGGAGATTGAAATGCACTGTGTTGCATTTGTTGTCAATGCGGTATGTTGTTGTCAAGGAATGAATGGATGGATGTCAAGGAATGTCAAGATGTGAATGAAAAAGGATGTGATGGTGATGGTAAGGAAAGGAGAATGGCCATGGTACTAAGATGCATGTCACTTAGGAGATTCACTAAGTGACATAGGATGTTGTGGTTGAAACATTCTCTATGAATATCAGACGATTGTAGAACTGATCTTAATGTTTCAATACTTGTATCAAGGTGATACTAAGTGACAACACTTGAAGAATGATGATGGAGCATCATTACATCAGACGATTGTTGAACTGGTCTTTAAGTTCAAAGAACTTGTATCAAGAGGATACAATGTCACAACAATGTTAGAAGACCATGCATTGTCTTCACAATGCATGAGGAGATGGAAGATGATCCATCCACTACTTCTATGTGGATGAAGTAAGCTAAATAATTCCATGAACTATCACCTAGTGCATGTGAATTAGAAGAAGATCCAATTGATCTCTGATTAGATCAATGAAGCACTTTGAAGAATTTAAGTGATTCAGGAGTTCGGTTGAAGAAGAAGAACCTTCAAGAATTCACTCCTAAGTAATGAATATATGTTGAGGAGATTTGAAGAATTCTAATGAAGAAGAGAAGGGAAGAAATGAAGAAGAAGAGTTGTGGCATTTGGCATTTTACACTTAAGTACTTTGTATAATTAGTGTAAATTCAAGAAAAAAATTAGCCACCAAGGGCCAGCCTTAAGGGTTCAACCCAAGGCACATGTGGGACTAGGTCACCACGCCCAAGGGGATCCCATGGGGCCAGCCCGAGAGGCTGTGGCCGTGTGTAAGCCGAGCCACGCAGGGGATCAGGTCCTGCACAGCATGGGCGCAGAGTGCGCCCGAAGGGTGTGCAGAGTGGGCGCCAGTGGCGCGCCCGCAGGGAGCAGAGTGGGCGCAGAGCACGCCCGCAGGGAGAACTCGGCGCGGGGCGGCACCGAGAGGGGAGAAGTTCAATTGCTGAGCTGATGGCAGCGCGAGGGTGATAAACCGCGGCAAAACCGCTCGGTGGTTCGATGTGGGATGCGGAAATTTCACCGGGAACAAATCCTGGCCGCCCGATCGATCGCGCGCCAGATCTCGACCGCACGATCGATCCCGCGCGAGATCTTCTGATCGCGGCCGTCCGATGTATTTCAAACATCTGATCCGACGGCTAAGAGACCGTCCTCTTCCTCGAGCTCTCCCGAAGCCACCCGCGAGCCTCCGACGAACCAGGCGCCATCCGAGCGTGGATTTTGAGATCCCGACCACCATTTCCAAAGCCAAAGGCTCCATTGAGCTCGTCTTGACCTACCGAACACGATCATGCAAGGAAATAGGCATGCATGCAATGTTTGGGAGATTTAGAACAAGGCCGAGGCAAAACGAAGTTGCCGAGGCTTCGGTGTGTTCGTGATTTGCATGGATTGGAAGAACAGAGGTCATGCATGCGTATGCATGCTCTTGCACGTGAAGGAAACTGAAGAAGAAGGAATCCCGCGGAGAACAGAAAAGAAAAACGTGATTTGCGGCTTGTGTTCAAAGATTTTTAAAGAACCGAAAATCTCGGTGATTTGAGATTTATCCCGCGGAAGATTGGGAATTCTTTGCCTATAAAAATGAGGCCTAGCCCTCGAGGAGAGTTTGCTGATCTGTTGAAAACATGAAGTCCCGTGAGTGCCGCATGTGCCTCGCGAAGTTTTGAAGCCACCGCACAAATAACACTTGCGCGGCTGAAGTTCCAGAGCCACCCGAGGCTCTAAAGGAGGTCCCTGCCCGCGTTCTCGCGCGGCAGAAGGAGCCCTCACTGCCCGCAAACTTGCGCGGCAGGAGGAGCCTGCGCGGACCTTCTGGCCTTGTGCACTTGCGCGGCCAGTGACACCCACACCCAACGTGGTGTTTAAAGTGAGGAGAAGGCCGCACCACTTGCGCGCCTTCATTTGATGTTCGGGTGTGTGCAAGAGAAGGCCGAGACCACACTATCTATGTGTGAGCTAAATGCAAATTGAATAACACCCTACGGGCAGTGGGTGTGCAAAGAGGAGGAAGGCAAGGCTTGCACTTTGTGTGTGCATTTGAAGAAGAAGGTCGTAGCCCTTATATGGGTGCACACATTGAAGAACAAATTAATGAAAATTTTGTGTGTGTGCAAGAAGAAGTGAAAGGCCAAGCGTATGTGTGTGCAAAACGTGGAACAAATTGTGTGTGCAAAACAAGAAAAGGCCAAACCATAGTGTGTGCTAAGTGGTGTGTACACACTAAGAAGGAGAAGAAGGAGAATACTCACACTAAAGTACAACACACTTATGAGTGTGTAAAAAAAAAGAACAAAGTTTGAAGCAGGAAAGAAGGTGTGTGTGCTAAAAGTATTTACACCCATTGAAGGTTTATTGCACCAAGAGGAGAAAGAGGAGAGTGAATGCATGCATGCATGCACATGCACACGTGAACAAAGCCAAATTCGGTTGTGTGCATTTGAGTTGTCCAAGACCAGAAGATCTTGAAGAATCAGAGTTTCCATGCATTCAGTGCATGAAGTTGAATTGAGTGAGACTGAAGCCAAGCTGAAGTGAAAGAAATTATTTGGCTGAGTTTTCAGTCATTGAGAAGAGCCTGATCAACAGAAGTGATCAGAAGTTGCTGAGCAAGACCAACAGACCTTTTCATAGGTTGTTGAAGTTTCTTGAAGAGAGAGGCCAGGTCATCCTTAGAAGAAGGAGATAAATCCTGATCAAGACGAGAAGACCTGATCAACTCAAGTGATCAGAGGTACAGAGCAAGGCCATCAGTCTTTATCCCAGACTGCTGAAGATACTTGAAGAAGCTTAAAGTGAAGAAGAGCTACTCGTGTGACTCGAGGAGCCAAGAGAAGACCCTATGGGACTCAGGGAAAACAAGTCTTCAGTGGGATTCTGGAGCAGGCCAGTGGGACTCTGGTAACACTATGGGACGCAATATAAAGACCCTCCTGTGGGACTCAGGAGAGATACAGTGGGATGCTGTATCGACCATTGTAATTCTAACAAGTTATAATGGAGAAACCATGTTGGGGTGTATAACCAACATGGCAAGGACATAGGCATTTGGTGCCGAACCTTGTAAATCCTTGTGTCCAGTGCCTTTACATTTACTGCATCATTCGTGGAAAGGTGAGAGATACAAGAAGAGTGGATCGAGGCTTTAACCAGCCATAGAGGTTTAATTGATAAAGAATCAATTAGTAAAAAGTTTTAAAGGATCACTTATTCACCCCCTTCCCCTCTCAGTGATTCACACTGATCTGGGCACTTCACATAGGGAGAATGAAAGGGTATTTGATTTCATCGATCAATTTAAATGAATGATATATTCATTAAACCTGCCAATCCCTCAAAAAGTGTGGTTTCCCATATGTTTTTAAATCTATGTAATGAGTTACGAACACCCTTGATCTTAGTAAAATACATTATAGGGATTCAGTATTTGTCCATAATGGCCAAATCCGTATTAAACTCCATTAAAAAGATGAAAACAACATCTTGGTTGATTCCATCAACTCACGAATGGAGAACATAGAAAGTATAGGATACTACAGTAAACATTAATGAGGCTCCTGTACCCATTCCTTTTTCAATGCTTGTATCATACCATATGCCTCCACCTTCTGATCATCAATTCAAATTTCCACCTCATCAAGTAGATCAAATATATTAGAGGTGAAAATAGTTTCAATTGATGAAAAATAGATTATATTCCATTAAAAATGACTTAGTCTCTACCTTCATCCATTAGGAATTTATAAACAACATATATCAGTTCCCAAAACCCAAGAAGACTGGAAATATTGTGATGAATACCTCTAAAACTATTTCCCCTTTCACCAAATGATGGGTCACCCCATCCATGATTTTTTGTATTTTTCTTGGCCTCTTATAAAATATTCTAGACTCTGGGAAAGTGAAAATGAAAAATTAACAAGCCTATGTAGAATTTTTTGTCTACCACTCAGGGGGAGGTTGGTGAATGTAAATAATTTAAATGAAATAATACACAAATGTTTGGTGATTTAATGGTTAGAAAAATGATTATTCGGACTAATGATATTCTATGACCATAGCTAAAAGAGTCATTTGTGTCCTTGTCTTCTTCTACTACACCACAACTGGCATCATCAAAATCCCAATCCTCTAAGAAGCAACATTCCTATAAGAGAAAGAAATATTCAAAGGAAGATGATATCATGAAAGGAACATATTTTCTTTGATCTTAATACACATCCACCAGACCATACCATAAAAACATGCACCTCCCCACCAAATTCCATAATAAGAGTCATCCCATCATGTATTATCTGCCTTAGATGAGCAGTTTATTTTCAGTTTTTTTTTAATGTTATTAGTTCATGTACCCCCTATCACATGAAGGTTTTCATTAAGAACCTGATTTCCCAACACTTGATCGGGGAACTAGGGATGGATTTTTTGAGGTAATGTATACATTTGAATAAATTTTCATGGTAATATCAACTACAACAATCAAACCCCCACTCAAACTTTCGTTGTTTCCAAAACTCATGGGAATGATCTAAAACTCTCACCGCAAGAACAAGAGTGTTCATTGCCCGCACAAGGCAGTGAATCCCTGAAATTATCATCTTGAAAGTCTGGTTAACATATATACCACCACCCCCTCAGTGAGGAGGTAGACCTAGCCAACCCAATCCTTCAAGTACAAGGGCACTTCCTGCTCTTACCCCAAGGGATGATCCATCCAAATTTGGAACATTGGTTCCTAATGTTTTTGAAAAATACTGCCCCATTTTTAAAAATGGTATCCATTTTGATTAAAAATATGATATTTTTAATAAAATGGAAATTTTTTTATCCAAATTAACAATCCTAGATGCTCTGAGTCTATCAAAATACATCTGGGATGTACTTATTGAGTCCTTGGCAAGCCTTAAACAGTTTGAAGTTGATGTCACTACTTATGACATATATTGTTTATATTATGATCCCATATAATTCATTTAAAATATATCTTTCATAGAACATGAATATTATGATTTCATAAAAGGAAATTTCATACCCCTATATATCTCTTTATGAATAAATGAAATTGATATATGATGAGAATTCATTAACAATGAATTAGGAGTCAACCTCATTCCAATAAAGACACATCGCTAAATGGGTCTCAATGAATCCCATTTAACCTCCTCCACATTGATGCTATATGGGAAAACAATAACTAGAAAGATCAACCAAGCAAGATCTACCTTAGAACATAGTTCAGGGATCTTCTTTCTGATTTAGGATCCATGGTTCTCTAGTGGGATACAACTTTAAATGTTTTTCTAGGAAGTCCTTAATCCCATAATAATTCCTCAATTTCTTCATCATACCTTCATCATCTAAAATATGACTTAAATGGATAGAATTGTACAATGTATTCTGCAAGTATCTCATTTAAATCCTACGAGACACAATTCATTGATGCATTATTTTATCAAATGGGAGCTAAACATTCCATGACTGATGATGTTACTCAAATCGATTCCACAAATGGATTAGAGAAGATTCCATATAACCCATTCAGGAAGCTCAGTCCGGATTACATGCTTTGTAGTATTCAAATTAATGGGGTGAGAACAAATTAAAACACTCATTTAGAAACTTATGTTTTTTCAATTATGAAAATTGGGCTGAATGGGGATTAATAATTTATAAACTGTATAAGTGATGTAGAAATCATGGAAAAAAATATATGAATCCATATCATGATATCCAATTATGTTAGTTTATATCATTTGGAATAAAATAATATATTATAATAACATGATAAATTTAAGGGACTCGTTATTATGCACTTGTTTCCCCTATATGACACCATGAAGGATTTGTGCTAGCAAATGAGTCAAAAACAAATGCTCCAACCTCAAGATGTCTAAATAGTGGATACCCTCTTCACAATGACTAACTTGTTTCATCGCCTCCTCCTTATGAAGAAGCACAAGAATTAGAGAATGATCATGAGGAAGAAGGTGAATATCTCATGGATACCCCTGTAGTATTTGAGGAAGTTGTCTCAACCAATCTGGATGATCTCAATGAGTTAAATCTGGGTAAAAAAAGATTCATACCCCCCTCTAATTATTGAATCTATGACTGCTAATGAACAAAATAGTTGTACCTCTTTCTAAAAGATAAACCATGTTATGTTTAATTATAACTACACTGAGATTCTAGGTTGTGAACCCATGGTGGGAACCCATAACATGGGTTATCCATAAGATCATCGATGATAAACCCATGCATCCAAGAGGATACAGCCGACCTAGGCCTTCAAATTTAAGTGTTAACAAAAAAAATTAATCAAATATGATTTCATAAGAGATGAAAAATACTCAAAATGGGTATCCATCATTTTCCCTATGATAAATAAGAATGATAAAATTATAATTTTCATCGATTGTATAGATCTCAACAGGCATTTTCCCAAAGATGACATCCCATTCCCAATACCAGAACCTTGGATTGATACAATGACTAGTTATAAATATTTTTAATTTATGGATATCTATTCTGGGTATATAAAAATTATTATGGCCCCATAAGATGTGGAATTCATATTTTTTTTGAGCCCCTCATGGTCTACTTTTCTATTGGGTAATTCCCTTTGGCATGAAAAATGCGAGTACCACATATCATGTTGCCATAAAAATATTTTAAATCGCTTTATGGATAATTTTGTTGAAATTTATGTTGATGACCTTGTATTGAAATCCGGATAATGTTCTAACCACCCTATTGACCTAAGAACCATCTTCCACAATCACTGACTACATAATTTTAAGATGAATCCTTTAAAATGTTCTTTTGTGGAAACATTTGGAAAATTTCAGGGCATCATGGTATGAAATCATGGAATCAAATTTTATCTTAAAAAGACAAATGATATACTTTCCATGTCACATCCTCTAAAAATTGTTTAGTTTAGATGACTTCAAGGACACCTACACTAAATTCGGCCCTTCTTATAAAATATAGTACATAAGAGTTTACCCTTCACCAAATTGATTATTAAGGAGGTAACATATCTGTGCAACAATGACTGTTACGAATCCTTTGATGCTC
This sequence comes from Viscum album, assembly GCA_963277665.1. Lineage (NCBI taxonomy): Eukaryota > Viridiplantae > Streptophyta > Magnoliopsida > Santalales > Viscaceae > Viscum > Viscum album. Next base: position 66,378,834 of record OY728131.1, read on the forward strand.
TCAAGAATTATATCTTTATACATCCCATGTTAATGCCACATATAGAAGGAAAATCACTTTTTCTATATGTGACACACCTTCAATGATAATTGGGAGCCTTTCTTGCACATAAGAATGATGTTGGGAATACAAAAAACAATTATTCTCTAAGTCAGACCATGCATTATGCTGAGAATCATTATTCATATATTGAAAATAGTTTCTTGGAAATAACATTTTCCATTCACAATCAATGGCACTATCTATAGCATCATGAGATCCTCATTTTTTCTTGAAATAACCTACCTAAACTTATCCTCAGTCATCATATTCTTATTGGATGTCTAGAACAGTATGAAGTTATTCTACAACAGATCTATATTCATTTTTTCCATAGAAAGAAGTTAAAGGTCGTACCTTAACAGATTTCCTCAATGAGATTATATATGTATATGCAACATAATTTGGTATAAAATTAACTAATGAAGAGTTATTTTATTTTCAGGATATACCTCATACATTAGAAATGTATATTTGATGGATTGTAAAAGAGTCCAGTGGGGAAGAGAATATAATATCCCAAACATAATAAAGATGGGTTAGGGACTATGAATATATATCCATAGAAGGTAGTATTCATATATACCTTCCTGTTATCATAGGTTGGTACCAATAATGAATCATAATATGGGGATCCCAACACAAGAATATAATTAGATCTTAGAATACAGATTAACCAATTGGAGCTGAGGGTGACATAGAGTTGGTAATAAAACATATCAACTGATATTATGAAATCAAAAAAGATGATTTAACCCACCTAGGTGATTATCACTAAGGGTTAATGGGAGAATTTACCTCAAAATTAACATTGTATAACATTCCATGAATATAAAATGATCTGGTTGATGCATTAGAAAATGATCCCACAACCCTTTCAGATCCAAACTGGGATGAAACAGTGACAAAAATATCAAATCATTGCATGGTATCACAATTCATTCTAATAAGAAAAGAAGTGATCGATTATATTAGTTAAATTCCAGACTCATATGGTCCTACCAAGGGATGGATGATCCCTATCATGGAAAACCTACATGATGGAACTCTCCCACTAAACCGAGATGGATAAGAACATATCTGACGGTGGGTATCCAATTATATTATTTGTGATAGCCCAATATTCAGTAATTAATCTAGAAACATGACTCTGATGGAGTCCTTCATAGATGATTCAATGGATAAGAATTTTTTCATGTCATGTAGGATGTGCACATATGATCCTATAGTGCCCCAAAATTAAGGTGCGTGCTTTCTGATCAAATCTAGATATTTGGATACTTCTGGCTTATGATGACACATGATTGTATGTAATTCACTAATTTTTTTTATCATTTATAGGTTCATTCCAACTTCATCTACCAACCCCCATAGTTAGTACATATCTCCAAATATGTCTAGTAATTCTCTACATGGGGAATGGATATTATTGGGCTAAATCCTCCAGCTATGGCTAAGAAGTTCATGTTCATCCTTATAACTATGAATTTAACCACAATATGGGCGGAGGAAATACCTCTTAAAGAAGTCAGATCTAAATTTTTTGTTGGATTCATCAAGAACAACATCATTATAAGATTTTGTGTCCCTCGTACCATATTGATAGACAATTGAATAATTTTTTATTCTGTTGAGGTAGAGAAGCATTATCTGGAATATAATATCAAAACCAACCACTCATCCCACAATCATGTAATTGAAAATGGATAGATACAGTCTTTGAACATAACCCTATGATACATAATCCATATGATAGTGGATAATGATAATATATCATTGCCTAATAATATCTTACATGCCTTATGGGCTTACCAGATCATGACTAGTAATGCTATGTGATCGACTTCGGATTCACTAATATATAGAACATAAGAAGTTCAACCCATTGAGGATCAATTTCCATCACTTGGAGTTTCCATATGTGATGAGATATCCAGAGTCAATGAATCCTAGAAATTATTAGTAAAATTATAGTGACTAAACTAAAAGTTTTTAAATAACTAGAATCACTTGGAATTATATCTAAATCGTATAGCAAGAGATTTCAACAATAAAGTATTCCTCCATTCGTTCTTCCAAGTAAAATTGGTATTGGAAAGTATTACTTGTGTGACACGGGTAATGAAGCATCCAATGAATGAGAGAAAGTGAGAGGGACATTACTCTATGTACATATTCCACTCTAATAGAGCTTATTCCTCGATCTCAATAGACGGCGAGCTCATTCCTACTCCAACCAATGCAATATTCCTGAAGAAGTACTCTGTATAACACCCCAAGGATTTCAAAATAAATTTAATATAGAATGTAATACACACAAAACTGAGTCTCTGTGAAACAACACATAGATATTATAATTATATTATAAATATAGGAATAACCTAGCCATTAAACATAATTTTGTCACTTATATGAGTTGAATTTTGAAAAATGGGCAAACAATATTGTGACCAGCTTGTTATTTAGAGTCAAATAGGATCTAATTTATTTTTGGTGAAAAGAAACATGACTATTTTGAATAGTTATGTTATGCATAAGAAAAGTAATTTGACCCTTTTGAATAGTAAATTTTCCAAATGAATAGTACCTCATCGATGAATGAATAAATAAATTCTATGCATCTTATAAATGAATTTATGATATAACTATATCATAGTAAATAATTATTTTGGGAAATTACTAATTGAGAATTTCATTTTTTAGAAAAAAATAATGTTTATTTAATATATTATAATTAATATAATTTTTAAAAAGATAATGTATTTTCATAAAATAGGATCATTAGTTAATAATTTTATATCTTATGATTATAGTATAATGATACCTTAGTAAAACATTCAAAGTCACATAAAATCAGTTATATTTTAAAAATTAGTATTATTGAGTATTTGATAATATAATTAATAATATAATTTATCATATTTAGAAAAACATTTTCATAAACTAGAGATAATATTTGAACTATAAACATCAAAAAATTGTTAGGATGGATTATTTGGATTTTTCTGTAATAGTTTACATTTAGTGAATAGTATAAACCTGTTTTAATGAAATTTGGTTTTTTTGTGATAGTGTCAAGATATTTTTATGATATAATATTTATTAAAATTATGGAATAAAAAATATATTTTGGTTATAAGATAAATATTTTATAGAAATAATTTAGAGAATATAAAATATAACTTTATTGATAATTGTAAAACAATCATTTTCATTGTCGACATAGTGTTTGTGCCGTAGAATAAAAGTCAAATTGGATCTTTAAAAACAGAAAATAACAACCAAAAAATATTTTCATGACATTATTATGAAATATTATGTATAATTGTTGTTTTTGGTTTATAATTATGAATTTTATAATTATATTATATTAATCTTATCTAACTGCATGTGTCTTCTTTATTCACACAAAGGATAGAAAAAATAAAAAAATTTAAGAAGTTATCTTGTTATTTATTTGAGTGAATATACATAATGAACGAATCTAGAATTTTTTTTGAACCCAATTAATTTATTTTTATTATATTAATTTTTTGTTATTTTTTATTTATGAAAATATTAACATCAATTTTTATGCGATGTTGATGTAGTGTTTGTGTATAAATCAGAAAAATAAATAAAGTGTTTGTAATAAAAATTACAAAAAACATTGAATAGCCCATATATTGTATACAATGTTTTCTATAAGAATTTGTCAACCCTTTTTTATATTTTAATCAAATTTGGGACAACTTTGACCAGCATTAATTAAATTAAGAACATTATAATTTTCATTATGAAAAGGAATTCAAGATATTACATTTTAGTTTTTAGTTACTATAATTCCTTATTGATTTTATTCATATCAATTGTTTTTAAAATTTCTGGTGCATCTAAATTTATGATATTTATCTTCTTCATGAATTTTTTTTATTTTTAGGGAATAAATAATTAATCAAAAGGATTGAACAATTATGATAAAATAATTATTTAATTGATGAATATAGGAAATTATTGACGTAAAAATATTAAAAAAAATGTAATTTAAAATTTTAATTTTAATTAACAAATATTATATAATAATGTGATATTTCTAGGATATAATAATAATGTATTATAATTTTAAATTGTTTGTGGTTTTTAAACTCATGTATAAGAATAGATATTAATTTGACATAAATTATTTTTGTCATGAATAAAACATTTTAATAAATTATTTACAAATCAAAATAATATTGAAAAAGGAAAATAATACTATTTAGTAAAAATTTAGTTCCTATATGATTTATAGATCTTATTGAAGTCTTCAACCAAATATTAGAATTCATATATCATAATATTTCAAACAATTCCTAATTTACCCCTCAACTCTATTATAAATGGAGGCTCCAACCATCACAAAATATCATCACCGTAATCCTTATTACCCACATATATTATTCCAATTTATTTTATCCTCATCCCTTGTAGAATTATAGTGCTTCTAGTCTCATAAAAATATCACTTCCAAGAGCCATAGGAGGTTATTAAGGAGAAAATATTCAAGTTGTTGGATTACACTTTCTTATATTTTAAATTATTTTTCACCTTTACCTTATCCTCACCTCCTATAAAATGATTCATTAAACCCCAATATCTATTATACATATTTTAATTTTTATGTGTTGATGGTATATGCATCTGAAAATCTCTTATTTTTTATGTTTATTATTAAATAACGAAATCGTCGTCCATAGTGTGTTAATTCACCACCATTGCTGATGATGTGATTTTGTTTCACTTTACCACAATCATGGGATATTTTAATTCACATGTAATATTTTAAAATAACTTAAATATATAATTTATCGATTTTGGATTATTATTTATTTTTGACAAGGAAGACCATAATAAACCGACCAAGGAACCCTTGAATAAAATGCACACAAAACATTGTAAGTACCAAATATAGTTAATAAATGGAAGTAAAATGTCATAATAGGATCACATATGGTATTATAAACATGAGATCAGTTCAATAATAAACTAATAATAGTATTCAAACAATTATATAGTTGTATTGAAAAAAATTAAAGGAAGTCAAACATGAGGTAAAGGTTTTCTCACCTCACATTCACTAATATATTCATGAAAAACTATATTTGGTCATATATAGTATTCTACAATTTCTCACAAAAAAAAATAAGAAATTCCAAAAGAACACTTCTTTGCAATGTAAAAGGTGTATTTCTCTTAAATATTCTTTAATGATTTTATTAGAGTATTTTCATCTATTTTAACACCCCCAATTAAAACATAAGATTTATTGAGATTAACCATTTATGATATCATTTTTCATATTTTATTGAAATGGTTATTAATTAGTTTCTTTCCGGATGTGATATCTTTTTACAATTCATCATATTACTAATAATGATTTATGATTTTGTTTATTTCTTGTGGAATGTTATTTACATTAAAGTGATAGTTTCAATATGAATTTATATGTTGATAATGTTTATCCTCAGTCACATGAGGAATTTATTAGACTTATTAAGTAATGATTTGGCTTTTCTAAAGCCCCTCAACATATCATAATGACTCAGGAGACAAACTAGATATGGTTTTGGCTGAGGCCTTACTCATTTATGTCATTCTTAGAATTAAACCATGGGAATAATATATTTTTGGTATGAAGCCATTAAAATAATAGATTCTTGTAATGTAGTAGTGAAGGTATGTTTTTGATATCCATCATTATGAAATCAGTAATTCATTGTCCATATGATTATTCTTCTAATTTAATCTCCATGGTTATAATTTATTATAGAATTATTCGATCATCTTTTATTACTTATATTTTATTAGGATGATTATGTTTTAATGGAATGTGTTATTAGTTGATCCTTATCACTTATTATTTATGTTTACTTATGAAATCTTACAATATATTCCATACCCTTATCATGCATATATTCTCACCGATTTCTTTGGTTTTTTGCAAGGCCATGAAGATGTTTTTTATGAATGAATTGTCGGGTTAAACAAATAGTTTTTATGTGATACAAATGGAGTTTTTATGAATTTTTCCATTAAATATTAAATGATAAGATCATGTATATAATATAGTTACCAACACTACTAAACAGATTGGTCCATCAGGATGCGATTCATTGTCATAATACAAATGTAATAAATTAAATCCCGGACTCTATGAAACATGGGTTGTTGTTTTTACAGTATGTATCATATAATAGTTAGTAGAATCATTAGAAATTTTATTTATAAAACATATATTAGGTAACATAACCGTAGAATAGACTTTGAGAAAATGAATAGAATAACATTGTAGAATTTGGGTATGGTAGAGATTATGCGGATGTTCCAAGAAATACATCATTTTATGCATAGTACAAGTGGACATGGTTCTGACATAGATGTACCTAGGGGTAACACGTCTGACATTGTGTCCCAGTCCAGAATCAGGGTAACCTGGCCAATGATAATCCACCTTACAGCTGACCTGTTTTATCAATATCGGGGGATATTATTAGGATAAGTCTCATTTTCGTTAATACACATTATGAAATATTTTTATGAAAATTTTTGTTCCACCAGCCTTCTTAAATTATTTTTGTTATTAATTTTTGGCCCCGGGTTCTCTCACCAAGGTTCGAAAGGGGTCCTGGATCAAAATTGAGGATTTTTAATGTATTTACTGGGATTTTGACCCGTGCGAGGTCACCGCACGGTTGTTGGTAGCCGCTCAACTGGCACTAGTGTCGTGCAATTTCTTAATATTAATATTATTATTTTTATTAATATTTTTTGCATTATTATTGTTATTATTATTCTGGTATTATCATTTTTACTTTTTTTTATTATTAATAATAATATTATTATAATAGAATGAAAAAAGGGGAAAACCCTAATCTTCTCGTGCCCCATTCCCCTTCCATGTCTGCATGCACCAGCCCCCCCCCCCCCACCCACTTGGTCATCTCCTCCACGAAACCTCCCCTATGAGGATACCCCCCTGTCCAACCACCTCCTCCTCCCGGCGCAGCCCGTCTGGTCTCCCTCCAACTCACGATGTGATAGGCCACCTCCAGCTAGGTGCCTCATGCCACACTGGGCTCCCACATGCCATTTGGCCCACCTATGGGCAACCCCCCAACTCTGCTTCTCCGCGATGCACATGCCTATGACCGACCTCCTGTTTGAATCTCTTCCCCCCTCTGAGCATTTTTCATACATTTTTTTGGGTATTTATCATTTTACATATTCCCTAATGCATTAAAGGGTGTGTTTCACACGTTTTTCCTGTTGTCTAGGATGTGCACTTGGTCCGTTGGGCATTGGTAAACCTTCTGATGAGATTCTGTTGCATCCACTCTTGTTTTGAAGTAGGTAATTCGATGGTTATCCTTTATGAATTCAAATTAATGCTTGGGTGTTTTGATAATTTTATTTTATATGATTCATAGCTTTTTTGTACACATAATTTTCCTACTATAATGCTTTTAAATTTTTAAAATAACTCAAAAGCATGTTTTGAGTAAATTCCCAGTTCGAGTATGCAGATATTTGGTTATGTTCCAAATCCTGTTTTGATATTATTTGTGGATATTTTATTGGGGTGTTTATATTTATATTAATACAGTTTGTTTTAAAAAATAATACTTTTAAGGTAAATATTTGGTTTTGATAATGTTTATGTGCACATGGCGCATTTGATAAAATACAATAGTGTTCAAAGAGGAATTTAGGGTTTTTATGAAATTTTTATCCTTGATTATGTTGTGTGTCGGAATTGGTTATTGGTAAACATGGTTTGGTTTATAATTTCGATATTTTTATAATGTTCTAATGGTGTTAAGGTGTTAAAAAAATGGGGCTCTTAGGTTTTTAAATGTGGTGGTGAGTTCTTTTCAAATAAAGCGAGCAGTTGGTTTTAATTTCAAAGTGGTAGTTTTTTTGGAATAGCGTTGGTTGTTTTCCTGAAACGAAATCATGCCATTGGATGTTGGTACATCCATGGGTGCCCTTAGTGAACCCATAGATATGGATTCAACTGACTATGACACATTTAGACTACTGTTTCCAAAAAAATATTTGGTTTTCTAAATGGTTTTGGTTTCCTAAGTATGATTCAGTCCTTTGTGTGGAATTTGTAAATGGTTTGATGTGTGATCCCAAGGGTGTGCCATATTGGCACTGAAAATATAAAATTACTATTTGTGTAATGTTTTGGGTAATTTTTTCGGACATGACTAGTTTGAGGCATGGTTGGAACTTTCAACTTTACTGTAATTTTTGTGTTGATCTCTTGAAAGGATGGTAATTGGATATATATTTAACAACTCTATTGTTTTGTAAAATATTTTAAATTTTTATAATACTGTATTGTGTGATGGCCCGGTTGGGAAATTATTAATGTGAAATGGTTGAATGTTTATTTGGGGGTGCTCATGTCAAGGGTAACCCTTTATGTGTGAACGCATAAGAAGAGTCTCTGTTTTGGGCAGGCAAGTGTGGTTAGATGAGTCACGCGTGCGAGGGACATCTAACTTACACAGTATTATTATTACCACCATGGGTTTCAGGGAATCTTTTAGATGATCAAGTGACAGTTTCTAACAAACCCCGATTAGATGGGTTGGTACCCCTAGATTTGTTGTTAGGCCCAGGAGGGCTTTTCCATAGGATTGGTCATTTAGGGCGGCCCATTTGTTATAGACATATAAGCTTCACCATACGCTGACAGGTGGTTCCAAACTCGAGTATGTCTAGGGGTCTTCAAGGGATGTTTACGATCACTCATGGTTAATTAATTTCATTGTTTGTTTAATTTAAGTTGTACTGGTTTGTTCCAATATTTTTTGTTTCACTTGCTTCCCATATAGCACTTTCTTAATATGTCTGCATGGGTTTTGTATTTGAAATGGAAAATTGTTTTCAAAATGGTATATGATGTGTGTTGGATTTTCAAATGGAAAAAATATGTTTCTTATTTTATGAGATGAAAACCCTATTTTTCAAATTATATTTCAATCTATAATAATTGAATTTCCTAAGAAAGGAAGCAGTTGGATTCAGTGGATTAATCTTTGTATTCTAATGAGAATTCTAAATGCTCACCCTAGCTTTACCATTTCATCTGTAGGTTCCCTTTGATCATGTTTATCTTTGTTGAGTTTCTCCTTGTTGGAGCAAGGTCAGCCATTGATTGGGAGGTTACCTGGAAGGTCACATGGAGTTTTGTTAAGATGTTCTATTTATTTTTTTGTTGCACTGCTCGACTTCTGTTTTATTAATCCATTTATTCTTGTTTTTTTATTTATCTTATATGGATCAAATCATTCCTAGCAATTTTATTTTGATGCTTGGCTCTGGTTTCAAGCCTGTGGGGATCAGGAATTCCCTTGGGCCTTGTCGCGGACTAGCTCTGGTGACCAGTTCAGGGTTGACTAATGTTGGTTCATACAAAAATGGTTTCAGAGGAGGAACTTATAATTTGTGGTATCTAGAAGATGAAGATTATGACTACCAGGAATCAAGAGGTGGGTAAGGGAAAGACGCCATGAACCATCACCCGTTATGAACCTCGATTCGCCAGTGGTAGTCTGGGAATTGAGTCCTTGTTTCATTCCTGTTTGTTTTAGATTATGGAATAACAACATAGGAAAGCTGATGTCACATTGTGATTTCACATGGAGTAGTGAACCATGTGGATCTGGAGTACAAGTTTTATGTTCCTCCTAGTTTTTGGTGCTTAATTAGGGCATGGACCACTACCATGTCACTAGGTTAAGCATGACTACTAGTCTCTCACTTCGGTAATTTGATGCCAGTTGTGTGTTGTCTTGGTTCTTGTGGTTGCATGTTCACTTTTGAAAATGAAAAAAGGGTTTTTAAATGTGAAAAAATTCTTTTAAATGGATTTAAATTTGTGAAAAGGATATTTTATAACTGAAATCTCTTGTTTTAATAATCCAGTGTTTTCAAGGGATTGGTTGAGATATGGTATGGGTGCAACCTCGGGTACTCTTTATGAACATTTTCATATGTGAGGGAATGAAAGAGATGTGCATGTTGGTTTGTATGGATGAAGGAAGGTTAAAAACATGTGTAACAGTTCATGGGATTACTGGGGTGTGCACTAGGAATTAAAGGCTTGACCTTGTTTTTATGAAGCGATTTAAAAAAAGGAAAATGATTTATGGAAATTGTAATTGGTTTGAAAAGTGGGTTTGGTATTTGGAAAATGTCATTTAAATAAGTTGTTTATGAAATCTAAAATAAAAAGGGTTTTTTGAAAAAGGAATGTTGGAGTGTGTTTATATTTTCTTTTCTTATTGAGCTGGGTTTTGTTTCTGATGATAGTGCTTTCAATGATGTTGCTTTGTCTTGATATTTGTTTTGGTTCTGTGTTTCACATGTTGTTCCGAAAATTCCTCCCATAAAAGTCATCAAAGATTCAAACAAGTCATGACATTTTTTTAGTCCTTATCAGACATTTCTTATCCTTCACAATGATCAGGGCCCATTAGAAGCAGTAGAGTGGTGTGAATTGGTCCAATGCATCTTCAGAATATTGGGAACTCTAGAAGCTGTCAGAGTGCATGCCTTTTTGGGCCAGTTTGATGATCCTACATTGGACGAATGAGATTTTTTCTCCCTACCATAACTATAAGTGGGGATGAAATGGGATGTCTTTAAATCAGTCTTCGTCCGATAGATTATACCTGAAGAATTGAAGATGGAGAAAATGGAAGAGCTCATGTATAGTCAACAAGGATAACGAATGGTGTAGGCGTATGTTGGCCATTTCAAGGATCTTGTGTCCTTTTATCTGAAGTTTGAGTTGTTGGATTTTATGATGACATATCTATTTTTTGGGGGTATTTATCCAGAGATCATGGAGTGGGTACTTCTTTCAAAAGACAATCATTCCGGGAAGCTGGTGGATGAGGTGTTCATAGCTGAGTTGGTCTCTATGGCATAGGTTCTTGGAAATCCAGCAAATCCAATTACTCGTGGAAGTTCCCCATTTGGAAAGCAGGGTTTTCCAGAGGGACCAGTTCTTAAAGAGTTTTCTGCAGTGGTTCTAGCTCCCTGTTCGTCAGACGGTTCAGTGGTGTGATACTTGTGTTGCCGATTCGGGCACTTGAAGTCGTCAAGTCACATCCCTCCAAAGACATGTCATCGTAGTGGATGACCAGGTCATTTGGATAAATTTGGCATCAAGCATCTTATGAGGAAGATGTTGTTACCGGAGGAAATATAGTGCTTTACCATGAGGCACAAGATTATTCAGCCATCAAATCCCCAACTACATGTTTTGGTGTGAAGCTTGCGCACAGTTAATAGTTTCTAGGGGTGTGAATCCTGGGTCCTGGTTTAGTGTTCCATGTTGATAGTAGAACATTTAAAGTCTTTTATTCCTTATTTTTTCTATAGTAAAACTTTTAAATTCATTTTATGTTCATTGTTTCATTGTGGAATTATAATAGACATGTTCTATTTTAATCCAAACAGTTTTGTTTGTCTGATCATGGTTTTCTGAATTGTGAACCTTCCTTAAAAGCGTGTTTGGCCCTTGTATGGATTGATTTGGGTTTAGCTGTCTTCGTTTAGAGACATAACTGCTTGCGGAGGAGTTGAGTCTTGTGGTTATACTCAGGCTCACCGGTTGAGTTATGTTCTGTTAGGTGTTTTTCTTCAGTATTCGGATTTTTTGGTCTTGGTCAAGAGTTCCATGTTTCAGCGGATGTGTTGTTTTTCTTGTGCTATAAGAGTTAGTTTTGATTGGTTGGGAGTTCCCGCGTCTAGCCCCTCCCAGGGTGTTATGTTTTGGTGTTAAATTTCCTCTCTAGTTGAATTCTTGTGGTGGGTAAAACCGTCTCATGTTCTCCCATTCGCTTGTGGTGTGGTTCTTTTCAGTTTCAGTCAGGCATGGATTCTTTCTCTGTCCATTGTTCAGTAGGGGGCATTTATTAGGGCAGAAAGTGTCTATGGGGGGAGAATTGTCACACCCGCCTTTTTAAATTAAGTTTTTTTATTTTAATAATTCCTAGCCCCGGGTTCTCTCACCAAGGTCCAAACTGGGTCCTGGATCAAAATTGTGGACGTTTAATGTATTTACTGGGTTTCGGACCCGTGTGTGGTCACTGTAGGGTTGGCGGTAGCCGCAGAACTGGACATAGTGTCATGAAATTACTTAATAATAATTATAATAATATTTTTATTATTATTAATATTATGGTATTATCATTTTTACTATTATTTTTATTATTACTAATATTATTGATATAATATATTAAAAAAAGGGGAAACCCTAATCTACCCATGCCCCCCTCCTTCCCCTTCCCTCTCTATGCGTAGCATCCCCCCACCCAGTCCTCTTCTCTGCACCGCCTCACCCTTCCGGCCACCTCCCCCGTCCAGCCACCTCCTCCTCCTTGTAATGACGTGTCTGGACTACCTCCCAACTCGCATTGTTCTAGGACAAATCATGCCAGGTGCCTCCTGCCACTCCTGGATCCCACGCACCGGCCAGGCTACCTCCGCCCAACCCCCATTCTCTGCTTCTCTATGTTTCACACGCCTCTTGTTGACCTTCCTCGCGACTCGGATTTCAACACGTGACCTCCCTCCCCCTGGTGTGTTTTTCTTAAATTTTGTTGGGGTTTTATTCATTTTACCTAAAACCTAAAAAATTTAAGGCTGTGTTTCATGCATTTTTCTCATTGTCTAGGATGTGCGCTTGGTATGATGGGGGTTGTTCAACCTTTTGTTGTGGTTCTGTCACGTCTACTCTTGGAATGAGGTATGTAATTCCATTATTTTCCTTTCCACAGTATAATTGATACTTGGAGGTTTGGATAATTTTATTTTATGTGAATATCAACTTTGTTATACCCATAATTTTCCTGCTATAGTGATTTTCATTTTTTAGAATCAGTCAGAATCATTATTTGATTCAATTCCTTGTTCGAGTCTCCAATTATTTGATTATGTTCCATATCCTGTTCTGATATTGTTTATGGCTATTTTGTTGGGACGTTTCTTTTTTATGTTCATACAGTTTGATAAAAAAATATTACATTGAAGGTAAATATATGGTTTTGATAATGTCTATGTGAACTTGATGCATTTGATAAAATACTATAGATTTCAAAGTGGAATTGATGGTTTTTATGAAATGTTTAGCCTTGATTTTGTTGTGTGTCGACATTGGTTATTGGTAATCTTGGTTTATTTCATAATTTTGTTATCGGTATAACTTTCTAATTGAGTTATGGTGTTAAAATAAAAATGGGGCTCTTTTGTTTTTAAATGTGGTGGTGTGAGTTATCTTCCAATAAAGCGAGTGGTTGGTTTTAGATTCAAAGTGGTAGTTATGTGGGAATAGTGTTTGTTTTTTTCATGAAATGAATTCATGTCATTAGATGTTGGCACATCCATGGGTGCACTCGGTGCACCCATGGACGTGGCTTCAAGTTACAATGAAACCTTTAAACCAGCATTTCCATAAAACCTTGGTTTTATAAATGGTTTTTGTTTCCTAAGTAAGATTTGATCCTTTGTGTGGCAGTTGTAAGAGGTTTGAAGTGTGATCTCAAGGGTGTGCTAGGTTGGATTCGAAAATATAAAAATTTTATTTGTGTAATGTTTTGGGTGATGTTTTTGGAAATTACATGTTAGTGGCCCAGTTGCCACTTTCAGATTTAGTGAAATGTTTGTGTTGATCTCATGAAAGGATGCAAATTTGATACCTGTTTAAAAACTCTGTTGTTTCGTAAATTTTTTTAAATGTTTTGATGACTATATGGTGTGATGGCCCGGTTGGAACTTTATTAATTTGAAATGAATGGATGTGTATTTGGGGGCGCTCATGTCTAGGGTAACCCTTTATGGGTGAATGCATAGGAAGCGTCTGTGTTTTGGGTAGAAAAGTGTGGTGAGATGAGTCACGTGAGCGAGGGCCTTCCAACTTACATAATATTATTATCACCACCATGGTTTCCTTAGAATATTTTAGATGATCGAGTGATGGTTGCTGACCAACCCCGATTGGATGGGTCAGTACCCCCTAGATTTGTTATTAGGCCCGAAGGGATTTTCCACTAGATTGGTCAGTTTTGGTGGTAAGTTGGTTCTAGACATAAGAGCTTCACCATATTTCGGAAGGTGGTTCTGAAACTGAGTACGTCTAGGGGTATTTAAGGGATGGATTGGATCACCCTTTGTTAAATAATTTCATTGTTTGTTTACATTATGTTGTACTAGTTTTTTCCAACTTGTTTTGTTTCACATGCTTCCCATTTTGGACTTTCTTAATTTGTCCTCATGGGTTTTTTATGTTGAATAGAATGTGCTTTTGAAAATGGTATATGACACGTGTTGGATTTTCAATGAAAAAAAATGTGTTTCTTATTTTAAAAGATGAAAGCCCTATTTTTATAACTATATTTCAAACTAGTGCAATTGGATTTCCTAAATGGCCCGAAGGACTTTATTGTTTCTTGATTTTTGATAACCCCCCTATAAAGGGATGATGGGGAACCCTTACAAGGCCCGTAGGCTCAGATATTACATGGATCGTAGGCTTAGGAGACTACATGACCTAAATGTCTTAGAGAATTCAACCAGACAATTTACAAGGAACTACCCCTCCCCAGCATATGCAACCCGATAGTAGCTCTCCACCTTTTCACGACCATCTTGCTATGATACCAGAGCATGCACTGGCTGGTACCAAATTAATAGCCATACCTTCTCATTTTGACAATACATTAGGCTCTGCTCTGGTGAGTGCACCAGCCCTGAATCCTCTTCTGGGGCTGCTCCTTTTTGGTAGTCTGTCTGGGGCCTGCATTCATGTGGCCCGAAGGCCTTGGGGTGGCTCTGAGTTCTTAAGGTGGCCTGAAGGGCTTGAGAATCAACCACCCTGAAGGCCTTGGGTGGCCCGAATGCCTTGCAGGACATGAGGACAAAACTGGTGGACGAAGTCCTAGATGAATGAATGGTTCCGGCTGATACATTACCGAACATTGCATGTTACATTGCTTCTACAATATTGTTACAGTATTGCTACAGTACTACTACAATACTGTTACAGTATTGCTACAGTACTACTACAATACTTGGATTCAGTGGTTCAGTCATTCCATCCCTACTGAGCATTTTAAATTCTCATGACTACTTTATTATTTCACTTACAGGTTTCCTTTGATCATGTTTCTCTCATTTGAGTTGCTCATTGTTAGAGCAAGGTCGGCCTTTGGTTGGGAGGTGACCCGGAAGGTCACATGGAAGTATGTATATATGTTCTATTTATTTTCTTGTTGTGCTTCTCGAGTTCCATTTTATTATTCCATTTATTATTGTTTATCTATAAATCTTTTATGGACCAAATCATTCCCAACTATTTAATTTTGATTCCCGGCAATGGTTTCCAGCCTGTGTGGACTGGAAACACACCTTGGGCCATGTCATGGACTGGCTTAGGTGACCAGGTCATGGTCACCTCGAGTTGGTTCATGACAATTTTCTCCCAAATTAACGATGTTTATAATTATGATATTAACTACACATAAAATTTCAATTTATGTTAGTTATTATTATAGTTTGATATTATGACATCAAGTAAGTTTATATACTGAAGGGCTTCAATAGATAGTAAAATAAACCCTCAACTCTATGAAAATTATTTTGGATCAAAAACATCATCAGATTACATTTCCTTCTATGAAATCAATTGATTTTAACCGATCATGGATGTAGTATTTTATGATTTTTAACATTATAATGAACATGTTCTATATCACACGATATTCAAACATTATGGTTTGATTTATCTTCCGTGGTAATGTTTTCACTTTATGTTAATGTTATCCTATTTGAAAGACTTATTTTGTGGTGACCTTTTCATTTCATATTTCCCTCTTGTTATGATGATGTTATATTAACCCTATTTCCATTGTTGGTTTCCCAGAACTGGATTTTTAAAAATGAATCTCTATTTTCCAAAGTAAAATATAAAAATTTCAGTACGCAATTTATTGATGGATGGGATAATGTAACATCCCAAAGAATTTACAAATAAATTTATTATTTATTATAATGCACATGATACTAAGGATCTACGAAACAACACTTTTTTTATTATAATTATTTAAATTATATAGTTACCATATCCGTTAGACATATTTTTTTTGAATTTTTTGATTTTGATTTCAATAAATTGGCATACAATGTTGTGATTGGTAATATATTTCGAGTCAGAGAGGATGAACATAATTGATGGTGAATAGTAATGTTAACCTTATGAATAGTAATAATACCGTTATGAATTTTTAATTATCCAAATAAATATTAACCTCACTTATGAATGTATAAATAAAATTGGGGAATCATAAAAATGTATGTATGAAATAATTATGTCATATTTATTATATATTTTGGAAATATTAATTATCAGTATTTATATAAACCCGACATGTTTATTAAAAATTTCACAATTAATATAATTATTCAAATAAAATATTATTTTAATAAAATATAATTATAACTTAATATAATATTTTATTATAATGATACCATAGTTTATTTTTTAAAGGGTAAAAAACTCAGTTATAAATTCAAAAGAGTTATTTTCGAGTAAATGTTTAATTTTAATAAAAATATTATTTCAAATATTTAAAATTTATTTTCATAAATTGGTGGCCATTTTTTGACTATACATGTAAAAAAAATATGTAGTATTTTTTTTCGATTTTTCTAAAATAGTGCATTTTTCAGTGAATATAAAAAAATTATAGTTTTTTAGTAAATACTATTTTTTTCTGTGTCAAAAGATATTTCTGATATAAATTTTTTACAAATACTGGAATAGATATTAAAATTATTTTATAATTTAAATATTTTTATAGAAATAGACCAGAATATAAAAATTATAATTTTCATGATAAGTATAATATATTCATTACCATTATCGATGGAGTGTCTCTACCGCACCGACAATGAAGATTTGGTTCCATAAAAATAATAAATAATAGATAAAAATTAATTTCATGACCCTATTATTAATTATTATGTATAATTGATGTTTTATTCTAGAAATTATAAATTTTAATGAAGTATAATATTAATCTTATCTTAATGAATGTGAAATTTTTTCATACGGAACAAAAAGACAAAGTAAAAATGTTTAAGAAATT
Organism: Viscum album; assembly: GCA_963277665.1. Lineage (NCBI taxonomy): Eukaryota > Viridiplantae > Streptophyta > Magnoliopsida > Santalales > Viscaceae > Viscum > Viscum album. The sequence continues at coordinate 66,396,059 of OY728131.1, forward strand.
ATCTTGTTATGTCTATGAGTGAACACACATAATTAATGAATCTCGATATTTTTTTAACAAAATTAATTAATTTTTATTATAGCAATTTATTTTTAATTTTATATATAAATTAATTTATAATAATGCATATGAAACATGGATGTAATGCTTGTTAACAAATAAGAAAAATAAATAACGTAGTTTTAATTAAAATTATTTAAAAAATCAAAAGAATTAAAACAATTATATATAAGAAAATTTTTACCATTATCACAATTTTATTTGAATTTTGGGTGTCATTCAACCATATAAATTACATTATGTAATTTATAATTTTTGATATCAAATGGAATTGAAGTTGTTACATTATTGTTTTTAATTACTATAATAATTTATCAGATTATCATTGAGTAGTATTTAAAAAAACATTTTCTATTGAAATATAATAAATTTATATTATTGATGAAATTTTATTTTTATTTTTTAGGGAATACATACTTACCATAATGGCTTCAACAATTACGATGAAGTAATTATTTAATTAATGAATAAATCAAATTAATGAAAATAAAAATAATAAAATAAATATAAATTTAAAAAAAAAAATTATTTGAAAATTTATTTAGATTAATATGATATGTATAGTATATATTATTAATTTTATTCGAATTTAATACTTTGTTTTTTTGTTTTTAATGTCATGGTTATGAATAGTGTTTACTTAGAATTAAATTATTTTTCCATGATTATAATTTTTTATTAAATTACCTAAAATTCATAAAATTTTATAAAAAGAAAAGAATGATAATATTATAAATACATTGTGATACCTTATAATCTATATCTCTATTGAATGTCATTAATCCTAATTTAGACTTAATATATCTTAATATTTCAAAGAATTCATAATTTTACCATCACATAAATTATAAAAGAAGGCTCCTAACTTCATAAAGTTTATCACCATAAGACATTTTTATTTTTTTTATTCAAATAATTTTTATTCTCCTCATCCATTTATACATTCTAGTTATTCTGGTATAAAAAAATACCAATTCCAGGAGTCGAAGGAAGTTATGATGAGAATTGTTTCAAGACGTAAGATTCATTTTTCGTCTCTTTGAAATTATTTTTCACTTCTACAAAATCCTGACTACTGATAAAATGAATCACGAAAAATCAAATTTCATATATATTTTTTAATACTTTTTTGTGGTATATTCTTTAGAAAATCACTTATTTTTATTATATTCTTAAATAATAAAATCCCTATCTCTAGTGTGTCAATTCACCACCTTTGTTGACGATGATTTTTTTATTCACTTTACCACAATCATGTGAAGTTCTAATTCAATTTTAATTTTATAAAATAACCTAAATATATATGTTTTCAATTGTGGGTTATTAATTCTTCATGATAAAGATGACTATAATAATTTGACCTTGGAAACTATGAAAAGTACACACCTGAAACACTGTAAATAACAAAATATTGTTGATAAATAAAAGGAAAGTTATATAAGATTATTATTTAATGTATTATAAACATTATTTTTATTCATCAATAAATTTATAACACTATAAAAATCCATTATACATACTTATAGATAAAATTAGATGGAAGTCAAACATGTCGTAAGTATTTTCTCAACTCACATTCATTTCCGTGAGATATGCATTACACACCAATATTTATTATATATTGTGTATGTATACTGACCATTTATGTTTCATATCGAAAATATCATTATATTTAGGGTATTAAATGAATTTTTTATGATCATTAACTTAATGGAGAATATGGATCAACTATTGGAAATAAGGTAAGGGTTCCCTAAACTAGCTGTCATTTATATGAGATAGGCCTTACTCACTAATATTTCTTTTGTGTGGTGTATGTATACTACAAATTCATGTTCCATATCATGAATCTAATTATCTTAATGTAATTAATTATCTTGTATAATGATCATTATTTATATTGTCAATATGGTTTAAATTTTTTCAAAATGTTAAGGGTTTTTTTAACTCACTTTTATTTTTGTGAGATATGCCTTAATCACCGCTATTTATTGTGTGTAGTGTATGTATAATACCCATTGATGTTACAGAAATGAATATATTTATAATCATGATATTTATTTTATTATTTTATGATCAATAATTTTATGCAGGATATGGTTCCACTATTTAGAAGTTTTTATGGTTTTCTATGTGATCTTTCAGTTTTTTCATTGGGATAATATTTACCTCCCTTTACGCCAATGTAATGAATTTTTTACATATCCTATATTTTTTTATATGTTCCCAACTTATATATACAAATAAATTAATCTTTTTTAAATAGAAATTAAATGTTTAACACTGTTCCCTTCTTAATTCTTCCCGATACGCAGGTTGTATTAAAAGGAACACCATTATTTACTACTCATTTTATAGTACCATATATAATATCTTTTAATAATAAAGTATTATTATAAAATCACTACATTTTTTATTAATAAAAATATGTTTCTTTATCATTTGATTTATATAAACTATCATGAAAAATAAAAAAGATTTTTAAAAAAGAACTGTTATTTTAAAATAATAATGCGTATTTATCTCCAGATTTATTCAATGATTTTGTTAGTGTATTTTCATCAATTTCATCTACCTTGTTTAATATTATGTGTTATTGGTATTAACCTTTTATGATACAATATACCATATTTTATTTAATTGTTTTATGTATATATTTACTATGGATGTTCTATCTTTATACCATTGACTACATTACTCATAATGATTTAGGATTATGTTAATTTCTTTGCGAAAGTTATTAACATTTCTTATGTTACATTAAATATGAATTTATATGATTATTAAGTTTATCCCATTTCATATGAGGAATTCATTGGACTTAGTATGTGATGGGAAGGGCCCTCTATTTCCCCTCGATGCATTGGTAGGTCTCAATAGATCAAATTAAAATGGTTTTGGCTGAGGCATAAACATTTATAAGATTCCAGAGATGATTCCATGAAAAAAATATAATTGTGGAATGAAGCCTTTACAATTATAGATTCGTGGAATGAAGGTAAGAAGTTATGTATTATATATCCATCATTATGTATGTCCCTCATTATGATAGTGGTAATTTATTTTCCATGTGATTATTCGACTAGTAGAATATCCATTGTTATGTTTTATTGTGGAATTACTCAATCAGATTTTATTCATTTTATATTATGATCATGATTATATTTTAATTTCATGTGTTTCTAGTTATTCAACATGTGTTATTATTTATATTTATTTATTAAAGAATCCACTCTATTTCGTACGATTACTGAGCATCAGTGTAACTCCCTGACCCCAGTTACCCAGAGTCCATGCATTATTTTAATACATTAGCATGATTACAAGGAATATTGTCCTGAATAACCAATCAGTTTAGTAGTTTTAGAAACAACATTAATACATAAGTTAAACATTACAACTTGAAAAGAAAAACAACACTAATTTATTACTTTAGAAATATCCAAGCCTCCAAGATTATGCCTGCAAGTCACTCATAACAAACTCCTTCTTATGCTGGGAAAATAAAACATGAGAAATGGGTGATCTCAAATGCTTTGTAAGGGTAAGAAATACAGATGAAGATAACATAATTTTAAAGCATTGTTAATAATTTAAAACACCTAACTTAACGATTAATAAACATGAGCAATTTATGGAAGTAATAAGAGGTTAGTAAATAATTAAATAATAAAACTTAGTCATGGGTGTTATACTAGTCAAATTACCACATGAAATATCAGTATCTAATCTCATAATGTTGGAATTCGTAATGATAGACAACATAACCACATAGTTAAGGCCTTTGTTCCAAGACTCCAAATAAGATTTTTTCAATGACTTGTTCCAAGAAACTATTTTTTCTCATGAGACATACCAATGGATCGAGGAGCTATAGTGGGCTCCACCCATCAATTACAATGTTCAATGAATTACATATATTAAATGTTTTAAACATAACATAAACATTCGTATCAAAACTAGCATATGAAATGTCAATACATTAACCTCAAATCATGAATTGAATAAAAATAGCACATCCATAGTCTAAAATAACTCATTCAATACAATATTAATGATTTTATTATAATAGAATAGCCTCAATCTATAATAATTAAGTATATTGACATATATGAATATAATCATCAAATCTATATGAGAGAAATAACCCCCCTTTTCTTGAAAAAAATTAAAAGTTCCACTATTTATCAAGAATTCGTTTAAAATATATTTTTGAATCAATGTGTCCCAAACCACACTGAAAAAATTAAAATGAATTTTAATTCTAAATCATTAATTCCCACGTAAATAAATCCTTCAATCCATTTTGAAATCATGGACATTAATAAGAAAAATTTATAATAATAAATCTTTAAAACATTTAATATGATATATTTTTAAAATAGTTTTTAACAAAATGACAGATAATTGAATACAAATAATAAAGTTAATAAAATCATTATAATATCATGAGAATAAAGGTATTCATGATATACTATTTCAACTTACATTATATACACCACATAAAAGTGAATTTGTACATAACAACAAAGAAGTCTCAATGAAATACAAATTGAAATAAAGTCCCTTATAAAAACATTATCTATAGGTTAATGATAAATTAATGAAATAATTATGTGTGAAAAATATAAATACACTATATATGGTTGTAAATTTATTGTAAATCAATCAGAGGACTTTCACACATATTCTTGTACAAAAAAACACAAATGACTTGGATGTTTAACTCAATGAATGGAAGTTGAGTTAAAATTACTCTTATCGGGTTTATATCGATGACTTGAGATTTTATTAATGGAGGAAATATGTGTATCCAAAGTATATACACATTATTTTGAGTGTAAATTACTAAATAAATAATAAATATTTATTCCACACATAATATTGGAGTAAAATAATGAATGATGTATGCGTAATGCCCCATGAGTGGAAATTGAAATTTGAAATTTCCTTACCGATTTGGTAACATATAAAACATACACCACATGAAAGAATGATCATTAAATTAATATATAAATACCCATAAATTAAATTATATTACACAAAGAATACAAACATGGGTAGTACATACACCACACAAAAGGAAATAGTGAACAATATAAAATAAATCTCTTTGAAATAAGAAGTGAGATGAAAACTCCATACCACGTTGTAATTAAACGAGTCATATGAAAAAAATTTATTAACCATCAAATTAATCTCATAATACCATGAATATATGTAGAATCATGATAATATATATATCAAATTGAAGTTCACAATACAACACATGCAATAAATAAGTAGTGAGCATTGGAAATCACACGGAATTAAACGTGAGATAAGAAACCCCTTACATTGTACATTTCCTTGGTTGAGGGTAGGTTAACCTAAAGTATAATGGTGAAATAATATTTATTAAATTATAAAAGATCCATATATGTTAATATTATATAATATATGATATTCTAATATTTCCTTGTTAATGATATTATAGTAGTATCATCATTTCGAGTGTTAACTGATTTATTTTCCTTTATATGTTTTGTAACATAAATATTTATTTTTATGGATAGTATGTATATTATTCATATTCATAATTATATTAATTCCTTAAACATAATTTTTAATAATCCAATTAAATTAGTCTTGAATGGATACAATGGGGAATGAATCTCATCACGTTCATGGAGACTTTAATTCGTACGTACGCACGAGCGACAATATCATTATTTTAATATTAAAATTATATATAATTGGATGGTATATCATATAATAAGAATCATTATAATTTTATATTTATTATTTTCATCATTTATAGTACTTATTATACCCATCCAAATGATGAAGTATTTGAATAACAAACCACACCACGACGTGGAGACAGTAATCCATACGTATGCAGGTATGGTGACTTTGCCATTTTTATGATGATTAGAATAATGAATATGGTTGTACCATTTTTATAAAAACATCACAGTATATATAAGATACTGGATTTATTATTTTATAATGTAAACAACAAGGGAATATGAAGTGGAAGAATAAAAAACATGAAAGAGGTCGTGAGATATTTACCTCTTCTTCGGGTTCGTCCTTTTGATTTGATCAAAACAACTCCTTAGGTTGGCTTTATGACAGAATAAAGGCCTATATGATGAAGGTATGATAATGGAGAGGATATTTGGACAGGGTTTGGCTGATCCAAATGGCTTTGATGGTGTGAATTATACAGAAGGGTAAGTTCCCTTCTATAAGAGGGGTGAGGGGCACCGTAGGAAAAGATTGAAATATTATTTTATAATAAAATTATTTTCAGTTTAAAATGGATAAAAATAAATTAATTAAATTATAAGGTGGGGTTGGTCTCAAAACACTCAACCAATATGTTTTATATAGGTTTGGGTAACTATATTAACCTTATCTTTTATATTTAACTCTTCGTTAAATAGTTTGACATTTACCATGTCTCTTTGTATTTTGATATTATATGGTTAATAAACATACTATAAACTTCCAAGAGAAACCCAAGTGGTTCATTTTAGATACGAATATATGTTTATAAGTATTTTGGCCGAACCTTATATTTTGAGGATTATTATATCAACCAATAATATTTTATTTGTTTTAAAAAAATCATTTATGTCCATTTTGACATTATTTAATAATTCATTTTTTTAAAGTCCTAAAAACTATATTACATAGAAATAAATATATTTAATCAACACTAACATGTCATATTCACCTATAAAGTTTTTTTATGGCATAAAAACTTTCAAATTATATTTATTTTAGTATTTATAATATCATTTATTTTATTTTTTCAATAATAAGGAAAATACTACATCATTATTGTGTCAAATATAAATGTATATATTTTCTGTCTAAAATTTATAAATAAAATATCCTGAGGTATGAAATACATATAGATTTATAATTACTATTTATAGTCTAATATATCAATTATAAAACCTCAAATAAATGTTTTTTTACAAAATGATGTAATATTTTGTTATTTTTGTCTTTACATTAGATTATTTAATATAAAATGTCATTATCACTTCCAGGTGGCTCTATGGGGTCTTAAAATTGACCCATGGATTACCATGGTCGGAAATGTATAATCCAATAGGATAATGACATGTGTTAGGGTAATTTAATATTATTCTAATATATTTTTAACCTTATTTACAGGATTTACCACTTTAACCCCGGTAAATAAAATATTTATTGAAGTAAATATTCCTAATGTCTAAAAATAAGTCATAAATATTTAAACAATTTGGACCACTTGATTAAAAATATATGATACATTTTTCTAAATTCAAAACATTGAAGTGGTATAAATTAATTTAAAAATGATTCTCGTTTTCAAAACAAAAAAGCGTGTTTTTATGAAATAATAACTATCCAAAGATTTACAATTGTTTATGTGTAGTTTAATTGTGAGAATACATTAATTGACTTAAATTATATTAGATGATAAAAATATAATCTAATTATACTTAAAAACCATTCAAATATATAATTTAATACAATAAATTTTTTTGATAAAAAAATTTGTTTTTAATTAAATTTTATATTTTAACTATTCATAAAAAATTGATAGTTTTCAGAAAATTACCAAATAATCACCCTAAGATAATTTTGATATTCCAAATCCAAAAAAGAAGTCCATTTTCAAATATAAAATTTATTAATTTTCAAAAAGTGGGTACGACTATTCATAATGGCTAGTTTGATGGGACGCAGTGTGTTAGAATCTCGAAGTTTCATATAATGCAAGCTATTACGTTATTCAAAGGGAAATGTACCGTGGAATCTTGAGGTGTTACAATCAGATCTCCACCTTTATTATGATTTATTACTCACCTATTTTATAATATGTTTATTATGAATGAGATAGAGGGTTAATCAAATTGTTTTTGGGTGTTACCAATAGAGTTTATATGTTGTTTTTCCATTCATGATATAATTAAATGTTCGTTTACGTAATCGAGTATCCAAAACCGCTAAATTGATTGTTCTTTCATAATTTTATTCCATATTGTCATAAAAATGTAATAAATTATGGTATCAACTTTGGGATGATGAGGTTGGGGTCTTTACACTATGTAAATCACACTGAATTCTTCTTAGTTATAGGAAAATAAACATTGAAGCATCACTTTCCTTGTCCTACAACGATGAATTTCATGATTTGTGGTCATAATAACATTACATAATACTACAAATCATCATACTTCCTTAATGTGTACATTAAACTACATGTAAATCACAGAATCTAACCTCACGCATGATGTTATTTCCCCAGGGTCTGAGCTCTATGACATAAAACTATGTTCCATATCCTCCTAAATGAAATTAAACTAAAAAGTTATGATGGTCATTTATGGATGACCTTAGAAATAAAATAACCCCTTTTTTCACACATGGCATTAAAATATACCTTTTATCCTTACTGCATGGCATTAAACTACATGGGTTTCTGAGAACTATTTATGGATTTATTTTAATCCTAATATGATATGCAGTGATGTCATAATCTCCTATATCATCTCTATCCATATTTAATATTTCCCCCACACCCTGTGTTCAGATCAGACCTTCATAGGTAACCCTATCAATAACAATGTATGGCATGATTCTTTCCATAGAATGATACGTACTAATGCCATGGTTTCAAATCTTGGGATCATACATAACCATAAAAAATTCCATACATTTCCCAAATTATGAAAAAAATATATATAGGTAATTCTTCTATAACAAATGGATTGATACTCATATCATATTTTATCATGGTCCCAAGAAATTTTATGGGAAATATTAAATCCCCATCCCCATATAAATCATAGTCGGTGTAGGAACCATTTTAAAAAACAATGTGTGGTTTGATTATAATCACGTTGAGATATGTAGTGATTCATAGATCCTACACAGTGGACTATCCATAGATTTCTCCTATATTTTCTTGTCATTTCATCTTCATATATATATCATTATGTTAAAATTAAATTAATTAATTAACTACATGAAACTTCATTCTCAACCAAATGAGATGTGTAGAAATGCATGGACATTATTTCCAAGACCAGCTACCACAAAATTGAAATTCCTCTATCATTAAATTGTGTTACCATTATGTTGAAGAAGAATGTTTTAACTCTCTTTATTTATCACACCAAGGAAAACTCACGTGGGTATAGGAGTTTCGTAAAAGGGTTATTTTTACAAATAAAGTGTCTCAATTACCAATGAGGTTATAAATGGTCTTAGTAGCAAGACTTCAAAAGGAATGCCAAATATACACATCACATGATAATAAACTACAACATATGTCATGAACTACATGTGGTTTTATTCCCTCTTTAATGAGATATGTAGTACACCCAGACATTCACTATTGGGTCCAACCGTAATTTTTTCATATATTCATATTGTTTTAGCCATCTCTGTAACACCCCAAGCTTCCATGGTACACATCTCTTTGAATAATAGAGTAGCGTGTGTTGTACGCAACCTCGAGTTCTAACACACCGCGACTAATCAAATTTCCATTATGAATAGTAATACCCACTTTTTAAAATTATAGAAATTTTATATTTCAAAATGGAATTCATTTTTTGTATTCCTAATATTGAAATTAGCCTATGTTGAATTTTTTGTAATTTTCTGAGAACTTCCAAATTTTTATGAATAGTGAAAAATACTTAAAACAACTTTTTTAATCAAAATAATTTATAGTGATAAGTTATAATATTGAGTGGTATTAAAGTATAATTAGAATATATTTTTACCATTTTATCCAATGATGTTTATTAGAATTAATTTAACATTGAATTTGGGCATGAACAATTGTCAATCTTTTGAAATAAATTGTTTCTTAAAAAGACGCTATTTGTTGTGACAGCGGGAATTAATTATAATGTTAATTAATGAAACTTATATGTTCGTAATTTTGTAAAATAGACATAATTTTTGAAATCTGAATATCAAATATAGCTTAGGGTGAATTTTTGGGATTTTTCTTAAAAACTTCAATTTTTGATGAATAGTGAAACCACTATGTGGTATTTATAAAAACTGACTTTTCGTTTAAATGAAATTTTACCATTTCTGTGTTTTTAATTTCAAAAATCCGAGATACATTGTTTTCATTAAGAGCTAAAATGTGGTTCAATGAGATTAAAATAATTTTTTGGTGAATAGTAACTTTTATGTTCTTAATCGCGATTTGAGGTAATTAATGTAGTTTAAGGTAAAAATAATGTTTTAATAATATGAGATGAGCTTGAAACATGTCCTACCCTCATTGAATGTGCCATGGCCGACCAAGAAAATCCATGGGTCAACTTGGGGACCCCATGGAGCCACTTTATTTGGAAAATGACATAAATACCTTTTATTTAACGTTAAAGTAAAAATGACACAAACATGAAATGTTTTACTAAAACAATTTTTACATGGGGTTATACAAGTTATATTTTTTACTATAAATAGTAATTGGAAAGATAAAAAGATTCAATATATCATAGTATTTTTTTATATTTTTTAGACATTAAATAAATTAAATTATTTATGACATCATGATGATGTAGCGATGACCTCATTATTTAACGATTTAAATAAAATGAAACGATAATGTAAAATCTAAGGCTTACACTTGTCAAAAACCTATTGGATGAGGCTATTTCAAACCCTTATCACCTTAGACTCGAATTATATAATTGTGGGACCTCTAAAATCCGAAACTCATTTTATAATAAAGTGACTTTTCTTTACTTTCCAAGAGTTCCCCTCCTCTCCACTTATAAAAGGCCCCAACCTCTACCACCTCATTCACACTTTCAAGCCATTTGGCTCGGCCAAACTCTGCCCAAATACTCTCCAAACTTCCCTCCCTTACTCCTAGAAGCCTCACTTTGGGCATAATTCTTCCCAAGGAAGACTTTGACTCAAATCAAAAGAGTTACCCAATTTTAAGGTAATGTCTTCTCTAATGTTGTTTTGTTTTATTTTTCTTCTCCAACCCCATAAACACTTTTTATTCATTTCTTTTGTAACAACACCAGAATCCTTAATATACTAGGATGTTGTTATAAGAAGGATTCGAGCTACACTTACACACACCTACATCTAATGGTTAAAGAACATACTCTTTCTGTGGATGGGGAATTTCTTTTCACGAAACGATGATAGTTCAACACTCATATAACACCTCTAATGGTGGCCATTATGATAACAATATTTTTATATATTATATATATTATGTTTTTGTTTTACTTATTATTTTTTATTTTTTATTTATGGCATACCTTTATGGTTTCCATTATGGGTAAACGTGATCTTTTCATTTTAGGAAGTGCGGACTACCGCCCCCTCAAAGTGATTTGAATCGTTAATACAATTTGTGGGATGTATAAAGGATGTAGTAAATGGTATTATATGCTATATTATACTGGAATTATATTATACATTTATATCATTATGATTTCATTCCATTAAATACGAAATAGAAATGAAAGTATTGTTCATGCGTACGTACGGCTTACCGTCTCCATGAACGGTGCATTTCATTTCTTACCTCTAAATGTTACGTAATATTATGAATGAATGTATATAATGGATATATATGATATATATGATATCTAAATCATGAATATAATTCTGGATATAATGGATATTTCACCACATGAACAACTTGTAATTATAAGAAGTTTATTGTTGACTCAAGTACCAAAGATCGACAAAACGACCGTTATTAACTTAAATAATTACATAATGTTCATAACATTATAATAAGTGATATAAAAAGGATAATGAAATTGAAAATGGTTCTTAATAAGGTAGATATTAACTCTAGTTTATTATTCAGGAGGTTAAAGAACGGTTGAGTCAAGTCGGACACGAGGTAAGGGAACTTCTTAACCCAACATCCATTCTTTGGGTTAATCTACTACATTCAAATTATGTCATGATATTATTATGTCCTATTTTGTATTTTTACTTTATTTATGTGTACCTATAGTGAATACACATAATAGATCTATTTTATTTTAAAAATGATCTTTTTAAGGACTTCGTCTCAATCTCCTTTCATTGAGTCATATTTGGTTTTATACACAACTTTCTTTTATACGGTGTATAAACCCCCTTTGACTTTTACGGTTATTCAAAAGGAATCTTTTTTATACAAAGTGTTTTACTAAACGACAAAAAGGGAATTTTTTTCTTTTCGTACATATGCGGCGACACCGACATCCCCGTCGTCGTGACCATTAATTGAGTTTTGGCTTCCTCTACAAGCCATCACGTTTTTTTAATGAAAAATAAATACAAAGTTTTAACTTTATTTTATTTAGGTATTGAAAATGGTTTTGAAAGAATTTGTATTATATCAATGTGTTGTATTGATATCTTGTGATTTAAATGTGAAAATTTTATGTTTCATTTATCCATGTTTTATGTGATACGATTATGTTATGGTTTATGATATGTTTAAACCTATTCATATGAGGAATATATTGGACTTAATAAGTGATGGGTGGAGCCCGCTATAGCTCCTCGATGCATTGGTAGGTCTCATGAGACAAACTAGTGTCTTGGAATGAGGCCTTGAAAAAATATTATTTGTGGTCTTGGCACGAGGCCTTGACTACGTGGTTATGATAGTCTGGCATTATGCATTCCATCATTATGAAAGTGGTTATTGATATTGAATGTGATTATTAGACCAGTAGAATATCCATGTGAAGAAGTAAATGGAATTATCTCATTTTACTTTTTCCATATTATGTTGATGTTCAAGTTTAAATGTCTTTTGTTTTAGTTATACATTTCCATAAATGTTTATGTTTATTTAAGAAGGCTTTCGCAATATTGTTATCTTTACTGAGCATCTGAGCTCACCCCTTTCAATGTTTTAATATTTTTCAGGATGTGAAGAAGTATTTTATGAATGACCTGCAGAGATAGTCATAAGAGCATATGAGTGTGGACTATGGAGTCTTTATTATTGTAGTTTTTCACCTTATGTTTTAATGTAACATATATGAATGTATCTAGTGTTTCCAAGGACACTGAACTAATCGGTATATCAAGATTTGATCTTTTGTGATCATTCCAATGTTACGAAGTAATGCACCGACTCCGGGTAGCTGGGGTCAAGGCATTACAGTTGGTATCAGAGGTAGTTTAGTACTAACCTTGGAAGCTAGATTTAGATAAACTCTGATTAGATCACATAGCCCAAAGATAGACTTTGAGGATTAGTATAGAATAACTTCAAAGAATTTTGGTATTATAAAGATGTTGTGAGTTTTCCGAGCAATACTTCCCTGTCTGGATACGAGCAGGTAGAGGCGAATCTGGCATAGATGTACCTAGGGGTAAAACCCGAAAAAACCGCTTTGAGCTAGACTCGAACGAGAACTGGTGCACGACAACGGGCCTTGCTACACTCTTGGTTACGACACTCTCGGGGGATATTCTTAGGATAATTCTCGTTTTCCTTATAAACCACTATGAAGGGTTATGAGTATATACTTCCTCAAAGAAAACATTTTTATGATTATGGATAATGTCCATAAATATTTCAATTTATGTTAAGTATTTTATAAGTATGGAATTATGTATTTTGATTCATATACTAATCTAGTTTATGCCATTGTTTAGAAATGACGCCTAGTGGAAGGAATGGAAACCGTATCAATACACGCACTCTGTGTAGGGATTTCCCTCCAGCTCAAGATAATTATTGTGGATCTGGGGATACAACTGGTGCTAATCAACTTATTACCATACTGGGACAACTCACTCAGGTTATGAATAATAACCTTACTCGTATGGAGCACCCTGATCCGCAACGTGGAGGATCAATGTTAGACCGCTTCATGAGGCAACAACCGCCAACTTTTAATGGGGGTACAAATCCATTAGTAGCTGAGCAATGGATAATCTCCTTAGAGAAAATATTCCACGCCTTGGGGTGTAGCGAAAGTGAGAAAGTTTTCATGGCAGTTTACAGCCTCACTAGAGATGCTGATCAATGGTGGTCATTGGTTCAAAACACAAAGGAAGATGATAAAGTATCAAGTATGGAGTTGAGGGAGTTCAAAGAGATTTTCCTAGAAAAATACTATCCTCGCGACCATCGAGCAGATATGGAAAGACAATTTTTGAGTCTGAGACAATAGGAGGATGAGAATGTCGCAAAGTATGAGGCCAACATTACAAGGTTAGCGAGGCATGCTTCAGATTATATACGTAACCCAAGAAGTAAGATTGATCATTTCTTTGATGGGTTAAAACCATTTCTTCGTCGAGTTTTAGTATCACAATCTTTCTCAACATACGAAGATATAGTCTCATGTACTATCAAGACAGAAAAGGAATTCTATAAGTCTTATGAGAATAAAGTAAAGAAAGAGAAGAAGAGAATGGTGGAACAAGAGACTGATAAAGGGAAAAAGGGAAAGAAGTATTTTCCATTATGTGATAATTGTGGGAAGAATCACCCTGGTACTTGCCTAAAAGGAATGGGAGTTTGTTATAAATGTGGGGGAAAAGGTCACCAGGCATGTGATTACAAGGGAAAGAAAGAGGCTATCAATGTTGAATGCTACAATTGTAGGGAAATGGGGCATTATGAAAATAAATTTCCTAAGCATCAGGGAAACATACCTCAGAAAATGCCAAGGAATCAGGGACAATCTTATGCTGTTACTACAGTTGAAGCGGAATAATTATTGTATTGGTGCTTTTGGACTCAAGGATTATATTCTGGTTATAAGGATAATGTGATAATACTGCAGTACTTGTTGATTTCATTAATGTTTTAATATGATGAAGGTAATCTTATTTTTGTATGTGACAATAAGAGAAACATTACTTTGTTTAGGGAATCTAATGTCACAATTGATTTTGGAATTTAATGAAACATTAGAGAAAGTCTGGACGGAGGTATTTTGGATAACTATAAAGGTTGGAATGGATTAAGTTGATCTTTGGATAGAATTGTTTAAGGTTGAAACATTTCTGAAGATTATTTTTGTAATATTATAATACTATAGTTTTAGGAAAAGGACAACCTATAGGGTGGGGCATAATCTGTCGCGTCGGACAAAGCTGCAGGAATCGAACCCACAACCATAGTGCGACATGCCTTTACTACCTACCACTAGCCTACAAGAAGTCCCTGGTTATTACAAAATCTAAATGGTATGTGTTAATATTTGGAACCTTATAAAATAAGGGTAAATATATTATTTTTGGGTTCTATTATCTTTTTTAGTGAAAATGAGTTTGTGGTAGAAATTAGTTGATGGTTGAAACTCTACTTGTCAAGCATATATATATATATATATACCTATATCTTATTCAATGAATAAATTAATTCTTAAACTTTATTAAAGGGATATTAAAACAAAAAAATGTGTTATCCTAATACCTTATGTCTTGTTGAACTGATGATATTTTAAATCAACATATATTGAAGGCTTTGAGGCCCTCAATTTGACACTTGTTTGTGACTGATGACCTCAATCACTCCCTACAAATAGTTATGTTTTTCCTCCAATTATATGTCTCTAACTGCCACCAATGTTCTACTTATTGAGATCATAATTTGGTGGTGACTTTTTCATTTCCCTTTCCCTTCTATTAAGGCAAAACTTTATTAACCTTATTTCATATGTGGGTTTTTAACAAAGGTATTTTCTATTTTCAACCTTTTATTTTTAAAGAAAAATTTAAAATTGCGAGAACTCAATTTATTGAAGGAGGGGAGAATGTAACACCCCATGCTTCCACGGTACACATCTCTTTGAATAATAGAGCAGCGTGTGTTGTACGCATCCTCGAGTTCAAACACACCGCGACTAATCAAATTAGCTGTTATGAATAGTAATACCAACTTTTAAAAATTATAGAAATTTTATATTTCAAAATGGAATTCATTTTTCGTATTCCTAATATTGAAATTAGCCTATGTTGAATTTTTTGTAATTTTCTGAGAACTTCCAAATTTTTATGAATAGTGAAAAATACTTAGAACAACTTTTTTATTCAAAATAATTTATAGTGATAAGTTATAATATTGAGTGGTTTTAAAGTATAATTAGAATATATTTTTTCCATTTTATCAAATGGTGTCCATTAGAATTAATTTAACATTGAAATTGGGCATTAACAATTGTTAATCTTTTGATATAAATTGTTTCTTAAAAACACGCTATTTGTTTTGACAGTGGGAATTAATTATAAACTTAATTAATTAAACTTATATGTTTGGAATTTTTTAAAATAGACATCATTTTTGAAATCAGAATATCAAATATATCTTAGGGTGAATTTTTGGGATTTTTCTGAAAAACTTCAATTATTGATGAATAGTGAAACCACTAAGTGGTATTTATAAAAACTGATTTTTCGTTTAAATGAAATTTTACCACTTCTATGTTTTGAATTTAAAAAATCCAACATACATGATTTTCATTAAGATGTGAAATGTGGTTCAATGAGATTAAAATAATTTTTTGGTGAATAGTAACTTTTAAGTTCTTAATCGCGATTAGAGGTAATTAGTGTAGTTTAAGGTAAAAATAATTTTTTAATAATATGAGATGAGCTTGACACATTTCCTAACCTCATTGGATGTGCCATGGCCGACCAAGAAAATCAATGGGTCAACTTGGGGACCCCATGGAGCCACTTTAGTTGGAAAATGACATAAATACCTTTTATTTAATGTTAAAGTAAAAAATGACACAAACATGAAAGGATT
The DNA here is from genome assembly GCA_963277665.1 of Viscum album. NCBI lineage: Eukaryota > Viridiplantae > Streptophyta > Magnoliopsida > Santalales > Viscaceae > Viscum > Viscum album. Next base: position 66,412,884 of record OY728131.1, read on the forward strand.
TACTAAAACAATTTTTACATGCGGTTATACATGTAATATTTTTGACTATAAATAGTAATTGGAAAGATAAAAATATTTCCTACATCATAGTATTTTTTTATAATTTTTATACATTAAATAAATTAAATTATTTATGAAATCATGATGATGAAGCGATGAACTCATTATTTAACGATTTAAATAAAATGAAAGGATAATGTAAAATATAAGGCTTAAACTTGTCAAAATCCTATTGGATGAGGAGTTCGAACCCTTATCACCTTAGCCTCTAATTATATAAGTGTGGGACCTCTAAAATCCGAAACTCATTTTATAATAAAGTGACTTTTCATTACTTTCCAAGAGTGCCCCTCCTCTCCACTTATAAAAGGCCCCCACCTCTACCACCACATTCACACTTTCAAGACATTTGTCTCAGCCAACATCTTGCCATGTACTCTCCCAACTTACCCCCCTTACTCCTAGAAGCCTCAATTTGGGCATAATTCTTACCAAGGAAGCCTTTGGCTCAAATCAAAAGAGTTACCCAATTTTAAGGTAATGTCTTCTGTAATGATGTTTTGTTTTATTTTTCTTCTCCAACCCCTTAAAAACATTTTATTAATTTATTTTGTAACAAAACCAGTATCCTCAATATAGTAGGATGTTGTTATAAGAAGGATTCGAGCTACACTTACACACACCTACATCTAATGGTTAAAGAACATACTGTTTCTATGGATGGCGAATTTTTGCTTCACGAAACGATGATTGTTCAACACTCATATAACACCACTAATGGTGGCCATTATGATGAAACTATCTTTATATATGATATATATTATGTTTTTGTTTACCTTATGATTTTTTATTTTTCATTTATGGCATACCTTTATGGTTTCCATTATGGGTAAACGTGATATTTTCATTTTAGGAAGTGCGGACTACCGCCCCCTCAAAGTGATTTGAATCGTTAATACCATATGTGGGATGTATAAAGGATGGAGTAAATGGTATTATATGCTATATTATACTGGAATTATATTTTACATTTATATCATTATGATTTCATTCCATTTAATACGAAATAGAAATGAAAGTAGCGTTCATGCGTACGTATGACTTACCGTATCCATGAACGGTGCATTTCATTTCTTACCTCTAAATGTTACGTAATATTATGAATGAATGTATATACTGGATATATATGATATAAATGATATCTACATCATGAATATAATTCAGTATATAATGGATATTTCACCACATGAACAACTTGTAATTATAAGAAGTTTATTGTTGACTCAAGTACCAAAGATCGACAAAACGACCGTTATTAACTTAAATAATTACATAGTGTTCATAAAATTGTAATAAGTGATATAAAAAGGATTATTAAATTGAAAATGGTTCTTAATAAGGTAGATATTATCTCTAGTTTATTATTCAGGAGGTTAAAGAACGGTTGAGTCAAGTCGGACACGAGGTAAGGGAACTTCTTAACCCAACTTCCATTCTTTGGGTTAATCTCCTACTTTCAAATTATGTCATGATATTATTATGTCCTATTTTGTATTTTTAATTTCTTTATGTGTACCTATAGTGAATACACATAATAGATATATTTTATTTTAAAAATGATCTTTTTAAGGACTTCGCCTCAATCTCCTTTCATTGAGGCATATTTGGTTTTATACACAACATTCTTTTATACGGTGTATAAACACCTTTTACTTTTACGTTTATTAAAAAAGAATCTTTTTTATACGAAGCGTTTTACTAAAAGACAAAAAGGGATTTTTTTTCTTTCCGTACATATGCAGTGACAATGACTTCTCCGCCGCCGACACCATTATTTGAGTTTCGGCTTCCTCTACAAGCCATCACATTTTTTTAATGAAAAATAAATACAAAGTTTTAACTTTCTTTTATTTTGGTGTTGAAAATGGTTTTGAAAGCATTTTTATTATATCAATGTGCTGTATTGATATCTTGTGATTGAAATGTGGAAATGTTATGTTTCCTTTATCCATGTTTTATGTGATACGATTATGTTATGGTTTATGATATGTTTAAACCTATTCATACGAGGAATGCATTGGAGTTAATAAGTGACGGGTGGAGCCCGCTATAGCTCCTCGATGCATCGGTAGGTATCATGAGACAAACTAGTGTCTTGGAACGAGGAATTGACAAAATCTTATTTGTGGTCTTGGCACGAGGCCTTGACTACGTGGTTATGATAGTCTGGCGTTATGCATTCCATCATTATGAAAGTGGTTATTGATATTGCATGTGATTATTCGACCAGTACAATATCAATGTGAAGAAGTAAATGGCATTATCTCATTTAACTTTTTCAATATTATGTTGATGTTCAAGTTTAAAAGTCTTTTGTTTTAGTTATACATTGCCTTAAATGTTTATGTCTATTTATGAAAGCTTTCGCAATATTGTTATCCTTACTGAGCATCTGAGCTCACCCCTTTCAATGTTTTAATATTTTCTAGGATGAGAAGAAGTATTTTATGAATGACCTGCAGGGATAGTCAGAAGAGGATATGAGTGTGGACTATGGAGACTTTGTTATTGTAGTTTTCACCTTATGTTGTAATGTAACATTTATGAATGTATCTAGTGTTTCCAAGGCTACTAAATTAATCGGTCTTTTGAGACTTGATCTTTTGTGATCATGCTAATGTTACGAAGTAATGCACCTACTCCGGGTAGCTGGGGTCGGGGCGTTACAATCGCCTTTAATACTTGATGTTAAACTACATGGAAATCCAAGAACTACATACATATTTATCCTCATATTATTGAGATATTTAGTAACGCCTATATATACTCTCCTAGGTCCAGCTATGGTTATAAATCATCTAATCCTCATGTATAGATCATACATGTATGGGGAACCTTATCAAAAACAATGTATGGATTGATTCATGGCATAGAAAGATACGTAGTGATGTCCAGATATCTAATACTAGTCCCAACCGCAACACAACATGGAAAAGCCTCCACTCTCCTGTGTACGAGTCATTTCTACATGAGGATATAAAATATAGGTTCTCACATTACGAGTGAGACCATCCCTATTATATCTACATGTATCTTAATTCTTTTTCTGAAAAGATACATAGTGATTCTTGAGCCTTATTCCATGTTTCAGCTTCATTATCCAATTACTCATCACATCAAGACACCTAATATTGACACTGGATGAATTTAAACTATGCAAGATGATGTCCTTTTGACATGACATTAAACTGCATGGTACCCTGAAAACTTTATATGGCTTTCTTCTCATTCTATTGGGATACATAGTTAAGGATAGGCCTTACATTCTTATCCCAGCAACATGGTAAATATATTTATCCTCTCCTTTGTTCAAACAAAGTATTCATATAGGAACGTTTATTTCTGGACCCCTCCTCATAGAGCCCATGAAATAAACAAGGGATCCCACCTCCTAAATATGAGTCATATCTATAGAAATGACTCCAATCTCATGACCAATGTTGGTCTAGAAACTTCTTTTACGCTCAAACAAATTTCACCCAGAAGAAATACTTCTAATATTGGTCACATTAATATCATAAAAATATTCTTTAAGATCCTAGTGATAGAATTTAGGATACCTATAGGATCTTTTTCCTGACTATACAACATGTTCCCCAGTCAATCTTAAGAATTTCACCCACATGACGGGTCTGTTAGCCAAATTATACCATAATTTGGCTCTATATTATTTTTACTTGTTTAACATGAATAATATATCTCACATAAGGTTCTTTAACCAGTTGTAACTTATTCCTTGTGAAAATGATCTTCTTTCCTCTTGAGAACTAATGAAAATATGTCAGAACACATGATTTTTAAAAAAATTATATAGTTATCTTGCATGTCTATTACATTTTCCCCTCCCGATATGAGAATACCCAAGACCATGTTTTACAATTTCCACCACTATGTGTTTGATGCATATTGGGAAAATATTGTTCTCAAAGGCCATACATCTCTCTAACATTATAGATGTTATAATCCTAATCATAGGACCTAAAAATATAGGTACCGTACTTCTTACGCTCGGGTCAGATCATTGTAGAGTTCCCATTCTAGAGATTACTTGGAAATAATTGGTAAAATTAATCCTTCTATATTCTGGAACTCCTCTCCATAAACCAAACTCTATGCTGGGGAAGATATGTGTCACCATAAAATTTCATGAGAGTTTAGCGATAGAATGTCCGAATTCATGATAGATACTTTACCCGACAAAGAAGTACACACCCAAATTGTACTTGAATAATTCACCCACACAATGAGTCTATCATCATATAGATTCACATCCATGACTATGCAGTATGATACCCAGTTGAGCTAGAATAATTCATACTTAATAACAGTTTTTTCATGTTGTGTAACAAAGTTTTCACAAGTGACCTCCTCTAACACCATAATCCCTTTCCCTATACCAATTATCACATCCAAATATTCCCATATTAGTGTTTACAACTTTACCTTTTATAACTAGTTATAGTAGCACATTATTAAAAAGATTATCAATAACAGGGAAACCATAAAACCCTCAGTCGAAGCTGAAATACCTTAAATTAAATCCCCCAAATTTTTCTGTTGCAGGAAATTAAGATGAATAGCATAATGACTATGTTGCATGAATTTAAACTATATAAAATTTTGTCCATCCTATATTACATTAATCTGCACAACTTAATAACTTTGTTTCACACCATTAAATTGCACAATGTAGCGTCCTCATTCTATAATGTTAAACTATGTGGTCAATGTACTAATCTAATGACATTATCAAACATGATTCTTTAACCTTTTTCAAAAAGGGGATATCTTCCATTACATTGGTTATTAAAAAAGATGTAACCTCCTTCAGACAATAAAATCATTTCAGAGCGGTTTCATACTCATAGCATGTGCGAACACATATTTTCCTTTCATTGTAATATATATTTCTTTGGAAAACCAATTCATAGTCGTCTTGAGAAATCCTAATCATAAACATCATTTTATTCTCCAAAAATAGAATTTCATAATTCTTAAGAACTCGTTTACCTAAATATATATTACATGCCCCAGTTGGACATGCATATGTTTCCATTATAATGGGTCTCTCAGCCTAAGGATGCAGCTGTTTGACTATGTATAACATTCCCTTGTTGTCCTTATATAATACAACCATCATAATGAGATTTTTCAACAAGAGGTAACATCATTCTTAGGAGAGACATCTTGAATTATTGAATACAATGATCTAGATTTGGGAAACACAAAATATGTCTCATGATTCCCTTTGGTAGTATCTAAAGAATGGGGGAACATTCTTGTATAGAAATCCTATTTTGGGTCAGTAATAAAAATTTTATGGTCAATGTTGTATGACCTAAAACAGCAGCCACATTATTTTGATTTTCATTAATTTATACTTCCCATAAAAAGGGAAACATTAATTACCAAGTTTAAAACTCGCAAAGGAAACTGTAGATGGAAGATGAGTATCATTTTGCTAAATCTATCCATTGCATGATTTTCAAAAAAAATCATGTGACAAAAAGTTAAAGGGTGCAAAGTATTTTAGGATAAAAACCAAAATAATGTGGCCAACGAAGAATAAATTTTTCATCCACTAAGTATCATACATGTCAATACTATAAAATATTATGGGTGATTATATTAAAAGTATATGTTTTTATGATTTTCCATACGTCCCTAAAAGAATTCAAACTATACTCAATATGTCCCATTGATTAAGAAAATATCAAATAATTTTTCTATCAGATAATTATTGTTACAGTCAGTTGATGAAATTTTTATTCTAATTGGTTTCAATATTATGTTAATGTCCTAAGATGAAAATGGGTTCAAGACATAGATGATTAGAAACAAAAAATCATTTATAATATAATCATCCCCAGAGGAACATCCATAAGAATAAATCTCTCTACAATTCATTGAAATCATTCTTCAATGTAATTCTTAGTCAGTTGAATGGCCTCACAAGCCCCATCAGCTACTCACTGATCCTCAGTCAATTGACTATATTTAGTCTCATCATCCTAATGAAGTGCTTCCATTGCAACCACAATAGTATTTGACCCTACTATTTGGGAATATCATAGTGAACTATTGTGTTTTACTTGTTCCCCATATGTAGTATTTAATTATTGAAGAATGTGAGACACTTGAATAGTCTTCTCATTGATCTATAACATGAACCCCACTAGTTTTTTTATTATTGTTGGCCTCTTCATAGTATAATTCATATCAAAAGTTTTAAAAATTGGTGAGATGATTGGACTTAATGAAATGATTATGTATCTTATGCTCTTTCTCCCACTTGTGAATAGCACCCTTCAATGTACACTGTGTATCAGATGGTAATCATACCCATAAAACCCCAAAAAACTATATAGAATTGAGATCCATTGGATTCATAATGGTTGGTCCCCAAGGGGATTCTTAGAGACTTTATCCAATATATCATGATATTCATTGTGTCTTCCGAAGTAGATAACATTTTGGAACTCCAAATATGATTATGAATCATTTTCATAAAGAGATATGCATTCGTGGATCAATTCACTAAAATAGTGCCTTTATCTACTCCCTCCCAAACAGTGTTTAACTCATCCTATATTGTTGGGTGAGCTTATGTAGAAGATTCTCATTCATACCTAGCCACAGAATCTAATAATCCAAAATGATTGATTAAAATTATTATCATCTTCAATAGAATGAGAATGATGGGGGAAGGATTTCAATAATGAGAAACGTTACCCAATATGATTTCAGCATCCTATGATGATTCTTGCCCATCATTCCCCATTTTAGAAGTTCAAATTGGAAACTCTTCATAAGCGGCAGTCGCCTAGGTCTTCCAAAGATCTGCTAAATAATGCTCAGGAAGACTTCTAGTATCAATAATAACCTAACATGGCTCCCCCTATGTAGTGGGACTAGAATTGATTTCAAGGTCATTCCCATGAACCATCAGTATAACATTTTCCATGGATGGTGCTATGCATTCAAACTAGTCTTGAATCGGGAATCAAGCATATAAAGGATTATTGGATGGAAAATAAAGACTCAGGACAAGTGTATTTCATGTATACATTTTATAGTGCATAATGTATTTATTTTTCATATTTAAATGAATAATATTTCCTTTTTCTAATAAAAGGAGTTGTTTTATGATTTTTTTGTAGGAAATGTTGAATATTTGAAAAGGATTGAAAATAAGGGAATATATGAGCCAAAAGACACTTCACTCCATGAGAGATGTGTAGCGGCATGATGTTAGGTTTATTAAAGAAAATAAGATATGGAAAATATAGAAAAATTGGTACACGTCATGTAATGGTATTACACATGATGACATCATCATTTGAGGAAGTTAAGCGCTAGAAAATTCATGATGACTTTATATGTTTTGATTGAAAATTACATGTCGTGAGTTGAGATTTCACGACAGGACCAGAGTCATTGTTAAGAAATGAGATCCATGTAGATTCAAAAGACATGTATGAAAATGGTAGGGATTACATGATTTGTAACCCACATACTCATCCTGATAATAGCGATGCGTGAAAAATAAAACTGATCCTCCATGCCACACTGAAGAATTTTTCTAAAAAAAGAGGCCTCTAGATAAAACTTCCATGATATTCTGGGACTAGTAGGAAAACATGACACATCAGTAGACAACGAAGTGACTATCCAAAACCCCACATACCCACCATTCTTCCTTGGGTACGCATGTTGGTCTCTATCATCATGGGTGAGTAGTCCATTTAGTTCTGGATGAAGTGATATTATGGTAGTGGGTGATTTGGGATTTTTTCATTTAATTATTCATGTTCTTGATTTTTTTGGACAACATTTATCAATTATAATCACCTTATTTTTTCCATTTTAAAGAAATTTCATTTGATATGATGAATATTAATTGATTTCATCAATTGATTAATCTAATGTTTTTATGACCATTATTCAAAATAGGTTAGTTATTTTTAAATATATTTTTGGGTCTCCTATTCATGTGGTTGAACCATGTATATGGCCATTCCAATGGTTCAATCATAACAGTAGTGTGGGATAACAAGACCAAGGTTCCCTAGTAACCAATTTCCAAAACCGTAGTGGAATATACCCATAATGAAGTAGAACCATAGAATAAGAACCCAAAATCATTGAATGTGGAATGTCTCCCATATTGAATTTCAACCCAACCATAACTGTTATTGTTTCTCTTTTCTCAGAAGATTTAATCAATTTCAATTTCTTTTTCTTTAATTAATTTAAACCATTAAATTTGTATCTGTGAGTTTGATCTTGAACATTCAATATAGTACATTTTAATTAATTGAGTATCATAGTTTGGGTTATATTGATTTGTTTTTTCATAGTACCGTAGTTAATCAATGACACTATATGGGTCTGTCAACTGATATATTTTTGATTCTTTATATTGTAACACAAATAATTCTAATGTAGTGGGGATATTAATATGTTCTATTATTACATTAATTGTATTTCCATGATTTATCACAGATTCTATTAAAATCATAATCTCATGGTAAATATCACTCAGGGGAACACTTGTCACATCTGGTTAAAGAACATACTAAGACAATTTGATACCTCAAACAGCCTCCATGGTGACAACCATATGGTCACCATCAGTCATCGTAGGAGCCTCTGGTGCATGAGATGAACCTAAAATATTCCAAATGTGGAAATTTGTCACTATCATGTGACATATTATAAAATTCTTATAACATACCAGATTCATCCTCTCTATCCATACTAGTAGGAACAATCCTAGGAACATATGTTGCATCTTTGAACCTCACGAATTCTTGATTTGAAAGAGCCATTTCAATAGTGGGGTTTTTACCATGATTTGGAACACCATTCTTAGTTCCCGTTGGCTTATTTGTAAGTAACATTAGGGAGAAAATGGATAGCATTACAAAAATAAAAGTATGTTTATAAATTTACCCTGGACAAAAATTAATGATACCTTGATAACCTACCACTGATACTAATGTGTTTAGAAAAGTATTTCACCCCTTAGAATTCCTTATTCTTCATCTTATTTAGAGGATTGATAATATCAATACCCTAAAAAGTTATTAAATGTGGGAAATCTCCCAAAATATCATCTTATATAGCATATTGTCCAGTAGATAACTCTCCATATTGGGGGGGGGGGGTGACCGTGTAACACCGATCAATGTGTCACCAAGGCTATAATTTAAAGATGGAAACTTAGTTAGATTTCCCATAGCCTGTTGACAATTAAGTTGGTATTCCAAATTACCAATAATTCATTGACTAAATTATAAATTAAAATTAAATAATTGTTTGAGAAGAATTAAACATAAATATTTGAGATCTATAAAGTCACGACATTCCTCCTAAGGCTAATGATCAACCCCTTCAACATTAACACGTTTTATTATATTCTCCACTCACATTATGGATGGAGCTCAATTTTTTACTGCATCAATGAGAATATATATGTCCTAGATATGAAACTACACTTTTTCAGGATTATAATCAAAATGTATACACGGTAGGGCTCGAGGTTATCCACTCGTTTGAATCTGAGACCTCACAGGTAGAAGAACCCACATAATTTCAACATCATATGGAAATTCATTCCACATCTGGGATATATATAGTCATATGTATTCTAAATAAATTCTTATCTTCTATGAGGGAAATTATGTAGCCTCAGATTTCATATTCAGCCAAACCCCTTCTATCACATATAGAAGATGATAAAATAGAACATAATCCGCTTCTGGGTGATATTGACTGGACATCCACGGTGCAACATCAACGGTTCAATTTGGTGTAGCGCTCTTGATTCTGATGGGAGTATTATATCTTGCATTAGGTCATTTTGGTGATCCAAGAACCTCAACATCCCCACTCTATAACTTGGACAATAATACCTATGAAGGAGATGAATCACCATCAAAACAAGAATGATCCTTCCTTAACCACCTCTTTACCCCAACCTTATTAATATACATATCTATTTCCCCTTCAGGGTATGATGAAATCAAATTTTTGGCATACCAGAAACATAATCAAAAAGTCACTTCTGCACAAGGTAGGTTAGTTATCTTCATCATCAACTCCATGGGTGTCAGCCTCCATAGCTATCGATAAACCATAAAATATTGTTCAAATATTATATTCACCGTAGGGTATATGGTTATTGAATTAATTCACTTGAGTTGGTGTGAAAACAAGTAAGAAGATGAAACCAATAATATAATCTCATCATCAATATTGTTCACGAACACACCAACCCTAAAGTCTAGAATGTATGACCTCAGCTCATTGATGAACATCCCATTTTCAATAAACCATTTCATGGGAATATTTCCATAGGGAATGATATTTATCTCCATAAAATAACTCATCCATGTCTAAATTTCAAGAGGATTCATGGACATGGGAGGAATACAATATAAATTTTGGGAACATGGCCGGAACTCACTCATGAGAACATTGATCCCCCTCTGCACAATAAATGTTATGAAATGAGCCACAATCCATCCCCCATGAAATACAAATGGTCATATGATTTTGGATGAAGCCTTCCTTACATAATTGTGTTATAGGATCGTATGGATTTTTACAATAAACATGGGTGGACAAAAACATGATCTTTTTCTCTTCTAGCATGGCTAATATGAAAAATGTTCATATCCTTATGCATCCATTGGAATCACTATTGGAAGCAAATAAATTTTGTGACACATATCCAGAATTCCCATGAGACATGTCCTATCTAGAAAATTGGGTCAGGATTCATATATCCACTTTTCAAGTTCTCCTATTTCCAATGTTGGCCAATAATAAATAGGTAAACATCTATTTTCCACCTTTGGCCAACTTCTTAGATAAATACAAGTGGTTCCTTATGGTTTATTCCACGTGAAACATTCCATCCATTCCTCTAAATGAATATTCCCTTTTACGAGTTGGTTCTTGTTTTTTATATTTTTGGATATTATTAGTATATCAATTTCAATAGATGGTTTCTTATTGATATCATTCCATGTTTCCTTCAGAGGGATGAATTCATCAATCATATCTAAAAGAAACAAGTACCTAGAGATATTGTGGACATCCCATATACTGATGCCAAATTTCCACGTGGAGGATGAATGGAAATTTTCTATGGACTCCACGTGATCATCAACTCTGAAAAAACTTGTCAATCCAATATAAGTAGATCTGCCCAACCGACACAACCTCATAATTGAAAAAAAAACGCCCAAAAATTTTGGAATTAGGCACCGGTTTGGCACACCCAGTACACCCACATCCATGCGATCTTAACAACAAATCCACGGAAAAAGTGACAATATTTCTTATATCTATTTGATTGATCTATCAATGAATCTTGAATGATGTTTGTATAGAAAGAAGACGATTGTTCATCTATGTGTTGTTTCAAATGTAGAGAATAAGGGATATGGGGCATAAAATAGGATGTTGATGAATTCCAAGTATTGATATATGCACCAGCACAAGAAATTTTGGCAGTTAAGAAGTTCTTGTGGTCTTCAAAACAAGGGTGCATAAGGTAGTTCTTTAAATTTGTTGTATGGACCTCCTGAAGAAGTCCATAACCATAAAGTGGTATCTACGAACTCATTAGAAAATTTTAGGGATGATTCTTTAGAAAACCGACCAGATCGAGAATGATGGTATCTTATATGTCATAACTATAGTTCCCTAGAGTTTTCACCATCTATTAAATCAGTAAATTAGAAAATTCATTAGAAACTGAAGTATTTTTTATGTACATTTTCCTAGAAAAAATATCATGTCCATTTAAATTAGGTTCATTTAGAATAAAACCAAGAAAATTTGAAAATTAGGAAAATTAATGAGTTTGTGAAACTAGATAGCTCAATTGATTCATGGATTTCACTCACCCACTTATATAAATCATACAGAAAAATATATATTATGTCTATATGATGGAGATCATAAATGAACGAACATGAGTTGAGGATCTTCAAAGGTGATAAGAACGATGATACCTTAAATTGAAATGTTTTGAGAGTTTTTCAACAAAATAAACATGCATTTTATAGGCAAGGAAGGAAAACTATGTGAACAGTTTGTGTGAAATTAATGAGAGAAAACCCAAGCACATAATATTGTGAAATTAATATATCATTTTCAATCCATTTCCATATAATTACTCCGTCTTTCTATTATTAGATCAAATCATGAGGATGGATTTTTCTAACACTCTGTTTTATCGACATGGATGAAAAATAAGAAAAAGTAAATACCCTAAGAAAAATAGAAGAAAGTAGATAAATAAATCCAAGAATATCAAGGACACGAAAAGTGTAACTTTCCAATGGTATCCCAAAAAGTGTTGGTGTGCAAGGCAGTGTGTAACCTACCAACATGAGACACTAGTGCGTGTCACCTATGCGCAACACCTACACGCAAAACCTATTCAGGAAACATGTGCGTGGAACATGTAAAAAAAAATCATACATGGTGCTATTTTTTCTTGTAAATAGTATCATCATGTGTTTATTTTGATGGAAAACTTTTTATGAAGGCTTATTGCTACTCTAATTTCACTTGTACATCTCTAAAGACCTCTTAATAATTCTATGTCATTTTCAAACACCAATATAAGAGATAATTATAATGGGATAGTGGAACTTAACACCCCCAAATTTTTAAATAAAACCAAACCAATGTGAGGTATTATACCAACCCCTAATAAGTGAAGTGTATCATAAAGATGAATTAAATAATGATGGAAATATGTGAGTTAACAATGGGAACACATGCGGATACCTTTTAGTGAATAATCAAGGTCTCCCCCATATATAGTTTCCCAGGTTTTCCATCACTCAAGTTACTCGAAAATTATAAAGGCCTAATTGCACAAAGACCCCATTGTACGAGCCTCTTAGTTCGCCTTAATCTCTACCTTATGAGTGCCACTCATAAGGCATCCATTAAAGACACCTATTGAGCGGCCTCTCCTTCTATGTCTACCTTTTTTGAATGAATCCAATTTTAAACCTCCACCTAGACATCCGGTTATATAAAAACATTCTGAAAGGTACATCACCATGTCTCCCATTAGGATTTTTATTTATACGATCAGAGATTTATTTCACTTGTCCTAACATAGGGTTTCAATCCTCGTATAATCTATAGATTTCTATAAATATGGACAGAAGGACCATTACCTCAGGGATAGTTTTGAGGAGTTCCCAGTCTTTTATTCTATGAATATGACCATGTTCATCCCTTCTCATATCTGATACCCATAACCTCATCATCCCAAAAGGAAGGGATATGATCACACATTATTTTCTTTTTAATAGGGGATTATATCCTAAATCCTCTGTAGAATATATTGAAGGGAAACCCTCATGGATTAATCCCCTAAACATTCATGTAGGAGGCCGTAGTCTTGATCCTCTCTACCACTATTTCCTTCCCCAACATTTTCCCCTAACATTGGTCTCACTTCCAATGTAATGTGAAGAGAGGTAAGTATCATACCCCTGGCCTATTCCACCATAGATTTGACCTCTTCCACTATAGCTCTACCTTTTTCTAATAATGCAGAATGAAATTTGTGTGGCTTTTCAAATATTCCACATCCTATTTTTTCTCAAAATGATCATATCTCACATGGTTTTAGAGGCTAGTGATGATCCTAGAACACATAATATGTACTTGAAGGATTGAAATTTGATAACTCAAATTACTACTAACTATGATACATTGGATGATCGCATAGGGACGGAGCTCAATGGGCATCCTCCTTAGGAATATTCCCCAAGTGAAACTTCAAATCACCATGATTTGAAGATTCCTCAGGATTCCCTTCCGAAATTGTTATATTCTGGAATATGTAACAAATTAATCATCTAATAGGGGAATACATCCCTATGATACATACCCTTCAGGGCCTCCAAAGGCATGGTTCTTCATGTATGAACTCTGTGGGCTTGGATTCACATATAAATGGTATAATTATGAAGCCTCCTTAAGGTCCAAACCAAACACCCCATATTTACTCTGTTCATTCTTAGGACACATTCCCAACATGGTAAAATTAATCATGAGAATCCATAAAACTCTTAGATTTTGTGGGATACTTAGGCCTATGTCCAATTAAATTTCTTATCTTGGAACCTTCCACCTAGACAACCATTCTACTTCGAATTAAATTGTATGGTTAGGTCTTCATAACATGATCTTAAAAGTTATTATGTTTCCAATTAAGTGGCACCGAACCACGTGGGTTATAATTTCTTTTATAAGGATACATAGGTGGTTCCTCATCATAGGGTTCAATAAAAACATCAAAAAAATTCAATTATTGTTGGATGACGACTATAACCAATGTGACCATAGTCCCTTTATATGACAATAGACAATAAATACCACAATTCTATGGCTAGAAAACTAGCATCATCATAAAAATGAATAAAAAATATCTATGTAGTATATAAGGTAATACCATTACTTGAGAACCTCATATACATATAAATATATCTATTGATGAAATAATTCATATATATAAAGGTAATTTTAAGATATATAGATGTTAATACATTATTTCAAATCACGGGATGAACTACATAATACTTTGGAATTAATTAAGTCTTCATGAACATTTCTCCCATCTTTGAGAGTGTATCGAAGTTTGAAATAGTTCCCCTCAAAAGGGTTTGATGAGCCTGAGCTTTCTTCCTCTTGACCAATATGAGTTATTAAGAATAATTTGTTCAAAACACCTAATAAGTTCCTACCATTGAAAAAATAATATCTCAGGATACAAATCCATTGGTTGTTTCTGGATCCACGAACTAACACGTTAGAAAATATAGAGAAATATCAAACTGTAATGGTTGTGAAATGTGTGATAAACAAGAATCATAACTAGGGGTAGTATAGTAGTTATATTTTGATCGAATGACTAGTACATATATTAGGTAATGAAAAATCCAATTAACATAGATAAAACAAGTGATGGCCATGATGATCAACATCATACCCTATACATCTCATTTATCAGGGTTTTTGATAATGATAGCATCACATTGATATTCCCTTGACCAATACCTTGGTGAGAATCAACAATTATAGAAAGATAGAAACCACTTGTGGGAGAAGTCCAAGATCAATGAGTACATTTCCCAAACTATGTATATCGAACCACCCTATGAAAATATTACTATCTTGCACCATACCATTAGGGTGTTCTCATGTGTAATAAATTGCTATTCCTGGAGACACTAATAGTATGAATTTTTAATTAAAAAAATTATAAAACCAATTTATTTTATTTTTATTAATTTTTAATTTTTAAATAATTTCTTTATGAATTGTATATTATAGTATAATTAAAATAAAATTTTATTTTTCAAAAAAATACAATTTATATAAAGACACACTATTTGAGTATTTCTAAACTGATTTAAATAGATTATCTTTTATTATAATAATATTATTAAAGGTAACACCCCAAGGGTTTAAAAATAAATATTGAGTTCATTTTATAATCTATCCGTTAAAGACAACATTACCTCAACTTTGTTTTGAATTTCGAAAACGGTCATATGGGGTTGTGACCAGTAGGTCATTTGGAGTCTGATGGAACAAACTTGATTTTTGGTTAATAGTAACATACCATTATGAATAGTAATATTAATAGTAATATGAACCTTATGAATAGTAAATAATGATATTAGTTTATTTTCTTAATGTAATAAGATAATGAAATATTAATTAATTTTTGAATGTGAAATAAAACTAATTATACCTTAAAATTGTTTTTTTCAAATTAACTATGATTTTATTTAAAAATTCAATTAAAATTTTTTAGAATTTTATTTTTAAAAACGGATTTCAATTTTTAATTATACACACCGAATAATGTTTGGGGTGAATTTTTGGGGTTTTTCTAAAATACTTGAAATTTTCAGGAATAGTAAAAAATACAGTTTTGAGCTTTTGAATGTTCAATGACAACTTAATGACATAATAATTAAAATAAATGTCTGGTAGACTTTTTTATAGTAACAGATGAAATAAAGTTATCCATGTGGAGAAAAACATTGGAAAATACCATGGGAAACCCCATGGATAAGAAAAAACCACTAATGAGGTGTCCCATAGAAATTATTAAAAAAACTCCCTCTCTTCTTCTATAAATACCAACTCATCAATTTGTTTTCAATAATTAAAAATACATCATCCACTAATATAATGTGGTTTTACTTATATTGGAGTCCTCCCAAGGTGTCTTTAAGCCACCATGGTCCCAACCATCATGTTCTAGGAGTCACACATCAAGGTAATGGAATCATTCTACCTCCTCATTTAGTCGACAATTATTTTATGTTATCTCATTGAATTTCCATTATCATATGTTGGAGTTTGATTTAATTTATTCCCTTACTTTACATTTTATTTACATATGATGAGATAAATTTTTTCTCTCATCGTTTCATTTTATGAAATTTTAAACGATGTTGTTATGCTGTCGAATTTTCATAAGGGATCTATCAACTTTTCTTTTATTTTCATGTTCATATATTTTCTTTTCCACTCCTCACCTCCTATGCCCAAATGAATATGATAACTCTAGTATCATCTATATAATTTAATTATATAATGTTAATGGACAAAAAAACATCACTATCCTCTCTCTCTCTACTTCTTTTATTGTATAAGCAAAATTAACGTCCATGAGGATCCAATTTATTGCCATTGTGGGTGACGAAGTTTAGATCTTCAATTTCTCTTTAATTACTATTCATGAAACCATTTTGATGGTTGAAGTAGTATATAATATATTTACTATAACCAAATTAGTGTTCATGAACCAGTATATGTGCACACTATTAATCATAAGACCAAACTAGTTCATAATAATCAAAATACCACTTAAATAATCTATGTGAATATCCTTAATCATTCATGTAATGATTCATCCTATTTCAATGTAACCAAATGATATAAATGACCATTAAAACTTATGTATTATCATAAATATTATTTAATGTCAATTTTGGATATTTACAACCATTCCACATGAACTCCATTACTTAAAAACAAGAGAAATAATTACAAAAATCAAGAAAACGAACACACTGGAATGATGAAATTCGATATTATAACTTATCAATAAGAACATAAATAAAAGAAAACGAATTATGATAAACTTAATAAATGTATAATATTTTTAAATTATGTTATTAATGGATCTAATTTCATATTCAAGGACCATATGTTCCAGAGGAGAATACATTCAGACTTAAGGTAAGGGTTTCTCTCACCCAAACATCTATTTT
Organism: Viscum album; assembly: GCA_963277665.1. Taxonomy (NCBI): domain Eukaryota; kingdom Viridiplantae; phylum Streptophyta; class Magnoliopsida; order Santalales; family Viscaceae; genus Viscum; species Viscum album. The sequence continues at coordinate 66,430,283 of OY728131.1, forward strand.
CATTTGGGTTATATTCATTGTCTAATTACCTCAAGGAAATTAATATGTATTGTTATTTAAACCTCATAAATTATGTGTGAGTTTTACATATATATGTAAACCAAAAATAATCTTTCCTTGATTTATGGGCAGTTACATGTTTTAAAAGAAGCATTCAAAATTGTTTCCAAAATACATGCCTTGTTGAATGGAATTTCTCAAATTCTTACATATTTTCAAGGGATCTCTATAACATGTTTTCTAAAACAATTATTTTTATAAAATCAATCATTTTGTTATTAAAATAATTATTTACTTCATATCTGGTTTTATTAAAAGATTTTTCCAAAACTAATCTACATTTAAAAATAAAAAGAGTATTTATCTCGGGAATTGCGTAATGATTTTATAAGAGTATTTTCATCTGATTCAACACTATTGTTGATTATTTTGTATAATTGGGTTTAATAATTTATGAATTCATATATAATATTTGATTTAATAGTTTCTTACAAACTCTATTATGGATGATCTATCCTAAAACCATTCACCACATTACCTGGAATGGTTGTTGTTTTATGTTTAATGATTGGGGAAAGTTAGTTACATTTCATATTATAGTTTAAATATAAATTTATATGTTGTCTATGTTTATCCCCACTCATACTATGAATGAATTGGACATATTATGTGATGGGTAGGGCCCACTATAGCCCCTCAATTCATCGGTAGGTCTAATGAGATCAACTACAATCTTGGCACAAGTCCTTGACAAAATGATTATTTATGGTCCTGGAACGAGGCCTGGATGATGTTGTTATGATTTCCAGCATATTAACTTCCATCATTATGATGTTAGTAAATGATGATTCATGTGGTTATTAAACTAGTATAATACACATGATTATGATTTATTGTTGAATTATTTACTCATCTCATATTCCTACCATATGATATTCTAGTTAATTTTTTAAGGCAAGTGTTTTCAAATATTCACCTTTTATAATGTTTACCTTATCTTCCATTGTATTTCTTACTATTACAAAGCATCAAATAACTCACTGACCCTAGGAAACTGGGGTCGGGTCCTTACAGTTGGTATCATAGGAAGATTAGTAGAAACATGGAAACTAGATCTAGAAAACATAGATTAGGGAAGAGTCTCTAAGATAGTATTTGAGGATAATCCTACAAGAACATCTGAATATTTTGGAAAAGACTAAATTATGTGGATCTTTAGAGCAATACATCCTTGTCTGGATACGAGAAGGTAGAGGTGGCTCTAATATATATGTACCTAAGAGTGAAAGCTCCAACAAAGAGTTTCGGCCTTGACTCGGGGTGTCCTGATATATAACAATGGGCCTTGTCATAATCTGGGTTACAGCAAACCCTAGAGATATGCTTAGGATATTTCAAATATTCATTTGAATCCATTATGAAGGATTTAATTGTAAATTTTTCCTCAAAGAAACCTTTTTTGTGATTATGGGATTATCCATGAGCAGGATTTCAATTTAGGCTAAGTTCTTTGTTAAGTTAATATTATACATTATGATTCAAAACTAAATATAGTGTGTGAAATTATCTACAAATGGAGGCTAGTGGATGAAATTGAAACCCCACAAACATGCGTGTCCCCTGTAGGTATTTTCCTCAGATAAAAGATAATGATATAATCTATAGTGTAGTGACGGGTGCTGAGTAACTTATAACAACACTGGGATAACTTACTCAGGTTAGGAACAATAACCTTACTCGTATGGAGCATCTAGATCCACCATTTGGATGAGCTATGTTAGATCGCTATATACGAAAACAACCTCTGTCATTCAATGTGACTACAAATACTTTTGTTGCAAAATAATGGATAAGTTCCCTAGATTAGATATTTATCACTTTGGGAAGTAACAAAAGAGAGAAGGTTGTCATGGAAGATTATCATTAATCAGGATATGCAGATCAGTGTTGGTCGTTAATCCAAAATACAAAGGAGTAAGATAAGTTAGAATATATGGAATGGGGGGACTTTAATGAAATCTTCTAGAGAAATACCTTCTCCGTGAATAGCTAACAGATATGGAAATGCAGTTTCAGAATTTGAAGAAATAAGAAGATAACAATGTTACAATGTATGAAGCTAACTTTACAAGGATAGCCAGAAATGATGTGTACTACATATAAAATAAACGTAGCAAAATTGATCAATTCATTAATGTCATAAATCCATTATTATGGTGGGCTCTGTTCCCCTAGAGTTTCTCTTCATATGAATAAATAGATTCATGTCCTATGAAGGAAGAAAATGAATTTTTTATGCCTTATGACTATAATGGAATAGAAGAGAAGATGTGGGATGCCAAAAACTCTGTAAAGGGACATAAGGAAAAAGGGAAAAAGGGAAGAGTTGAATTTCCACCATGTGAAAATTGTGGGAAGAAACACCACAGAACATGACTGAAGGGAATTTGAGTATGTTTCAAATGCACAGAAAAAGGCCACCAAACATGGGATTGTAAGGGGAAGAAAGAACCTTCCAATGTTCACTGCTATAATTTTCAGGATATGAGACAATGTGCTAATGATTGTCCAAAACATCAAGGAAACATGCAATAGAAAAGGATAAGGGAATATGGTAAATATTATGAGATCACCACCACAGATATTGAAGTCACTAATGAACTGGTGGAAGGTACGTTGATCACCTCATCAAACATAGCCAATTCCTTATTAGATTTTGGATCATCTCTTTTATTTATATTATCCATGTTTTCCAAGAAAATTAGATATGTCCAATTTGATTTATTAAAGTAGTTATCAGTCAAAACCCATAGTGGAAGTATCATTACAACAAAGGTGTGTAAATTAGTCCACCTCCTGACACATAAAATTTCTTTAGTTGCTGACCTTTTCATAATACCAATGACTGAATTTAATATAATTCTTTGTACGAATTGGCTGTAAAATTATGATTTCAAGATCTATTGCACGAAGAAAGTATAAACAATTTTTGAGAATGGTTTGGAATCCCATATACATAGAGAAGAAACATTACAATCTGATTCTAATCTAGATCTACCCCTAGTATCTCTACTAAATTTAATTATTGTGGAGAAAGGGAATGAAATAACTATGGGTGAGGAAAATAATTCACAAATAGATGATGTACCTATTGTGTAAGAATATATTGATGTTATTCCAGAGGATTTACCTAGACATCATCCATAGTGGGAAATTGAGGTTTCCATTGACATAATTCTAGGTTAAAGGCCCATATCAAAGAACCCTTATAGAATGGTTTCTATGGAGTTAGTGGTGCTAAAGAAAAAACTAGAGGAATTGAGTGATAAAAGATTTATTTTACGTAGAGTTTTTCCACGGGCATACCCTGTTCATTTCAATAAGAAGAAAGATGGGTCTATGAGATTTTGCAATGATTACAGGGAAATCAATGTCGTTACAATAAATAATAAGAATCATATCCCATGAATAGATGATTTATTCGATCAACATCATGTAGCCCAATATTTATTGAATATTGGTCAACGATATGGAAATCTTCAGTTACTTATGGGGAAGGAAGACATTCCAAAAAAAATATTCTAAACTAGGTACGTGAATTATGAGTTCAAAGTAATGCCTTTTGTACTAATTGATGCATCATCAGCTTTCTAGAATCTGATGAATAGAGTTTTTGAGGAATATCTTGATAAATTTGTGGTTTTTCTTATTAATGATATCCTGATATACTCTAAAATAAATGAAGATCACAAAAATCACTTTATCACTATTTTTAATACTCTGAGAAGTAATTAATTATATGGGAAGTTTAACAAGTGTGATTTTTGTATCTAATCAGTTTCCTTTCTAGTTCACATTTTTTTAGGATGCAATACCAATAGATCCTATGAAGACAAAGGTTGTGCAAGAATGGATGACTCCAACGAACATAAATAACGAACATTGTATTATTTGTTTTGCAGGTTATAATCGGAGTTCCATTCAAAACCTTTCATGCTTATCCAATCCAATGACCAAGCTTACACAAAAAGGGGTTATGTTTGTATGGACCAAAGAATGTGAAGAATGTTTTAAAGAATTTAAGTGGATGTTAGTGAATTCTCTGACCCTAAACCTACCATCATGGAATGATAGGTTTTTAATCTATAACGACACATCAAAGAAATGAATTGGTTGTGTCCTTTTGCCGAATGATCGAGTTATTTTATTTGCATCTAGATAGCTAAAAAATCACTAAAAAAACTATCCAAATCATGATCTTGAGATATAAATAGTAATATTTTCACTGTTGATTTGGAGAAATTACCTTTTGGGCGAAAAAAGTGAGTTATATACTGATCATAAGAGTTGGAAATATATATATTCTATCAGAAAGAAATCAACATGAGACAAAGCAGATGGATTGAGCTACTCAAAGAATAATATTTCAAATAACACTACCACTCAGTGAAGGAAAATATGGTAGGATATTATTTGAGTAAAAAGTACCACGGAATGAAGAGCAAGATGAGAGTTGAAATGGATCCAATGATCATTGATCTAGTAAATATGGATATGGGAATTATCAAGGAAGGTAACACATCACCAATTTTTCAAATGGTTGTCAAACCTTCATTACTGGAAAGCATAAAATTTTCTCAGGCTGATGATGAAGAGTTTCAATAGAAAAATAAAGCTATAAATGATGGCAAGTTGACTGACTTTTCATATGAAGGTGTAAGTTTGAAATTTAGAAAGACGCTTTGTATTCCCACTATTCGTGAACTAAATATGGAACTATTGGATGATTTTCATAGCTCTAATTTATCTATACACCATGTTAGCTGAAATATGTTTATAGATCTTAAGGAACAATTTTGGTGGGAAAACATAAAGAGGTAGATTGATGTTTACGTGTTGAGATGTATAGTTTGTCAACAGGTGAAGGCTGGAAGACAAAATCTTGGCGGAGTCATTCAACCCCTTCCTATACCTATGTGAAAATGGGAAGATATTACGATGGACATTTTCTTGGTGATACCAATGACTCCAAGAAATAATGATGCGATATACATCATTATTAACCATCTTACAAAATTAGCACATTTTCATGCTATAATAGAAGATTTAACACTTTAATGTTTAGTAAGACTACATATTAATGATGTTGAAAGGCTTCATGGTGTCACCTCATCAATTGTTTCCGATCGTGACCCATGATTTACATAAGGATTCTAGAAGATTATTCAGAAGTCCCAAGATACTGATCATCATTTCAGCACTACCTACCATCCACAAACTGATGGACAATCCAAATAGACTATTCAAACTATGGAAGACATGTTTAGGTCTTGTTCACTTGATTTTCAAGGCATGTGGGATATATAATGATGATAAAATAGAAATTGCTATCGAAAAACAATCAATCAATGAGTTAGGATGATGAGGATAATTTCTCCTCAATGGTCGGTTCTATCCTCTGAATTCATCAAAAGGATAATGTTATAGACAACTATTATCATAATCATCTCATATCCAAAACATTTATCATTGCATTTTGTTGTTTGACACACATCCTCCATCTCTTGCGGGCTTAAAACTATATTGGTTGAAATACTCTAAGTAGTTGTCATCCATGGGATGAATAATTCTCAGAGTAGTACAAGCAACATGAAAGAGATGGAGAATGAGTCTCAAGGAACCAAAATGAAATAATCACAATTTGTGAGATGAAGTTGATGAGGATGAGAGTTTTACTTCATTATGATCTGTAAAAGGGAAAATTCCACCCATTTGAGAGAATTACAACTTTCACACTAGTTATTATCTTAACTCCTCTATTTCCACTAACTTAATCAACTTCAATACTCCACAAAATTGTTGAAACAATATAATAATGGTAATTAATTTAATGGAGATGATAGATAAAGAAGAATAAGAATATGAAACTATAGTGTTGCGTAGCCCGAGGGTATTGTGTTGCTGTTGTGTAATTTAAACTAATGAGTATATGTTATATTAATGAGTTTATTTGGTTTTATTTGTTGGCTTATTTAATGATGAGTTTATTTTATTTTTTTTCATCAAATTTATCAACATGGTTCGGAATAAAAATCTAATAAAATAATTTGTTGAAGACTTTTTTATATTGTTTTTTTTGATAAAAATTGTTTTTTTAATTGGGTTTTTTATTAAAAAAGATATGGTTTTATATGATAGGAAAAATAGTTCGGTGGAGGCATGCACATCATTCAAATTTACCACAATAGGCAGTAAACATGAATGGGGTTCACACCTCCCACCATAGAAAACAATAAAATAGAGGTCACTCCTCATTCAATACATATATAAATAAAGTGAATCTACCTAAATATTATATATATATATATGTGATACATATATATATATATATATATGTATTATATTAGTAACAATATTTTAATATCATTATATATCTGTATATTAGTTATCATAATTAAATTTATTTAAATATCGATTATGTTAATCGATATATGTGTATATAATAATATTTTCTCTAATGAAACTAAAATGCCACTATTATTAATAATTTTTATATTATGTTAACTAGAAATAAATATTATACTGTTTAAATTTGTATACAATATATATTATTTATATTTTGTAATGTTTAATTTTTTTAACATAATGTATGTATAGTTACATAATTTTATTATTTTTAATATAACGTGTGTTTTCAATATTTTATTGTTTATTTAAGAATAAATTATATTACAGCTAATTAAATGATCATATAGTCCAAATATGTATATAGAGTCCAAAAATTATGAACACCTGAAAATTATTTCTAATATATAGAATTTGATAACAACTATTCTATTTTTTAGAACAAATGAGGTAGAAATCGAAAGATTCTATTGAGGAAATCTAATATACATTAACTCATTCGTTAAATTTTAGGGGGTTCAACAAGAAATTAGTCATAAAAGAATAAAACAACACAATTCTGAGCAATATTAGTAACCCTTATTATATGATATAAGAACATTGTAAAATTAATACAACCCCATAACAATTTAGATAAAAAAGGTCCATTTAAATCAAATAAATATTATATCACCCTTACTAAGATTTAACAAAAAAAAACATCCAAATTCTGTGAAAATAAATATTAAGGCAAGAAACATAAAAAAAATATTAAAACAAAATTTAAATAATTGCATTCCCGTACATGAATTGCATAAAATTAGCTTCTATTTATACTTTACGTCATCATTAGATTGATATTTTGTTTCCTAAAATATTTTTCTCATTATTTTATGGTATTTAAATCCAAAACCTCCACTATTTATATAATAGAATACATATTTATTCCATTGGTTTTTCTTCGAACTAGAGGTGATTCACTGAGATTTTAAAATAGTAAAAAAATTAGGCCTGTGGAGGATGTTTCTATATAAATTTTGAAAGTGAATCACATTGATTCAAAATAACTATTTAAAAAGCTGAAAATAGGATATCTAGAATAGTAGTCTAGAAAAAAATGATAAATATAATTAAAATAATAAAAAAAACTGAAGCACATTTATTGAATGAAAATAGGATCCTACAATGGAAAATCATAAACACTCAGATCTAGACCATGAAACGAAAAATACATAACCAAAATCAGAACCAACAGTGAAAAACATAGGCATACATCACTATTTTTATAAATATATGATACCCTTATATCCAAATCAGGATTTGTTTTCTTTTGGAAACCTAAATGAAACATATCACCAAGTTCCTAATGATTTTCGATCAAACTAGAGGGAGTTGGTTTGTGTGATTAAAGTGGGTTTGTGTGATTCGAGCTTCGATTCTCCAAGGAGGAGTGCCAAAAACTAGTGACATCCATGGAAATATTCTAATATCATGACGGGCTTGCAACATGGTAGTTTTTTAAATTAGACTAGGACACTTTTATTTGTGCTTTTATAAAATCATTGATAATGCGTCAACATTTCCAGGGCTAAAAAAATGCTGATAAATATTTCTTTTATCCATGCTTATTACTTAAGGGCTAACAAATGATTTATAATAATAATTATAAATAAATGATTTGTAAATATATATATATATACTAAAACAATACATATATATAGTAAAAATTTCCATTATTTAAATATATTTATTTTATTTTTATTATTATATAAATATATATGTATTTATTAATAATTATATAAATATATTTAAAAACAAAAATTTATATAATTATATAAATATATATATTTATATATATATATATATTATAAATGTTCTTAATTATAAATATAGTAAATATTTTCATTTTTAGCTATATTTATTTTAAATTTAATAATAAATTAAATATAAATTATTATATATATACTTTTGAAATAATATATATTTATATGTAAATATAAATATATAACTTTAAAAATATAGTATGTACATTTTGAAATATATTTATTTTAAAATATTGTTTTACCAATATTTTTTGACATTATTAATGAATATATAATTTTAAGTGTATGTGTGTAAAAAATGAGTGAAATTGAATAAATTAAAAATAAGGATGCATTAATAATATTGAAAAAATGGGTAAGTTTAGTGTGTGTAAATTATATATAATGTACATTAATTAGTTATTGTGAAATCAATATAACACACATTTGAACCCTGTTAATTTGAAAAATCAAATGACATTCAATTATATGTCCATTACTCTGAAAATATCAACATTTTTTTTCTTATTAATTTTTAATAAGAATAAATTAATCAATATATATATATTAAATATAAAGCACCTAAATATATTGTAATATAGAAATCATATTTAAATAAATTAATATTTATCTATATATTTAAAATATACAATTCATTAACATCATTAATAATCATTTAATTAATAAAATATATATAATTTTTCTCCATTTAATTATTATTTTATTTAAATTGATTATATGTTTTTTCACATTTAAGTATTTAGTACGTAATTAGTTGTAATATTTATAATTTATATATAGTATTATCAATTTATTCTTTTTATCGATATTATTTTGAGTAATAATTTTTTAATATTTCTTTAAATGAACTCTATCTTAATTTTGTTATTTTTTTAATAATTTCAATTAATTTAATTAGAAATTTATAACTACCAAAAAATAATTGATAAATGAATCCTTTATGAGGGATAAAAATGAAGCACTAATAAAGTGTTATATTTATCAGTGCTTTCTTTATTGCTGATAAAGTTTACATTTATCATTTCTTTTTTCTAGCGCTGATAAATACCACTCCTTTATAACACCAATTTTGCTGTAGAACTATGTTGAGTCATTTTACTTCCAAGATTGCAGACAAAAATCCAACCTATCCTATTTCTTATGAAAAGAAAATCTGGAATTGTATCCACTGCTCGAACATTGTCGAGCAGCCTCTAGTGAAAGACGATGAATATATACAAAACATTAGGAAACAATTAGGTAAATATGACATACCATTCTTGTTCTAGCCTTTGGAAACCACTCAATAAATCATTCCAGAGGTGTTGGGGGAGGATTGTATACATAAAATTTACCTTAACATATAAAATACTCATGGTTATCTAAAAGAATAGATTTTATCTTATAACGAGTATCAAACACAAGTTAATGTAATAAAAGTGTTGCATCACCAAATTAACTCGACATCACTCCTGGATTCCTAAAATTGAAAGACCGAGAAAAAACAAAGATATCCTCAATGTTCATGCCTTGATGAATTAATTAGATTATGATGACTAACAACATATACCCTATATGGTGTTTATATCATTGGATGTCATGTGTAAGGTCCATTCCATTTCACTACACTCCCTAACCAACAATGCTAGCCACAGGTTTTATCATGGAATGTCATTTCCCAATACTAGCTCCATCAAATAGAATATGTTCACAACAGTGGATATGTTCATCATAAATAGGCTATAACTGACTCTCCCCAACGTCCAACCAGAAGATAGTATGATGTTGAAATGATTTTTCATCATGAATATGAGAACATCGAGCAGGCCCCCAGTTTGTGGATGTCAGCTTTTATATTCTGTATATGTTAGAAATAGCTTAATGGTCTTCTAAAGCATGTAATTTAAGAAAGTTCCAAATAATGAACTAAGACCATGTTAAAAAGACATCCTTAATTTCAGAAGAGTATCTACGATAGTATTATACAAAACTTTTCAAAAGACACCCCAGTCCATAGAACATATTTATATTTTAACCCATCATTTGGGATCATCAAATCATGTTAGAAGGGTGGAAAAAGTCGAATTTGAATATTCCCAACCCCTGGGGCCGGGGTATTTTTCACCTCAACATGACCCTCCACTTTGGGAATTAGTTTTCTCCTGATTATGGAAGATGTCACAGAATGAATCCTCTCAGTATTTCCATCATGTGATCTGGTACATTCCCATAGTACACGTATGAATGAATTCTATGGTTATTCCCTTAATATTACTATATAGAAAACATATCTCAAGGAACTGATAAAGAATAGGACAAGGTCTCATGGAGGATGCAGAAGAAGTAAATCTTAGAAAGATTCCAATATAATTCATGTGATTAATTATACATTTTTTAATTCCATAACCTTTATCATTAAACACCCTCCAAAACATAAGGCTAGTTTAGTGGTTTTAGAAGGGGATATTTTAGTTTAGAATTTGACTCACACTAAAACAAATGATTGAATGTGTGTACCCAAAACTATAGTATTTACCTAAATATGGGTAACCCCTCAATCAATCATACTTTACATCATTAAAGTAAACCATTTTGAAAAGGGTAATTTTTATACTAGGTATATCCTCCCTCTCGGGGAGGGTCAATGTCAATAATTAGAGGGAATGTTATCTCTACTAGAGGAAGAGATGAAAGAGGTGATAAAACTCAATGTAGAATTTCTCCAAGGAATCATTCCTACCAGATATGCCCCGTAAGAAGATTCCAAAATTTTACTTCCAGTTGGTGTGTCTCAAATAAGTAGTTCTCCATAATAACTTCAGAAGAATGAGGATTCCACCTATTTGGTACATAGACAGAACATGAAAAGATCATCCTTATTGGACAACCCCTATTGGTTACCCACATAACATACCAATGGTCCCTCAACCTGTGGTTATACCAGTCATCATACCCATTCACGCTCCAACTGCCATACCTACTCAGGTCCCAGTATAGCAATAAATTACATGAATTTGTATGAATACCATTTAGTCATTAATGACTCGATTAGAATCTATAGAAGGATGGGGTGTGAAGAAAAATCCATAAAACAGGCTTATCCTGAATGGGTGGATACTAACCCTCCCCCACTAATCTTTAGAAATCTAATATTTTATATTTTAAATAGAACTATAGTCCTAGAGAAGTATTTCATTCATTTTGAATCCATATATGATTCAATGATCGGTACCCCTAAACAGAAGGAGGTCGTGAAGCCCAGGTTTTCTATGTAATCAAAATAAGGTCTCGTATTCATGTGGTAAAAATTTTCTAGTATCTGTCAATCACTAGATGTGAATCCCTCCACAAAATATTACACTTCTAGTTTAGCACAATACTGTTTAATAAAAATAAAATTTTTCATAAAAAATATCAAACATAGGGAGAATGAAAGGGAATTTGATTTCATCGATCAATTTAAATGAATGATATATTCATTAAACCTGCCAATCCCTCAAAAAGTGTGGTTTCCCATATGTTTTGAAATATATGTAATGAGTTACAAACACCCTTGATCTTAGTAAAATACATTAGAGGGATTCTGGATTTGGACTTAATGGCCAAACCCATATTAAACTCCATTAAAAAGATGAAAACAACATCTTGGTTCATTCCATCAACTCACGGATGGAGAACATAGAAAGTATAGGATACTACAGTAAACATTAATGAGGCTCCTGTACCCATTCCTTTTTCAATGCTTTTATCATACCATATGCCTACACCTTCTGATCATCAATACAAATTTCCAACTCATCAAGTAGATCAAATATATTAGAGGTGAAAATAGTTTCAGTTGATGAAAAATAGATTATATTCCATTAAAAATGACCTAGTCTCTACCTTCATCCATTAGGAATTTATAAACAACATATAACAGTTCCCAAAACCCAAGAAGATTGGAAATATTGTGACGAATTCCTCTAAAACTATTTCCCATTTCACCAAATGATGGGTCACCCCATTCATGATTTTTTGTATTTTTCATGGCCTCTTATAAAAGATTCCAGACTCTGGGAAAGTGAAAATTAAAAATTAACAAGCCTATGTAGAATTTTTTTTCTACCAATTGAGAGGAGGTTGGTGAATGTAAATAATTTAAATGAAATAATACACAAATGTTTGGTGATTGAATGGTTAGAAAAATGATTATTCGGACTAATGATATTCTATGACCATAGCTAAAAGAGCCATTTGTGTCATTGTCTTCTTCTACTGCACCACAACTGGCATCAACAAAATCCCAATCCCTTAAGAAGCAACATTTTTATAAGAGAAAGAAATATTCAAAAGAAGATGATATCATGAAAGGGACATGTTTTCTTTGATCTTAATACACAACAACCAGACCATACCATAAAAACATGCACCTCCCCACCAAATTCCATAATAAGATTCATCCCATCATGTATTATCTGCCTCAGACGAGGTGTTTATTTTCAGTTTTTTTAATGTTATTAGTTCATGTACCCCCTATCACATTAAGGTTTTAATTAAGAACCTGATTTCCCAACACTTGATCGGGGAACTAGTGAAGGATTTGTTGATGTAATGTATACATTTGAATAGATTTTCCTGGTAATATCAACTACAACAATAAAACCCCCGCTCAAACTTTCTTTGTTTCCAAAACTCATGGGAATGATCTAAAACTCTCATAGCAAGAACAAGAGTGTTATTTGCCCGCACAAGGCAGTGAATCCATGAAATTATCTTCTTGAAAGTCTGGTTAACTTATATACCACCACCCCCTCAGTGAGGAGGTAGACCTAGCCAACCTAATCCTTGAAGTATAAGAGCAATTCCAGCTCTTACCCCAAGGTATGATCCATCCAAATTTAGAACATTGGTTCCTAATGTGTTTGAAAAATACTATCCCATTTTTAAAAATGGTATCCCTTTTGATTAGAAATATGATATTTTTAATAAAATGGACAAATGTTTATCCAAATTAACAATCCTAGATGCTCTGAGTCTATCAAAATACATCTGGGCTGCACTTATTGAGTCTTTGGCAAGACTTAAACAGTTTTAAGTCGAAGTCACTACTTATGACATATATTGTGTAGATTATGATCCCATATAATTCAATTAAAATATATCTTTCATAGAACATGAATATTATGATTTCATAAAAGTAAATTTCATACCCCTATATATCTCTTTATGAATAAATGAAATTTATATATGATGAGAATTCATTAACAATGAATTAGGATTCAACATCATTCCAATAAAGACACATCGCTAAATGGGTCTCAATGAATCCCATTTAACCTCCTCCACTTTGATGCTATATGGGAAAACAATAACTAGCAAGATAAACCCAGCAAGATCAACCTCAGAACATAGTTTAGGGATCTTCTTTCTGATTTAGGATCCATGGTTCTCTAGTGGGATACAACATTAAATGTTTTTCTAGGAAGTCCTTAATCCCATAATAATGCCTCAATTTTTTCATAATACCTTCATCATCTAAAATATGACTTAAATGGATAGAATTGTATAATGTATTATGCAAATAGCTCATTCAAATCCTATGAGACACAATTCATTGATGAATTATTTTATCAAAAGGGAGCTAAACATTCCATGACTGATGATGTTACTCAAATTGATTCCACAAATGGATTAGAGAAGATTCCATATAACCCATTCAGGAAGCTCAATCCAGATTACATGCTTTGTAGTATTCAAATTGATGGGTTGAGAACAAATTAAAACACTCATTTAGAAACTTATGTTTTTTCAATTATGAAAATTGGGCTGAATGGGGATTAATAATTTATAAACTGTATAAGTGATGTAGAAATCATGGAAGAAAAATATATGAATCCATATCATGATATCCAATTATGTTATTTTATATCATTTGGAATAAAATAATCTTTTATAATAACATGATAAATTTAAGGGACTCATTATTATGAACTTGTTTCCCCTATATGACACCATTAAGGCTTTGTGCTAGAAAATGAGTCAAAAACAAATGCTCCAACCTCAAGATGTCTAAATAGTGGATACCCTCTTCACAATGAGGAACTTGTTTCATCGCCTCCTCCTTATGAAGAAGCACAAGAATTAGAGAATGATCATGAGGAAGAAGGTGAATATCTCATGGATACCCCTGTAGTATTTGAGGATGTTGTCTCAACCAATATGGAGGAACTCAATGAGTTAAATTTGGGTAAAAAAAGATTCATACCCCCCTCTAATTATTGAATCTATGACTCCTAATGAACAACAGAGTTGTAACTCTTTCTAAAAGATAAACCAGGTTATGTTTAATTAGAACTACACTGAGATTATATGTTGTGAATCCATGGTGGGAACCCATAACATGGGATATCCATAAGATCATCGATGATAAAAACATGCATCCAAGAAGATACACCTAACTCAGGCCTCCAAATTTAAGTGTTAACTAAAAAAATTAATCAAATATGATTTCATAAGAGTTGAAAAATACTCAAAATGGGTATCCATCATTTTCCCTATGATAAAGAAGAACGAGAAAATTATAATTTTCATCGATTTTATAGATCTCAACAGGAATTTTCCAAAAGATGACATCCCATTCCCAATACCAGAACCTTGGATTGATCAAATGACTAGTTATCAATATTTGTAATTTATGGATGTCTATTCTGGGTATAAATAAATTATTATGGCCCCATAAGATGTGGAATTCATATTTTTTTTTGAGCCCCTCATGGTCTACTTTTCTATTGGGTAATTCCCTTTGGCATGAAAAATGCGAGTACCACATATCATCTTGCCATAAAAAACATTTTAAATCCCTTTATGGATAGTTTTGTTGAAATGTATGTAGATGACCTCGTATTGAAATCCTGATAATTTTCTAACCACCCTATTGACCTAAGAACCATCTTCCACAATCATTGACAACATAATTTTAAGATGAACCCTTTAAAATGTTCATTTGTGGAAACATTTGGAAAATTTCAGGGCATCATGGTAAGAAATCATGGAATCAAATTTTATCCTAAAAAGACAAATGATATTATTTCCATGTCACATCCTCTAAAAATTGTTGAGGTTAGATGACTTCAAGGACACCTACCCTAAATTCGTCCCTTCCTATAAAATATAGTACATAAGAGTTTACCCTTCACTAAAGTGATTATTAAGGAGGTAACATATATGTGCAACAATGACTGTTAAGAATCATTTGATGCTCTCAAGAATTATATCTTTATACATCCCATGTTAATGCCACATATAGAAGGAAAACCACTTTTTCTATATGTGACACACCTTCAATGATAATTTGGAGCCTTTCTTGCACATAAGAATGATGTTGGGAATACAAACAACAATTATTATCTAAGTCATACCACGCATTATGCTGAGAATCATTATTCATATATTGAAAATAGTTTCTTGGAAATAACATTTTCCATTCACAATCAATGGAACTATATGTAGCATCATGAGATCCTCATTTTTTCTTGAAATAACCTACCTAAACTTATCCTCAGTCATCATATTCTTATTGGATGTCTAGAACAGTATGAAGTTATTCTACAATAGATCTATATTCATTTTTTCCATAGAAATAAGTTAAAGGGCGTACCTTAATAGATTTCCTCAATTA
This sequence comes from Viscum album, assembly GCA_963277665.1. Classification (NCBI taxonomy): domain Eukaryota; kingdom Viridiplantae; phylum Streptophyta; class Magnoliopsida; order Santalales; family Viscaceae; genus Viscum; species Viscum album. The sequence goes on from OY728131.1 coordinate 66,446,129, forward strand.
TATTATATATGTATAAGCAACATAATTTGGTATAAAATTAACCAATGAAGAGGTATTTTATTTTCAGGATATACCTCATACATTAGAAATGTATATTTGATGGATTGTAATAGAGTCCAGTGGGGAAGAGAATAGAATATCATAAACATAATAAAGATGGGATAGGGACTATGAATATATATCCATAGAAGGTAGTATTCATATATACCTTCCTGTTATCATAGGTTTGTACCAATAATGAATCATAATATGGGGATCCCAACACAGGAATATAATTAGAACTTAGAATACAGATTAACCAATTGGAGCTAAGGGTGACATAGAGTTGGTAATAAAACATATCAACTGATATTATGAAATCAGAAAAGATGATTTAACCCACCTAGGTGATTATCACTAAGGGTTAATGGGAGAATTTACCACAAAATTAACATTGTATAACATTCCATGAATATAAAATGATATGGTTGATGCATTAGAAAATGAACCCACAACCCTTTCAGATCCAAAATGGGATGAAACAGTGACAAAAATATCACATCATTGCATGGTATCACAATTCATTCCAATAAGAAAAGAAGTGATCGATTATATTAGTTAAATTCCAGACTCATATGGTCCTACCATGGGATGGATGATACCTATCATGGAAAACCTACATGATAGAACTCTCCCACTAAATCGGGATGGATAAGAACATATCTGACGGTGGGTATCCAATTATATTATTTGGGATAGCCCAATATTCAGTAATTCATCTAGAAACATGACTTTGATGGAGTCTTTCATAGATGATTCAATGGATACGAGTTTTTTCATGTCATGGAGGATGTGCACATATGATCCTATAGTGCCCCAAAATTAATGTGTAGGCTTTCTGATCAAATCTAGATATTTGGATACTTCTGGATTATGATGACACATGATTGTATGTAATTCACTAATTTTTTTATCATTTCTATGTTAATTCTAACTTCATCTACCAACCCCCATAGTTAGTACATATATCCAAATATGTATAGTAATTCTCTACATGGGGAATGGATATTATTGGGCAAAATCCTCCAGTTATGGCTAAGAAGTTCATGTTCATCCTTATAAATATGAATTTAACCTCAATATGGGCGGAAGAAATACCTCTTAAAGAAGTCAGATCTAAATTTTTTGTTGGATTCATCAAGAACAACATCATTAAAAGATTTTGTGTCCCTCGTACCATATTGATAGACAATTGCATAGTTTTTTATTCTGTTGAGGTAGAGAAGCATTATCTGGAATATAATATCAAAACCAACCACTCATCCCACTATCATGTAATTGAAAATGGATAGATATATTCTTTGAACATAACCCTATGATACATAATCAATAAGATAGTGGATAATGATAGTATATCATTGCCTAATAATATCTTACATGCCTTATGGGCTTACCAGATCATGACCAGTAATGATATGTGATCGACTTCGTATTCACTAATATATAGAACATAAGCAATTCATCCCATTGAGGATCAATTTCCATCACTTGGAGTTTCCATATGTGATGAGCTATCCAGAGACAAAGAATCCTAGAAATTATTGTTAAAATTATAGTGACTAAACTAAAAGTTTCTAAATAACTAGAATCACTTGGAATTATATCTAAGTCGAATAGCATGAGATTTCAACAATAAAGTATTCCTCCATTCATTCTTCCAAGTAAAATTGGTATTGGAAAGTAAAAATGGGCAAACAATATTGTGACCAGTTAGTTATTTAGAGTCAAATAGGATCTAATTTATTTTTGGTGAAAAGAAACATGACTGTTTTGAATTGTTATGTTACGCGTAAGAAATGTAATTTGACCCTTCTGAATAGTAAATTTTCCAAATGAATAGTACCTCATCGATGAATGTATAAATAAATTCAATGCATCTTATAAATGAATTTATGATATAACTATATCATAGTAAATAATTATTTTTGGAAATTACTAATTGAGAATTTCTTTTTTTAGAAAAAATTAATGTTTATTTAATATTTTATAATTAATATAATTTTTAAAAAGATAATGTATTTTCATAAAATAGGATCATTAGTTAATAACTTTATATCTTATGATTATAGGATAATGGTACCTTAGTAAAACATTCAAAGTCGCATAAAATCAGTTATATTTTAAAAATTAGTATTTTTGAGTATTTGATAATATAAATAATAATATAATTTAACATATTTAGATAAAAAAATTCATAAACTGGAGATAATATTTGAACTGTAAACATCATAAAATTGTTAGGATGGATTATTTGGAATTTTCTGTAATAGTTTACATTTAGTGAATAGTATAATCAAGTTTTAACGAAATTTGGTTTTTTTGTGATAGTGTCAAGATATTTTTATGATATAATATTTATTAAAATTATGGAATAAAAAATATATTTTTGTTATAAGATAAATATTTTATAGAAATAATTTATAGAATATAAAATATAACTTTATTGAAAATTGTAAAACAATCATAGTCATTGTCGACATAGTGTTTGTGCCGTAGAAAGAACGTCAAATTGGTTCTTTAAAAACAGAAAATAACAACCAAAATTTTTTTTCATGACATTATTATGAAATATTATGTATAATTGTTGTTTTTGTTTTATAATTAATAATTTTATAAATATATTATATTAATCGTATCTAAATGCATGTGTCTTCTTTATGCACACAAAGGATAGAAAAAATAAAAAATTTAAGAAGTTATCTTGTTATGTATTTGAGTGAATTTACATAATGAACGAATCTAGAATTTTTTTGAACCCAATTAATTTATTTTTATTATATTAATTTTTTTTTATTTTTCATTTATGAAAATATTAACATCAATTCTTATGCGATTTTGATGTAGTGTTTGTGTATAAATCAGGAAAATAAATAAAGTGTTTGTAATAAAAATTACAAAAAACATTAAATAGCCCATATATTGGATATAATGTTTTCTATAAGAATGTGTCAACCCTTTATTATATTTTAATCGAATTTGGGACAACTTTGACCAGCATTAATTAAATTAAGAACATTATAGTTTTCATTATGAAAAGGAAGTCAAGATATTACATTTTAGTTTTTAGTTACTATAATTCATTATTGATTTTATTCATATCAATTGTTTTTAAAATTTCTGGTGCATCTAAATTTATGATATTTATCTTCTTCGTGAATTTTTTTAGGGAATAAATAATTAATCAAATGGATTGAACAATTAAGATGAAATAATTATTTAATTGATGAATATCGAAAATTATTGACGTACAAATATTAAAATAAATATAATTTCAAATTTTAATTTTAATTAACCAATATTATATATTAATGTGATATTTCTAGGATATAATAATAATTTATTCTAATTTTAAATTGGTTGTGGTGTTTAAACTCATGTATAAGAATAGATTTTAATTAGACATAAATTATTTTTGTCATGAATAATACATTTTATTAAATTATTTAAAAATCAAAATAACAATGAAAAAGGAAAATAATACTATTTAGTAAAAATTTAGATCCTATATGATTTATAGATCTTATTGAAGTCTTCAACAAAATATTAGACTTCATATATCATAATATTTCAAAAAATTCCTAATTTACCCCTCAACTCTTTTATAAATGGAGGCTCCAACCATCACAAAATATCATCACCGTAATCCTTATTACCCGCATATATTATTCCAATTTATTTTATACTCATCCCTTGTAGAATTATGGTGCTTCTAGTCTCTTAAAAATATCACTTCCCAGAGCCATAGGAGGTTATTAAGGAGAAAAGATTCAAGTGGTAGGATTTCACTTTCTTCTATTTTAAATTATTTTTCACCTTTACCTTATCATCACCTACTATAAAATGATTCATTAAACCCCAATATCTATTATACATATTTTAATTTTTATGTGTTGATGGTATATGCATCTTAAAATCTCTTATTTTTTATGTTTATTATTAAATAACGAAATCGTCGTCCATAGTGTGTAAATTCACCACCATTGCTGATGATGTGATTTTTTTTCACTTTACCACAATCATGGGATATTTTAATTCACATGTAATATTTTAAAATAAATTAAATATATAATTTATCGATTTTGGTTTATTATTTATTTTTGACAAGGAAGACCATAATAAACAGACCATGGAAACCTTGAATAAAATGCACACAAAACATTGTAAGTACCAAATATAGTTAATAAATGGAAGGAAAATGTCATAATAGGATCACATATGGTATTATAAACATGAGTTCAGTTCAATAATAAACTAATAATAGTATTCAAACAATTATATAGTTGTATTGAAAAAAATTGAAGGAAGTTGAACATGAGGTAAAGGTTTTCTCAACTCACATTCACTAATATATTCATGAAAAACTATATTTGGTCATATATAGTATTCTACAATTTCTCACAAAAAATAAAAAAGAAATTCCAAAATAACACTTCTTTGCAATGTAAAAGGTGTATTTCTCTTAAATATTCGTTGATGATTTTATTAGAGTATTTTCATCTATTTTAACACCCCCAATTAAAACATAAGATTTATTGAGATTAACCATTTATGATATCATTTTTCATATTTTATTGAAATAGTTATTAATTAGTTTCTTTCTGGATGTGATATTTTTTTACAATTCATCATATTACTAATAATGATTTATGATTTTGTTTATTTCTTGTGGAATGTTATTTACATTAAAGTGATAGTTTCAATATGAATTTATATGTTGATAATGTTTATCCTCAGTCATATGAGGAATGTATTAGACTTATTAAGTGATGATTTGGTCCTTCTAAAGCCCCTCGACATATCATAATGTCTCATGAGACAAACTAGATATGGTTTTGGCTGAGGCCTTACTCATTTATGTCATTCTTAGAATGAAACCATGGCAATAATAGATTTCTAGTATGATGCCATTAAAATAATAGATTCTTGTAATGTAGTAGTGAAGGTATGTTTTTGATATCCATCATTATGAAATCAGTAATTCATTGTCCATATGATTATTCCTCTAATTTAATCTCCATGGTTATAATTTATTATAGAATTATTCGATCATCTTTTATTACTTATATTTTATTAGGATGATTATGTTTTAATGGAATGTGTTATTAGTTGATCCTTATCACTTATTATTTATGTTTATTTATAAAATCTTACAATATATTGCATACCCTTATCATGCATATATTCTCACCGATTTCTTTGGTTTTTTCCCAGGCCGTGAAGATGTTTTTTATGAATTAATTGTCGGGTTAAACAAATAGTTTTTATGTGATAAAAATGGAGTTTTTATGAATTTTTCCATTAAATATTAAATGAGAAGATCATGTATATAATATGGTTACCAACACTACCAAACAGATTGGTCCATCAGGATGCGATTCATTGTCATAATACCAATGTAATAAAGTAAATCCCGGACACTATGAAACATGGGTTGTTGTTTTTACAGTATGTATCATATAATAGTTAGTAGAATCATTAGAAATTTTATTTATAAAACATATATTAGGTAACATAACCATAATATAGACTTTGAGAAAATTAATAGAATAACATTGTAGAATTTGGGTAAGGTAGAGATTATGTGGATGTTCCAAGCAATACACCATTGTATGCATAGTACAAGTGGACATGGTTCTGACATAGATGTACCTAGGGGTAACAAGTCTGACATTGTGTCCCAGTCCAGAATCAGGGTAACCTAGCCAATGATAATCCACCTTACAGCTGACCTGTTTTATCAATATCGGGGTATATTATTAGGATAAGTCTCATTTTCTTTAATACACATTATGAAATATTTTTATGAAAATTTTTGTTCCACCAGCCTTCTTAAATTATTTTTGTTTTTAATTTTTGGCCCCGGGTTCTCTCGCCAAGGTTCTAAAGGGGACCTGGATAAAAATTGAGGATTTTTAATGTATTTACTGGGATTTGGACCCGTTTGAGGTCACCACACGGTTGTTGGTAGCCACGCAACTGGCACTAGTGTCGTGCAATTTCTTAATATTAATATTATTATTATTATTACTATTATTTGCATTATTATTGTTATTATTATTCTGGTATTATCATTTTTACTTTTTTTTATTATTAATATTATTATAATAATAGAATGAAAAAAGGGGGAAACCCTAATCTTCTCGTGCCCCATTCCCCTTCCATGTCTGCATGCACCAGCCCCCCCACCCACTTGGTCCTCTCCTCCATGCCACCTCCCCTATCAGGATGCCCCCCTGTCTGACCGCCTCCTCCTCCCGGCGACAGCCCGTCTGGTCTCCCTCCTACTCAAGATGTGATAGTCCACCTCCAACTAGGTGCCTCATGCCACTCTGGGCTCCCACATTCCATTTGGCCCACCTATGGGCAACCCCCCCCCCCCCCAACTCTGCTTCTCCGCGATGCACATGCCTATGACCGACCTCCTGTGTGAATCTCTTCCCCCCTCTGAGCATTTTTCTTACATTTTTTGGGTTTTCATCATTTTACATATTCCCTAATGAATTAAAGGGTGTGTTTCACACGTTTTTCCCGTTGTCTAGGATTTGCACTTGGTCCGCTAGGCATTGGTCAACCTTCTAATGAGATTCTGTTGCGTCCACTCTTGTTTTGAAGTAGGTAATTCGATGGTTATCCTTTGTGAATTCTAATTAATGCTTGGGTGTTTTGATAATTTTATTTTATATAATTCATAGATTTTTTGTACACATTATTTTCCTACTATAATGCTTTTAAATTTTAAAAATTACTCAAAAGCATGTTTTGAGTAAATTCCCAGTTCAAGTATGCAGATATTTGGTTATGTTCCAAATCCTATTTTGATATTATTTATGGATATTTTTTTGGGGCTTTTATATTTATATTAATACAGTTTGTTTTACAAAATAATACTTTTAAGGTAAATATTTGGTTTTGATAATGTTTATGTGCACTTGGCACATTTGATAAAATCCAATAGTGTTCAAAGAGGAATTGAGGGTTTTTATGAAATTTTTATCCTCGATTATGTTGTGTGTCGGAATTGGTTATTGGTAAACATGGTTTGGTTTATAATTTCAATATTTTTATAATGTTCTAATGGTGTTAAGGTGTTAAAAAAATGGGGCTCTTTGGTTTTTAAATGTGGTGGTGTGTTCTTTTCAAATAAAGCGAGCAGTTGGTTTTAATTTCAAAGTGGTAGATTTGTGGGAATAACATTGGTTGTTTTCCTGAAACGAAATCATGCCATTGGATGTTGGTACATCCATGGGTACCCTTAGTGAACCCATGGATATGGATTCAACTGACTATGACACATTTATACTAGTGTTTCCAAAAAAACATTTGGTTTTCTAACTGGTTTTTGTTTCCTAAGTATGATTCAGTCCTTTGTGTGGAATTTGTAAATGGTTTGAAGTGTGATCCCAAGGGTGTGCCATATTGGTAGTGAAAATATAAAAGTTGTATTTGTGTAATGTTTTGGGTAATTTTTTCAGACATGACTAGTTTAAGGCATGGTTGGCACTTTCAACTTTACTGTAATGTTTGTGTTGATCTCTTAAAAGGATGGTAATTGGATATATATTTAACAACTCTATTGTTTTTTAAAATATTTTAAATTTTTAGAAGACTGTGTTGTGTGATGGCCCGGTTGGGAAATTATTAATGTGAAATGGTTGAATGTGTATTTGGGGGTGTTCATGTCAAGGGTAACCCTTTATGTGTGAACGCATAAGAAGAGTCTGTGTTTTGGGCAGGCAAGTGTGGTTAGATGAGTCACGCGTGCGAGGGCCATCTAACATACACAGTATTATTATTACCACCATGGGTTTTAGGGAATCTTTTAGATGATCGAGTGACGGTTTCTAACTAACCCCGATTAGATGGGTTGGTACCCCCTAGATTTGTTGTTAGGCCTAGGCGGGCTTTTCCATAGGATTGGTCATTTAGGGCGGCCCGTTTGTTATAGACATATGAGATTCACCATACGCTGACAGGTGGTTCCAAACTCGAGTATGTCTAGGGGTCTTCAAGGGATTTTTACGATCACTCATGGTTAATTAATTTCATTGTTTGTTTAATTTAAGTTGTACTGGTTTATTCCAACGTTTTTTGTTTCACTTTCTTCCCATATAGCACTTTCTTAATCTATCTGCATGGGTTTTGTATTTGAAATGGAAAATTGTTTTCAATATGGTATATGATGTGTGTTGGATTTTCAAATGGAAAAAATATGTTTCTTATTTTAAGATATGAAAACCCTATTTATCTAACTATATTTCAATCTAGTGTAATTGAATTTCCTAGGAAAGGAAGGAGTTTGATTCAGTGGTTTAATCATTGTATTCTAATGAGAATTTTAAATGCTCACCCCAGCTTTACCAATTCATCTGTAGGTTCCCTTTGATCAGGTTTTTCTCGGTTGAGTTGCTCATTGTTGGAGCAAGGTCAGCCATTGACTAGGAGGTGACCTGGAAGGTCACATGGAGTTTTGTTAAGATTTTCTATTTATTTTTTTGTTGCACTGCTCGAGTTCTGTTTTATTAATCCATTTATTCTTGTTTTTTTATTTATCTTATATGGATCAAATCATTCCTAGCAATTTTATTTTGATGCTTGGCACTGGTTTCCAACCTGTGGGGATCAGGAATTCCCCTTGGGCCTTGTCGCGGACCAGCTCTAGTGACCAGTTCAGGGTTGAATCATGTTGGTTCATTCAAAAATGGTTTCATAGGAGGAACTTATAATTTGTGGTATCTAGAAGATGAATATTATGACTACCAGGAATCAAGAGGTAGGTAAGTGAAAGACACCATGATCCCTCACCCATTGAAACCTCGATTCGCCAGTGGTAGTCCGAGAATTGAGTCCTTGTTTCATTCCCGTTTGTTTTAGATTATGGAATAACAACATAGGAAAGCTGATGTCACATTGTGATTTCACATGGAGTAGTGAACCATGTGGATCTGGAGTACAAGGTTTATGTTCCTCCTAGTTTTTGGTGCTTAATTAGGGCATGGACCACTACCATGTAACCTGGTTAAGCATGACTACTAGTCTCTCACTTCGGTAATTTGATGCTAGTTGTGTGTTGTCTTGGTTCTTTTGGGTGCATGTACACTTTTGAAAATGAAAAAAGAGTTTTTAAATGTGAAAAATTTCTTTTAAATGGATTTAAATTTGTGAAAAGAATTTTTTATAACTGAAATCTCTTGGTTTAATAAACAAGTGTTTTCAAGGGACTGGTTGAGATATGGTATGGGTGCAACCTCGGGTACTCTTTATGAAGATTTTCACATGTGAGGGAATGAATGATAAGTGCATGTTGGTTTGTATGGACGAAAGAAGGGGAATAACATGTATAATAGTTCATGGGATTACTGGGGTGTGCACTAGGAATTAAAGGCTTGACCTTGTTTTTCTGAAGCGATTTAAAAAAAGGAAAATGATTTTTGGAAATTGAAATTGGTTTGAAAAGTGGGTTTGGTATTTGGAAAATTTCATTTAAATAAGGTGTTTATGAAATCTAAAATAATAAGGGTTTTTTGAAAAAGGAATGTTGGAGTGTGTTTATATTTTCTTTTCTTTTTGAGCTGGTTTTTTTCTGATGACAGTGCTTTCAATGATGTTGCTTGTCTTGACATTTGTTTTGGATCTATGTTTCACATGTTTTTCTGAAAATTCCGCCCATAAAAGTCCTCAAGGTTTCAAACAAGTCATGACCATTTTTTAGTCCTTATCAGACATTTCCTATCCTTCACAATGATCAGGGCCCATTAGAAGTAGTAGAGTGGCGTGAATAGGTCTAATGCATCTTCAGAATATTGGGAACTCTAGAAGCTGTCAGAGTGCGTGCCTTTTTGGGCCAGTTTGATGATCCTACATTGGACGAATGAGATTTGTTCTCCCTACCATAACTATAAGTGGGTATGACATGGGATATCTTTAAATCCGTCTTCGTCTGATAGATTATACCTGAAGAATTGAAGATGGAGAAAATGGAAGAGCTCATGTGTAGTCAACAAGGATAACGAACGGTGTAGGCATATGTTGAGCATTTCAAGGATCTTGTGTCCTTTTATCCAAATGTAGAGTTGTAGGATTTTATGATGACATATCTATTTTTGGGGGGTATTTATCCAGAGATCATGGAGTGGGTACTTCTTTTTAAAGACCATCGTTTCGAGAAGCTGGTGGATGAGGTGTTCATAGCTGAGTTGGTCTCTAGGGCATAGGTGCTTGGCAATCCAGCAAATCCAATTACTTGTGGAAGTTCCCCATTTGGAAAGCAGGGTTTTCCAGAGGGACCTGTTCTTAAAGAGTTATCTGTAGTGGTTCTGGCTCCCTGTTCGTTGGGCGGTTCAGTGGTGTGACACTTGTGTTGCCGATTTGGGAACATGAAGTCGTCAAGTCACATCCCTCCAAATACATGTCATCGTTGTGGATGACCAGGTCATTTGGATAAATTTTTCATCAAGCATCGGATGATGAAGATGTTGTTACCAGAGAAAATCTAGTGCTTTACCATGAGGCATAAGATTATTCAGCCATAAAATCCCCAACTACATGTTTTGGTGTGAAGCTTGCGCACAGTTAAGAGTTTCTAGGGGTGTGAATCATGGGTCCTGGTTTAGTGTTCCATGTTGGTAGTAGAACATTTAAAGTCATTTTCCTTATTTTTTCTTCAGTTAAACTTTTAAATTCATTTTATGTTCATTGTTTCATCGTAGAATTATAATAGACATGTTCAATTTTAATCCAAACAGTTTTGTTTGTCTGATCATTGTTTTCTGAATTGTGCATTTTCCTTAAAAGCGTGTTCGGCCCTTGTATGGGTTGATTTGGGTTTAGCTGTCTTCGTTTAGAGACATAACTGCCTGCGAAGGGGTTGAGTCTTGTGGTTATACTCAGGCTCACCGTTTGAGTTATGTTCTGTTAGGTGTTTTTCTTCTGTATTCGGATTTTTTGGTCTTGGTCATGAGTTCCATGTTTCAGCGGATGTGTTGTTTTGCTCGTGATATAAGAGTTAGTTTTGATTGGTTGGGAGTTCCGGCGTCTAGCCCCCTCCCAGGGTGGTATGTTTTGGTATTAAATTTCTTCTCTAGTTGAATTCTTGTGGTGGGGAAAACTGTCTCATGTTCTCCCATTCTCTTGTGGTGTGGTTCCTTTCAGTTTCATTCAGGCATGGATTCTTTCTCTGTCCATTGTTCAGTAGGGGGATTTATTAGGGCAGAAAGTGTCTATGGGGGGAGAATTGTCACACCCGCCTTCTTAAATTAACTTTTTTTATTTTAATAATTCTTGGCCCCGGGTTCTCTCGCTAAGGTATGAACTGGGGCCTGGATCAAAATTGTGGACGTTTAATGTATTTACTGGGTTTCGGACCCATACGTGGTCACTCCAGGGTTGGCGGTAGCCGCACAACTAGACCTAGTGTCATGAAATTTCTTAATAATAATAATAATATTATTATTATTATTAATATTCTGGTATTATCATTTTTACTATTATTTTTATTATTACTAATATTATTAATATAATATATTAACAAAATGGGAAACCCTAATCTACTCGTGCCCCCCCCCCTTCCCCTTCCCTGTCTATGCGTAGCATCCCCCCCCCCCCCACCCAGTCCTCTCCTCTGCACCGCCTCGCCCTTCCGGCCACCTCCCCTGTCCAGCCACCTCCTCCTCCCTGCAATGACGTGTCCGGACTACCTCCCAACTCGCGTTGTTCTAGGTCAAATCATGCCAGGTTCCTCCTGCCACTCCTGGCTCCCACTCACCGGCTAGGCTGCCTCCGGCCAACCCCCCTGCTCCGCTTCTCTATGTTGCACACGCCTCTTGTTGACCATCCTCGCGACTCAGATTTCAACACATGACCTCCCTCCCCCTAGTGTGTTTTTCCTTCATTTTTTTGGGTTTTCTTCATTTTACCTAATCCCTAATAAATTTAAGGCAGTGTTTCACGCATTTTTGTCATTTTCTAGGATGTGCGCTTGGTATGATGGGGGTTGTTCAACCTTTTTTTGAGGTTCTGTCACATCTACTCTTGTTATGAGGTAGGTAATTCCATTATTTTCCTTTCCGCAGTCTAATTGATACTTGGGGGTTTGGATAATTTTATTTTATGTGAATATCAACTTTTTTATACCCATAATTTTCCTGCTGTAGTGATTTTCATTTTTTAGAATCAGTCAGAATCATTAATTTATTCAATTCCTTGTTCGAGTCTCCAATTATTTGATTATGTGCCATATCCTGTTCTGATATTGTTTATGGCTATTTTGTTGGGGAGTTTCTTTTTATGTTCATACAGTTTGATAAAAAAATATTACTTTGAAGGTAAATATATGGTTTTGATAATGTCTATTTGCAATTGATGCATTTGATAAAATACTATTGACTTCAAAGTGGAATTGATGGTTTTTATGAAATGTTTATCCTTGATTATGTTGTGTTTCGACATTGGTTATTGGTAATCTTGTTTTAGTTCATAATTTTGGTATCGGTATAACTTTCTAATTGAGTTATGGTGTTAAAATAAAAAAGGGGCTCTTTTGTTTTTAAATGTGGTGGTGTGAGTTATCTTCCAATAAAGCGAGTGGTTGGTTTTAGATTCAAAATGGTAGTTATGTGGGAATAGTGTTGGATTTTTTCATGAAATGCATTCATGTCATTGGATGTTGGCACATCCATGAGTGCACTCGGTGCACCCATGGATGTGGATTCAGGTTATAATGAATCCTTTAAACCAGCGTTTCCATAAAACCTTGGTTTTATAAATGGTTTTTGTTTCTTAAGTAATATTTGATCCTTTGTGTCACAGTTGTAAAAGTTTTGAAGTGTGATCTCAAGGGTGTGCCAGGTTGGATTTGAAAATATAAAAATTGTATTTGCGTAATGTTTTGGGTGATTTTTTTGGACATTACAAGTTAGTGGCCCAATTTCCACTATCAGATTTACTGTAATGTTTGTGTTCATCTCATGAAAGGATGCTAATTTGATTCCCGTTTAACAACTCTATTGTTTCGTAAATTTTTTTAAATGTTTTGATGACTGTATGGTGTGATGGCCCGGTTGGAACATTATTAATTTGAAATGATTGAATGTGTATTTGGAGGCGCTCCTGTCTAGGGTAACCCTTTATGGGTGAATGCATAGGAAGCGTCCGTGTTTGGGGTAGAAAAGTGTGGTGAGATGAGTCACGTGAGCGAGGGCCTTCCAACTTACATAATATTATTATCACCACCATGGTTTCCTAGGAATCTTTTAGATGATCGAGTGATGGTTGCTGACCAACCCCGATTGGATGGGTCGGTACCCCCTACATTTGTTGTTAGGCCCGGAGGGATTTTCCAGTAGATCGGTCAGTTATGGTGGTCAGTTGGTTATTGACATAAAATCTTCACCATATTTTAGAAGGTGGTTCTGAAACTGAGTACGTCTAGGGGTCTTTATGGGATGGTTAGGATCACCCTTTGTTAAATAATTTCATTGTTTGTTTACATTATGTTGTATTCCAACTTGTTTTGTTTCACATGCTTCCCATTTTGGACTTTCTTAATTTTTCCTCATGGGTTTTGTATGTTGAATAGAATGTGGTTTTGAAAATGGTATATGACACGTATTGGATTTTCAATGAAAAAAAAATGTGTTGCTTATTTTAAAATATTAAAGCCATGTTTTTATAACTATATTTCAAACTAGTGCAATTGGATTGCCTGAATGGCCCGAAGGCCTTTATTGTTTCTTGATTTTTGATAACCCTCTTTTCAAGGTATGAGGGGGGGCCCTTACAAGGCCCATAGGCTTAGATATTACATGGCTCGTAGTCTTAGGAGACTACATGATCTGAATGTCTTAGAGAATTCAACCAGACAATTTACAAGGAACTACCCCTCCCCAGCATATGCAACCTGATAGTAGCTCTCCACCTTTTCATGACCATCTTGCTATGATACCAGAGCATGCACTGGCTGGTACCGAATGAATATCCATGCCTCTCATGTGGCTCGAAGGCCTTGGGGTGGATCTGAGTTCTTAAGGTGGCCTGAAGGGCTTGATAATCAACCAGCCTGAAGGCCTTGGGTGGCCCGAAAGCCTTGCAGGACATGATGACAAAACTGGTGGACGATGTCCTAGATGTATGAATGGTTCCGGCTGATACATTACTGAACATTGCATGTTACAGTGCTTCTACAGTACTGTTATAGTATTGCAATAGTACTACTACAATACGTGGATTCAGTGGTTCAGTCTTTCCATCCCAACTGAGCATTTTAAATTCTCATGACTACTTTATTATTTCACTTACAGGTTTCCTTTGATCAGGTTTCTCTCATTTGAGTTGCTCATTGTTGGAGCAAGGTCAGCCTTTGGTTGGGAGGTGACCTGGAAGGTCACATGGAAGTATGTATAGATGTTCTATTTATTTTCTTGTTGTGCTTCATGAGTTCCATTTTATTATTCCATTTATTATTGTTTATCTACTAATATTTTATGGACCAAATCATTCCCAACTATTTCATTTTGATGCCCGGCAATGGTTTCCAGCCTTTGTGGACTGGGAACACAGCTTGGGCCATTTCGTGGAATGGCTTAGGTGACCAGGTCATGGTCACCTCGAGTTGGTTCATGACAATTTTCTCCCAAATTAACGATATTTATAATTATGATATTAAATACACATAAAATTTCAATTTATGTTAGTTATTATGATAGTTTGATATTATGACATCAAGTAAGTTTATATACTGAAGGGATTCAATAGATAGTAAAAGAAACCCTCAACAATATGAAAATGATTTTGGATCAAAAACATCATCAGATTACATTTCCTTCTATGAAATCAATTGATTTTAACCGATCATGGATGTACTATTTTATGATTTTTAACATTATAATGAACATGTTCTATATCACACTATATTAGAACATTATGGTATGATTTCTCTTCCGTGGTAATGTTTTCACTTTATGTTAATGTTATCCTATATGAAAGACTTATTTTTTGGTGTCCTTTTCATTTCATATTTCCCTCTTGTTATGATGATGTTATATTAACCCTACTTCCATTGTTGGTTTCCCAGAAATGGATTTTAAAAAATGAAACTCTATTTTCCAAAGTAAAATATAAAAATTTCAGGACGCAATTTATTGATGGATGGGATAAGGTAACATCCCAAAGAATTTACAAATAAATTTATTATTTATTATAATGCACATGATATTAAGGATCTACAAAACAACACTTTTTTTATTATAATTATTTAAATTAGATAGTTACCATATCCGTTAGACATATTTTTTTCGAATTTTTTGATTTTGATTTCAATAAATTGGCATACAAGGTTGTGATTGGTAATATATTTCGATTCAGAGAGGATGAACATAATTTGTGGTGAATAGTAATGTTAACCTTATGAATAGTAATAATACCGTTATGAATTTTGAATTACCCAAATAAATATTAACCTCAATTATGAATGTATAAATAAAATTGGGGAATCTTAAAAATGTATGTATGAATTAATTATATCATATTTATTATATATTTTGGAATTATTAATTATCAGTATTTATATAAACCCGACATGTTTATTAAAAATTTCACAATTAATATAAGGATTCGAATAAAATATTATTTTCATAAAATGTAATTATAACTTAATATAGGATTTTATTATAATGATACCATAGTTGATTTTTTAAAGGGTCAAAAACTCCGTTATAAATTCAAAAGTGTTATTTTCGAGTAAATGTATAATTTTAATAAAAATATTATTTCTAATATTTAAAATTTATTTTCATAAATTGGTGGCCATTTTTTAACTATACATGTAAAAAATATATGTAGGTTTTTTTTGGATTTTTCTAAAATAGTGCATTTTTCAGTGAATAATAAAAAATTATAGTTTTTAAGAAAATAATATTTTTTTCCGTGTCAAAATATATTTCGGATATAAATTTTTTACAACCACTGGAATAAATATTAAAATGATTTTATAATATAAATATTTTTATAGAAATAGACCAGAATATATAAATTATAATTTCCATGATAAGTATAATATATTCATTACCATTATCGATGGAGTGTCTCTACTGCACCGACAATGAAAATTTGGTTCCATAAAAATAATAATTAATAGATAAAAATTACTTTCATGACCCTATTATTAATTATTATGTATAATTGATGTTTTATTCTAGAAATTATAAATTTTAATGAAGTATAACATTAATCTTATCTTTATGAATGTGCAATTTTTTCATAGGGAACAAAAAGACAAAGTAAAAATGTTTAAGAAATTATCATGTCATGTCTATGAGTGAACACACATAATTAATGAATCTCGATATTTTTTTAAGAAAATTAATTAATTTTTATTATAATAATTTATTTTTAATTTTATATATAAATTAAATTATAATAATGCATATGAAACATAGATGTAATGCTTGTTAACAAATAAGAAAAATAAATAACGTACTTTTAATTAAAATTATTAAAAAACTCAAAAGAATTAAAAGAATTATATATAAGAAAATTTTTACCATTATCACAATTTTATTTTAATTTTGGCCGTCATTCAACCATATAAATTACATTATGTAATTTATAATTTTTGTTATCAAATGGAATTGAAGTTGTTACATTATTGTTTTTAATTAGTATAATAATTTATCGAATTATCTTTGAGTAGTATTTAAAAAAAACATTTTCTATTGAAATATAATAAATTTATATTATTGATGAATTTTTATTTTTATTTTTTAGGGATTATGTACTTACCATAATGGCTTCAACAATTATGATGAATTAATTATTTAATTAATAAATAAATAAAATTAATGAAATTAAAAATAATAAAATAAATATAAATTTAAAAAATTTTGTTAATTGATAATTTATTTAGATTAATATGATATGTATAGTATATAGTATGAATTTGATTCGAATTTAAAACATTGTTTTGTTGTTTTTAATTTCATGGTTATGAATAGTGTTTACTTTTACTTAAATTATTTTTCCATGCTTATAATATTTTATTAAATTACATAAAAATCATAAAATATTATAAAAAAAAGAATGATAATATTATAAAGACATTGTGATAGCCTATAATCTATATCTCTTTTCAATGTCATTAATCCTAATTTAGACTTAATATATCTTAATATTCTAAGAATTAATAATTTTACCATTACATAAATTATAAAAGAAGGCTCCTAACTTCATAAAGTTTATCACCATAATACTTTTTTATTTTTTTTATTCAAAAAATTTATATTATCCTCATCCATTTATACATTCTAGTTATTCTGGTATCAAAAAAATACCAATTCCAGGAGTCAAAGGATGTTATGATGAGAATTGTTTCAAGAGGTAAGATTCATTTTTAGTCTCTTTGAAATTATTTTTAACTTCTACAAAATCATGACTACTGATAAAATGAATCACGAAAAATCCAATTTCATATATATTTTTAATACTTTTTTGTGGTATATTCTTTAGAAAATCACTTATTTTTTATATTCTTAAATAATAAAATCCCTATCTCTGGTGTGTCAATTCACCACCTTTGTTGACGATGATTTTTTATCCACTTTACCACAATCATGTGAAGTTCTAATTCAAATTTAGTTTTATAAAATGACCTAAATATATATGTTTTCAATTGTGGGTTATTAATTCTTCTTGATAAAGAAGAATAGAATAATTTGACCTTGGAAACTATGAAAAGTACACAACTGAAACACTGTAAATAAGAAAATATTGTTGATAAATTAAAGGAAAATGATATAAGATTATTATTTAATGTATTATAAACATTATTTTTAATCATCAATAAATTTATAACACTATAAAAATCCATTATACATACTTATTGATAAAATTAGATGGAAGTCAAAAATGTGGTAAGTATTATCTCAACTCACATTCATTTCTATGAGATATGCATTACACACCACTATTTATTATATATTGTGTATGTATACTGACCATTTATGTTTCATATTGAAAATATCATTATATTCAGGGTATTAAATGAATTGTTTATGATCATTAACTTAATGGAGAATATGGATCAACTATTGGAAATAAGGTAAGGGTTCCCTAAAATAGCTGTCATTTCTATAAGACATGCCTTACTCACTAATATTTCATTTGTGTGGTGTATGTATACTACAAATTTATGTTCCATATCATGAATCTATTTATCTTAATGGAATTAATTATCTTGTATAATGATCATTATTTCTATTGTCAATATGGTTTAAATGTTTTCAAAATGTTAAGGGTTTTCTCAACTCACTTTTATTTTTGTGAGATATGCCTTAATCATCGCTATTTATTGTGTGTAGTGTATGTATAATACCAATTGATGTTACAGAAAATGAATATATTTATAATCATGATATTTAATTTATTTTTTTATGATCAATAATTTTATGCAGGATATGGTTCCACTGTTTAGAAGTTTTTATGGTTTTCTATGTGATCTTTCATTTTTTTCTATGGGATAATATTTCACTCCCTTTACGCCAATGTAATGAATTTTTTACACATCCTATATTATTTTTATAGGTTCCCAACTTATACATACAAATAAATTAATCTTTTTGAAATAGAAATTAAATGTTTAACACAGTTCCCTTCTTAATTCTTCCCGATACGCAGGCTGTATTAAAAGGAACACCATTATTTACAACTCATTTTATAGTACCATATATAATATCTTTTAATAATACAATATTATTATAAAATCACTACTTTTTTATTAAAAAAATATCTTTCTTTATCATTGGATTTATATAAACTATCATGAAAAATAACAAAGATTTTTAAAAAAGAACTGTTATTTTAAAATAATAATGCGTATTTATCTCCAGATTTATTCAATGATTTTGTTAGTGTATTTTCATCAATTTCATCTACCTTGTTTAATATTATGTGTTATTGGTATTAACCTTTTATGATACAATATACAATATTTTATTTAATTGTTTTATCTATATATTTACTATGGATGTTCTATCTTTATACCATTCACCATATTACTCATAATGATTTAGGATTATGTTAATTTCTTTGGGAAAGTTATTAACATTTCTTATGTTACATTAAATATGAATTTATAGGATTATTAAGTTTATACCCTTTCATATGAGGAATTCATTGGACTTAGTATATGATGGGAATGGCCCTCTATTTCCCCTCGATGCATTGGTAGGTCTCAATATACCAAATTAAAATGGTTTTGGCTGAGGCATAAACATTTATAAGATTCCAGGGATGATGCCATGGAAATAATATAATCTTGGAATGAAGCCTTTACAATTATAGATTCGTGGAATGAAGGTAAGAATTTATGTATTATATATCCATCATTATGTATTTCCCTTATTATGATACTGGTAATTTATTTTCCATGTGATTATTCAACTAGTAGAATATCCATTGTTATGTTTTATTGTGGCATTACTCAATCAGATTTTATTCATTCAATATTATGATCATGATTATATTTTAATTTCATGTGTTTCTAGTTATTCAACATGTGTTATTATTTATATTTACTTATTAAAGAATCCACTTTATTTCGTACCATTACTGAGCATCAGTGTAACTCCATGACCCCAGTTACCCAGAGTCCATGCATTATTTTAATACATTAGCATGATTACAAGGAATAATATCCTGAATAACCAATCAGTTTAGTAGTTTTGGAAACAACATTCATACATAAGTTACACATTACAACTTCAAAAGAAAAACAACACTAATTTATTACTTTTGAAATATCCAAGCCTCCAAGATTATGCTTTCAAGTCACTCATAACAAACTCCTTCTTATGCTGGGAAAATAAAACATGATAAATGGGTGATCCCAAATGCTTTGTAAGGGTAAGCAATACAGATGAAGATAACATAATTTTAAAGTATAGTTAATAATTTAAAACACCTGACTTAATGATTAATAAACATGAGAAATTTATGGAAGTAATAAGAGGTTAGTAAATAAATAAATAATAAAACATAGTCATGTGTGTTATACTAGTCAAATTACCACATGAAATATCAGTATCTAATCTCATAATGATGGAATTCGTAATGCTATACAACATAACCACATAGTTAGGGCCTTTGTTCCAAGACTCCAAATAATATTTTTTCAATGACTTGTTCCAAGAAACTAGTTTTTCTCATGAAACATACCGATGCATCAAGGAGCTATAGTGGGCTCCACCCATCAATTACAATGTTCAATGAATTCAATATATTAATTTTTTTAAACATAACATAATCATTCGTATCAAAACTAGCATACGAAATGTCAATACATTAACCTCAACTCATGAATGGAATAAAAATAGCACATCCATAGTCAAACATAACTCATTCAATACAATATTAATGATTTTATTATA
Source organism: Viscum album (assembly GCA_963277665.1). Lineage (NCBI taxonomy): Eukaryota > Viridiplantae > Streptophyta > Magnoliopsida > Santalales > Viscaceae > Viscum > Viscum album. Next base: position 66,466,582 of record OY728131.1, read on the forward strand.
ATATAATAGCCTCAGTCTATAATAATTAAGGATATTGACATATATGAATATAATCATCAAATCTATATGAGAGAAATAACCCTCCTTTTCTTGAAAAAAATTAAAAGTTCCACTATTTATCAAGAATTCGTTTAAAATATATTTTTGAATCAAAGTGTCTGAAACCACATTGAAAATATTAAAAGTAATTTTAATTTTAAATCATCAATTCCCACGTAAATAAATCCTTCAATCCATTTTAAATCATGGACATTAATAAGAAAAATTTAGAATAATAAATCTTTAAAACATTTAATATGATATCTTTTTAAAATAGTTTTTAACAAAATGACAGATAATTGAATAAAAATAATAAAGGTAATAAAATCATTATAATATCATGAGAATAAAGGGATTCATGATATAATATGTCAAATTACATTATATACACCATATAAAAGTGAATTTGTAGAAAACAACAAAGAAGTCTCAATGAAATACAAATTGAAATAAAGTCCTTTATAAAAACATTATCTGTAGGTTAAGGATAAATTAATGGCATTATTATGTGTGAAAAATATAAATACAATATATATGGTTGGATATTTAGTGTAAATTAATCAGAGGACATTCGAACATATTCTTGTACAAAACAACACCAATGACTTGGATGTTTAACTCAATGAATGGAAGTTGAGTTAAAATTACTCTTATCAGGTTTATATTGATGACTTGAGATTTTATAAATGGAGAAAATATGTGTATCAAAAGTATATCCACAGTATTTTGGGTGTAAATTACTACATAAATAATAAATATTTATTCCACACGTAATATTGGAGTAATATAATGAATGATGTATGCGTAATGCCCCATGAGTGGAAATTGAAATTTGAAATTTCCTTACCGATTTGGTAACATATAAAATATACCCCACATGAAAGAATTATCATACAATTAATATATAAATACCCATAAATTAAATTATATTACACAAAGAATACAAACATGGGTAGTACATACACCACACAAGAGAAAATAGTGACCAATATAAAATAAATCTCTTTGAAATATGAAGTGAGATGAAAACTCCATACGACATTGTAATTAATCGAGTCATATGAAAAAAAGTTATTAACCATCAAATTAATCTCATAATACCATGAATATAAGTATAATGATGATAATTTATATATCAAATTGAAGTTCACAATACAACACATGCAATAAATAAGTGGTGAGCATTGGAAATCACACGGAATTAAAAGTGAGATAAGAAACCCCTTACATTGTACATTTCCTTGGTTGAGGGTAGGTTAACCTATAATATAATGGTGAAATAATATTTATTAAATTATAAAAGAACCATATATGTTAATATTATATAATATATGATATTCTAATATTTCCTTGTTAATGATATTATAGTAGTATCATCATTTCGAGTGTTAACTGATTTGTTTTCCTTTATATGTTTTGTAACGTAAATATTTATTTTTATGGATATTATGTATCTTATTAATATTCATAATTATATTAATTCCTTAAACATAATTTTTAATCATCCAATGAAATTAGTCTTGAATGGATACGATGGGGAATGAATCTCATCACGTTCATGGAGACTGTAATTCGTACGTACGCACGAGCGACAATATCATTATTTTAATATGAAAATTATATATAATTGGAAGGTATATCATATAAAAAGATTCATTATCATGTTATATTTATTATTTTCATCATTTATAGTACTTATTATACCAATCCAAATGATGAAGTATTTGAATAACAAACCACACCACGACGTGGAGACAATAATACATACGTATGCAGGTATGGTGACTTTGCCATTTTTATGATGGTTAGAATAATGAATATGGTTGTACCATTTTTATAACAACATAAAAGTATATATAAGATACTGGATTTATTATTTTATAATGGAAACAACAAGGAAATATGATGTGGAAGTATAAAAAACATGAAAGAGGCGGTGAGATATTTACCTCCTCTTCGGGTTCATCCTTTTGATTTGATCAAAACAACTCCTTAGGATGGATTTATGACAGAATAAAGGCCTATATGATGAAGGTATGATAATGGATAGGATATTTGGACAGGATTTTGCTGATCCAAATGGCTTTGATGGTGTGAATTATAGAGAAGGGTAAGTTCCCTTCTATAAGAGGGGTGACGGGCACCGTAGGAAAAGATTGAAATATTATTTTATAATAAATTTATTTTCAGTTTAAAATGAATAAAAAATAAATTACTTAAATTATAAGGTGGGGTGGGTCGCAAAACACTCAACCAATATGTTTTATATAGGTTTGGGTAACTATATTAACCTTATCTTTTAGATTTAACTCTTTGTTAAATAATTTGACATTTACCATGTCTCTTTGTATTTTGATATTATATGGTTAATAAACAAACAATAAACTTCCAAGAGAAACCCAAGTGGTTCATTTAAGATACACATATATGTTTATAAGTATTTTGGCCGAACCTTATATTTTTAGGATTATTATATCAACCAAAAATATTTTATTTGTTTTAAAAAAAATCATTTATGTCCATTTTGACATTATTTAATAATTCATTTTTTTAAAGTCCTAAAAACTATATTACATAGAAATAAAACTATTTAATCAACAATAACATGTCATAGTCACCTATAAAGTTTTTTTATGGCATAAAAAATTTCAAATTTTATTTATTTTAGTATTTATAATATCATTTATTTTATTGTTTCAATAATAAGGAAAATACTACATCATTATTGTGTCAAATATAAATATATTTATTTTCTGTCTAAAAATTATAAATAAAATATCCTGAGGTATAAAATATTTATAGATTTATAATTACTATTTATAGTATAATATATCAACTATATAACCTCAAATAAATGTTTTTTTACAAAATTATGTAATATTTTGTTATTTTTGTTTTTACTTTAGATTATTTAATATAAAATGTCATTATCACTTCCAGGTGGCTCTATGGGGTCTTAAAATTGACCCAAGGATTACCATGGTCGGAAATGTATAATCCAATATGATAATGACATGTGTTAGGGTAATTTAATATTATTCTAATATTTTTTAACCTTATTTACAGGATTTACTACTTTAACCACGGTAAATAAAATATTTACAGAAGTAAATATTCCTAATGTCTAAAAATAATTCATATATATTTAAACAATTTGGACCACATGATTTAAAATATTTGATCCATTTTTCCAAATTCAAAACATATAAGTGGTAGAAATTAATTTAAAATTAATTCCCATTTTCAAAACAAAAAAGAGTGTTTTTATGAAATAATAACTACCCAAAGATTTACAATTGTTTATGTCTAGTTTAATTGTGAGATTACATTAATTAACTTAAATTATATTAGATGATAAAAATATAAACTAATTATACTTAAAAACCATTCAAATATATAATTTAATACTATAAATTATTTTGATAAAAAAGTTGTTTTTAATTAAATTTTATATTTTCACTATTCATAAAAAATTGATAGTTTTCAGAAAAATACCAAATAATCACCCTAAGATAATTTTGATATTCCAAATCCAAAAAAGAAGTCCATTTTCAAATATCAAATTTATAAATTTTCAAAAAGTGGGTACGACTATCCATAATGGCCAGTTTGATGGGTCGCGGTGTGTTAGAATCTCGAAGTTGCAGACAATGCAAGCTATTACATTATTCAAAGGGAAACGTACCGTGGAAGCTTGATGTGTTACAATCAGATCTCTCCCTTTATTATGATTTATTACTCACCTATTTTAGAATATTTTTATTATGAATGAGATACAGGGTTAATCAAATTGTTTTTGGGTGTTACCAATAGAGTTTATATGTTTTTTTTCCATTCATGATATAATGAAATGTTCGTTTAAGTAATAGGGTATCCAAAACCTCTAAATTGATTTTTCTTTCATAATTTTATTCCATATTGTCTTAAAAATGTAATAAATTATGGTATCAACTTTGGGATGATGAGGTCGGGGTCTTTAAAGTATGTAAATCGCACAGAATTCTTCTTAGTTATAGGAAAATAAACATTGTAGCATCACTTTCCTTGTCCTAAAATGATGAATTTCATGATTTTTGGTCATAATCACATTACATAATACTACAAATCATCATCCTTCCTTAATGTGTACATTAAACTACATGTAAATCACAGAATCTAACCTCACGCATGATGTTATTCCCCCAGGGTCTGAGCTCTATGACATAAAACTATGTTCCATATCTTCCTAAATGAAATTAAACTAAAAAGTTATGATGGTCATTTATGGATGAACTTAGAAATAAAATAACCCCTTTTTCCCACATGACATTAAAATATACCTTTTATCCTTACCGCACGGCATTAAACTACATGGGTTTCTGAGAACTATTTATGGATTTATTTTAATCCTAATATGATATGAAGTGATGTCATAATCTCCTATATCATCTCTATCCATATTTAATATTTCCCCCACACCCTGTGTTCAGATCAGACCTTCATAGGTAATCCTATCAAGAACAATGTCTGGAATGATTCTTTCCATAGAATGATACATACTGATGCCATGGTTTCAAATGTTGGGATCATACATAACCATAAAAAAATCCATACATTTCCAAAATTATTAAAAAAATCTATATAGGTAATTCTTCTATAACAAATGGATTGATACTCATGGAATATTTTATCATGTTCCCAAGAAATTTTATGGGAAATATTAAATCCCCATCCCCATAGAAAGCATAGTCAGTGTAGGAACCATTTTAAAGAACAATGTGTGGTTTGATTATAATCATGTTGAGATATGTAGTGATTCATAGATCCTACACAGTGGACTATCCACAGATTGAATCTATATTTTCTTGTCATTTCATCTTCATATATATATCATTATGTTAAAATTAAATTAATTAATGAACTACATGAAACTTCATTCTCATCCAAATGAGATGTGTAGAAATGCATGGACATTATCTCCAAGACCAGCTACCACAAAATTGAAATTCCTCTATCATTAAATTGTGTTACCATTATGATGAAGAAGAATGTTTTAACTCTCTTTATTTCTCACACCAAGGACAACTCACGTGGGTATAGGAGTTTCGTAAAAGGGTCATTTTTACAAATAAAGTGTCTCAATTACCATTTGAGGTTATAAATGGTCTTAGTAGCAAGACTTCAAAAGGAATGCCAAATATACACATCACATGATAATAAACTACAACATATGTCATGAACTACATGTGGTTTGATTCCCTCTTTCATGAGATATGTAGTACACCCAGACATTCACTATTGGGTCCAACCATAATGTTTTCATATATTCATATTGTTTTTGCTATCGATGTAACATCCCAAGCTTCCACGACACACATCTCTTTGAATAATAGAGCAGCGTGTGTTGTACGCAACCTCGAGTTCTAACACACCGCGACTAATCAAATTAGCCATTATGAATAGTAATACCCACTTTATAAAATTATAGAAATTTTATATTTCAAAATGGAATTCAGTTTTTGTATTCCAAATATTTAAATTAGCCTATGTTGAATTTTTTTTGTAATTTTCTGAGAAGTTCCAAATTTTTATGAATAGTGAAAAATACTTAAAACAACTTTTTTAACCAAAATAATTTATAATGATAAGTTATACTATTGAGTGGTTTTAAAGTATAATTAGAATATATTTTTACCATGTTATCCAATGGTGTTTATTATAATTAATTTAACATTGATGTTGGGCATGAACAATTGTCAATCTTTTGATATAAATTGTTTCTTAAAAACACGCTATTTTTTGTGACAGCGGGATGTAATTATAAAATTAATTAATGAAACTTATATGTTAGGAATTTTGTAAAATAGACATCATTTTTGAAATCGGAATATCAAATATAGCTTAGGGTGAATTTTTGGGATTTTTCTAAAAAACTTCAATTATTGATGAATAGTGAAACCACTATGTGGTATTTATAAAAACTGATTTTTCGTTTAAATGAAATTTTACCACTTATGTGTTTTGAATTTCAAAAATCCGATGTACATGGTTGTCATTAAGAGGTAAAATGTCATTCCATGAGATTAAAATAATTTTTTGGTGAATAGTAACTTTTAAGTTCTTAATCGCGATTAGAGGTAATTAGTGTAGTTTAAGGTAAAAATAATGTTTTAATAATACGAGATGAGCTTGAAACATGTCCTACCCTCATTTGATGTTCCATGTACGACCATGAAAATCCATGGGTCAACTTGGGGACCCCATGGATCCACTTTTGTTGGAAAATGACATAAATACCTTTTATTTAATGTTAAAGTAAAAAATGACACAAATATGAAATGTTTTACTAAAACACTTTTTACATGGGGTTATACAAGTCATATTTTTGACTATAAATTGTAATTGGAAAGCTAAAAATATTTCCTATATCATAGTATTTTTTTTATTATTTTTAGACATTATATAAATTAAATTATTTATGACATCATGATGATGTAGCGATGACCTCATTATTTAACGATTTAAATAAAATGAAAGGATAATATAAAATCTAAGGCTTAAAATTGTCAAAAACGTATTGGATGAGGCGATTTTAAACCCTTATCACCTTAACCTAGAATTATATAAGTGTGGGACCTCTAAAATCCGAAACTCATTTTATAATAAAGTTACTTTTCTTTACTTTCCAAGAGTGCCCCTCCTCTCCACTTATAAAAGGCCCCCACCTCTACCACCTCATTCACACATTCAAGACATTTGGCTTGGCCAAACTCTGCCCAAATACTCTCCCAACTTCCCTCCCTTACTCCTAGAATCCTCAATTTGGGCATAATTCTTTCCAAGGAAGCCTTTCACTCAAATCAAAAGAGTTACCCAATTTTAAGGTAATGTCCTCTCTAATGTTGTTTTGTTTTATTTTTCTTCTCCAACCCCCTAATCACTTTTTATTCATTACTTTTGTAACAACACCAGAATAATTAATATACTAGGATGTTTTTATAAGAAGTATTCGACCTACACTTACACACACCTACATCTAATGGTTAATGAACATACTGTTTCTGTGGATGGAGGATTTTTGTCTCACGAAACAATGATTGTTCAACACTCATATAACACCTCTAATGGTGGCCATTATGATGAAAATATTTTTATATATGATATATATTATGTTTTGTTTTCCTTATGATTTTGTATTTTTCATTTATGGCATACCTTTATGGTTTCCATTATGGGTAAACGCGATCTTTTCATTTTAGGAAGTGCGGACTACTGCCCCCTCAAAGTGATTTAAATCGTTAATACCATATGTGGGATGTATAAAGGTTGTAGTAAATGGTATTATATGCTATATTATACTGGAATTATATTATACATTTATATCATTATGATTTCATTCCATTTAATACGAAATAGAAATGAATGTAGTGTTCATGCGTACAAACGGCTTACCGTCTCCATGAACGGTGCATTTCATTTCTTACCTCTAAATGTTATGTAATATTATGAATGAATGTATATAATGGTTATATATGATATATATGATATCTACATCATGAATATTATTCTGGATATAATGGATATTTCACCACATGGACAACTTGTAATTATAAGAAGTTTATTGTTGACTCAAGTACCAAAGATCAACAAAACGACCGTTATTAACTTAAATAATTACATAATGTTAATAACATTATAATAAGTGATATAAAAAGGATAATGAAATTTAAAATGGTTCTGAATAAGGTATATATTAACTCTAGTTTATTATTCAGGAGGTTAAAGAACGGTTGAGTCAAGTCGGACATGAGGTAAGGGAACTTCTTAACCTAACTTCCATTCATTGGGTTAATATCCTACTTTCAAATTATGTCATGATATTATTATGTCCTATTTTGTATTTTTATATTCTTTATGTGTACCAATAGTGAATACACATAATAGATGTATTTTATTTTAAAAATTATCTTTTTAAGGACTTCGTCTCAATCTCCATTCATTGAGGCATATTTTGTTTTATACACAACTTTCTTTTATATGGTGTATAAACTCCTTTGACTTTTACGTTTATTCAAAAGGAATATTTTTTATACGAAGTGTTTTACTAAACGACAAAAAGGGAATGTTTTTCTTTCCGTACATATGCGGCGACAAAGACTTCTCTGCCGCCGTGACCATTATTTGAGTTTCGGCTTCCTCTATAAGCTGTCACGTTTTTTTTAATGAAAAATAGATACAAAGTTTTAACTTTCTTTTATTTTGGTATTAAAAATGGTTTTGAAAGAATTTTTATTATATCAATGTGTTGTATTGATATCTTCTGATTGAAATGTGGAAATTTTATGTTTCCTTTATCCATGTTTTATGTGATACGATTATGTTATGGTTTATGATATGTTTAAACCTATTTATATGAGGAATGCATTGAACTTAATAAGTGACGGGTGGAGCCCGCTATAGCTCCTCGATGCATCGGTAGGTCTCATGAGACAAACTAGTGTCTTGGAATGTGGCCTTGAAAAAATATTATTTGTGGTCTTGGCACGAGGCCTTGACTACGTGGTTATGATAGTCTGGCATTATGCATTCCATCATTATGAAAGTGGTTATTAATAATGAATTTGATTATTAGACCAGTAGAATATCCATGTGAAGAAGTAAATGACATTATCTCATTTTACTTTTTCCATATTATGTTTATGTTCAAGTTTAAAAGTCTTTTGTTTTAGTTATACTTTTCCATAAATGTTTATGTTTATTTATGAAAGCTTCTGCAATATTGTTATCCTTACTGAGCATCTGAGCTCACCCCTTTCAATGTTTTAATATTTTCCAGGATGTAAAGAAGTATTTTATGAATGAACTGCAGGGATAGTCAGAAGAGGATATGAGTTTGGACTATGGAGTCTTTGTTATTGTAGTTTTTCACCTTATGTTGTAATGTAACATTTATGAATGTCTCTAGTGTTTCCAAAGCTACTAAACTAATCAGTATTTCGAGACATGATATTTTGTGATCATGCCAATATTACGAAGTAATGCACCGACTCCAGGTAGCTGGGGTCGGGGCGTTACAGTTGGTATCAGAGGCAGTTTAGTACTAACCTTGGAAGCTATATTTAGATAAACTCTGATTAGATCACATAGCCCAAAGATAGACTTTGAGGATTAGTATAGAAGAACTTCATAGAATTTTGGTATTATAGAGATGTTGTGAGTTTTCCTATCAATACATCCATGTCTGGATACGAGTAGGTAGAGGCGGATCTAGCAGAGATGTACCTAGGGGTAAAACCCGAAAAACCCTCTTTGAGCTAGACTCGAACGGGAACTGGTGCACGACAACGGGCCTTGCTGCACTCTTGGTTACGACACTCCCAGGGGATATGCTTAGGATAATTCTCGTTTTCTTTATAAACCACTATGAAGGGTTATCAGTATATAATTCCACAAAGAAAACATTTTTATGATTATGGATTGTGTCCATAAATAGTTCAATTTTTGTTAAGTATTTTATAAGTATGGAATTATGTATGTTGATTCATAAACTAATCTAGTTTATGCCATTGTCTAGAAATGGCGCCTAGTGGAAGGAATGGAAACCGTATCAATGCATGCACTCCATGTAGGGATTTCCCTCCTACTCAAGATAATTATTGTGGATCTGTGGATACAACTGGTGCTGATCAACTTATTACCATAATGGGGAAACTCACTCAGGTTATGAATAATAACCTTACTCGTATGGAGAACCCTGATCCGCAACGTGGAGGATCAATGTTAGACCGCTTCTTGAGGCAACAATCGCCAACTTTTAATGGGGGTACAAATCCATTAGTAGCTGAGCAATGGATAAACTCCTTAGAGAAAATATTCCACGCCTTGGGGTGTAGCAAAAGGGAGAAAGATTTCATGGCAGTTTACCGCTTCACTGGAGATGCCGATCAATGGTGGTCATTGGTTCAAAAAACAAAGGAAGATGATGAAGTATCATGTATGGATTGGAGGGAGTTCAAAGAGATTTTCCTAGAAAAATACTATCCTCGCGACCATCGAGCAGATATGGAAAGACAATTTTTGATTCTGAGACAAAAGGAGGATGAGAATTCCGCAAAGTATGAGGCCAACTTTACAAGGTTAGCGAGGCATACTACAGATTATATACGTAACCCAAGAAGTAAGATTGATCGTTTCTTTGATGGGTTAAAACCATTTCTTCGTCGATATTTAGTATCACAATATTTCTCAACATACGAAGATATAGTCTCGTGTACTATCAAGATAGAAAAGGAATTCTCTAAGTCTTATGAGAATAAAGTAAAGAAAGAGAAGAAGAGAACGGTGGAACAAGAGACGAATAAAGGGAAAAAGGAAAAGAAGGATTTTCCATTATGCGATAATTTTGGGAAGAATCACCCTGGTAATTTCCTAAAAGGAATGGGAGTTTGTTATAAATGTGTGTAAAAAGGTCACCAGGAGCGTGATTGCAAGGGAAAGAAAGAGGATATCAATGTTGAATGCTAAAATTGTAGAAAAATGGGGCATTATGAAAATAAATGTCCTAAGCGTCAGGGAAACTTACCTCGGAAAATGCCAAGGGATCAAGGACAATCTTATGATGTTACTACAGTTGAAGCGGAATAATTAATGTATTGGTGCTTTTGGAGGATTATATTATGTTTATAAGGATAATGTGATTATACTGCAGTACTTGTTGATTTCATTAAAGTTTTAATATGATTAAGGTAATCATATTTTTGTATGTGACAATAATAGAAACTTTACTTTGTTTAGGGAATCTAATGTTACAATTGATTTTGGAATTTAAGGACCCTTTAGAGAAAGTCTGGACGGAGGTATTTTCGATAACTATAAAGGTTAGAATGGATTAAGTTGTTCTTTGGATAGAATTGTTTAAGGTTGAAACATTTCTGAAGATTATTTTTGGAATATTATAATATTATAGTTTTAAGAAAAGTACAACCTGTAAGGTGGGGCATAACCCGTCGCATCGGACAAAGTTCCAGGAATCGAACCCACAACCATAGTGCGACATGCCTTTATTATCTACCACTAGCCTACATGAACTCCTTGGTTATTACAAAATCTAAATGGTATGTGTTAATATTTGGAACCTTATACAATTAGGGTAAATATATTATTTTTGGGTTCTATTATCTTTTTGAGTGAAAGATGAGTTTGTGGTAGAAATTAGTTGAAGGTTGAAACTCTACTTGTCAAGGATAAATTTATATATATACCTATATCTTATTCTATGAATAAATTAATTCTTAAACTTTATAAAAGGTATATTAAAACAAAAAAATGTTTTATCCTAATACCTTATGTCTTGTTGAACTGATGATATTTTAAGACAAAATATATTGAAGGCTTTGAGGCCCTCAATTTGACACTTGTTTCTGATTGATGACCTCAATCACACCCTACAAATATTTACATTTTTCCTCCAATTATATGTCTCTAATTTCCACCAATGTTCTCCTTATTGAGATCATAATTTGGTGGTGACTTTTTCATTTCCCTTTCCCTCTTATTAAGGCTAAATTTTGTTAACCTTATTTCTGATGTGGGTTTTTCACAAAGGTATTTTCTATTTTCAACCTTTTATTTTCAAAGAAAAATTTCAAATTGGGAGGATGCAATTTATTGATGGAGGGGAGAATGTAACACCCCAAGCTTCCATGGTACACATCTCTTTGAATAATAGAGCAGCGTGTGTTGTACGCAACCTCGAGTTCTAACACACCGCGACTAATCAAATTAGCCATTATGAATAGTAATACCCACTTTTTAAAATTATAGAAATTTTATATTTCAATATGGAATTCATTTTTTGTATTCCTAATATTGAAATTATCCTATGTTGAATTTTTTGTAATTTTCTGAGAACATCCAAATTTGTATGAATAGTGAAAAATACTTAAAACAACATTTTTAATTAAAATAATTTATAGTGATAAGTTATACTATTGAGTGGGTTTAAAGTATAATTAGAATATATTTTTACCATTTTATCCAATGGTGTTCATAAGAATTAATTTAACATTGAAATTGGGCATGAACAATTGTCAATCTTTTGATATAAATTGTTTCTTAAAAACACGCTATTTGTTGTGACAGTGGGAATTAATTATAAAATTAATTAATGAAACTTATAAGTTTGGAATTTTGTAAAATAGACATCATTTTTGAAATCGGAATATCAAATATATCTTAGGGTGAATTTTTGGGATTTTTCTGAAAAACTTCAATTTTTGATGAATAGTGAAACCACTAAGTGGTATTTATAAAAACTGATTTTTCTTTTAAATGAAATTTTACCACTTCTGTGTTTTGAATTTCAAATATCCTACATAAATGGTTTTAATTAGGAATTAAAATTTGGTTCAATGAGATTAAAATAATTTTTTGGTGAATAGTAACTTTTAAGTTCTTAATTGCGATTAGAGGTAATTAGTGTAGTTTAAGGTAAAAATAATTTTTTAATAATATGAGATGAGCTTGACACATGTCCTACCCTCATTGGATGTGCCATGGTCGACCAAGACAATCCATGGGTCAACTTTGGGACCCCATGGAGCCACTTTAGTTGGAAAATGACATAAATACCTTTTATTTAATGTTAAAGTAAAAAATGACACAAACATGAAATGTTTTACTAAACCAATTTTTACATGGGGATATACAAGTCATATTTTTGACTATAAATAGTCATTGGAAAGATAAAAATATTTCCTACATAATAGTATTTTTTTATAATTTTTAGACATTAAATAAATTAAATTATTTATGAAATCATGATGATGCAGCGATGACCTCATTATTAAACGATTTAAATAAAATGAAAGGATAATGTAAAATATAAGGATTAAACTTGTCAAAAACCTATTGGATGAAGATATTTCGAACCCTTATCACCTTATCCTCGAATTATATAAGTGTGGGACCTCTAAAATCCGAAACTCATTTTATAATAAAGTGACTTTTCTTTACTATCCAAGAGTGCCCCTCCTCTCCACTTATAAAAGGCCCCCACCTCTAACACCTCATTCACACTTTCGAGCCATTTGGCTTGGCCAAACTCTTCCCAAATATTCCCCCAACATACCTCCCATACTCCTAGAATCCTCAATTTGGGAATAATTCTTCCCAAGGAAGCCTTTGGCTCAAATCAATAGAGTTACCCAATTTTAAGGTAATGTCTTCTCTATTGTTGTTTTGTTTTATTTTTCTTCTCCAACCCCTTGAAAACCTTTTATTCATTTCTTTTGTAACAACACCAGTATCCTCAATATACTAGGATGTTGTTATAAGAAGGATTCGAGCTATACTTACACCACCTACATCTAATTGTTAAAGAACATACTGTTTCTGTGGATGGCGAATTTTTGCCTCACGAAACGATGATTGTTCAACACTCATATAACACCTCTAATGGTGGACATTATGATGACACTATTTTTATATATGGTATATATTATGTTTTTGTTTTCCTTATGATTTTTTATTTTTCATTTATTGCATAACTTTATGGTTTCCATTATGGTTAAACACGATATTTTCATTTTAGGAAGTACGGACTACCGCCCCCTCAAAGTGATTTGAATCGTTAATACCCTATGTTGGATGTATAAAGGATGGGGTAAATGGTATTATATTATATATTATACTGGAATTATATTTTACATTTATATCATTATTATTTCATTCCATTTAATAAGAAATAGAAATGAAAGTAGTGTTCATGCGTACGTACGGCTTACCGTCTCCATGAACGGTGCATTTCATTTCTTACCTCTAAATGTTACGTAATATTATGAATGAATTTATATACTAGATATATATGATATATATGATATCTACATCATGAATATAATTCTGGATATAATGGATATTTCACCACAAGAACAACTTGTAATTATAAGAAGTTTATTGTTTACTCAAGTACCAAAATCGACAAAATGACTGTTATTAACTTAAATAATTACATAATGTTGATAACATTGTAATAAGTGATATAAAAAGGATAATGAAATTGAAAATGGTTCTTAATAAGGTAGATATTAACTCTAGTTTATTATTCAGTAGGTTAAAGAACGGTTGAGTCAAGTCGGACACGAGGTAAGGGAACTTCTTAACCCAACTTCCATTCTTTGGGTTAATCTCCTACTTTCAAATTATGTCATGATATTATTATGTACTATTTTGTATTTTTACTTTATTTATGTGTACATATAGTGAATACACATAATAGATCTATTTTATTTTAAAAATGATCTTTTTAAGGACTTTGTCTCAATCTCTTTTCATTGAGGCATATTTGGTTTTATACACAACTTTCTTTTATACGGTGTATAAACCCCTTTGACTTTTACATTTATTCAAAAGGAATATTTTTTATACAAAGCGTTTTACTAAACAAAAAAAAGGGAATGTTTTTCTTTCTGTACATATTCAGCGACAATGACTTCTCTGTCGTCGACACCATTATTTGAGTTTCGGCTTCCTCTACAAGGCATCACGTTTTTTTAATGAAAAATAAATACAAAGTGTTAACTTTCTTTTATTTTGGTATTGAAAATGGTTTTGAAAGCATTTTTATTATCTCAATGTGTCGTATTGATATCTTGTGATTGAAATGTGAAAATGTTATGTTTCCATAATCCATGTTTTATGTGATACGATTATGTTATGGTTTATGATATGTTTAAACATATTCATATGAGGAATGAATTGGACTTAATAAGTGACGGGTGGAGCCCGCTATAGCTCCTCGATGCATCGGTAGGTCTCATGAGACAAACTAGTGTCTTGGAACGAGGCCTTGACAAAATCTTATTTGTGGTCTTGGCACGAGGCATTGACTACGTGGTTATGATAGTCTGGCATTATGCATTCCATCATTATGAAAGTGGTTATTGATATTGCATGTGATTATTCGACTAGTAGAATATCCATGTGAAGAATTAAATGGCATTATCTCATTTTACTTTTTCCATATTATGTTGATGTTCAAGATTAAAAGGATTTTGTTTTAGTTATACATTGCCTTAAATGTTTATGTTTATTTATGAAGGCTTCCGCAATATTGTTATCCTTACTGAGCATCTGAGCTCACCACTTTCAATGTTTTAATATTTTCCAGGATGTGAAGAAGTATTTTATGAATGACCTGCATGGATAGTCAGAAGAGGATATGAGTGTGGACTATGAAGACTTTGTTATTGTAGTTTTTCACCTTATGTTGTAATGTAACATTTATGAATGTATCTAGTGTTTCCAGGGATACTAAACTAATCAGTCTTTCGAGACTTGATCTTTTGTGATCATGCCAATGTTACGAAGTAATGCACCGACGACGGGTAGCTGGGGTCGGGGCGTTACAATCGCCTTTACTACTTGATGTTAAACTACATGGAAATCCAAGAACTATATATATATATTGATCCTCATATCATTGAGATATTTAGTAACTCCTATATATACTCTCCTAGGTCCATCTATGATTATAAATCATCTAATCCTCATGTATAGATCATACATGTATGTGGAACCTTATCAAAAACAATGTATGGATTGATTCATGGCATAGAAAGATACGCAGTGATGTCCATATATCTAATACTAGTCCCAACTGCAACACAACATGGAAAAGCCTCCACTCTCCTGTGTACGAGTCATTTCTACATGAGGATATAAAATATAGGTTCTCACATTACGAGTGAGCTCATCCCTATTATAGCTACATGTATCTTAATTCATTTTCTTAAAAGATACATAGTGATTCTTGAGCCTTATGCCATGTTTCAGCTTCATTATCCAATTACTCATCACATCAAGACACCTAATATTGACACTAGATGAATTTAAACTATGCAAGATGATATCCTTTTGACATGACATTAAACTGCATGGTACCCTGAAAACTTTATATGGATTTCATCTCATCCTATTGGGATACATAGTTATGGATAGGCCTTACATTCTTATCCCAGCAACATGGTAAATATATTTATCCTCTCCTTTGTTCAACCAATGTTTTCATACAGGAACGTCTTTTTCTGGACCCCTTCTCATAGAGCCCATGAAATAAACAAGGGATCCCACCTCCTAAATATGAGTCATATCTATAGAAATGACTCCAATATCATGACCAATGTTTGTCTAGAAACTTCCTTTACGCTCAAACAAATTTCACCCAGAAGCAATACGTCTAATATTTGTCACATTAATATCATAAAAATATTCTTTATGATCCTAGTGATAGAATTTAGGATACCTATAGGATCTTTTTCCTGACTATACAACATGTTCCCCATTCAGTCTTAAGAATTTCACCCACATGACGGGTCTGTTAGCCAAATTATACCATAATTTGGATCTATATTATTTTCACTTGTTTAATATGAATAATATATCCCACATAAGGGTTTTTTAACCAGTTGTAACATATTCCTTGTGAAAATGATCTTCTTACCTCTTGAGAACTGATGAAAATATGCCAGAACACGTGATTTTTAAAACAATTATATAGTTATCTTGCATGTATATTACATTTTTCCACTCCCGATATGAGAATACCCAAGACCATGTTTTACAATTTCCACCACTATGTGTTTGATTCATATTGGGAAAATCTTGTTCTCAAAGGCCATACATCTCTCTAACTTTATAGATGTTATAATCCTAATCATAGGACCTAAAAATATAGGTACCGTACTTCTTACGCTCGGGTCAGAGCATTGTAGAGTTCCCATTCTAGAGATTACTTGGAAATAATGGCTAAAAATAAGCCTTCCATATTCTGGAACTCCTCTCCATAAACCAAACTCTATGCTGGGGGAGATATGTATCACCATAAAATTTCATGAGAGTTTAGTGATAGAATGTCTAAATTCATGATAGATCCTTTACCAGACAAAGAAGTACACACCCAAATTGGACTTGAATAATTCACCCACACAATGAGTCTATCATCATATAGATTCACATCCATGACTATGCAGTATGATACCCAGTTGTCCTAGAATAATTCATACTCAATAATAGGGTTGTCATGTTGTGGAACAAATTTTTCACGAGTGACCTCCTCTAACACCATAATCCCTTTCCCTATACCAATTATCACATCCAAAGATTGCCATATTAGTGTTTACAACTTTACCTTTTATAAATGGTTATAGTATCACATTATTAAATAGATTATCAATAACAGGGAAACCATAAAACCCTCAGTCGAAGCTGAAATACCTTAAATTAAATCCCCCTAATTCTTTTGTTGCATGAAATTAAGATGAATAGCATAATGACTATGTTTCCTGACTTTAAACTGTATAAAATTTTTTCCATCCTATATTACATTAATATGCACAACATAATAACTTTGTTGCACACCTTTAAATTGCACAATGTAGCGTCCTCATTCTATAATGTTAAACTATGTGGTAAATGTACTAATCTAATGACATTATCAAACATGATTCTTCATCCTTTTTCAAAAAGGGGATATCATCCATTACATGGTTATTTAAAAAGGTGTAACCTCCTTCAGACAATAAATTCATTTCAGAGAGGTTTCATACTCATAGCATGTGCGAACACATATTTTCCTTTCATTGTAATATATATTTCTTTGGAAAACCAATTCATAGTTGTCTTGAGACATCCAAATCATAAACATCATTTTATTCTCAAGAAATAGAATTTCACAATTCTTAAGAACTCGTTTACCTAAATATATAGTACATGCCTCAGTTGGACATTCATAAGTGTCCATTATAAGGGGTCTCTCAGCCTAAGGATGCAGCTGTTTGACTGTGTAGAACATTCCCTTGTTGTCCTTACATAATACAACCATCATAATGAGATTTTTCAACAAGAGGTAACATCATTCTTAGGAGAGAAATCTTGAATTATTGAATACAATGAACTAGATTTGGGAAACAAAAAATATGTCTCATGATTCCCTTTGGTAGTATCTAAATAATGGGGGAACATTCTTGTATAGAAATCCTATTTGGTTCAGTAATTCAAATGTTATGGTCAATGTTGTATGACCTAAAACAGTAGCCTCATTATTTTGATTTTCATTAATTTATACTTCCCATAAAAAGGGAAACATTAATTACCAAGTTGAATACTCGCACAGGGAACTATAGATGGAATATGAGTATCATTTTGCTAAATCTATCCATTTCATGATTTCCAAAAAAAAATCATCTGACAAAAAGTTAAAGGGTGCAAAATATTTTAGGATAAAAACCAAAATAATGCGGCCAAAGAAGAATAAATCTTTCATCCACTAAGTATCATTCATGTCAAGACTATAAAATATTATGGGTGATTATATTAAAAGTATATGTTTTTATGATTTTCCATACGTCCCTAGAAGATGTCAAACTATACACAATATGTCCCATTGAATAAAAAAATATTATATAATTTTTTCATCAGATAATTATTGTTACAGTCAGTTGATGAAAATTTTATTCTAATTGGTTTCAAAATTATGTTAATGTCCTAAGATGAAAATGGGTTCAAGACATAGATGATTAGAAACAAAAAAATAATTTGTAATATAATCATCCCCAGTGGAACATCCATAATACTAAGTCTCTCTACAATTCATTGAAATAATTATTCAATGTAATTCATAGTCAGTTGAATGGCCTCACAAGCCCCATCAGCTACTCACTGATCCTCAGTCAATTGACTATATTTAGTCTCCTCATCCTAACGAAGTTATTCCATTGCAACCACAATAGTATTTGACCCTACTATTTGGGAATATCATAGTGAACTATTGTGTTTTAATTGTTCCCCATATGTAGTATTTAATTATTGAAGAATTTGAGACACTTGAATAGTATTCTCATTGATCTATAACTTGAACCCCACTTGTTTTTCATTATTGTTGGCCTCTTCAAAGTATAATTCATATCAAAAGTTTTAAATATTGGTGAGAAGATTGGCCTTAATGAAATCATTATGTAGCTTATGCTCTTTCTCCCACTTGTGAATAGTACCCTTCAATGTACACTGTGTATCAGATGGTAATCATACCCATAAAACCCCAAAAAACTAAATAGAATTGAGATCCATTAGATTCATAATGGTTGGTCCCCAAGGGGATTCTTAGAGACTTTATTCTATATATCTTGATATTCATTGTGTCTTCCGAAGTAGATAACATTTTGGAACTCCAAATATGATTATGAATCATTTTCATAAAGAGATATGCATTCGTGGATCAGTTCACTGAAACAGTGCCTTTATCTACTCCCTCCCAAATAGTGTTTAACTCATCCTATATTGTTGGGCGAGCTTTTGTAGAAGCTTCTCCTTCATACCTAGCCACAGAAGCTAATAATCCAAAATTATTGATTAGAATTATTATCATCTTCAATAGAATGAGAATGACGGGAGAAGGATTTCAATTATGAGAAACGTTCCCCAATATTATTTCAGCATCCTATGATGATTCCTGCCCAGCATTCCCCATTTTAGAAGTTCAAATTGGAAACTCTTCATAAGCGGTAGTCCCCTAGGTTTTCCAAAGATCTGCTAAATAATGCTCAGGAAGACTTCGAGTATCAATATTAACCTAACATGGCTCCCCCTATGTAGTGGGACTAGAATTGATTTGAAGTTAATTCCCATGAACCATCATTATAACATTTTCCATGGATGGTTCTATGCATTCAAACTAGTCTTGATTCGGGAATCAAGCATATAAAGGATTATTGGATGGAAAATAATGACTCATGACAAGTGTATTTCATGTATACATTTTATAGTGCATAATGTATTAATTTTTCATATTTAAATGAATAATATATCCTTTTTCTAATAAAAGGAGTTTTTTTATGATTTTTTTGTAGGAAATGTTGAATATATGAAAAGGATTGAAAATAAGGGAAAATATGAGCCAAAAGACACTTCACTCCATGAGAGATGTATAGCGGCATGATGTCAAATTTATTAAAGAAAATAAGATATGAAAAATATAGAAAAATTGGTACACGTCATGTAATGGTATTACACATCATGACATCATCATTTGAGGAAGATAAGCGCTAGAAAATTCATGATGACTTTATATGTTTTGATTGAAAATTACATGTCGTGAGTTGAGATTTCACGACGGGACCAGAGTCGTTGTTAAGAAATGAGATCCATGTAGATTCAAAAGACATGTATGAAAATGGTAGGGATTACATGATTTGTAACCCACATACTCATCCTAACAATAGTGATGTGTGAAAAATAAAACTGATGCTTCATGCCACACTGAAGAATTTTTCTAAAAAAAGAGGCCTCTAGATAAAACTTCCATGATATTCTGGGACTAGTACGAAAACATGCCACATCAATAGACAACGAAGTGACGATCCAAAACTCCAAATACCCACCATTATTCCTTGGGTACCCATGTTGGTCTCTATCATCATGGGTGAGTAGTCCATTTAGTTCTGGATGAAGTGATATTAGGGTGATGGGTGCTTTGGGATTTTTTCATTTAATTATTCATGTTCTTGATTTTTTTGGACAACATTTATCAATTATAATCACCTTATTTTTTCCATTGTGAAGAAATTTCTTGTGATATGATGACTATTAATTCATTTCATCAATTGATTAATCTAATGTTTGTATGACCATTATGAAAAATAGGTTAGTTATGTTTAAATATAGTTTTAGGTCTCCTATTCATGTGGTTGAACCATGTATATGGCCATTCCAATGGTTCAATCATAACAGTAGTGTGGGATAACAAGACCAAGGTTCCCTAGTAACCAATTTCCAACACCATAGTGGAATATACCCATAATGAAGTAGAACCGTAGCACAAGAACCCAAAATCATTGAACGTGGAATGTCTCCCATATTAAATTTCAACCCAACCATAACTGTTATTATTTCTCTTTTCTCAGAAGATTTATTCAATTTCAATTTATGTTTCTTTAATTAATTTAAACCATTTAATTTGTATCTTTGAGTTTCATCCTGAACATTCAATATAGTACATTTTAATTAATTTAGTATCATAGTTTGGGTTATATTAATTTGTTTTTTCATAGTACCGTAGTTAATCAATGACACCATATGGGTCTGTCAACTGACATATTTTTGATTCTTTATATTGTAACAAAAATAGCTCTAATGTAGTGGGGATATTAATATGTTCTATTATTTCATTAATTGTATTTCCTTGATTTATCACAGATTCTATTAAAATCATAATCTCATGGTAAATATCACTCGTGGGAACACTTGTCACATCTGGTTAAAGAACATACTAAGACAATTTGATACCTCAAACAGCCTCCATGGTGACAACCATATGGTCACCATCAGTCATCGTAGGAGCCTCTGGTGCATGAGATGAACCTAAAATATTCCAAATGTGGAAATTAGTCACTACCATGTGACATATTATAAAATTCTTATAACATACCAGATTCATCCTCTCTATCCATACTAGTATGAACAATCCTAGGAACATATGTTACATCTTTGAACCTCACGAATTCTTGATTTGAAGGAGCCATTTCAATAGTAGGGTTTTTACCATGATTTGGAACACCATTATTAGTTCCCATTGGCTTATTTGTAAGTAACATTAGGGAGAAAATGGATATCGTTACAAAAATAAAAGGATTTTTAGAAATTTACCCTGGACAAAAATTAATGATACCTTGATAACGTACCACTGATTCCAATGTGTTTACCAAAGTATTTCACCCCTTCGAATTCCTTATTCATTATCTTCATTAGAGGATTGATAATATCAATATCCTAAAAAGTTATTAAATGTTTGAATTCTCCCAAAATATCATCCTATATAGCATATTGTCCAGTAGATACCTCTCCATATGGGGGGGGGTGATCGTGTAACACCGATCAATGTGTCACCAAGGCTATAATTTGGAGATGGAAACTTGGTTAGATTTATCATAGCCTATTGAAAATTAAGATGGTATTCCAAATTACCAATAATTCATTGACTAAATTATAAATGAAAATTAAATAATTGTTTTAGAAGAATTAATCTTAAATCTTTGAGATCTATAATGTCACGACATTCCTCCTAAGGCTAATGATCAACCCCTTCAACATTAACACGTTTTATTATATTCTCCACTCACATTATGGATAGAGCTCAATTTTTTATTTCATCAATGAGAATATATATGTCCTAGATATGAAACTACACTTTTTTAGGATTATAATCAAAATGAATACTAGGTAGGGCTCGAGGTTCTCCACTCGTTTGAATCTGAGACCTCACATGTAGAAGAACCCACATTATTTCAACATCATATGGAAATTCATTCCACATATGAGATATATATAGTCATATGTATTCTAAATAAATTCTTATCATCTATGAAGGAAATTATGTAGCCTCAGATTTCATATTCAGCCAAAACCCTTCTATCACATATGGAAGATGATAAAATAGAACACAATCCTCTTCTGGGTGATATTGACTGGACATCCACGGTGCATCATCAATTGGTCAATTTGGTGTAGCGCTCTTGATTCTGATGGGAGTATTATATCTTGCATGAGGTCATTTTGGTGATCCAAGAACCCCAACATCCTCACTCTATAACTTGGAAAATAATACCTATGAAGGAGATGAATCACCATCAAAATAAGAAGGATCCTTCCTTAACCACCTCTTTACCCCCAAACTTATTAATATACATATCTATTTCCCCTTCAGGGTATGATGAAATCAAATTTTTGGCATACCAGAAACATAATCAAAAAGTCACTTCTGCACAAGGTAGTTTAGTTATCTTCTTCATCAACTCCATGGGTGTCAGCCTCCATAGCTATCGATAAACCATCAAATATTTTTCAAATATTATATTCACCGTAGGGTATATGGTTATTGAATTAAGGCACTTATGTTGGTGTGAAAACATGTAAGAAGATGAAACCAATAATATAATCTCATCATCAATATTGTTCACCAACACACCAACCATAAAGTCTAGAATGTATGACCTAAGCTCATTGATTAGCATCCCATTTTCAATAAACCATTTCATGGGAATATTTCCATAGGGAATGATATTTATCTCCATGAAATAACTCATCCATGTCTAAATTTCAAGAGGATTCAAGGATATGGGAGGAATACAATATAAAGTTTGGGAACATGGCCGTAACTCACTCATGAGAACATGGATCCCCCTTTTCTCAATAAATGTTATAAAATGAGCCACAATCCATCCCCCATGAAATAAAAATGGTCATATGATTTTGTATGAAGCCTTCCTTACATAATTGTGTTATAGGATCGTATGGATTTTCACAAAAAACATGGGTGGAAAAAAACATGATCTTTTTCTCTTCTAGCAGGTCTAATATGAAAAATGATCCTATCCTTATGATTCCATTGGAATCACTATAGGAAGAAAATAAATTTTGTGACACATATCCAGAATTCCCATGAGACATGTCATATCTAGAAAATTGGGTCAGGATTCATATATCCACTTTTCATGTTCTCCCATTTCCAATGTTGGCCAATAATAAATAGGTAAACTTATATTTTCCACCTTTGGCCAACTTCTTAGATACTTACAAGTGGATCCTTCTGACTTATTCCTCGTGAAACATTCCATCCATGCCTCTAGATGAATATTCCCTTTTATGTGTTGGTTCTTGTTTTTTATATTTTTGGATATTATTAGTATATCAATTTCAATAGATGGTTTCTTTTTGATATCATTCCATGTTTCCTTCAGAGGGAGGAATTCATCAATCATATCTAAAAGAAACAAGTACCTAGAGATATTGTGGACATCCCATATACTAATGCCACTTTTCCACGTAGAGGATGAATGGAAATTTTCTATGGACTCCACATGATCATCAAGTCTGAAAAAACTTTTCAATCCAATATAAGTAGATCTGTCCAACCCACACATCCTCATAATTGAAAAAAAACGCCCAAAAATTTTGGAATTAGGCACCGGTTTGGCACACCCAGTACACCCACATCCATGCGATCTTAACCACAAATCCAAGGAAAAAGTGACAACATTTCTTATATCTATTTGATTGATCTATCTATGATTCTTGAATGATGTTTGTATAGCAAGAAGACTTTTGTTCGGCTATGTGTTGTTCCAAATGTAGAGAATAAGGGATATGGGGAATAAAATAGGCTTTTGATGACGTCTAAGTATTGATATATGCACCCCCACAAGAAATTTTGGCAGTTAAGAAGTTCTTGTGGTCTTCAAAACAAGGGTGCATAAAGTAGTTCTTTAAATCTGTTGTATGGACCTCCCGAAGAAGGCCATAACCATAAAGTGGTATCTACGAACTCATTAGAAAATGTTAGGGATGATTCTTCAGAAAACCGACCAGATTGAGAATGATGGTATCTTATATGTCATAACAATAGTTCCCTAGAGTTTTCACCATCTATTAAATCAGTAAAGTAGAAAATTCATTAGAAACTGAAGTATTTGTTATGTACATTTTCCTAGAAAAAAATATCATGTCCAATTAAATTAGTTTCATTTTGAATAAAACCAAGAAAATATGAAAATTAGGAAAATTAATGAGTTTGTGAAACTAGACAGCTCAATTGATTCATGGATTTCACTCACCCACTTATATAAATCATATAGAAAAATATATATTATGTCCACATGATGGAGATCATAAATGAAAGAACATGAGTGGAGGATCTTCAATGGTGATAAGAATGATGAGACCTTAAATTGAAATGTTTTGAGAGTTTTTCAATAAAATAAACATGCATTTTATAGGCAAGGAAGGAAAACTATGTGAACAGTTTGAGTGAAATTAATGAGAGAAAACCCAAGCACATAATATTGTGAAATTCATATATCATTTTCAATCCATTTCCATAGAATTACTCCGTCTTTCTATTATTAGATCAAATCATGAGGATGGATTTTTCTGACACTCTGTTTTATCAACATGGATGAAAAATAAGAAAAAGGAAATACCCTAAGAAAAATAGGAGAAAGTAGATGAATAAATCCAAGAATATCAAGGACATGAAAAGTGTAACTTTCCAATGGTATCCCAAAAAGTTTTGGTGTGCATGGCAGTGTGTAACCTACCAATATGAGACACTAGTACGTGACACCTATGCACAACACCTACACGCGACACCCATTCAGGAAACATGTGCGTGGAACATGTGAAAAAAAATCATACATGGTGCCATTTTTTCTTGTAAATAGTATCATTAGGTATTTATTTTGATGGAAAACTTTTTCTGAAGGCTTATTGCTACTCTAATTTCACTTGTACTTCTCTCAAGACCTCTTAACAATTCTAAGTCATTTTCAAACACCAATATAAGAGATAATTACAACGAGATAGTGGAACTTAACACCCCCAAATTTTTAAATAAAACCAAACCGATGTGAGGTATTATCCCAACCCCTAATAAGTGAAGTGTATCATAAAGATGAATTAAATAATGATGGAAATATGTGAGTTAACAATGTGAACACATGTGGATACCTTTTAGTGAATAATCAATGTCTCCCCCATATATAGTTTCCCAGGTTTTCCATCACTCAAGTTGCTCCAAAATTATAAAGGCCTAATTGCACAGAGACCCCATTGTGCGAGCCTCTTAGTTCGCCTTACTCTCTACCTTATGAGTTCCACTCATAAGGAATCCATTAAAGACACCTATTGAGAGGCCTCCCCTTCTATGTCTACCTTGTGTGAATGAATCCAATTTTAATCCTCCACTTAGACATCCGGATATATAAAAACATTCTGAAAGGTACATCACCATGTCTCCCATTTGGATTTTTATTTATACGGTCAGAGATTTATTTCACTTGTCCTAACATAGGGTTTGAATCCTCGTATAATCTACAGATTTCAATAAACATGGACAGAAGGACAATTACCTCAGGGATAGTTTTGAGGAGTTCCCAGTCTTTTATTCTGCGGATATGACCATGTTCATCCCTTCTCATATCTGAGACCCATAGCCTCAACATCCCAAAAGGAAGGGATATGATCACACATTGTTTTCTTTTTAATATGGGATTATATCCTAAATCCACTATAGAATATATTGAAGGGAAACCCTCATGGATTAATCCCCTAAACATTCATGTAGGCGGTCGTATTCTTGATCCTCTCTACCACTATTTCCTTCCCCAACATTTTCCCCTAACATTGGTCTCACTTCCAATAATGTGAAGAGAGGTAAGTATCGTATCCATGGCCTATTACACCATAGTTTTGACCTCTTCCACTATAGCTCTACCTTTTCTAATAATGAAGAAAGAAATTTGTGTGGCTTGTCAAATATTCCACATCCTCTTTTTTCTCAAAATGATCATATCTCACATGGTTTTAGAGGCTAGTGATGATCCTAGAACACATAATATGTACATGAAGGATTGAAATTTGATAACTCAAATTACTAATAACTAAGATACATTGGATGATCGCATAGGGCCTTAGCTCAATGGGCATCCTCCTTAGGAATATTCCCCAAGTGAAACTTCAAATCACCATGATTTGAAGATTCCACAGGATTCCCTTCCAAAATAGTTATCTTCTGGAATATGTAACAAATTAATCATCTAATAGGGGAATACTTTCCTATGATACATACCCTTCAGGGCCTCCATAAGCATGGTTCTTCATGTACGAACTCGGTGGGCTTGGATTCCCATATAAATCATATAATTATGAAGCCTCCTTAACGTCCAAACCAAACACCCCATATTTACTCTGTTCATTCTTGGGACACATTCCCAATATGGTCAAATTAATCATGAGAATCCATAAAACTATTAGATTTTGTGGGCTACTTAGGCCTATGTCCAATTAAATTTTTCATCTTGGAACCTTCCATTTAGACAACCATTCTACTTGGAATTAAATTGTATGGTTAGGTCTTCATAACATGATCTTAAAAGTTATTATGTTTCCAATTAAGTGTCACCGAACCACGTGGGTTATAATTTCTTTTATAAGGATGCATAAGTGGCTCCTCATCCTAGGGTTCAATCCCAACATCAAAACAATTCAATTATTGTGGGATGACGACAATAACCAATGTGATCATAGTCCCTTTATATGACAATAGACTATAAAGATCACAATTCTGTGGCTAGAAAACTAGCATCATCGTAAAAATGAATAAAAAATATCTATGTAGTATATAAGGTGATACCATTACTTGAGAACCTCATATACATATAAATATATCTATTGATGAAATACTTCAGATATATAAAGGTAATTTTAAGATTTATAGATGTTAATACTTTATTTCAAATCACGGGATGAACTACATAATACTTTGGAATTAATTAAATCTTTATGAACATTTATCACATCTTTAAGAGTGTCTCGGAGTTGGAAATAGTTCCCCTCAAAAGGGATTGATGAGCCTGAGCTTTCTTCCTCTTAACCAATATGAGTTATTCAGAATAATTTGTTCAAAACACCTAATAAGTTCCTAACATTGAAAAAATGATCCCTCAGGATACAAATCCATTGGTTGTTTCTGGATCCACGAACTAACACGTTGGAAAATATAGAGAAATATAGAACTGTAATGGTTGTGAAATGTGTGAGAAACAAGAATCATAACTAGGGGTAGTATAGTAGTTATATTTTGATCGAATGACTAGTACATATATTAGGTCATGATAAATCCAATTATCATAGATAAAATAAGTGATGGCCATGATGATCAACATCATACCCTATAAATCTCATTTATCAGGGTTTTTGATAATGATAGCATCACATTGATATTCCCTTGACCAATACCTTGGTGAGATTCAACAATTATAGAAAGATAGAAACCACTTGTGGGAGAAGTCCAAGATCAACGAGTACATTTCCCAAACTATGTATATCGAACCACCCTATGAAAATATTACTATCCTGCACCATACCATTAGGGTGTTCTCATGTGTAATAAATTTCTATGCCTGGAGACCCTAATAGTATGAATTTTTAATTTTAAAAAAATTATAAAACCAATTAATTTTATTTTTATTAATTTTTAATTTTTAAATAATTTTTTATGAGGTGTATATTATAGTATAATTAAAATAAAATTGTATTTTTCAAAAAAAAATACAATTTATATAAAGACACACTATTTGAATATTTCTATACTAATTTAAATAGATTATCTTTTAATATAATAATATTATTAAAGGTAACACCCCAAGGGATTAAAAATAAATATTGAATTCATTTTATAATCTACCCATTAAAGTCAACATTACCTCAACTATGTTTTGAATTTCGAAAATGGTCATATGGGGTTGTGACCAGCAGGTCATTTGGAGTCTGATGGAAAAACTTGATTTTTGGTAAATAGTAACATACCATTATGAATAGTAATATTAATAGTAATATGAACCTAATGAATATTAAATAATGATATTAGTTTATTTTCTTAATGTAATAAGATAATGAAATATTAATTAATTTTTCAATGTGAAATAAAACTAATTATACCTTAAAATTGTTTTTATTCAAATTAACTGTTATTTTATTTAAAAATTAAATTAAAATTTTTTAGAATTTTATTTTGAAAAACGGATTTCATTTTTTAATTATACACACTGAATAATGTTTGGGGGGAATTTTTGGGGTTTTTCTAAAATACTTGAAATTTTCAGGAATAGTAAAAATTACAGTTTTGAGATTTTGAAAGTTTAATGAAAACATAATGAAATAATAATTAAAATAAATGTCTGGTAGACTTTTTATAGTAACAGATGATATAAAGTTATCCATGTGGATAAAAACATTGGAAAATACCATGGGAAAGCCCATGGATAAGAAAAAACCACTAATGTGGT
This sequence comes from Viscum album, assembly GCA_963277665.1. Taxonomy (NCBI): domain Eukaryota; kingdom Viridiplantae; phylum Streptophyta; class Magnoliopsida; order Santalales; family Viscaceae; genus Viscum; species Viscum album. The sequence continues at coordinate 66,495,489 of OY728131.1, forward strand.
GTCCCATTGAATTTATTAAAAAACTCCCTCTTTTCTTCTATATATACCCACTCATCAATTCGTTTTCAATAATTCCAAATACATCATCCACTAATATAATGTGGTTTTACTTCTATTGGAGTCCTCCCAAGGTGTCTTTAAGCCACCATGGTCCAAACCATCAAGTTCTAGGAGTCACACATCATGGTAATGGAATCATTCAACCTCCTCATTTAGTCGACAATTATTTTACGTTATCTCATTGAATTTACATTATCATATGTTGGAGTTGGATATCATTAATTCCCTTACTTTACATTTTATTTACATATGATGAGATAAATTTTTTCTCTCATCGTTTCATTTTATGAAATTTTAAACGATGTTATTATGCTGTCGAATTTTCATAAGGGATCTATCAAATTTTCTTTTATTTTCATGTTCATCTAGTTTCTTTTCCACTCCTCACCTCCTATGCCCAAATGAATATGATAACTCCAGTATCATCTATAAAATTTAATTATATAATGTTAATGGAAAAAACAACATCAATATCCTCTCTCTCTCTCTACTTCTTTTATTTTATAAGCAAAATTAATGTCCATGAGGATCTAATTTATTGCCTTTGTGGGTGACGAAGTTTAGCTCTTCAATTTCTCTTTAATTACTATTAATGATACCATTTTGATGGTTGAAGTAGTATATAATATATTTACTATAAACAAATTAGTATTCATTAACCAGTATATGTGCACACTATTAATTATAAGACCAAACTAGTTCATAATAATCAAAATACCACTTAAATAATCTATGTGAATATCCTTAATAATTCATGTAATGATTTATCCTCTTTCAATGTAACCAACTGATATAAATGACCATTAAAAATTATGTAATTTCATAAATAATATTTAATGTCATTTTTGGATATTTACAACCATTCCACATGAACTCCATTACTTAAACACAATAGAAACAATTAGAAAAATAATGAAAACGAACACACTGGAATGATGGAATTCGATATTATAACTTATCAATAAGAACATAAAAAAAAGAATTATGATAAACTAAATAAATGTCTAATATTTTTTAAATTATGTTATTAATGGATCTAATTTCATATTCAAGGACCATATGTTCCAGAGGAGAACACATTCAGACTTAAGGTAAGGGTTTCTATCACCCAAACATCCATTTTCATTTAGGTTATATTCATTGTCTAAGTACCTCAATGAAATTAATATGTATTGTTATTTAAACCTCATAAATTATGTGTGAGTTTTACATATATATGTAAAACAAAAATAATCATTCCTTGTTTTATGGGCAGTTACATGTTTTAAAAGAAGCTTTCAAAATGGTTTCCAAAATACATGCCTTGTTGAATGGAATTTCTCAAATTCTTACATATTTTCAAGGGATCTCTATGACATGTTTTCTAAAACCATTATTTTTATAAAATCAATCATTTTATTATAAAAATAATTTATTACTTCATATCTGGTTTTATACAAATATTTTTCCAAAACTAATCTACATTTAAAAATAAAAAGAGTATTTATCTCGGGAATTGCGTAATGATTTTATAAGAGTATTTTCATCTGATTCAACACTATTGGTGATTATTTTGTATAATTTGGTTTAATGATTTATGAATTCATATATAATATTTGATTTAATATTTTATTACAAACTCTATTGTGGATGATCTATCCTAAAACCATTCACCACATTACCTGGAATGGTTATTGTTTTATGTTTAATGATTGGGGAAAGTTAGTTACATTTCATATTATAGTTTAAATATAAATTTATATGTTGACTATGTTTATCCCCACTCATATTATGAATGAATTGGACATATTATGTGATGGGTAGGGCCCACTATAGCCCCTCGATTCATCGGTAGATCTAATGAGATCAACTACAATCTTGGCACAGGTCCTTGACAAAATGATTATTTATGGTCCTGGCACGAGGCCTGGATGATGTTGTTATGATTTCCATCATATTAACTTCCATCATTATGATGTTAGTAAATGATGGTTCAGGTGGTTATTCAACTAGTATAATATCCATGATTATGATTTATTGTTGAATTATTTACTAATTTCATATTCCTACCATATGATATTCTAGTTAATTTTTTAAGGCAAGTGTTTTCAAATATTAACCTTGTATAATGTTTATCTTATCTTCCATTGTATTTCTTACTATTACAAAGCATCATACCTCACCCCTTTAGTATCTTCCATTTTCACAGGACATGAATATGTTTGTTATGAATGATATTCATAAATAACCTAGGAGTTATGGTTGTTGTCTAAGGAGTTTTTGTGTTGTAATTATTTTCATATTGTAATTTTTGACTTATGTATGTATCCTGTTTCAAATAATACTAAACTAATTGTTCCATAGTGATTCATATTCCATGTTTATATTCCAATACAATCAAATGACTCACTGACTCTAGGAAACTGGGGTCGGGTCATTACAGTTGGTATCATAGGAAGATTAGTAGAAAACATGGAAACTAGATCTAGAAAACATATATTAGGGAAGACTCTCTAAGATAGTATTTGAGGATAATCATACAAGAACATCTGAATATTTTGGAAAAGACTAAATTATGTGGATCTTTAGAGAAATACATCCTTTTCTGGATACGAGAAGGTAGAGGTGGCTCTAATATATATGTACCTAAGAGTGAAAGCTCCAACAAAGAGTTTCGGCCTTGACTCGGGGTGTCCTGATATATAAACATGGCCTTGTCATAATCTGGGTTACATCACACCCTAGAGATATGCTTAGGATAATTCACATATTCATTTGAATCCATTATGAAGGATTTAATTGTAAATTTTTCCTCAAAGAAACCTTTTTTGTGATTATAGGATTATCCATGAGCAGGATTTCAATTTAGGCTAAGTACTTTGTTAAGTTAATATTATAAATTTTGATTCACAACTAAATATAGTGTGAGAAATTATCTGTAAATGGAGGCTAGTGGATTAAATGGAAACCCCACAAACATGCGTGTCCCCTGTAGGTATTTTCCTTAGATGAAAGATAATGATATAAGTTATATTGTAGTGACGGGTGCTGAGCAACTTATAACAACACTGGGATAACTTACTCTGGTTAGGAACAATAACCTTACTCATATGGAGCATCTAGATCCACCATTTGGATGAGCTATGTTAGATCGCTATATGTAAATACAACCTCTGTCATTCAATGTGACTACAAATACTTTTATTGGTGAATAATGGATATGTTCCCTAGATTAGATATTTATCACTTTCAGAAGTAACAAAAGAGAGAAGGTTGTCATGGAAGATTATCGTTAATCAGGATATGCAGATCAGTGTTGGTCGCTAATCCAGAATACAAAGGAGTAGGATAAGATAGAAGATATGGAATGGAGGGACTTCAATGAAATCTTCTAGAGAAATACATTCTACGTGAATAGATAGCGGATATGGAAATGCAGTTTTAGAATTTGAAGCAATAAGAAGATAATAATGTTGCAATGTATGAAGCTAACATTACAAGGATAGCCAAAAATGATGTGTACTACATACGAAATCAAAGTAGCAAAATTGATCAATTCATTAATGTCATAAATCCATTCTTATGGTGGGATCTGTTCCCCTAGAGTTTCTCTTCATATGAATATATAGATTCATGTCCTATCAAGGCAAAAAATGAATTTTCTATGTCTTATGACTATAATGGAATACAAGAGAAGATGTGGTATGCCAAAAACTCTGTAAAGGGACATAAGGAAAAAGGGAAAAAGGGAAGAGTTGAATTTCCACCATGTGAATATTGTGGGAAGAAACACCATAGAACATGACTGAAGGGAATTTGAGTATGTTTCAAATGCATAGAAAAAGGCCACCAAACTCGGGATTGTAAGGGGAAGATAGAACCTTCCAATGTACACTGCTATAATTTTCAGGATATGAGACAATGTGCTAATGATTGTCCAAAACATTAAGGAAACATGCAATAGAAAAGGCTAATGGAATAGAGAAAATATTATGAGATCACCACCACAGAGATTGAAGTCACTAATGAAATGGTGGAAGGTACGTTGATCGCCTCATCAAACATAGCCAATTCCTTATTAGATTTTGGATCATCTCTTTTATTTATATTATCCTAGTCTTCCAAGAAAATTAGATATGTCCAATTTGATTTAATAAAGTAGTTATTAGTCAAAACCCATAGTGGATCTATCATTACAACAATGGTGTGTAAATTAGTCCACCTCTTGACACATAAAATTTCTTTAGTTGCTAACCTTTTCATCATCCCAATGACTGAATTTAATATAATTATTGGTACAAATTGGCTGTAAAATTATGATTTCAAGATCTATTGCACGAAGAAAGTATAAACAATTTTGGATAATGGTTTGGAATCCCATATACATAGAGAAGAAACATTACAATATAATTCTAATCTATATCTACCCCTAGTAGCTCTACTAAATTCAATTATTGTAGAGAAAGGGAATGAAATAACTATGGGTGAGGAAAATAATTCTCAAATAGATGATGTACCTATTGTGTAAGAAGATATTGATGTTATTCCAGAGGATTTACCTAGACATCTTCCATAGTGGGAAATTGAGGTTTCCATTGACATAATTCTAGGTTAAAGGCCCATATCAAAGAACCCTTATAGAATGGTTTCTAAGGAGTTAGTGGTGCTAAAGAAACAACTAGAGGAATTGAGTGATAAAAGATTTATTTTACGTAGAGTTTCTCCACGGGCAGACCCTGTTCATTTCAATAAGAAGAATGATGGGTCTATGTGATTTTGAAATGATTACAGGGAAATCAATGCCATTACAATAAATTATAAGAATCATATCCCATGAATAGATGATTTATTCGATCAACATCATGTAGCCCAATATTTATTGAAGATTGGTCTTCGATATGGAAATCTTCAGTTACTTATGGGGAAGGAAGACATTCCAAAAACCGTATTCTAAACCAGTTACGTGAATTATGAGTTCAATGTAATGCCTTTTGTAATAATTTATGCATCATACGCTTTATAGAATCTGATGAATAGAGTTTTCGAGGAATATCTTGATAAATTTGTGGTTTTTCTTATTAATGATATCCTGATATACTGTAATATAAATGAAGATCACAAAAATCACATTCTCACTATTTTTAATACTCTGAGAAGTAATTAATTATATGGGAAGTTTATAAAGTGTGATTTTTGTATCTAATCAGTTTCCTTTCTAGTTCACATTTTTTACGATGGAATACCAATAGATCCTATGAAGACAAAGGCTGTGCAAGAATGGCTGACTCCAACGAACATAAATAAGGTACATATTATTATTTGTTTCGCAGGTTATAATTGGAGTTCCATTCAAAACCTTTCATGCTTATCCAATCCAATGACCAAGCTTACAGAAAAAGGGGTTATGTTTGTATGGACCAAAGAATGTGAAGAATGTTTTGAAGAATTTAAGTGGATGTTAGTGAATTCTATGACCCTATACCTACCATCAGGGAATGATAGGTTTGTAATCTATAACGATACATTAATGAAATGAATTGGTTGTGTCCTTTTGCCGAATGATTGAGTTATTTTCTATGCGTCTAGGTAGCTAAAAATTCACAAACAAAACTATCCAATGCATGATCTTGAGATAGAAATAGTAATCTTTTCGCTGATGATTTTGAGAAATTACCTTTTGGGTGAAAAAAGTGAGTTATATACTGATCATAAGAGTTGGAAATATATATATTCTATCAGAATGAAATCAACATGAGACAAAGCAGATGGATTGAGCTACTCAAAGAATAATATATCAAATTACACTACCACCCAGTGATGGAAAATATTGTAGGATATTCTTTGAGTAAAAAGAACCACTGAATGATGAGCAAGATGAGAGTTGAAATGGATCCAATGATCATTGTTCTAGTAAATATGGATATGGGAATTATCAAGGAAGGTAACACATCACCACTTTTTCAAATGGTTGACAAACCTTCATTACTGGAAAGCATAAAATGTTCTCAGGCTGATGATGAAGAGTTTCAATAGAAAAATAATGCTATAAATGATGGAAAGATGACTGACTTTTCATATGAAGGTGTGAGTTTGAAATTCAGAAAGAGGCTTTGTATTCCCAATATTCCTGAACTAAATATGGAACTATTGGATGATTTTCATAGCTCTAATTTATCTATACACCATGTTAGCTGAAATATGTTTATAGATCATAAGGAACAATTTTGGTGGGAAAACATAAAGAGGTAGATTGCTGATTACGTGTTGAGATGTTTAGTTTGTCAACAGGTGAAGGCTGGAAGAAAAAATCTTGGCGGAGTCACGCAACCCCTTCCTATACCTATGTGAAAATGGGAAGATATTACGATGGAAATTTTATTGGTGATACCAATGACTCCAAGAAATAATGATGCGATATATGTCATTATTAACCATCATACAAAATTAGCACATTTTCATGCTATAATAGAAGATTTTACACTTTAATGTTTATTAAGACTACATATTAATGATGTTGAAAGGCTTCATGGTGTCACCTCATCAATTGTTTCTGATCGTGACCCATGATTTACATCATGATTCTATAAGATTATTCAGATGTCCCAAGATACTGATCATCATTTCAGCACTACCTACCATCCACAAACTGATGGACAATCCGAATGGACTATTCAAACTATGGAAGACATGTTTAGGTCTTGTTCACTTGATTTTCAAGGCATGTGGGATATATAATTATCTCTCGTAGAATTTTTTTTATAACAATAGCTTCCATAAAAGTATACAGATGGTACCATAAGAATAGTTTTATGGAAAGAGATGTCATACACCAACATGCTGGGATGGTGATGGTGGAAGAATGCTCATAGGACCATAAGTTGTTGAGGAAACGTTGGAAAGGTGAAGATTATCCAAACCCATATCAAATCATATAATTGTCGACAAAAGATCTATGTAGATAACTGAAGAAAGGACATGGAATTTCCAGAAGGAGATCAAGTTTTCATAAAGTTATCTACATGGAAGTGAATTATACGAATTATTAAGAAGGGAAAATTAAGTCTTATGTACATCAGACCTTTTAAAATTCTTTACCAAACTGGAGATGTAGCTTACCGTTTTGAAATTTCTCTAAGTATATCTAATGTTCACAATGTGTTCCACGTGTTAATGTTATGAAAATTCATGCCAGACCAAACACATGTACTCACTCATGAAGAAGTATTACATGAGCACGACTTTTCTTATTGTGAAGAGCCTATCAAGATTCGTGATACCATAGAAAATGTGATGAGAAATCGGATGAATCATCTGGTAACGGTTCATTAGAGGAACAATAATATGGAGGAAGCAACATGTGAGCCTGAGTAGCATCTGTTGAAGATATACCCAGATCTTTTTAGGTAACATTTTGTGAATATAGAGGAAAAAAATTTTGTAAGGAGGGGATAATGAAACAGCCTAAGGATTTAAAAGTAAATATTGAATTTATTTTATTATCTATCTATTAAACACAACTTTTCCTCTACTATGTTTGGTTTTTTGAAAATTGGCCATCTAGAGTTCTGACAAGTAAGTCCATTGGAGTCTCATAGAACCCACGTGATTTTTGGTGAATAGAAACGCATCCTTATGAATAGTAATATAAATAGTTATATGACCATTAATAATCATAAATGATGATATTTTTTTATTTTCATAACGTAATAAGATAATGAGATCTTAATTCATTTTTCAATGTGATATAAAACTAATTATACCTTAAAATTTTTATTTTTCAAATAAACTATGATTTTATTTAAAAATTAAATTTATAATATTTAAAAAAATATTCTTGAAAAATGGAGTTCAATTTTGAATTCTATACGTCGAATAATGTTGGAGGGATTTTTTGGTATTTTTATAAAATACATGATTTTTTCGTGAATAGTAAAAAAAATACCATTTTGTGTTTTTTATATTTTAATAAAATCATAATGACATAATAATTAAAATAAAAGGCTGGTAGAATTTTTAATAGTCAAATAGGACATGAGGTGTCCCATGTGGTTAAAACCATGGTCAAAAACCATTGAAAAGGCCATGGTTTGGAAAAAACCACTAATGAGGTGTCCCTTTGAAATTATTAAATAACTCTGTCTCTTCTTCTATAAATACCCACTAATCCATTTGTGTTCATTCATTCCAAATCCACAACCCTCAAATCTCTTGTGGTTTTACCTCTCTATGTGTCCTCCCAAGGCATTCTTAAGTCCCCAAGGTCTCAACATTCATGTTCTATGAGTTACTCTTCTAGGTAAGAAAATACTCCACCCTCCCCTGTTAGTCGACACTTTTTTTAGGTTATATCTTTGAATTTGAATTTTCATATATTTGAGTTTGATTTTTTGTATTCCCATTAAAGTCCTATTTATTTCCATATGATGATTAACATTTTCTCTCTTATCTTTTTATTTTATGAAATTTTATGCTACATTGTTAGGATGCCGAATTTTCATAAGGGATCTCTCAACTTTTCTTTTATTTTCATGTTCATAACTTTTATTTTCCTCTTATCACATCCTCTTCACAAATGATCATGATAACTCTAGTATCATCTTTATTCTTGAATTATATAATTTGAACGGATGAACCATCATCAATATCCTCCCTCTTTCCCCTTTTTATTCTATAAACAAAATCAATGTCAATGAGGATCCAATTTATAGCCCTTGTGGAAGATGAAGTTTTGTTATTGAATTTCTTCTTCATTACTGGTCATGGAAAAACATTGTTGGTTGAACCAGTCTATAATATATGTATTATAACCAAATTAATATTCATGAACCAGTATATGTGAATACTATTAAATAATAAGACCAAACTACTTCATAATAAAAAAATTCCACTGAAATAATCTAAGTGAATATCCTTAATAATTCATCTAAGGATTCATCATTTTTTCATGAATCTAAATGATATAAATGACTATTAAAACATACAGATGTTCATAAATAAGATATGAACTATATTTGTTGGAACCTGGTGCTCTGCCTTCACTTTCTGTTAAGTGAGGCACCGTGAGATAAACTCTGCTACTGATTTCTTCATTCCCACCCACCAGTGCTAACATCGGAGGTCCTATTACATTTTCACCACTACAGGATGTACCGCTAGAGGGGACGTATGAACCTCCCTCAACACATCCTTGCACATCACCACTGATACCATAGTATGTCCTTTGAGGATGATGACATGCTCCCCACCTTCCAAAAATCCATCAGGTGCCTGGCATGTGGATATCTGAGCACATCAATCCTTGAATTCAGTGTTCCCATGTTGCGCCTCCCTGACTCACTGATGAGGTGGGGGAGTAACTATATGAGACTGAAGATAAGTTGATCTATCTTGATCCATGTAAGATATCTGTAAAGCAGCTAGCTGCCCTGTCGCCTATCTAAGAAGATGCAGGACATACCCCATTATGAGTGCATTTTCTACCATGTTCCCTTCCCTGCAATATATAGACTATCTCATAGTCATAGTCTTGGAGGAACTCTAGCAACTTTCATTGGGAACTCAAAAATCAAAAATTCCTACTACCATGAGGGCAAGGCTGACCGACTCAAAAGTGATCGGATGCACCCTTCTATGCATGAGTTTAACCTAGGGTTCCTGGGTTTCCATTTTTTCTGACTAAGGAAAACCTCATCCCCAGATTATTGATAAACCACAAAATTTTTTCCTAAAACAGTCAATCTGAGTATGAATTGTGGATGTCCAGTCATTCCCAAACTAACTTTATAAGACCTCAATGCTTCCACCAAGAGGTTCCAACCAAAACTCTCACCACAAGTGTTATATGACAGCGTCAGTATATGTGTGATTATCAAGTCTCCTCCCAATGGTATCTCCATACATGTGGGTCAAGTCAATGGTTTAACTAGAAACTCGAGAACATGGACAAGATTGGTGGAAGGAATGAATTTTTGGTACCTATGTCTATTGATATGATAGCTAGTAGTAGAAACAGACCGTACCTCGAATCATTGCTAGAGCCATTGGGTTGCACTCCCTGACCACATGCAACTACTCTCTTCCCATGTCCTCCAGTTTCCTGAGCCTGACGGGGACCACAAAGAGGAGTGGTTGTAATATGTTAAAATTTACACCACCTCATGATGATCACATAGCTCTTCTTCCATGTATTCAGCCCTACAGATTCATCTATCCCAAACACATCCTCTTCCCGAAAGATTCTTATACGCCCAAGTCTCTGAGACTGGCTCTAGTTTCATGTTTTACCACTACTAACATTCACTGGATGTATCCGCTCATCCAAGGAACATTCAAACACAAAGGTATTCTCTAGCAACCCAACATAAGTACGAATGCAAAGAGGAATAGTACGGCCTCAGACGTCCTTAAACACACTGTGCTCGAAAGCCTGTAACCTGAAGCTCTGATCATATCGTATTCAATGAGTTCCAGGAATGATCGATACGCCTTGATGAATACTCATCTACCGACACGTCGTCCTGCCAATTTCATAGAAGCTCTAGAGAACTCTCATCCACCTCCTCAAGCCAGTCCTCATCTTCCTGTGAGTCATGCTCGCCTCGGAACTGGAGGGGTATCTGATGCTGAATCAGGCGTAACGAACTAAGCCTATATGTGTCCTCTACCGGTACTGCAGGTTTTAACTGCTGACCTACGGGCAGTGATATAGATTACCCACTACCCAAATGTACTATATCAGATAATGGTCCATGTACCGAAGTTTCATCACTATGCAGACCATCCTCATGGTCACTCGCTGAAAAAGGCTAGTAACTAAGATCACAATCTGCTCTACTGGTGTATCAACTGGGTCGAAAACTCTAGCCACTGCCTCCAGCCAGACCTCAACTACGTGGGAAACTGTCTCGCCTTGAAACCATGGAGGCCTCTACTACTGGAACTCCTGCAACACGCTCAGTCGGTGTTCATCATCCCCTAGTGAGGCTGGTGGTATCCTCTACCCAATGGGTGGTGCTGCTGCTTGTACACCACCTGAAAGTGCCGACATAATAAGAGGGCCATTGGCCATAGCCTCATCGCTCGGAGGGCTGTCATCATGTACTCTCTTAGGAATCCAATCTGGCAGTCTATGCAGCAGCATCCTAATAAAAAACAGGTGTGCCAAAACAATTATGTTATACCTGTTGAGCTGACTCAATAAAACACAAGAAAACTTTTCAAAACACAGATGCAATCAGTGTTTTTCTTCATAGAGTCAAAAATCAGTAGTCAGGGTCTTGGTGTATGGATGCGTCAGTCACCACACCCACACTGGATTCCCTAAACTGATAACCACACTCAATACACATAACACTATTTCTGTTAAAAATTTTAGAGTCCTATGTTCTACGGTATAACCGACTCCTCTAATGCCAATTTGTTACGAACCATCTCGTAGGGAATGTGCCATGAATACCCCATGCTTGCCTTCAATAGGCCAGGGGCTAGAAAATAGCACTGAAAGGTGTATTCCCTAAAACCAGGAAGGCATTGCATTTATAACCTGTAAACACATGCAACGATGCACAAAGAAGGATACGAACACAAGTAAACTCTATAGTAAAAAAGAATGTGTATTGTAAGAATAGGGGGCCATAATACAAACCCATCTCGAAAGTACAATAACACTAAAAATTGCATGTAAACTAGAACAACTCTTATGAACACCCACCAAGGGTCCTACCTAAAGGGTAGGTACACCTCTCGAATGGTCGTATCTAATGTACACCTCGTCTAATGTCCACCTACGAGTTACCTCCAGTCCTGGTACTCTGGTCCTCAGTCAGCATAGTCCGTCTTCTGCACCAAACAAAACAAGGATCGAGCGTAGCCCGTGCAAGGGTGAGTATAACGGTACTTATTAGGGGCCCCTAGACCCTCAATGGTATCATGAAATCCACAAAGGATAAACCACAAATCTTGTAACATCTGACAACCATATATAGATATATGACCATACATATACCCAAGTTATCAAGTATGCCCATCTCATTCATGAGGAAACACAAGGTCCAAACTCAAAATCCAAAACCTCAACTGTTCTAAAAATTAAGGAAAAACATGAAGGTATCATCGCAAAGCTATGTACAACATAGGTAACACGACACATAAGAATACCAAAAAGGTATCACCACAAAGGTAAGTACAACAAAGATACATCATACTGAAGAATACCACAAAGGTATCACCATGAAGGTATGTACCATGAAGCTACGCCACATAGAATAATACAACCAAGGCATCACCACAACGGAAAGTACCACACAGAAGAATACCACAAAGGTATCACCATGAAGGTAAGTAACACACATGTACGCCACACAAAAGCATACCACAGTGGTTTCACCACGAAGGAAAGTGCCACACAGTTACACCACACAGAAGAATACCAAAAAGGTTACACCATGAATGAACTTACCACAGAGGTATTCCACATAGAAGAATACCCTGAAGGTATCCCCACGATGGTAAGTACCACACAGGTACGCAACATAGAGGAATACCACCAAGGTTTCACCATGAAGGAAAACACCACACAGGTATGCCACACAGAATAATACCAAAAAGGTATCACCGCGAAGGTAAGGAATCATCTCAAACTAGGTATAATTTAGGTATGGTAGTAAAGATGATTATATGTAACTACTAAATCATATTACTCTGTTAAGAGGCAGACCCACATAGGATCCTAAATCAGCATACCCAAATAGGATTCTTGTACATCATCTGACACACATAGGATCTTAGTACAACAGACCCACGTAGTATCCTAGAGTAGTCCCGCGTGGATTCCTAGAGCTGATCCATGTGGGGCTCTCAAACATCGACCCACAAAGGATCCCAAATCATATACAAACATAGGATCCATTTCTCATGTTACAACCAGGTATAGGGTTCCCGCACTAAGTTCTCTTATTTTCGAGAGGGTCCGATTCTCAAGCCACAGGTCGATAATTAAACTAAGATGAAGTCCCACAATGAAGCATCCCAAAGGAAAAACATGTAAAAGGGGTCTCAATGAAATAGAAGGTGCGTCAATCGGATGATCGGTCTATAAGTTATTGGAATTTATGCCCAGATGCCCTGGTTGGATTTCTGTTCAATCCAACCCAACCGTACCCCAACATTATCCAAAACTCAAGTGCGGTATACGTAAAGGACAATCTAGTTCATAGGTTTCTGTATCTGTAGAAGGTTCTTCAAATGGACCCACGTAACTCAAGTTACACCCAAATGTGTAGAAGGGGTCAAAACCGGTCCGGGTATGGTCCGAACCGGCCTGACCCGGCCTGGGCCGACCCGAACCGGGTCTCGCCCTACCCTCCGGCGTAGCCCGCATGGAGGCCCTCACAGGGAAGTCCACTGGGCGGCCCACAGGGAGGAGACCCACGGTGCGATGGAATGATGTGCGACAGACCGCGGTGAGGCACCCCACGGGTCTCATCGGCTGGCCAGATGGCCAGCCTCCTCCACACAACACTGTTGCGCGCCGCGCCTCCACCGACAGACAGCTCGGTCAGACGCCCTACCCTCTCCACTGTGGCACAAGGTCACAACTCTTGCACGTCATGTGGAATAGTCATGTGTCTCCATTCCCTTCCTGTGGCCGACTTCCTCATGCCGCCGCCCTTGCTCCGCCATGGACGAAGGGCCATGGCCCATCCCTCGTGGCACGATCGCGCCACCGCCTTCGTCACGACCAACTGTGGTTCTGGCCGCTGCTCTCAAGTCCCACCGGTGCCAATTACTGACACCAGTTTCCATCCTCCACCACTGTGAAGTCCATGTCAAAACCCACAATGATTGCAGAGAGGTCGGTCCATGTTGGTTTGGCCCGCACCCTCCGCGTTAGGGCGGTAGCAAGAAGCTCAAAAATTCTTAAATAACGAAGAACAACAAGATTGGGTAAGGGGGTTTTCAAAACAACAAACCCTACCTTGATGGTTCTAAAGGAGGAGGCACGGGGAAGAAGATGAATTCATTGGGTATGTCTTCATTCATCACTCCTGCAAGAAGCCTCCAATGAAAACACTCGATCATCATTGTTTCGTTCGTGGTTCGGGGTCGCTCATCATGACATGCCGGAACGGGCTCCGTCTTCCAACTGTTGGGAATCACGACACTTTACCATAGATTCGACACTTGGTGATTCCAAGCCAATTCCTCCCCCAAAAACTCTATATAAATAGGAGAGGGGGAAGGTAAGTAATGATCATGGAATTTATGAAGGTTTATTTAATAGGAACCTTCCTAAATTCCGACGACGCTATTACTTACAATTTGAAAGATCAAGCCATTTAACATTCATTGGCGCAATTTAATGGGATGATTCCAAGGGTCACAACCCTCACTAAAGATGGAGTTTAAGGTGGTCAGGTGGTTCCCACCAATATGAATTTAATTCCGGTGGTTTAATAGCTCAGGTGGTCCCCACCACTACACAAACAAATTGGGAGGTTTTAAAAATAATATAAAAGTTGTTCATTATTTTATTTTCATTCTCTTATCTCTCCCATTAAATTTAATGAAAAATATCTTTCACCCTTGACCTAATGTGGTCAAGGTGAACGTCTCCTTAAGAGAATATTGGTGTTATGAGGTCAAAAGTGCCCTCATATTTCAGTATTGAGAACCAGTTCAAATGTTATAAAGCTCCGCTTGTGCGTTTATTAATGGTACACAAAAAAAATTGAACAAATTATAACAGTCACCCTTGACCCGTTCCGGTCATGGTTAGGCTCTGCCTAAGTAAACACGCCCCAACGAACCGAATAGTGCTCTCGGATTCTCAATCCGAGTTACCATTTAGAAGTTATGAATTTTACTATAAAATAATTGTCACTTAATTATTTTATTTACGGCCAAAAACTAACTTTCACCAGTGGCCCACACAAACCAATGTTAGCATCTTCCTAAAGAGATAATACCCTCAAAAGTTCAGTGGTGGTTTTGGATTTTCAATCCATGTTACCGTTTGTGAGTTTTATGCATTTGAACAATAAAATAGTTTATATTTGTTTTTATGATGAAGCCATTTTTGAGTTTTCTCACATGAGGACCGCGCTGACTAAACTTAACTCGCGCTTAGGGTAAACCCGCAATCCTGAATGCAACGGCGCCCTTATATTTTTTATCTGAGTTACCCTTTAAGAGATATTCTACATTTTTAGGAAAGCTTCTTACACTCGCTAATTAAAACTCAACCAAACTTCGACGGATAATTTTGGGCACTCCGGGCCGCGGAATCGCATGCTATCAAATTTCGCAGTCTCGAAATAACTCCATATAAATAAAAAAAATTTATGGAATTTCTCGGACAATACAACCAAACTAAAATTTTCATCAAAAAAATATTTTAATAAAATGGGGAATATGTAATCAAAATCGTTAATGAAAATATAATAATAAGGGAATAAACATGATAAATAATAGAAAATTATTAATCAAATAACATATCATGATATCATGATAGGCATGGAACCTGGATAATCCCATGAAGTATTGATTATACATATATGAAACATAATAGAAAATAATCATGGGAATATGGTTGCAACATAGAGAACAATATAGAATGACTCCAGGATAACACAGTACACAATATTAAATGGTGGATAGAGACTAATCCAAGACTAGGATTACTCTATAATCACAAATTTATTGTCTAGTTAGACATTCACATTTCCCAATTAATTAGAGTGTTTTCTAGGTTAACCGTTAAATATATGAACATGTATAATTGTGCCACACAAGGAAATAATTCATAAGGAACAAGAATTAAAAAAACCCCATGTGAAGGAAATGGGTTAAATTATCATATCTTATAACATGGAAAAATTTCATTTCATAAATAATTTCATAAAATGAGGTTTGAAATCATTACATTAAGATCCTAGAAATATATAGATATGTAGGACATGACAATGAATACCATGTCAATTAGTGACATAAAAATCAGAGGATAATTAATTTTGTATGTATTCCCTTTATGTGGCGTTTTAGCAATAAGGGAAATTATTTATTAAAGGGAATTGGGGAATAATGATTTATAGAAAACCAAAAAATAAACGTAAAAGATTTTAAATTATAGATTTAATAATTCTAAATACCATGAAAGGTTTAAAACATTACAAAGTGTTCAAATAGAAATGAGGAATGAATATATAAATTTATTTAAATTTTCTCTACCTAAAAAATGAAATTGTTATAGGTTCCATTAGAAGATGTATTTTTCCAACAACTGATAGTAAATTTAATTAGGTTTATAGAGTTTTGAAATATATATAATATATAAGGATTAAATAAGAAGTGAATAGTTAAAAATTGAGTAAAAGAAAGAGAATGTATAACCCAAATAAAATAGGGTGGTTCAGAGAGATATCATAACTCTTGTTTGGATTATTTTTCCAATTTAACACAACACCATGAATAGTAAAATATGATTTAATAAATATTATATATATATCATAAGATAAAAATATTTTATTTATTATTAAGATATTTTTTTAGTTTATTTTCATTTAATTGAGGTATCAATTATGTTGATAATTTACTAATTTTCTGGGTGTTATGTATATATTATCATTATATATTGTTGATACTTTTTGAAATAATTGAATGATGGTACTGAAAGTCATAAAGTGAAATAAATTAATATTAATTTCCTAAAAATATTTAATGGTCAAAATTATAATAACCATAAAATTAGTTCGTTTAGTAATTTTTATCATCCATCGTGAACTACATATAATTTATTTAATTCAATTGTTAGTAATTAATTTTAAAAATGTATATGGTTATAATATAGTTATTATTAACTTATTCTAACATTAAAATATACCTATTACCATCCATGAATCTAGTGGATAAATGGGATATACTGTCTTATGGAGGTGTTTAACCAACCATATTGTGAGAAAATTTTTTATTTTATAATAAATTGATGGGAGGGTAGAAAAATGATATTCAAGCATAATAATAACATATAAATATATTTATTATATAAATGTTTTTATTTCTCTCGTAATGGAAAATATATGTTTTTTTGTAAAATTATGATAATATTGAATGACGTTTGGTTGTTAATTTACATCATTCATTGGTTTTATCCTCTTAAGCTACCCATTAAGGATAAATTTATTGGAATTTGGTGACGTAAGAGCCAATTGTAAATTGTTTATAAGATATGTATTATAATTTTATAGGAATTTAGATACATCCTTGGATAATTAGATATTAAGAGAAGAGGATGTGATGGTGTTATTTATAAAGTGGGAGTTGTGTTTTCGAATATTATATTCATTGGTTTATTTCATTTAGAAATATAATCAATAGTGATGAATCTTATGATGAAATATAGTAATTATTTTTTTGGTTTTCATATGATATGTTCATACGTTATCCTATATGAAATAAATAAGGTATTTAGGATTTAATATTAAATTCAATATTCACCCATATTTCACCATTTAACCAAAATAACACAATTTTTGAAAAACAAAAAAATTCACCTCAACCATTACTCCTCAATTAAATTACCTAAAAACAATTTATGGAAACACTCTCTTACATATGAGAATTAATTTAAAATAAAATCATTATTAAATTGAAATGTTCCAATTTTTACATTATGATCAATTTTTACCATTTTAAAGAACTACTTATGGTATCATTAAATTAATTTATTATTATAATATAAAATTATATTAAATTATAAAACATTTCTATATAAATAAATTTTATTTCAAAAATTTATTATTTTTATAACAATATAAATAACACATATATGTTTTACTATAATTGAAGGACTAATTTTATAATTTTTAAAACGTTTAATTATTTTAATTATAATATAAAATTGATATATTTTCTATTTATAGATAAAATAAAATTTACTTTTTCAATTACATAGGTGATGTTACTACTCTATATTCCATTAAACTATTTGTGATAGTAATTTTACGATTTCATTAATATTATGGGTTTCCTAACTTTTAAGAATGACAAATAATTATTCAATTCCTCATCAACATCAATTTAATTTTATTGTTTTATTTATTCTCAGCTTAATAATTAACATTTTATTACATATATTCTATTTAATTTTTACAATGTAGTTATATGTGAGATTATTCATGGGGATCAAGTATGTCCATATTTTCATATTATAGTTATCATGTTTTTTTAACCTTTTATCCATTATAATATTTTCAATTCATAAAGATATATTTATTATCCAAATATTATATTTAGTGGAATATTATTAAAAAATTAAATTCTATCATGTAGTCTATGTACAATATATAATATTATATTACTAAATATGAATCATTATAAATTATTATAAGGGGAACATATATTGGTAAAATTTTGTGTTATTATGGTGGTAATTTGTGCAAAATTTTTATAGGTATGGATACTGAACCCAATCCACCATAACACCTTTTCTACAATGATACAATTGGAGATGGTCCTTGAATTATACCTATATCACCATGTTTTATGTTATCCACACCTATTTAGGATTTCATGAACTATTGATATAATTTCAATTTACAGTTTTTTATAATTATCCCCTAATATTATGTAATGGTATAGGTTTTTAGAATTTATATTATTTTCCAACCATTAAGGATATATGGGAAACCCATATTTTGTAGTTTTCTAATCAATAAGAAAATTCTCACATACAATTTTCTCTAATTTTCTTCCCATGTAACCATTTCTATGATGTTGATTTGTTTCCCTTACAAACCATTTGAGCTTAACCATTTCTTATGCTTCCTTTCCCTATGTTATGAATATATGTATAACATATCAAATGTCTTGAGAGGGGTATATAAGAGTTTTATTATTGTGTACATTCCAATTTCATTTTAAAAATATTATTATTATTTAATTGGTCTATAGAGATACTACACCAAATGTACCTTTTGATTATTTTAGATTATCATGATACCTAATGTTTAAAATATGATAATGATGTAAAATAATGACATTTTTTGTAATGGTTCATTATTGGGAATCATTCCAAAAACCTCCAAACGAATACTTAATTGTGTGACCTATTTTTCCATGGTTTAAAAATATTTTGTCTCAAATTATTATATCATATGAAACATATAATTATATATTGAAAAAATAATACTAAATATTGTATAATATACCTAACATAATAATAACAACCGAAATAATCTTGACACATTACATGGTAAATTAATTTTCTCTTGTATCACATGAAACATAATCTTTATTTGTCAATTAATCCCCTTAATTTCTACTTGGGTACTAATTTTTACTCTATATTCTATCAAAATCAATTCCAATCCCCATGGTGTGATGCCTATGTAATCATAAAACCACAATAACTCATATAATTTCAATGATGAAATAAGTTATAATTTTCATGGAATTTCCATGAATGTGGGAAAAATAATTCCAATAGATCAGTATTGAATGATAAATACTCAATTATATAACAATTTTATAAATACATAAAATCTCCATTAATTTTCCCTTAGGAGGATTCAATCAATCTTAGTCTAATACATGCCGATAATTTTCCCAAATACATAAAAAATAATGAAACTCTTTGAGGAATTAAAAAAATACATAATTCATGGAAATATTCTAAGCAAAGGGATAGGTGAACACCTAAACACTATATAATGTTGTATTCGTATGAGTTATTGAACGTTAATTTGAAAGATAAATATTATACTAAATCTGTCCCAATAAAGGCCTTCATAAATTCCTTTTCTTAAACATAGATTAAGAGGGAAGTCAATCTCCAAGAACACATTAATACTTTTTATTATTAATAAATATATTTTATAATTAATCAAATATTGAATAAAAAATCAATAATTTAATGATTAAGACAATAATGTTTATTTTTTGAGGATAATTCTGGGTATGATTATCTACCAAACATTATTGTATTATGATTTTATATGTGTTCATGAAATCGTTTTTTTCATAGAAAAATCCAACATTTTATTTATCCAATATTATGAATTGCATATCTATAAATATGTGTATGAAGCCCAAGATTTATTTTTTATCCCAGTAAATATTTTTTATAATAAATAATTATTTAATATATATAAAAAGGCTATTCAAACCCTATAAATTTGTATGTTCAGAAAAAATTATTTATGGATGAAATTAGTTAGTTAAAAAATTATTTTTTTATTATATTTAAGAAACCCTAGATATAAATTTTAAAAATACAAATCACAGTTTTTAACATCAAATTTTTTTATAATAAATTTATTATTCCATTTAATATTTTTTATTTATATTTTAATATATTTATAGAGTTTTGGATATATTATAAAGAATAGTAGGCATGGATCAATTTTTTATGTAATTATTTCATAAATTTTTAAGTCATAATATACAGCTAATATAATGTAATAGTTATGTAATTCTATTTCCAAATAATGTTTATTAAATAATTTTATTAATAATTATATAAACAATATATAAATCAATGAATTAAACATTACATTTGGAAATATTTCATGGAATAATTATCAATTTTACTATTTGAATATATATCCAAATTTAGGTGGAAAATGAGAAATTATGAAATAAACAAGTATTTGTATTATTTCTTAAAATTTCAGAGTACATTGTGTAAGATCCAATATTTCCATTATGGTATGTCATTTCACACATTTTAGTTTAATTAATTTCATGAGGTCGAAATAGTGTATCCCTATTCATTAAGATGGAGCAGGGGTGTTATGAGGGTTTGGGACTTAGAAAAGGGGGAAAGGATTTTTCAGGTAATGTCATATGGTCTGCACATGGTTAGTCATGATTGTGCTGACAACCCAGGTATACCGTGCAGAATAAGGATTTTTGGATAGTAGGATATACACAGTTTGTGCGCGGTTTGGAAAACCGTGTAGGTAACCTTTAATATGAGGCTATATTTTGAGAGCAGCATCTACACGGTTTACGCACAGTTTGGAAAACTGTGCAAGTAAATTGTGCAGCCTAGAAACTTTTAAAAACATTTCAAAAATGTATTTAATGTATTTTTATATACACCTCAGTATATCCTCATTTATTCCTCTTTTGGACCCTATCAACTAACTAAAGTCTTCTTGGGCTTCCAAGGTTCAATCTCCTTCATCATATGTCCATTTGGAGTGTCGTCAATTGTTTATTGATGATCCAGGTAAGGCTAAACCACTCATTGGTTCATAATCATGATTTGGGTTGGTACCACTCTATTATCTTATTTCAATTCTCTCAAACCATTATTTTTCGGGGATTTTTAGTTTAATGATTCAATGGTTGGTTGAATCAAGATATAAGGCTTCGGTTGAGAGTGCGTTCTCCAACAGATTCAAGGTAAGTGGTATACTAGTTATATCCCATGGTCTTGTGTAGATCTGTGTAACGCCTTGAATCCGGAGCCCCTCCACTGGTTCCCCATACCCATTTCTCCACATGAACTCAAGCACGTTTCCCCAAATGCCAGAGGCTTCCGACTAGCAGCGAGGGCCTTGGTGAGTCGGTGGGGAAACTATGCCCTCATTCGATAAGATACAACAGAAAAACACCAGTCAATAGCGGAAGCAATAATAACATACATTACAACTGAAACCAAACAACAGAAGAAATGAATACACCTAGTAATTATGATAATGATGCAGCAGGTACAAGTATCTAAAGAAAACATCAAACACAACAATGTGCTGAAGTACAACTGAAACCAAGTGCAAAAGAAAACAACGTAAACTCCTCAGCATCGCGAGCCACAGCTCGGTCCCATGCTCCCCAGATCCAGTGCAATCAAGATCCAAAAGTAGAAGGGCACCTTCCCTTATCTATACCTACATCAACATAATCTTCTTGGGACCAAAAGCATGGCCCCAACAGGGTGTGAGATACAATCCCATTAGGCAATCACCCAAAGATTTGTGCCTAACAGTCAATGAATAGATGGAAGTAATAAAACAAGAAGATGTAAACATGATAGCACAAATAGATACAATCCACAGTTCTAACATACAAGTACACAAGTAGACAACCAGCAACAAAAGAATACAGGTAAACCTTGAGGAGGCACACACAGTCTCACCCATATGGTTGAGCTAGAAAGTAGACTCTCTAGGGAAGCACTCACAGTCAATTCCCTCTATTGTCTTGTATCGTACTAAAGGCTCTTTGGGGAAGCTGTAACACTTCGAGCTTCCATGACACGCTTCTAATTCAATAATGTAATAGCTTTCATTGTGCGCAACATCGAGTTCTAACACACTGCAACTAATCAAAGTAGCCGTTATGAATAGTAATAACCACTTTTTAAAATTATAGAAATTTTATATTTCAAAATGGACTTTATTTTTTTATTCATAATATTGAAATTATCCAAAGTTGAATTTTTTGTAATTTTCTGAGAACTTCCAATTTTTTATGAATAATGAAAATTACTTAAAACAACTTTTTTAATCAAAATAATTTATAGTGATAAATTATACTATTTAGTGGTTTTAAAGTATAATTAGAATACATTTTTACAATTTTATCCAAAGGTGGTCATTAGAATTAATTTAACATTGAAATTTGACATAAACAATTGTCAATCTTTTGATATAAATTGTTTCTTAAAAACACGCTATTTGTTGTAACAGCGGGAATTAATTATAAAATTAATTAATGAAACTTATATGTTTGTAATTTTGTAAAATAGACATCATTTTTGAATTCGGAATATCAATTATAGCTTACGGTGAAATTTTGGCATTGTTCTGAAAAACTTCAATTTTTGATGAATAGTGAAACCACTAAGTGATAGTTAAATAACTGATTTTTCGTTTAAATGAAATATTATCACTTCTGTGATTTGATTTTCAAAAATCCAATATACATGGTTGTCATTAATAAGTAAAATTTGGTTCAATGAGATTAAAATAATTTTTTGGTGAATAGTAACTTTTAAGTTCTTAATCGCGATTAGAGGTAATTAGTGTAGTTTAAGGTAAAAATAATGTTTTAATAATATGATATGAGCTTGACACTTGTCCGACTCCTATTGGATGAGTCATTGCCGACCAAGACAACTCATGGGTCAACTTGGGGACCCCATGGAGCCACTTTGGTTGGAAAATGACATTAATATATATTTATTTAATGTTAAAATTAAATTGACACAAACATGAGTTATTTTACTAAAATAGTTTTTACGTGGGGTTACACAAGTCCAAATTTTGACTATAAATATTAATTAGAAAGATAAAAAGATTTCCTACATCATAGTATTTTTTTATAATTTTTAGACATTATATAAATTAAATTATTTATGACATCATTATGATGCAGCGATGACCTCATTATTTAACGATATAAATAAAATGAGAAGATAATGCAAACTCCAAGGCTTACACTTGTCCAAAGCCTATTGGATGACGAGATTTCGAAACCTTATCACCTTAGCCTCGAATTATATAAGTGTGGGACCTTTAGAATCCGAAAAGCATTGTGAAAAAATGTAACATTTCAATCGTTCCAAAAGAGCCCCTCCTCTCCACTTATAAAAGGCCCCCACCTCTCCCACCTTATTCACACCTTCAAGCCATTTGGCTCGGCCAAACACTAACCAAATACTCTCCCAACATCCATCTCTTACTCCTAGAAGCCTCACTTTGGGCAGAACGCTTCCCAAGGAAGCCTTTGGCTCAAATCAAAAAGAGTTACCCGATTTTGAGGTAATGTCTTCTTTAATGTTGTTTTGTTTTATTTTTCTTCTACAACCCCCTAAACTATTTTTATTCATTTCTTTTGTAACAACACCAGTATTCTCAATATACTAGTATGTTGTTATAAGAAGGATTCGAGCTACACTTACACACACCTACATCTAATGGTTAAAGAACATACGGTTTCTGTGGATGGCGAATTTCTGCCTCACGAAACGATGATTGTTCAACACTCATATAACAACTTCAAAGGTGGCCATTAAGATGTCACTATTTTTATATATGATATATAATATGTTTATGTTTTACTTATGATTCTTTATTTCTCATTTATGGCATACTTTATGATTTCCATTATGGGTAAAACGCGATAATTTCATTTTAGGAAGTGCGGACTACCGCCCCCTCAAAGTGATTTGAATCGTTAATGCAATATGTGGGATGTATAAAGGATGGAGTAAATGGTATTATACACTATATGATACTGGAATTATATTATACATTTATATCATTATGATTTTGTTCCATTAAATATGAAATTGAAATGAAAGTAGCGTTCATGCGTACGTACGACTTACCGTCTCCATGAACGGTGCATTTCATTTCTTTCCTCTAAATGTTACGTAATATTATAAATGAATGTATATACTGGATATATAAGATATATATGAAATCTAAATCATGAATATAATTTTAGAGATAATGGATATTCTACCACATAAACAACTTGTAATTATAAGAAGTTTATTTTTAACTCAAGTACCAAAGATCGACAAAACGACCGTTATTAACTTAAATAATTAAATAATGTTCATAACATGGTAATAAGGGATATAAAAGGAATAATGAACATGAAAAATCTTCTTATGTAAATATAAATTAACTCTAGTTTATTATTCAGGAGGTTAAAGAACGGTCGAGTCAGGACAAGACGCAAGGTAAGGGAACTTCTTAACCCAATTTCTAATCTTTGGGTTAATCTCCTACTTTCAAATTATGTCATGATATTATTATGTCCTATTTTGTATATTTACTTTCTATATGTGTACCTATAGTTAATACACATAATAGATCTCTTTTATTTTAAAAATGATCTTTTTAAGGACTTCGTCTCAATCTCCTTTCATTGAGGCATATGTGGTTTTATACACAACTTTCTTTTATACGGTGTATAAAACCCTTTGACTTTTACGTTTATTCAAAAGGAATATTATTTATATGAATCATTTTGCTAAACGACAAAAGGGAATGTTTTTCTTTCCGTACTTATGTGGCGACAACGACTTCTACGCCACCGTGACCATTATTTGAGTTTCGGCTTCCTCTACAAGCCATCATTTTTTTTAATGAAAAATAAATACAAAGTTTTAACTTTCTTTTTTTTTGGTATTGAAAATGGTTTTGAAAGCGTTTTTATTATATCAATGTGTTGTATTGATATCGTGTGATTGAAATGTGGAAATGTTATGTTTCCTTTATGCATGTTTTATGTGATACGATTATGTTATGGTTTATGATATGTTTAAACCTATTTATATGAGGAATGTATTGGACTTAATAAGTGACGGGTGGAGCCCGCTATAACTCCTCGATGCATCGGTAGGTCTCATGAGACAACTAGACGTGGAATTGGCCGAGGCCCTTTCCCAATTTGATTTATGTTTTTGGCCTATGCCTTAATCATTTTAGATGTCTTGGCCGAGGCCTTGAAAAAATGTTTCAGAATGTCTGGCATTATACATTCCCTCATTATGAAAGTGGTTATTGATATTGCATGTGATTATTCGACCAGTGGAATATCCATGTGAGGAAGTGAATGGCATTATCTCATTTTACTTTTGCCATATTATGTTGATGTTCAAGTTTAAAAGGCTTTTGTTTTAGTTATACATTGCCTTAAATGTTTATGTTTATATATGAAAGCTTCCGCAATATTGTTATCCTTACTGAGCATCTGAGCTCACCCCTTTCAATGTTTTAATATTTTCTAGGATGTGAAGAAGTATTTTATGAATGACCTGCAGGGATAGTCAGAAGAGGATATGAGTGTGGACTATGAAGACTTTGTTATTAGTTTTTTTTACTTTTTGATGTAATGTAACGTTTAATAATGTATCTAGTGTTTCCAAGGTTACTAAACTAATCGGTCTTTCGAGACTTGATCTTTTGTGATCATGCCAATGTTACGAAGTAATGCACCGACTCTGGGTAGCTGGGGTTGGGGCGTTACAGTTGGTATCATAGACAGTTTAGTACTAACCTTGGAAGCTAGATTTAGACAAACTCTGATTAGAGCACGTAGACCTAAGATGAACTTTGAGGATTAGTATAGAAGAACTTCCTAAAAATTTTGGTATTGTATAGATTTTTTGAGTTTTCCGAGCAATACATCCCTGTTTGGATACGAGCAGGTAGAGGCGGCTCTAGCACAGATGTACCTAGGGGTAAAATCCGAATACACCGCTTTGAGCTAGACTCGAACGGGAACTGGTGCACGACAACGGGCCTTGCTGCACTCTTGGTTACGACACTCCCGAGGGATATGCTTAGGATAATTCCCATTTTCTTTACAAACCACTATGAACGGTTATGAGTATATACTTCCTCAAATAAAATATTTTTATGATTATGGATTATATCCTTAAATAGTTCAATTTATGTTAAGTATTTTACAAGTATGGAATTATGTATTTTGATTCATAAACTGATCTAGTTTATGCCATTGTTTAGAAATGGCGCCTAGTGGAAGAAATGGAAACCGTATCAATGCACGCACTCCATGTAGGGATTGCCCTCCTGCTCAAGATAATTATGGTGGAGCTAGTGATACAACTGGTGCTGATCAGCTTCTCACCGTACTGGGACAACTCACACAGGTTATGAATAATAACTTTACTCGTATGGAGCACCCTGATCCGCAACGTGGAGGATCAATGTTAGATCGATTCATGAGGCAACAACCACCAACGTTCAATGGGAGTACAAATCCCTTAGTAGCCGAGCAATGGATAAATTCCCTAGAGAAAATATTTCAGGCTTTGGGGAGCAGTGAAAGGGAAAAAGTTATCATGGCAGTTTACCGCCTCACTGGAGATGTCGATCAGTGGTGGTCGCTGATTCAAAACACAAAGGAAGATGATGACGTATCGAATATGGAATGGAGGGAGTTCAAAGAGCTTTTATTAGAAAAATACTTTCCTCATGACCATCGGGCAGATATGGAAAGGCAATTTCTGAGTCTGAGGCAGAAGGAGGATGAGAATGTCGCAAAGTATGAGGCTAACATTACAAGGCTACCATTGCATGCTGCCGATTATATACGTAACCCAAGGAGTAAGATTGATCGTTTATTTGATGGGTTAAAACCACTTCTCCGTCGAGCTTTAGTATCAAATTCCTTCTCATCATATGAAGATATTGTCTCATGTGCTATCAAGACAGAAAAGGAATTCTCTAAGTCTTATGACAACAAAGTAAAGCAAGAGAAGAAGAGAACGGGGGAACAAGAGACAGATAAAGGGAAAAAGGGAAAGAAGGATTTTCCATTATGTGATAATTGTGGGAAGAATCACCCTGGTACGTGCCTAAAAGGAATGGGAGTTTGTTATAAATGTGGAGAAAAGGGTCACCAGGCTCGTGACTGCAAGGGAAAGAAAGAGGCTGTCAAAGTTGAATGCTACAATTGTAGGGAAATGGGGCATTATGCAAATGAATGTCCTAAGCGTCAAGTAAACTTACTTCAGAAAAGGCCAAGGGATCAAGGCCAATCTTATGCTGTGACTACAGTTGAAGCAGAATAATTAATGTATTGGTGCTTTTGGACTCAAGGATTATATTCTGGTTATAAGAATAATGTGATATATATAAAGATTGTACTGCAGTACTTTTTGATTTCAGTAAGATTTTAATATGATTAAGGTAATCATATTTTTAGTATGTGACAATAAGAGAAACTTTACTTTGTTTGGGGAATCTGATAAATTGATTTTGGAATTTAGAGAACTTTTAGAGAGAGTCTGGACGGAGGTATTTTGGATAACTATTATGGTTGGAATGGATTAAGTTGAACCATGGATAGTATTGTTTAAGGTTAATGCATTTCTGAAGATTATTTTTGGAATATTATAATACTATAGTTTTAGGAAAAGGACAACCTGTAGGGTGGGGCATAACCCGTCGCGTCGGACAATGCTGCAGGAATCGAACCCACAACCATAGTACGACAAGCCTTTATTTCCTACCACTAGCCTACAGGAAGTCCCTGGTTATTACAAAATAATTTTACTAATCTAAATGGTATGTGTTAACATTTGGAACCTTATACAATTAGGATAAATAGAATATTTTTGAGTTCCATTACCATTTGGAGTAAAAGTTGTGTTGATGTAAAAATTTATTAATGAATGAAAGTATACATAACAAGTATGTATATTCCCCTACGTTCTTAGTAAATCTCCTAAATAAATTCCTCAACATTATAAAAGGTAACTTAAAATAAAAAATTTGTCGGTTAACGTTTCCAACTGGGGATTCAATTACCGTTTAACCAATCACAAGTTTGTGATTTTCTTGTAGTTAAACTTTCTCCTAATCCTGTTTTCTATAACTCTCCATCAGACCTTGATGGTTTGTTTCTCCTCCATATCCATATTTTCATAGAATCCTAGAATGGGCTATATCGGGTGACCTTTGTACTTATCTTGCTTTCTTTTAATGTTATATATTTATTAACCTTATTTCCGATGTGGGTTTTCCTCAAAGGTATTTTCTCTTTTCAACCTTTTATTTACAAAGAAAAATTTAAAATTGCAAGGACAAAATTTATTGAAGGAGGGGAGAATGTAACACCCTGAGCTTCCATGACACGCTTCTAAGTCAATAATGTAATAGCTTGTATTGTGCGCAATATCGAGTTCTAACACACTGCAACTAATCAAAGTAGCCGTTATGAATAGTAATAACCACTTTCTAAAATTATTGAAATTTTATATTTCAAAATGGACTTCATTTTTGTATTCGTAATATCGAAATTATCCAAAGTTGAATTTTTTGTAATTTTCTGAGAACTTCCAATTTTTTATGAATAGTGAAAATAACTTAAAACAACTTTTTTAATCAAAATAATTTATAGTGATAAATTATACTATTTAGTGGTTTTAAAGTATAATTAGAATATATTTTTACAATTTTATCCAAAGGTGGTCATTAGAATTAATTTAACATTGAAATTGGACATAAACAATTGCCAATCATTTGATATAAATTGTTTCTTAAAAACACGCTATTTGTTGTAACAGCGGGAATTAATTATAAAATTAATTAATGCAACTTATATGTTTGGAATTTTGTAAAATAGACATCATTTTTGAATTCGGAATATCAATTATAGCTTAGGGTGAAATTGTGGCATTGTTCTGAAAAACTTCAATTTTTAATGAATAGTGAAACCACTAAGTGGTAGTTAAATAACTGATTTTTCGTTTAAATGAAATATTACCACTTCTGTGATTTGATTTTCAAAAATCCTACATACATGGTTGTCATTAAGAAGTAAAATGTGGTTCAATGAGATTAAAATAATTTTTTGGTGAATAGTAACTTTTAAGTTCTTAATTGCGATTAGAGGTAATTAGTGTAGTTTAAGGTAAAAATAATGTTTTAATAATATGATATGAGTTTGACACTTGTCCTACTCCTATTGGATGAGTCATGGCCGACCAAGACAACTCATGGGTCAACTTGGGGACCCCATGGATCCACTTTGGTTGGAAAATGACATTAATATATATTTATTTAATGTTAAAATTAAATTGACACAAACATGAGTTATTTTACTAAAATAGTTTTTAAGTGGGGTTACACAAGTCCAAATTTTGACTATAAATATTCATTAGAAAGATAAAAATATTTCCTACATCATAGTATTTTTTTTATAATTTTTAGACATTATATAAATTAAATTATTTATGACATCATTATGATGCACTGATGACCTCATTGTCTAACGATTTAAATAAAATGAGAAGATAATGAAAAATCCAAGTCTTACACTTGTCCAAAGCCTATTGGATGAGGAGATTTCGAAACCTTATCACCTTATTCTCTAATTATATATGTTTGGGACCTTTAGAATCCGAAAATCATTGTGAAATAATGTAACATTTCAATCTTTCCAAAAGAGCCCCTCCTCTCCACTTATAAAAGGCCCCCACCTCTCCCACATTATTCACACCATCAAGCCATTTGGATCGCCCAAACTCTGCCCAAATACTCTCCCAACATCCCTCTCTTACTCCTAGAAGCCTCACTTTGGGCAGAACGCTTCCCAAGGAAGCCTTTGCCTCAAATCAAAAAGAGTTACCCGATTTTGAGGTAATGTCTTCTCTAATGTTGTTTTGTTTTATTTTTCTTCTCCAACCCCCTAAACTCTTTTTATTCATTTCTTTTGTAACAACACCAGTATCCTAAATATAACAGGATGTTGTTATAAGATGTATTCGAGCTACACTTACACACACCTACATCTAATGGTTAAAGAACATACGGTTTCTGTGGATGGAGAATTTCTGCCTCACGAAACGATGATTGTTCAACACTCATATAACACCTTCAAAGGTGGCCATTAAGATGTCACTATTTTTATATATGATATATAATAAGTTTATGTGTTACTTATGCTTCTGTATTTCTCATTTATGGCATACTTTATGATTTCCATTATTGGTAAAACGCGATAATTTCATTTTAGGAAGTGCGTACTACCGCCCCCTCAAAGTGATTTGAATCGTTAATGCCATATGTGGGATGTATAAAGGATGGAGTAAATGGTATTATACACTATATGATACTGGAATTATATTATACATTTATATCATTATGATTTTGTTCTTTTAAATATGAAATTGAAATGAAAGTAGCGTTCATGCGTGCGTACGGCTTACCGTCTCCATGAACGGTGCATTTCATTTCTTACCTCTAAATGTTACGTAATATTATAAATGAATGTATATACTGGATATATAAGATATATATGACATCTAAATCATGAATATAATTCTAGAGATAATGGATATTCTACCACATAAACAACTTGTAATTATAAGAAGTTTATTTTTGGCTCAAGTACCAATGATCGACAAAACGACCGTTATTAACTTAAATAATTAAATAATGTTCATAACATGGTAATAAGGGATATAAAAGGAATAATGAACATGAAAAATGTTCTTAAGTAAATATAAATTAACACTAGTTTATTATTCAGGAGGTTAAAGAACGGTCGAGTCAGGACAAGACGCAAGGTAAGGGAACTTCTTAACCCAATTTCTATTCTTTGGGTTAATCTCCTACTTTCAAATTATGTCATGATATTATTATGTCCTATTTTGTATATTTACTTTCTATATGTGTACCTATAGTTAATACACATAATAGATCTCTTTTATTTTAAAAATGATCTTTTTAAGGACTTCGTCTCAATCTCCTTTCATTGAGGCATATGTGGTTTTATACACAACTTTCTTTTATACGGTGTATAAACCCCTTTAACTTTTACGTTTATTCAAAAGGAATATTTTTATATGAATCATTTTGATAAACGACAAAAGGGAATGTTTTTCTTTCTGTACTTATGCGGCGACAACGACTTCTACGCTGCCGTGACCATTATTTGAGTTTCGGCTTCCTCTACAAGCCATCATTTTTTTTAATGAAAAATAAATACAAAGTTTTAACATTCATTTATATTGGTATTGAAAATGGTTTTGAAAGCGTTTTTATTATATCAATGTGTTGTATTGATATCTTGTGATTGAAATTTGGAAATGTTATGTTTCCTTTATGCATGTTTTATGTGATACGATTATGTTATGGTTTATGATATGTTTAAACATATTCATATGAGGAATGTATTGGACTTAATAAGTGACGGGTGGAGCCCGCTATAGCTCCTCGATGCATCGGTAGGTCTCATGAGACAACTAGATGTGAAATTGGCCGAGGCCCTTTCCCAATTTGATTTATGGTTTTGGCCGAGGCCTTAATCATTTTAGATGTCTTGGCCGAGGCCTTGACAAAATGTTTCAGAATGTCTAGCATTATACATTCCCTCATTATGAAAGTGGTTATTGATATTGCATGTGATTATTCGACCAGTAGAATATCCATGTGAGGAAGTGAATGGCATTATCTCATTTTACTTTTGCCATATTATGTTGATGTTAAAGTTTAAAAGGCTTTTGTTTTAGTTATATATTGCCTTAAATGTTTATGTTTATATATGAAAGCTTTCGCAATATTGTTATCCTTACTGAGCATCTGAGCTCACCCATTTCAATGTTTTAATATTTTCCAGGATGTGAAGATGTATTTTATGAATGACCTTCAGGGATAGTCAGAAGAGGATATGAGTGTGGACTCTGAAGACTTTGTTATTAGTTTTTTTTACTTTTTTATGTAATGTAACGTTTAATAATGTATCTAGTGTTTCCAAGGCTACTAAAATAATCGTTCTTTCGAGACATTATTTTTTGTGATCATGCCAATGTTAGGAAGTAATGCACCGACTCTGGGTAGCTGGGGTTGGGGCGTTACAGAAGCACTCAACGTCTCATTCCCCCTGGGGCCCTAGTCAAGGAACTACATAGTCTCTGAGGAAGAACTCATCGTCAATTCCCCCTGTGGTCTCGCATCATATTAAAAGACACACTGGAGAAGCCCTTGCGTTGATTCTCCCTATGGTCTACTACACTAGGCTCTCACAGTCCTGTGTCGAACAGTAAACATGCTCAGCGCTCGTGCATCATCCTAGTAATCCTCAAGAACTACTTGGCTATCAACTAAGGCTCTACAGCATATAAAAGAGACAGTCCCACTATCCTACAACAAGGTATGGAAACTGGAAAAATTCCCAAGATGCAAAACAAACATGGAATATCAACCTGAGTACAAAATTAATTACTCTGCTCACAAGCATAACCCTATACTTCAACAATCAAGCAATTAAGGCAAACAACAGAGCAAAATTGGTAACATGAAATACCCCGTTCAAGGTTATTGGTGGAATTTTCACAAAATATTCATCAAATTTCTACAGAAAGGCACAAACCACCTACCTCGATCCTAGGAGATTGATATACATGAACCTCGACGACAGATTCCCCTTAGAATGACGGAGATCTGAGAAAACGTACCAAACGTTCATCCCATGATAAACTGTAAACGAGGAGGAATCAAGAAACAAGACTCAAGAAGAAGGATGAAATCACAACTGCAATTCCAATGCAACTGACCATGCTCGAACCGGAGAACGGACGGCGAGGCGGGAGTTCGTCGAAGATTCGGTCATACGAGAAAAAAACGTACACAGCGTGTAATTCAGTTTTCTGTTCCTTGAATTAACCGGCCTCTACCTCACCGTTAAACACCGTGTGTGTGGCCCGGACATGGCCATCACACGACTTCGAGTGAAAAAGGGAGTTCACGGCGTGTACCCAGAAAGTACATGGCCCGTACTTCAAAAATTTCCAGAAAGTTCATTTTTCTCAAAAACTCCAGAAAAAGGAAAAACATACCTGAAAAGAAGTTCCAGGTTCTTACAAACTTTCCCACGCAAAGAAATTTTTCCACGAATTTTCCTAATGAGGTGGAGATGGAAAACACCAAACAACTCTGGCCACTACGATCGTACATCGGTCTCCCTCTCCCAAGTCTCGTTCTGTACTTGCCCGTTCTGCTATAGCACTCGTACAAGAGGAGCAGACCGCCCGTAGAGGACCTTCGTACTACGATCGATAATCCGGATAGGATGCTCCTTGAACGACGCATCTATTTCAAGCTCAAAATCCTCAGGCTGAAAGACATGATACAGGTCTAAAGAGTAACGTTGAAGTTGAGAGACGTGGAAGATGTCGTGCATGGCCCGATACCGCTGATGTAGCTGCAACCGATAGGCGACCGACCCAACTCTCCCCAAAACCTCAAACGGCCTGACGTACCACGGTGAAAGCTTAACCTGTCTCCGAATCCTTTTGTGTCCCAACCTCGGTGCGACATGTAAAAAGCATGATCTCCGACCTTGAACTCCAGATGTCATCTTAGCTGATCAGCATAATACTTCTATCAAGACTACGCTATATCCATCCTCTTCCGAATCAACTCTATCTGCTCTGAAGTCTCATGAACAAGATGAGGTTCCAGAAAATATGCCTCTCCTACTCCACCTAGCATAAGGTTGACCGACATGGCCTACCGTACGAAGCCTCGTATGGTGCTATGTGAATGGTCGTGTAACACCCCAAGCTTCTATGATACGCTTCTCTTTGAATAATGTGATAGTGTGTGTTGTACGCAACATCGAGATCTAACACACCACAACCAATCAAACTAGCAGTTATGAATAGTAATACCTACTTTTTGAAATTATATATATTTTATATTTAAAATTTGTCTTCATTTTTGGATTCAGAATATCGAAATTATCCTAAGTTGAATTTTTGGTATTTTTCTGAGAACATCCAATTTTTATGAATAGAGAAAAATACTAAAAACAACTTGTTTAATCAAAATAATTTATAGTGATAAATTATATTATTTAGTGGTTTTAAAGTATAATTAGAATATATTTTTACCATTTTATCCAATGGTGTTCATTATAATTAATTTCACTTTGAAATTGGACATAAACAATTGTCAATCTTTTGATATATATTGTTTCTTAAAAACACACTATTTGTTGTAACAGCAGGAATTAATTGTAAAATTAATTAATGCAACTTATATGTTTGGAATTTTGTAAAATAGAAATAATTTTTGAATTCAGAATATCTATTGTATCTTAGGGTAAAATTTTGGCATTGTTCTGAAAAATTTTAGTTTTTGATAAATAGTGAAACTACTAAGTGGTAGTAAAAAAACTGAATTTTTTATAAAACTTAATTTTAGTGCTTCTGTGATTGAAATTTCAAAAATCCGAGTTACACGGTTAATATCAAGTAGTAAAATGTAGTTCAATGAGAAAAAAATATTTTTTTGGTGAATAGTAACTTTTTACTTTTATTTACCACGGTTAAAAGTAAATAGTGTAATTAAGGATACAAATGATATTAATATTACCCTAACACATGTCCTAATTCTATTGGACAAGTGTATCTCGACCAAAAATAACCTTAGGAATAAAATATTATCATTTAGGTCCACTTGGATTAGATTAGGACATTTATTATTATTTAATTCAAAGAAGAGTTAAAAGAGTTAAAATCACAGTTTATTTAATAAAACATTTTTAATACAGGGTTATAAATAATATAAATTATATTTTAAATATTCATTAGAAATATAAAATTATTTCCTACATAATTATATTTTATTTATAATTTTTAGACATTAAATTATTTCATTCATTTATGACACAATGATGATGCAGTAATTACCTAATTAATGAAAAATTAGAATAATTGATATTATAAATACCCAAATAAATATAATTTGAAACTTTTTATGAATTAAACTAATTTTATAGGTTAATATGACATGTTATTATTTGCTTAAGTAACTTTGTTCTAAGTAATCATTTTGTTATGATTTTCACAAAAATCAATTATTGAATAGTCTCAAAATTGACATAAAAGAGTTTTTAAAACAAATATTATATTATTAATTGATATTAAAATCTTAAAAATCTAAGGTTCGGCCAAGAGACTTATATCATGATATGTGTATCATTATTAGACAACTTGGGGGTCTCTTTACTGTATATATTATGTTTATTTACCATATAATATAAAAATACAAAGAGACATTGTAAAAGTGAAACTAATTAACTAAGAGTTAATACTTAAAGATAAGGTTAATATAGTAATGCAAACCTATCTAAATTCTATTGGTTGAGTGGTTTTCGACCCATACACACAATAAACATTATATAATCTACTTTGGAGCCATTAGAAACTGAATATGAATTTATTATAAAATAATATTTCTAGCTTTTCCAAAGGTGCCCCTCACCCCTCTTGTAAAAGGGCACTCTCCCTTCTCATTAACTCACACCTTCAAAGCCTTTTGGATCAGCCAAACTCTTCCCAAATACTCTCTAAAATTCCCTCACTTCATCTTAGAGTCCTTAATTTAGTCATAAATCCAACTTAAGGAGCCCTTTTGATCAAATCAAAAGGAATAACCTAAAGAAGAGGTAATGATTTCACCACCCTTTTTCAAGTAACATTCTTCTTCCACTTCATCTTTCTTTGTTATTACCATTATAAAATAATCACATTAGTATATTATATATACATTGATGTTGTTATAAACATTTTACAACCATATTTCAGTATTCTATCCATCCTTTGAATAACATTTCACCATACGTACGTACGTACGGCTTACTATCTCCACGTTGTGGTGTAATTGTTATTCAATAAATTATTATTTGGATGGGTATAATAATGATGTGTAATTCATGTAAATAGTAAATATAACATGATAATGATTCTGTATATATGATATACCATCCAATTACATATTATTTTATTATCAAAATAATGATATTGTCACTCGTGCATATGTACGGACTACCGTCTCCACGAACGCGATGAGATTAATTCTCCATCATATCAATTCAAGTATAATTCTAATTTGATGATTTATAATAGTATGTAATGACTTGATATAATTCTGGATATGATTAACATACAACCTATCCATGACAAACACGACTTATGTGACAAAA
The DNA here is from genome assembly GCA_963277665.1 of Viscum album. NCBI lineage: Eukaryota > Viridiplantae > Streptophyta > Magnoliopsida > Santalales > Viscaceae > Viscum > Viscum album. Next base: position 66,532,008 of record OY728131.1, read on the forward strand.
CATATAAAAGTAAACTAGTAAGTTAACACCCGAAACAACGATAATACTAAGATGTTATTAACAAATCAATGTTAAAAGATCATATATGATATCATATTAATGAATATTATTATTGTATAATTTAATAACAATTATTTCACCATTAAACAGGAGGTTATCCTACCCCCAACCAAGGAAATGTTCAAGGTAAGGGTTTATTTCGCAATCTCTTCATTATCCGAGGTTGTTTATACGTAATAATCTACTGGGATCACTTTATCGTCCACATCCATGTTTCTTAAAAATGTATTTCAAAACATTTTTACTATTTAAAATAATATGGTTTAATGTCATTTACACCCTTGTTTGTCTTTTTATAAGAGGATTATAATGGACTCTTTCTGTTGTTTCCCCAACAAGGTGTTTTTTACCCTTTTCGACAGAATTAAGGTAAGAATGTTTTTTTAACTTATATGGTGGGTGCGGCTATTTTCTGCCGTTATAAAATCTTCGAAGCATACCTTACAATATTATTAGAATATTTTCAAAGAAAATGTTTTATTTTATAAATATATGACTCTTAAATGATTTCAAAATAGAAAGTTATATTTCTCTAAAAAGAGTTTTGATTTCATCTATGTCAACATCCGTTGATGGATTTTACGCTTATTTAAAGTTGATTTATTATAGTACAAAACATCTATATTGTATTGAAGGTTTTGTGATATGTTTGACTGTGGATGTGCTATTTTTAAACCATTCATGGTTTATGGTGAAAGTATTGACATTTCGTATGCTAGTTTTAATACGAATGTTTATGTTATGTTTAAACCTTTTCATATGGGAATGCATTGGACATAATATGTGACGGGTGGAGCCCGCTATAGCTCCTCGATGCATCAGTAGGTCTCATGAGACAAACTAGTTTCTTGGCACAAGGCCTTGTCAAAATCTTATTTGTAGTCATGGCACGAGGCCTTGGCTATGTGGTTATGATAGTCTGGCACTTTACATTCCATCATTATGAAAGTGGTTATTGATATTGCATGTGATTATTCGATTAGTATAATATCTATGTGAATAATTAAATGGAATTATTTCATTTTATTTTTGCCATAATATGTTGAAGTTCAAGTTTAAAAGTCTTTTTTTAGATATACATTGCATTAAATGATTATTCTTATTTGTGAAAGTTTCCGCTATATTTTTATCCTTACTGGGCATTTGAGCTTGACCCTTTCAATGCTTTATTTTTTCCAGGATGTGAATAAGTAATTTATGAATGACCTGTAGGGACAGTATGTGGGGATATGAGTGTGGACTATGAAGAAAATTTTTTGTTGCAGTTTTCATTTTTATGATGTAATGTAAGACTTATGAATATATCTAGTGTTTCCAAGGCTACTAAACCAATCGGTCTTTCGAGACTTGATCTTCGTTGTGATCATGCCAATGTTATGTAATAATGCACTGACTATGGGTAACTGGGTTCGGGGCATTACAGTTAGTATCAGAGGAAGTTTAGTACAAACCATGAAGCTATATTTAGATAAACTCTGATTATAGAACATAGACCTAAGAATGACTTTGAGGATTAGTATAGAAGAACTTCCTAGAATTTTGGTATTGTAGAGATTTTGTGAATTTTTCGAGCAATACATCCATTCCTGGATACGAGCATGTAGCGGCGGCTCTGGCACAGATATAGCTAGGGGTAAAACCCCAAAACACTACTTTGAGCTAGACTCGAACAGGAACTAGTTCACGACAACGGGCCTTGCTGCACTCTTGGTTACGACACTCCCGAGGGATATGCTTAGGGTAACTCTCATTTTCATTACAAATCATTATGAAGGGTTTATGAGTATATACTTCCTAGAAATTTTTTTTTATGATTATGGATTATATCCATAAATAGTTCAATTTATGTTAAGTGTTTTATAAGTATGGGATTATGTATTTTGATTCATAAACTGATATAGTTTATTCCATTGTTTAGAAATGGCGCCTAGTGGAAGAAATGGAAATCATATCAATGCACGCACTAAATGTAGGGATTTCCCTCCTGGTCAAGATAATTATAGTGGAGCTGGTGATGCAACTGGTGCCGATCAGCTAATCACCATATTGGGATAACTCACCCAGGTTATGAATAATAACCTTACCCATATGGAGCACCCTGATCCGTAGCCTGCAGGATCAATGTTTGATCGCTTCATGAGGCAACAACCACCAACATTTAATGGGAGTACAAATCCATTAGTAGCTGAGCAATGGATAAGTACCATAGAGAAAATATTTCAGGCTTTGGGATGTAGTGAAAGGGAAAAAGTTATCCTGGCAGTTTACCGCCTCACTCGAGATGTTGATCAATGGTGGTAATTGATTCAAAATGTGAAGGAAGATGATGAAGTATCAAATATGGAATGGAGGGAGTTCAAAGATCTGTTTTTAGAAAAAATACTTTCCTCGTGACCATCGAGCAGATATGGAAAGGCAATTTCTGAGTCTAAGACAAAAGGAGGATGAGAATTTTGCAAAGTATGAGGATAACATTACAAGGTTAGCAAGGTATGATGGAGATTATATACATAACCCAAGAAGTAATATTGGTCATTTTTTTGATGGGTTAAAACCATTTCTCTATCGATCATTAGTCTCACAATCCTTTTCATCGTACGAAGACATTGTCTCATGTGCTATCAAGACTGAAAAAGAATTCTCTATATCTTATGACTTTAAAGCAAAGCAAGAGAAAAAGAGATCTGATGATCAATCTGGGAATGTAAATAAGGGTAATAAGGGAATGGTTGAATATCCATCCTGTGGTAAATGTGGGAAGAAAAACCCTGGTACTTACTTGAAGGGAATGGGTGTCTGTTACAAGTGTGGAGAAAAAGGCCACCAAGCTCGTGATCGCAAAGGGAAGAAGGAAGCTACCAATGTTCAGTGCTAAATTTGCAGGGAGATGGGACATTATGAAAATGAATTTCCTAAGCATCAGGGGAACTTACCTCAGAAAAGGCCATGGGATCAAGGCCAAGCTTATGTTATCACTACAGCTGAGGTAGAATCTCCGAAAGACGTAGTGGCAAGTAATTTAATGGTTTCCTCATGTTAAGAAAATTAATTATTTGATTCTGGATCATCGCATTGTTTCATATCTTCCTAGTTTGCGAAGAATATTAGATATTTCCAATTTTATTTAACAAGGTAATTGTCAATTAAAACTCCTAAGGGATGTATCATTGCAACAACGTTTTGTGAATGAGTCCCCATTAGAGCACATAAATGTTCTTTATTTGCTGATCTCATCGTCATACCTATGATTGAGTTTTATATAATCCTCGTTATAGACTGGATTTTGGGCTTTGATGTGAAGATTTATTGTAAAAAGATAGAGGTTACGATTTTTGATGATGATGATAAGGAACACCTTATATTTAGAGCAGAATCGTCACCACCTAATTATTATCTAGATCCACCCCCAGTAGCTCAAATAAATTCAATTATTGGGGAGGAAGAGAATGAAATGACTGCGGGTGAGGAAAGGAATGTTCAAATAGAGGATGTACCAGTTGTGAATGAATATGTAGACCTATTTCTGAAAGATTTACCTGGACATCCTCCAGAACGAGAAGTTGAGTTTTCTATTGATTTAATTCCTGGATCAAGGCCTATATCGAAGACCCCTTATATAATGGCCACTATAGAATTTGTATAACTAAAGAAAAAAAAATAGGAATTGAAAAATAAAGGATTTATTTTCCATAGTGTTTCTCCATGGGGAGCCCCTATTCTTTTTTGTTAAAAAATAATGATGGATCTATGAGGTTGTGTATCGACTATAGGGAGATCAATGGTATATCAATAAATAACAAGTATACTCTACCTCATATTGATGATTTATTTGACCAACTACATGGAGCTCAATACTTATCAAAGATTGACCTTCGATCTGGATACCATCAGTTTTGTGTGAAGAAGGAAGACATTCTGAAGACATCATTTCGAACTAGGTATGAGCATTAAGAGTTTACAGTAATGCCTTTTGGATTGACTAATTCACCCTATGTATTCATGGAACTGATGAAGAGAGTTTTCAAGTAATATCTCGATGAATTTGTGGTGGTATTTATTGATGATATCATGGTATACTACAAAATATATGAAGATCATGAAAATCACTTGCGCATTATCCTGATGACTCTGAGAAGACATGAATTATATGGGATGTTTAGCAAGTGTGAATTCTGGCTTCATGAGATTTCTTTTCTTGGCCTTATTGTCTCTAAAGATAGAATCTCTGTTGATCCTTCTAAGACCAAGGCAATCAAAAAATGGCCAGCACCTAGGAGTATAACTGATGTACGTAGTTTTTTTGGTTTAGTAGGTTATTATCAACGTTTCGTCCAGAATTTTGCCCGATTGGCTAACCCATTAATAAAGCTCACACGTAAAGGGGTTAAATTTGTTTTGAAAAAAGAGTGTGAAGAATTTTTCGAAGAACTGAAGAGAATATTAGTCAATGCTCCTATATTGACTCTACCAATGGGGAATGATGGGTTCGTTATTTATAGTGATGCATCGAAGAAAGGACTTGGTTGTGTCCTTATGCAGAATGATAGGGTTATTGCCTATGCATCACGATAGTTGAAAATTCATGAGAAAAACTATCCTACTCATGATCTCGAGTTAGCAGCTGTGATCTTTTCTTTGAAGATATGGAGGAACTACCTCTATGGAGAAAAATGTGAGATTTATACTGATCACAAGATTCTAAAGTATATTTTCTCAAAAAAATAACTCAACATGAGGCAAAAGAGATGGCTTTAATTACTCAAGGATTATGATTGTATGATACACTACCACCTAGGGAAAGCAAACCAGGTGGCAGATGCTTTGAGCAGAAAAGATCATGGAGTTTTGAACAATATGAGAATTGAAAGGGATCCGATTTTCATGGATCTAGTGAAGATGGACAGGGGAATAACCCAGGAAGGTGAAACATCAATGATTTTTCAAATGGTTGCAAAACCATATTTACTAGAATGATTAAGAGTTCTCAGACCGATGATGACGAATTTCAAAAGAAGATTAAAGGTTTGAATGATGGGAGATTGAGAGACATTGTGTATGAAGATGGAATTTTGAAATTTTGGAAGAGACTTTGTGTTCCCGATATACCTGATCTAAAAAGGGAATTGTTGGATGATGCTCATAGTTCCAATTTCTGAATACACCATGGGAGCACAATAATTTATAGAGATTTGAAGGAACATTTTTGGTGGGACAACATGAAGAGGGAAATTGCTGATTTTGTGTCAAGATGTATGGTTTTTCAACAAGTGAAAGTTGGAAGGCAACAGCCTAGAGGAGTCATGCAACCTCTTCCCATACCAGAGTGTAAATGGAACAATATTATGATCGACTTTGTCATGGGGCTACCAAAGACTCCTAGAAGGAACGATGAAATATGGGTTATTGTTGATCATCTTACCAAGTCATCACATTTTCATGCTATAAGAGAAGATCTACCACTGGAACGTCTAGCAAGACTATATATTAATGAAGTTGTGAGACTTCATGGAGTACCCCTATCGATTGTTTTAGATCGTGATCCCCATTTTACTTCACGATTCTGGAAAATTCTTCAGAAAGCCTTGGATACTGAACGTCATTTGAGCACTGCCTACCACCCTCAAACAGATGGAAAAATAGAACGAACTATTCAATCCTTTGAAGACATGTTGAGATCCTGCTCACTTGACTTTTAGGGTATGTGGGATCAATATTTACCTCTGGTAGAATTTTCCTATAACAATATCTTCCATTCAAGTATTCAGATGGCACCATATAAAGCGTTATATGGAAAGAGATGTCGCACACCAACCTGTTGGGATGACGTTGGTGAAAGAAAACTTGTAGGTCCAGAACTGGTGGAGGAAACAATGGAAAAGGTGAAGGTAATCCAAAATCACATCAAAGCATCTCAATGTAGGAAGAAGAGCTATGCCGATAATCGAAGGAAGGATGTGGAATTTCAAGTCAGTGATCATGTTTTCCTGAAGGTACCTTAATGTAAGGGAGTCATAAGTTTTGGTAAGAAAGGTAAATTGAGTCCCAGGTACATCGGACCTTTCGAAATTCTAGAACGAAATGGGGATGTATCTTACCGATTGGAAATGCCGCCAAGTCTCTCCAAAGTTCACGATGTGTTCCACGTATCTCTATTGAGGAAATACATGCCTGACCCAACACATGTACACACCTAGGAAGAATTAGAACTAGTACCCGATCTTTCTTATTGCGAAGAGCCCGCCAAGATTCTTGATACGAGAGAACAAGTGCTGAGAAATCGGACGACGCGTGTGGTAAAATTTATGTGGAGAAACCATTATATTGAAGATGCAACGTGGGAACCCTAGGAACATATGATGAAGAACCACTCGAGTCTTTTCATGTGGTAGTATTTTACAAATTTCGAGGACGAAATTATTTTATGGGAGGACAATGTTACACCCCAAGCTTCTACGGTATGCTTCTCTTTGAATAATGTGATAGCGTGTGTTGTACGCAACATCGAGATCTAACACACCACAACCAATCAAACTAGCCGTTATGAATAGTAATACCTACTTTTTGAGATTATATATATTTTATATTTTAAAATGGACTACATTTTTGGATTCAGAATATCGAAATTATCCTAAGATGATTTTTTGGTATTTTTCTGAGAATGTCCAATTTTTATGAATATTGAAAAATACTTAAAAACAACTTTGTTTAATCAAAATAATTTATAGGGATAAGTTATATTATTTAGTAGTTTTAAAGTATAATTAGAATATATTTTTACCATTATATCAAGTGGTGTTCATTAGAATTAATTTCACTTTGAAATTGGACATAAAAAATTGTCAATGTTTTGATATATATTATTTCTTAAAAACACGCTATTTGTTGTAACAGCGGGAATTAATTATAATATATATTAATAAAACTTATATGTTTGGAATTTTGTAAAATATAAATCATTTTTGAATTTGGAATATCAATTATAGCTTTGGGTGAAATTTTGGCATTGTTCTGAAAAACATCAATTTTTGATGAATAGTGAATCTAATAAGTGGTAGTTAAAATAATGAATTTTTCATAAAACATACTTTTACCGCTTCTATGATTGGAATTTCAAAAATCTGAGATACATGGTTAATATGAAGTAGTAAAATGTGGTTCAATGAGAAGAAAATAATTTTTGTTGAATAATAACTTTTTACTTTTATTTACCACGGTTAAAAGTAAATAGGGTAATTAAGGGTAAAAATTATATTAATATTACCCTAACACATGTCCTAATTCTATTAGACAAGTTTATCTCGACCAAAAACAACCTTAGGAATAAAATATTATTATTTAGGTCCACTTGGATTAGATTAGGACATTAATTATTATTTAATTCAAAGAAGAGTTAAAAGATTTTAAATCAATGTTTATTTACTAAAACATTTTTAATATAGGGTTATAAATAATATAAATTAGATTGTAAATATTAATTATAGAGATAAAATAGTTTTCTACATAATGATATTTTATTTATAATTTTTAGACGTTAAATATTTTAATTTATTTATGACAGAATGATGATGTAGTAATTACCTAATTAATGAAAAATTAGAATAATTGATATTATAAATACGCAAATAAATATAATTTGAGACTTTTTTATAATTAAACTAATTTTATAGATTAATAGGACATGTTAGGATTGACTTAAGTTACTTTTTTCGAAGTAATCATTCTGTTATGATTTTCACAAAAATCAATAATTGAATAGAGTCAAAATTGACATAAAAGAGGTTTTAAAACGAATATTATATTATTAATTGATATTAAATTCATAAAAATCGATGATTCTGCCAAGAGACTTATATAATGATATATGTATCATTAATGGACCACTTGGGGGTCTTTTGGATGTATATAGTATGATTATTAACCATATAATATAAAAATACAAAGAGACATTATAAAAGTGAAACTAATTAACTAAGAGTTAATACTTAACGATAAGGTTAATACAGTAACCCAAACCTATCTAAATTATATTGGTTGAGTGGTTTTCGACCCAACCCCACTTTAACCTTTAAATAATCCACTTTTGTTCCATTATAAACCGTATATGAATTTATTACAAAATAATATTTCCAGCTTTTGCAAAGGTTCCCCTCACCCCTCTTATAAAAGGGAACTCACCCTTCTAATTAAATCCACCTTCAAAGCCTTTTGGTTCGGAAAAACTATGCCCTAATACACTCTCAACTTCCCTCACCTCATCCTAGAGGCTTTACTTTAGTCATAAAGCCAACATAAGGAGCCCTTTTGATCAAATCATAAGGAAGAACCCGAAGAAGAGGTAATGATTTCACCACCCTTTTTCAAGTTCCTTTCTTCTTCCACTTCTTCTTTCCTTGTTATTACCATTATAAAATAATAAATCCAGTATATTATATATACTTATATGTTATTATAAACATTTTACAACCATATTTCAGTATTCTATCCATCCTTTGAATAACATGTCACCATACGTGCGTACGTAGGGCTTACTGTCTCCACATCATGGTGTAATTGTTATTCAATTAATTATTATTTGGACGGGTATAATAATGATGTGTAATTCATTTAAATAATAAATGAATCATGATAATGATTCTTTATATATTATATAACATCCAATTACATATTATTTTATTATCAAAAGAATGATATTTTCGCTCGTGCGTACGTACAGACTACCGTCTCCACGAACGCGATGAGATTCATTCTCCATCGTATCCATTCAAGTATAATTCTCATTTGATGATTAATAATAGTATCTAAGGACTTGATATCATTCTGGATATGATTAAGATACAACCTATCCATGACAAACATGACTTGCGTAACAAAACATATAAAAGAAAATGAGTAAGTTAACGCCCGAAACAACGATAATACTAAGATATTATTAACAAATCAATGTTAAAAGATCATATATGATATCATATTAATTTATATGATTCATTTATAATTTAATAACAATTATTTCAGCATTATACAGGAGGTTAACCTACCCCAAACCAAGGAAAAGTAAAAGGTAAGGGTTTATTTCACAATCTCTTCGTATCTGAGGTTGTTTATACATAATAATATACTGGGATCTCTTTATCATCCACATCCATGTTTCTTTAAAATGTATTTCAAAACAGTTTTACTATTTAAAAGAATATGGGTTAAAGTCAATTATACCCTTGTTTGAATTTTTATAAGAGGTTTATAAAAGAATCTTTCCATCATTTTCCAAAGAAGGTTCTTTTTAACCTTTTTGACAGAATTAAGGTAAGAATGTTTTTCTAACTTATACGGCGGGTGTGGCTATTTTCCACCATTATAAAATCGTCGAAGCTTCCCTTACAATTTTATAAAAATATTTTCAATGAAAATGTTTTATTTTATAAATATATGACTCTTAAATGATTTCAAAATAGAAAGAAATATTTCTATAAAAAGAGTGTTGATTTCATCTATGTCAAACTCCTTTGATGGATTTTACGCTTATTTGAAGTTGATTTATTATGATACCAAACTTCTATATTGTATTTAAGGTTTTGTGATATGTTTGACTATGGATGTACTATTTTTATACCATTAATGGTTTATGGTGAAATTATTGACATTTCGTATGCTAGTTTTAATACGAATGTTTATGTTATGTTTAAACCTTTTCATATGGGAATGCATTGGACTTAATATGTGATAGGTGGAGACCTCTATAGCTCCTTGAGGCATCGGTAGGTCTCATGGGACAAAATAGTGTCTTGGCACAAGGCCATGGAAAAATCTTATTTGTAATCTTGGCACGAGGCCTTTCCTATGTGGTTATGATAGTCTGGAATTATGCATTCCATCATTATGAAAGTGGTTATTGATATTTCATGTGATTATTCGATAAGTAGAATATCCATTTGAATAAGTAAATGGAATTATTTCATTTCCTTTTTTCCATACTATGTTGAAGTTCAAGTTTAAAAGGCTTTTTTTAGTTATACATTTCCTTAAATGTTTATTCTTATTTATGAAGGTTTCCACTATATTGTTATCCTTACTGGGAATTTGAGCTCACCCCTTTCAATGTTTTATTTTTCCCAGGATGTGAAGAAGTAATTTATGAATGACCTTCAGGGATAGTATGTGGGGATATGAGTGTGGACTATAATGAAATGATGTTGCTGTAGTTTTCATTTTTATGATGTATTGTAAGACATATGAATATATCTAGTGTTTCCAAGGATACTAAACCAATCGGTCTTTAGAGACTTGATCTTTCTTTTGATCATGCCAATGTTTTGTAATAATGCACTGTCTCTGGGTAACTATGGTCGGGGCGTTACAGGTCGCCTGGAAACTGTTGTTGTAGGAGAACCCCACCAGAGGAATATTCTTCTTCCAAGAACTTCCACAGTCAAGGATGCAAGCCCGGAGCATATCCTCAAGCATCTGGATCATGCGCTCAGACTGGACATCAGTCTAAGGATGGTAAGCTATACTCAAAAGTACATGTGTACCCAAGGCCTTCTGAAGTCCCTGCCAAAACCGAGAGGTAAAGTGTGCATCTCTGTCTGAAACAATAGAGCGCGGAACTCCATGTAGAAGAAAGGTCTCTCTGATTTAATGTCGTCTGAGATCATCGACACTGAAGGTTTCCTTGATCGAAAAGAAGTGACAAACCTTCATAAGCATGTCGACAATAACCAAAACAACATCATTTCCCCATGGCGATCTCAGAAACCCGGTCACGAAGTCCATCGCAACATCGTTCCACTTCTACTTCGGAATGGTTAACTACTGTAAAAGCCCTGCTGGTCAGTGATGATCTGCTTTCACCTGCTGACAAATAGAACATATGAAGACAAAACGAGCAATTCCCTTCTTCATACCTTGCCACCAGTATTGGCGCTAAAGGTCCCAATACATCTTGGTGATTCCAGGATGAACATCCCAAACATGGGAATGGAAATCCTGCCTCAGCTCCTCGCGTATGTCTGCTGGCACCCATACGCATCTTTGGAAACACAAGATCTCATCCTCGCCCACTGTCCATCCATGAAGAGGGCCCTCTCCTGACACACTCTACCATAGGACTAAGTCTTCCGAGTCTGATAGCTACCTCGTCCATACCAGATCAAGTAGCATGGAGGTAACAACTACATAAGATAGAAAAGTATGTCCCCATCGGTCGTGCACCTCCAGATGTATCTCAGAGAACAGATCCATCAGCTACCACTCACTACTGGCCTCCTGAACTGCGTGAATTTGAGTTCTCCTGCTCAACGCATCTGCTATGGAGTTTCCCTTTCCCAGCGTATATGCATGATCGAATCAAAAGACTGAAGGTACTCGACCCATCGGAGCTGGCTCAGATTCAGATCACGCTGAGTGGAGATATACGTGAGACTCTTGTGCTTAGTGAAGACCACAAAGTGATCTCCCATAATATAGTGTCGCCAACAGCGCATGGCATGAACAACAGTTACCATCTCCATATCATGCATAGGGTAGTTCCTTTCATGTGGCCTCAACTACCGAGACCCGTACGCAATGACTCCATCTCCCTGCATAAGCACAGCTCCTAGCCCGATACCTGAAGTATCATAGTAGACTGTATAGTTCTTTCCAGGCTCTGGAAAGACTAATATCGGTGCCGACGTCAACCTCCCTTTCATCTCCTGAAAGGCCGACTCACAAGAATCTAACCATAATAACATTTCCCTCTTCTTTGGCAGACCTGTCAAAGGTGATACTAGATGAGAAATGTCCCGAATGAAGTGTAGGTAGTATCCAGCCAGCCCTAGGATGCTCCGTACCTCAAAGACGTTCTTCGGCTGCTCCCAGGAAACAACAGCTCTCACTTTCTCTGGGTCCACTGACACTCCTACCTCTGAGATGATGTGACCCAACAAGTGAATCTAATCCATCCAGAAGTGGCACTTCGAGAGTTTAGCATAGAGCCTATGCTCCCTCAGTGTACTCAGAACGATCTCAAGATGTGTGGAATGGTCATGTCGAGTATGAGAGTACACCAAGATATCATCCACGAAGACCGCAACGAAAGAGTCCATGTAAGGATGGAACACTCGGTTCATCAGTGCCATGAAAACTGCAGGTGCGTTCATGAGATTGATCAGCATGACTGTATACTCGTATAGACCATATTTATTCCTGAAGGATGTTATAGGTATATCTGATGTTCTAACACACCACTGATTATAATCGGACCTCAAGTTGATATTCAAGAACACCTGGGCTCCTTGAAGATGATCGAAAAGGTCATCAATCCATGGAAAGGGATATCTGTTCTTGACCGTCAACTGGTTCAGCTTCCGATAATCCACACAAAGGTGAAGGGTACCGTCTGCCTTCTTCGCAAACAGAACACACGAACCCCAAGTAGAAGTACTGGGTTGGATGAAACCCTTAGCCTGTAGCTCCTCCAAATGCTTCTTGAGCTCCTGAAACTCTGGTGTGGCCATCCTATAGGGAGGAATGGACACCAGTGCCACTCCTGGCACGAGATCAATAGATAATTCTACCTCATGCTCTCATGGAAAACCCGCAATGTCATCTGTAAATACGCCCCTAAAACGATCCACCACTAAAGTAAATTACAACTGTGGAGTCCCCTGATCATCCAGATAATGACTATCAATCTGGGTCGTCACCCCTCACAGCCTAAGATGCTCGAGTCCCACCCGACTCTCCCAAATGTCCCATTCACCTCTATGAAGAAAAGGTTCACCCTCTGGTGAGATGAAACTGACTCAGCGGAGATAACAGTCAACGAATGCCTAGAAGGGAATCAACTAGTCCATTCCAATGATGACATCATATCCCGTCATCTCTAGGACATAGGGATCCCATAAGAAGTGATACCATGCAACCTCGAGAGGGAATTGTCTACACTAGTGTACACTAGATGTCCTCGTTCCCAAATGTGTTACAAGTGTCAACAAGTCAGCATAAGAAAAGATGCAGATCCTAAGGCTCTCCAAGACACCAACAGAGATAAATCTATGCATAACACAAGTATCGAAAAGAGCTGAAGATAAAAGTGAGGCTACAAAAACAATACCACGAACAGTAGAAGGGCCCAGATCCTGCTCCTGATAAGTCTTCTCCACAGAGAATGATTGTCCCATACCGTAGCCTTATGCCCCTGGCTAACCACTCTGAGATGAACCACCCTGATAGTGCTGCAGAACTTGTGACTGACTGCCACAGCCTCGACCTCCACCTCGGCCCAAACGTCCGAAAGAACTCCAGTTTCCTAATTGATGAGAAACTGGTGGGGCTTCTCCTAAACGAGGAGTCAGGGAAGAACCCTGGTCACCAGCTTCTGGTGAGAAAACCTGACAGAAATGCTGAAGGTGACCCATCTTGTCGCAAGATCGGCACTACACGGGGTTTCTTTGGCACTGCATCCTCATGTGCCCTGTTCGGCCACACTGGTAGCATGTCACCAGGCTTCCTGATGATGCGTCTCGCTTCCTCAAATCACCGTGTGTAGACTCCCTATGGCGCTTCTTGCTGTCATCTCGAGGAAAGCTAACTCTGGAAGAAGAACCGCCCGGGCTCACATCTCCGTAGTCTCTCTGATTGTGCTCTTCAATCAGTGCCTGGTTGACGATTGATGTGATGGAAGTCAATTGGAAGTTGTTCACCTGCGAGAAAATCTTTTGCCTTAGTCCCTCCTTAAACTTCCTTGCCTAGAATACCCCACTCTCATACCGAAGGAGAGAAAAACTCTGCATCTCGGTGAAACGAGAGGAATAATCCATTACAGATAGAGTAGCCTGCTCTATGCTTGTGAACTCCCGGTCTCGATCGGCCCTCTGGGTCTCTGGGTAGAAGTAGTCGTAGAAAACACGCTGGAACTCCTCCCAAGTCGTAGCTTGCTGTTGACCCACCTGTGAGATCACGTCCCACCACCTCATGGCAGAGTCTCAGAGCATGTAAGTGGTGAGCTTGACCCATCTCTCTGGGGGAATCTCCAGATGCCCGAAGAAAGTTAGAATGGATTCCATCCATGACTCTGCAGCTTGAGGTCCTCCCTCCCCCAAGAACATGGGAGGATACTGCTGTAGGAAAACCAGCGTCATGTCTTCCATAGTCGTGGTAGGAGGATGTGCTCCCTGGAAGGCCTGCATCATCCTCATGAATCCCTCCCTGAACTGTGCATTGTCACCCGCAACTGGTATGACAGCCAGTGCCAAGGCTGGCTTGACTGGGGGATGGATAGGAAGTCCCTGATCAGCCCTGTCTAGCGTCTGATCACAGCTTGATGACAGACGTACGACCAAGGGACATCTCGGAGGCATAGATCTGAAAGATCAAAAGTAGACCTTAGATCAGAAATCCAAGGACAGAGAACACAAGAGTAAAAAATGGGAATAGGGGAAAAACACAAAAGATTTCAAAACACGACTACACGGCATGTATAAAAACTACACGGCATTCCTTCTTAAGCCACTAACATGGGAGTGTACTTATTCCCTAGAAGTCATGTAACACCTAAAACTACACGGCGTGTTGACCCCAACACATGGTGTGTACATGAAAACTAGTCCCCTTTCCGAGTATCATTATACGTCCAACCCACACGGTCAGACATAACCCGAGACAACACGACGTGTGCTAAACAAACACGGTGTGTACTAGACAAGGCATCGGTGGCCCGTGTTGTCAAGCACATGGTCGTCTACACAGCTGAACCTTACACGGCGTGCTACGAACAAACACGGCATGTATAATCAAAGGTGACACCATCCCGTGTTGTTTGTGACACAGCTGGGTACCTAGACACGACTACACGACCTGTTCCTAACAAACAAGACGTGTGTAAAAGAAGGTATAGTTGGTCTGTGTTGTTCATGACACGACCGGGTACCTGGATAGTACTACACGGCATGTTCCCTATGGACACGACGTGTTCTACCCATGCTTCCCCGACCCGTGTTGTTAGTGACACGACCGGGTACATAGCTCTGAACTTACTCGGCGTGCACCTACCGTACACGACATCTAATCAAAGTTACTTTAACGACACCGTGTTCTGCCCACACGGTCAGTGAAATGGCATGAAAATTACACGACGTGTATCCAAAAATTACATGCCATGTATTTTGGGTTTTTCTGGGCAGTAGCTCAGAAACTGCACAGAATTCCCAGAAATACTAAAAACAAAGGAAACAGGTGCCCAATTCTGATCCGTGAGGGCCCATAACACCTCACGAACCAAAATTTGGCACTCATTATTAAGCAAAGAGAAAAACAACCAGTATTCTAACATGACAGTAGAGAATATATCAAGCATCTATAACAATAGCATGCATAATCTACACATAGTGTATCACAACAACATGCAACCGCTAATGCACCCTTGATGGCATGGAAAGAACGGATGGCATGTGATTTCTACAAGTGACTATATGATGCATGAGATGTAATACATTCATATCATCGGGTTACGACAAAAATAGAACTAGAATGTCAAAAAAAATAACACAAAGTCATCTGAATCAATCAAGGTGAAATCAGATCAACTATAAAATCTCAAAACCAGCAAACTGTAATTAACGAGGTAGTATGGATTTTCCCTGTACACGAGTTAGGTACTACAGAGAACAACTTAATACCAAGTACAAAATCCATCCTATCCCTGGATAAGGTCTCCAAACAGTAATGTAAGAGAACAGAACCCCTCTGATATGACTGTGTAACGACCCGAATCTGGAGCCCCTCCACTGGTGCCCTGTACCCGGTTCGCAACATGACCATAAGCGTGTTTACCTAAATGCCAGAGGCTGTCGACTAGTAGAGAGGGACTTGGTGAGTCAGTGGGGAAACTATGACCTCATTCAGTAAGTTATAAAACAGAAAAACAACAGTCAATAGAGGAAGCAGTAATAACATACATAACAACTGAAACCAAACAACGGAAGAAATGAATACACATAGTAATGATGATAATGATGCAGCAGGTACAAGTATATAAAGAGAAAAAAAACACAACAACGTGATGAAATACAACTGAAACTAATTGCAAAAGAAAACAATGTAAACTCCATCGCATCACAAGCCACGGCTTGATACCATTCTCCCCAGCTCCAGTGCAATCAAGATCCTGAAGTAGAAGGCCGCTTGCCCTTATCTATACCTGCGACAACTTTATGTGCTTGGGCCCAAAAGTTTCATCCCAAAGAGGGTGTGAGATACAATCCCTGTAGGCAATCACCCAAATATTTTTGCCTAACAATCAATGAATAGATGGCAGTAATAAAACAAGAATCAGTAAACAGGATAGCATAAACAGCTACAATCCACAGTTCTAACATACAATTACACAAGTAGACAACCAGCAACAAAAGAAAACAGGTAACCCTTTGGGTAGCTCTCATATCCTAACCCCTATGGTTCAACCTACAAAGCACTAGCAACCCTATAGGAGGCACACACAGTCTCACCCCTCTGGTTCAACTAGAAAGTAGACTCTCTGGGGAAGCACTCAATGTCTCATTCCCCCTATGGCTCGCATCAAGGAAATACAGACTCTCTGAGGAAGCACTCATCGTCAATTCCCCCTTTGGTCTCACATCATATTAAAAGACACTCTGGAAAAGCCCTTACATTGATCCTCCCTATGGCCTACTACACTATGCTGTCACAGTCCTTTGTGGAAATTTAAACATGCTCAGCGCACGTGTATCATCCATGTAATCCTCAAGAACTACTTGGATATCAACTAATGCTCAACAACATATCAAAGAGATAGTCCCCCTATCCTACAACATGGTATGGAAACTGGAAAAATGGCCAACATGAAAAACAAACATGGAAAAGAAACCTGAGCAGAAAATAAATTACTCTACTCACAAGCATAACCATCTACTATAGCAATCAAGAAAAGCAGGAAAAAAATAGAGAAAAACAGGTAACACGCAATACCCCATTCAAGGGTATTGGTGGAATTTGCACAAAATACTCATTAACTTTCTACAGAAAGGCACAAACCACCTACCTCGATCCTAGGTGATTGATATACATGAACCTCGATGACAGATTCCCCTTAGAGCAACGAATATCTGAGAAAACACGCCAAACATTCATCCCACGATAACATGGAAATGAGGTGGAATCAAGAAACAAGACTCAAGTAGAAGGAAGAACTCACCGCTGCGATTCCAACGCAACTGACCGTGCTCAAATCGGAGAACGGAGGCGAGGAGGGAGTTCATCAAAGATTCAGCCGTACGGGTCACTCTCGAACGAACCAGACCTAGAAGAAGGAAAATATCACGATGAGGCGTGACCACGGTCCGTTTAATGAACAAAAATGTACACGACATGTAATTCTTGAGTACACGGCGTGTGCTTTAGTTTACCATACTCCGAATTAACTGGCCTCCACCTCACCCTTACACACCGTGTGTTTGGCTCAGACACTACCAGCACATGGCTTCGAGCGAAAAAGGGAGTACATGCCATTTACTCAGAAAGTAAACGATATTTACTCAGAAAGTACATGGCGTGTAATTAAAAAATTTAAATAAAGTTCATTTTTATAAAAAACATCCTAAAAAGGAAAGACGTACCTGAAAAGAATATCTGGGTTCATACATTATGTTCATGTATGATTTTTATTTATTCCCTCTTTTTATCAGTTCATTGTGTATTTAACATGATTTGTTTTATTTGGGGTCTTAACAACCTAATTAAACCATCATTATCCCCATGTGATGCATGGAGGATGATGTGACATATTTTCGGGCCACCCATGGGGTGCACCAACCCGCCTGAATGGTTAGCAGAAGAATAGGGAGTATAGGGGATTCATGTGGATATTGATACTTAACTAATGATTTAATTGGGTTATATAATAGTTTATAGGGGTTATGGATAGTTGGGACTAATATGGTTTAAGTCTACGAGAATGTTGGTTGGAATTTAAATGGGTTAAAAGGGAATAATGGGTATATGATAAAGAATTATATTTAATCAAGAAAATAATTAGTGACTTAGGATGGGAAATAAGAAATGGGATTAATGGTTTATAAATAATAAATGATGAATGTGTTAAAAGATTGAGGAATATTGTCAATTTCCAATTTATTGATATTGTTGCGATGTTGTAAATGATATTGGCTAGGCTTGTTGTGACGTGGTCAATTATGGTGACTTATAAATAATCATGTGCTCGTGGCTTGGTAGAGTAAGGTAAAGAAATGAAGCTATACGCCCACGGGTCAAGTTGGACCGATGTTATAGCTTAACCCCCAAATGAAAGGGTTAGGGAAGAGGTAAAATATTGATTCCCCTAATGGTTTCATTTCACCCAGACTTAGGCTTCGAGGGGAGAATTAGGGGTTGTTACAATGTGATTCATTGTGATATTGGACATAACTTTTATTCTCATATGATTGAGAATATTTATCATGCCTAATGCATTGAACACATGAAAAGGGCATATTAACCCATGAAATTTCTGTGTATTTAACATGGATTTAGTGGTTGTATAATCTAAAAGAATATATTCAAGAATAACCTATTGAAATATTTTCTTATCATTCAAATTTTTATCACGTTCATGCACTATCTTCTTTTGATGGATATTTTGATGACAGAATTGGTGGTGGACTTCTGAGTTATAATCACACCCTGCTCGAGACGCGGTTGGGTAACCATGAAGATTTATTTCTTATAGGTCTGGAAAAAGAGCAAAGGCCCTATGATAAAGAGTTTAGTTGGACATGGGACATGTTTAGTTGATGTTTTAGATATAGATTCTAGCCCATTTTGTTGATTCTTCTATTTTCATTCATTTTTTGGTTTTGTTCATTCAACATAATAGCATGGCATGACATATTTACTGTTATAAATTTTCGTACCTAGTTTTGGGGATTAGTTATTTATGCATGTTTTTGTTTTTTGCCTATTTTTCCATTATTTAAATTATTATCTCTTGTGGATTAGTCTAGTAATGTGGATATACTCTCCCCATAAAACCTATTAAACATTCGCCGCTAGTCGGAATCCTATTGCATACTGGGAGACACATATAAGTTCATGTGGTGACCCATCTCAGGGAACTGTATTAGTGGATCCCAGGTTATGGACGTTAGGAAGTAGTATCATATGATTTATTTTTCCATTTTTAGTATTTGTGGATGGTATATAAGAGGTTAGAGAATGTGTCAGGCCTTGGTAATGAGCTCATACATGGGAGTAGCTAACCCAGGTATAGGAGAAAGACATGTCAACCTGGGGGGATAATTGTTCTACTTATGTGTTTTCATATTTGATTTTATTTCACAATAGAGTGGTGAAATTGTTGTGATATTTGATGGTTTTGTGATATTTCTCTCATGAAGAGAGGTTGATGAGGATTTTCATTCATGAATCATTCTAGGAACCTATGCACCTATGTGACATGTATCATGATAGGAACACACATGGGATTGGTGTGCAGGATACTAAATCTATGATTCGTATGTCTTCATAAATGTAATGAAATTGTGAATTATGGGATGGTGTGAATGGATAAAAAGAAAAGTCAAAAGGGTATGTAGTAAATATAGAATGGTATATAAAAAATAACAAAAAGATGATTAATATTTGGTAAGAGTAAATTGGAATAGAGAAATTTTTTTGAATTAGGTAAATGATAAGGCTTGTGACCATGTGAATAAGATACCGTGTTAGACATTGCCTTAGGTTTAACGACCTGAAATTATGAATAATTTTTGTTTCCTAACATTGTGTGTTATTTAATTTTATACTCAACAAAACTATTTCATATAATAAAATGAGTATTATTAAAATAATATTGTTGGGTTTCGATCGTTATATGACCGTTGGTCAATATGAACATTGTAAAGTAAATGTTACGATTATTGTCTATAAATACAAGTGATCTAGATTAATTAATATAGAAAAAATATTTGATGGCCCCATCCAGTATTCTCAGGATGATCGGAGCCCATCTGACGAAACTCAGGAAGGAGGTAGTACCTTTGGACTTTTCCTTATACCAAACCCAAGACAAACTTCATCGTGGGAAGATAGAACGGAATCAACTTCGCGATAAGTTCAAGATGAAAGAAATCACTACTCGGGCAATGTTGGCCGAGCTGCCCCAAGATTCTATCACAGTAGAACAACTTACTCTTAGGTCCTATGCTGGAGTTATAAGGGGATATGTAATGAGACCGTAACTGCCTTGTGTAATCCTTTCATTTAAATACAAATTCTGATTTCTTCTTCTTGTGAAGTTTGTGAATTTTCAAATGTCCAGATAAATATAGTATGCATATTATTGATGATTTTTAAAAAAATGATATTTTAAAAATATTTATGTCAACCTTAAATAAATAATAATGTGTAATTATTTTTAAAAAAATGGTCTTCTACAGTTATGTTCAGTATGAAATTTAGAGTCTAATAAGATCAACTTATTTTTTGATGAATAATAAATTATGAATAGTGATTTCAAAATTATGATTAGTAATGTGATCAATTAGATTATGTAAACTCACTTAAGAATGTATTAATATAATTCAGGCACCTTGATGAAGTAATGTGATTCAATAAAATAGGTAAATAATAGTTTGAGATATTATTGGTTATGTATTAGTTTTTGCAGGTGAATAGTGTTTTTTATGTAAAAATTAAATTAAAAATTATTTAAAAATTATTTTCATAAAATTTATTTCATTTTTGAAATCGGATCATCGATATTTGGTTAATGTGAATTTTTGGGATTTTTCTGAGAAAGTTGAATTTTCAGTGAATAGTGAAAATACAATTTTTGAGTTTCGGTTGATTAATGACATCATTAAGGATGTAATAATTATAAAATAATTCTAGTAGACTTATTAATAGTAATATAAAGAATGAGGTGTCCCAAGTGTCCAATACCATGGGCAAATACCATGGGCAAGCCCATGGTTTTTCCAATACCACCGTTGAGGTGACCCTTGGCAATTAATGTTTTGTCCCCTCACTTATCCTATAAATACCAAGTCTTTCCCTAATTAATTTCATTTCTGAATCCTCCCCAATGATGTTATGGTATTTTTACCTCTAAATTATTCCTCCCAAGGTACCCTCAATCCTTCCAAGGTCCCAACATTCATGCTTTCGAAGTTACTTTTCAAGGTAAGAGATTCTTTCACCCTCCTCTTTTATGTCATGACTTCCTTTATGTTGTGTCTTATATTTTCCATATTTTTATGTTGAGGGTATGTTATTATATGTTCCTATTACTTTCCATTTTATTTCCAAATTATGAGATACCCTTTATTCTCTAATAAAATAGTTTTCTGAATTTTCAAGTGACGCGTTAGGCTGCCAAATGTTTCGTAAAAAGAATCGTGTCTTCTCTTTTCTTTCATGTTTCCTTTTTTATGTTGTATGTAATTTAAATTTACATAACATGATCTTATCTCCATGTTGTTATATATTTATACTATATTATAAGTTATTTGTGAGTTGGTTACTCTTGTAGTCTCTCTTTCCAATGTTTTCTAAAACCATGTCATATAGCTGTTATGCTGCAGAAATTTCACCTCAAAAATTATATCTCTTTCTCTCAAGAAATTCTCTTATTTTATTTATGTGAATACCCATAACTATTTCGTTTCTTTTTTTGTTCATAAATATATTAATATATCATATTTTATTATGTAATTGACATACATATAACCCTCACTCCCTTTCCATGGGTTATAAATGTCATAATGATCTTATTTTTTAAGATCTTTTAATATGTCATGATATGGAAATGAACCCCATTTCTTATATTATCCATAGGTTATTGATGGAATTTTTTTATTATTATATATTTGTCTCACATGTATGTAATGACATTTTAAGGGTGCACCCTGATAGTGCTCCAATGCATTGGGTAAATAATTAATCTCTTGAGATGACAAGTTTTTCGATACCTTGGTGAATAACCTTTGTAATTTTTATGACATTGTGGGGATGGAACTTGGTGATATTTTCATAAATGTCTAAATGAATTGTTTTAGCCACATATTCAAGTTATTTTCCATGTTTTGTTCATTATGATATGACTATTCTCCAATTTCTCATGTCTTTATGTTTTTATTGAAGATCTTATTGATATCACAAGTACATTGATTCCCTTGTTTTCCTTTACTGGGCCTTCGGATCATCATTTCCATTGATGTCTATCTCCAGTATATGAGATGCAGTAAATGTACATAGGATGAACCTATGATTAAGCCTTATAATTGGTTTAAAATAATTTTTATGTTGTTTTCGTGTATTATCTTCCTAATTTCCAATACACTAGACTTTAAAAATATTCTGTATTTAAAATGTAATGAAAAGTTATGTATTAAAAAGGTGGAATGCAGCTATGCATTGATTATAAATAACAGAATGGGATCACAGTGAAGAACAAATACCCTTTTCCGATAAATTAATAATTATTTGACCAACTTCGTCGGATTCAATTCTTCTCTAAGATGGATCATCATTCTGGTTATCATCAATTGAGGGTGAAGAATGATGATATTCCAAAAACTATCTTCCAATTAAGATATAGGTATTATGAGTTTGTTGTTATCCCCTTCAGACTAACTAATGCACCTGTAATTTTTTTGGATCAAGAATATGTTGATTTTTGAATCTTATGTTTTATCAAATGGATATCCTTTGTATAGGAAAATGATTTGGTGATTAAATGAGAAAGGTTATTTTGGTCGATGCTTTCTCTTTTTGAGTGTTATATTCCTAAGGGAAATAAAATACTATAGGATTTAAATTGATGAGTAATGGTTGAAATATTTTGTAAGAATTTATGTGTTTATTGTTTACATATTTTGATTTGGGTTATTTCTGAAAAATGATGAACCTAGCATAGGGAATATATGAATAGGTAAATTACACTTTAGTATGAGACTTTAATATTAGTCAATGTTATTTGGAGATAATTGTTAAGATTTATTGGGGAATACTATGTGATTAAACCATTATAAGTTTTGGGTTCTAATCTTAGTTTGATTTTTCTGAAGAATTTTAAGGATGGTTGTGTTTTAGAAGGTCTTTCTAGAACTTTGGGTACTTTTGATGAATTTTGGAGATTAATAGTTGTATTTCTTTTTATATAGGATTATCCTTTTTGGGGATTATATAATCTCATAATAACTATTTTATTTTTAGTTGATTACTAAATACAAGGGAAAAATATAGTTATTCATTTGAGGATTATGTAATTCTCAAGAAGATGATTCTTGTACTTTTGATGAGACCAAGTCTTTTTGAATGCACAATTTTTGGAGAAAATATTACTCTTAGTGGGAAATTATTATGTGATGATACTCTACATAAAGGTATGTATATTTCCTTATGCTTTTATTCTATGTAGAAAATTAATTCCTCAAAATTATGAAACAGAACGTAAAACAAAAATGTTGTTGGTTTACGTTTCCTACTGGGTAATCAAAGACAATTTAACACATCTTATGTTTGTGATCTTCTTGTGGTTAATTTTCTCCTAATCCGGTTTTCTATCACTCTTCATCAAAACATGACCCTTTGTTTTTTATTCTATATCCATGTTTTTCTAAATGGAATCCTAGTATGGGTTAACATGGGTGACCTTTGTACTTCATTTTATTTCTGTTAAAGTAATGTTTTTACTGACTCTTTTTCAGATGTGGTAAATTCAATGAAATTTCCAAGCCCAATTTTAAAATTGATAGGACACAATTTCATAATGGGAGAAAAATGTAATGACCCAAAATTCTAAATAAATTTTGTTTCCTAATTTTGTGTGTTATTTTATTTTATACTAAACAAAAAAATTTCATATAATAAAATGAGTAAAATGAAAATAAGATCATTTGGTTTTGACATTAATATGAATGTTGGAAACTAAATGTTACGATTATTGTCTATAAATACAAGTGATCTTGATTAATTAATATAAAAAGAACATTCAATGGTGCCATCCATCAGTCTTGGGATGATCGAAGCCCATCTTACGGAACTCGGGAAGGAGGTAGCACTTTTGGGCTTTTCCCTAGACCAAACCCAAGCCGAACTTCATGGCATGAAGCTTGAACGGATTCGCCTTCTCGAGAAGATCAAGCTGATTGAAACCACTACTTGGGGAATGTTGGCCGAGATGCCCCAAGATTCTATCACCCAAAAACACCTTCCTCTTAGGTCATATGCTGGTGTTATAAGGGGCTATGTAACGAGACCATAACTGCCTTGTGTAATCCTTTGATTTAAATAAAAATTTTAATTTCTTCTTTTGGCAAAGTTTGTGAATTTTCAAATGTCCGGATAAATATAGTATGCATATTATTGATGAATTTTAGAAAAAGGATATTTTAAAAATATTTATTTAAACCTTAAATAAATAATAATGTGTAATGATTTTCAAAAAATGGTCTTCTACAGTTATGTCCAGTAAGAAATTTAGAGTATAATAAGATCAAATTAATTTTTGATGAATAGTAATTATAAATAGTGTTTTTACACTTATGATTAGTAATTTGATCAAATGAATTAATTAACCTCACTTAAGAATGTATTAATATAATTTAGCCACCTTGATTAAGTAATGTGATTCAATAAAATAGGTAAATACCTATTTCAGAAATTACTAGTTAAGTATTAGTTTTTTCAGGTGAATAGTGTTTTTTATTTTAAAAATAAATTAAAAATATTTAGAATTTTTTTTACATAAAATGGATTTAATTTTGGAAATCAGAGCATCGATATTTGGTTAAGGTGAATTTTTTGGATTTTTCTGGGAAAGTTGAATTTTTGGTGAATAGTGAAAATACAGTTTTTGAGTTTCGGGTGTTTAATGACATCAATAAGGATGTAATAATTATGAAATAATTCTGGTAGGCTTATTAATAGTAAGATGAAGTATGAGGTGCCCAATTTGCTGATACAATGGGCAAATACCATGGGAAAGCCCATGGTTTTTCCAATACGATCGATGAGGTGTCCCTAGGCAATTAATGCATTGTCCCCTTGCTTCTCCTATAAATACCAATTCTTTCCTTAATTATTTTCATTTCCAAAAACTACCCAATGAGGTTATGTTTTCATTACCTTCCACGGATTCCTCCCACGGTGACCTCGCACATTTCAAGGTCCTGACATTCTGGATTTTGAAATTACTCTTCAAGGTAAGGGATTCTGTCACCCTCCTCTTTTAAGTCATGACTTCCTTTATTTTGTGTCTTATATTTTCCATTTATTTATGTTGAGGGTATGTTATTATATGTTATGATTAATTTTCATTTTATTTCCAAATTACGAGATACCCTTTGTTCACTCTTCAATTGGTTTTCTGAATCTTCAAGTGACGCCATTAGGCTGCCGAATTTCTCGTAAAAAGAATCGCTTCTTCTCTTTTCTTTCATGTTTTCTTTTTTATGTGGTATGTCATTCAAATATATATACCATGTTATTATCTCCATGTTGATCTATATTTATACAGTATTATAAGTTATTTATTAGTGGGTTACTTTTGTACCCTCTCTTTCCAATGTTTTCTAATACCATGTTATATTGCCGTTATGCTGTAGAAATTTTGCCTCAAAATTTTTATCTCTTTCTCTCTGGAAATTCTGTTGTATTATTTATGTGAATACCCAAACCTATTTCGTTTCTTTGGGTGTTCATAAATATATAATTATATATTATTTGATTCTGGAATTGACATACATATAACCCTCACTCCCTTTCCATGGGTTATGAATGACATAATGATCTGATTTTTTTAAGAACATTTAAAACGTCACGATCTTGAAATGAAACCCATTTATTATATTCTCCATGGTTTATTTATGAAATGTTTGATTATTATATATTTGAATTATATTTAAGTAATTACATATTAAGTGTGTGCCCTAATTTCACTCCAATTCATTGGGTAAATAATTAATCTCTAGAGATGATATGTATTATGATACCTTGGTGTATAACTTTGGTAATTTTTATGACACCATGGGGATGGAACTTGGTGATAGGTTCATGAATGTCTAAATGAAATGTTTGTAGCCACATATTCATGGTATGTTATAAGTTATATTCATTAGGATATGACTATTATTCAATTGATCATGTATTTATGTTTTTATTCAAGTTCTTATTAATATCACAAGTACATTGATTCCTTTGTTTACCCTTACTAGGACTTCTGCTCACCCTGTCCTTTGATGTTTGTCTCTAGGATATGAGATGTAGTAAATGTACAGAGGTTTAACCTATGATAAATCCTTAAAAGTGGTTTAGAAGAATGTTTTAGGTTGTTTTAATGTATAATGTTCCTAATTTTCAAGACACTATACTTCAAAGATCATGTGTATATAAAAAGTATTGAAAAGGTATGTATTAAAAAGGCGGGATTCTATTTTAGGAGAGATGGATAAGGGTAGTGATCTGATTGTTAGTGGTCTATTTTGTGTAGTGAATTAAAATGGGTTTGATTTTTAAAATTAATGATCATACCTATATCTCCTTCCTTCTCATAAAATCATTATTGTTGTATCCTATAACACATGTTTGGGATTTTATATAAATTCCACCTCGTAGACGTGTGCCGATTAGGTGAAATGAGGACATTGCTGAGAATGATCCTCTAGTAGTGGAGTATCATAATGTGGCGATCCAAGATAATGGGGAATATAATTTCCGTGATAAATTCACTCATTTCATGTAGATGATGGAACAATGTCTAGGGTGGGTTGTACTGTGTATTTTTGAGGTGACTAGGTAGTTTAATCTGTAGCACCCTCATTCCTTAACTAGAGAGGGTGGGCCATAGGCATCATATTTTTGGATACAGTCCATACAAACTATATTTGACCATCTTGAGACACCTCTCAATAAGCAATTCATGGTAGGGGCTTATATATTGAGAGGTCAATAAAATTGATTGTGGGACATAATGGTTCAAATACAGAAGGTTGAAGGAATGATGTGGAATTATTTTCAAGAGATGTTTCCTAAAAACATCTACCAAAAAACATCAAGGATGTATACAGTTACAGATTTTATGAGGTTGAATTGGGGGAGACAATGTTGGTAATGGACTATGCTAGTTATTTCACTGATTAGATATGATTCATTCTAACATTGATAGGGGGATGAGGTAGCTGGGGTGAAATGCTTCCTGGATGGGCTAAGACATGAGATTAGGTCTAAGGTGAATATCATTAATATGAAAATTATTTCTAAAGTTGTGGATAAATCCCTTATCATGGATAGGAACCAAAAGGGGGATTTAGGCAGTTTACTTGTGGGTAAATATGACTGAGAATGTGGTGAGGAATCTGATAGTAGGAAGCACTGTTTTGGAATGATTTAGTAAGGTGAAAGAACAAAGAGCAGTCAGAAGAGGGGGTCATCTTATTTGGGTGGCAACCAGGTATTCTGTTATTAGTTTGGTAGGTCTGGGAATAAGTGTGACTATTGTCCCCACCCACCAGTTGAGTGCCAAGCGTAAAGTAGGTTAGGCCACGTGCATTGGGTCTACATGAATCTATGAAAATCTGGGAATGATTGATGTTATAGGCAGATTCCAGGTGTAGGAAAGGGGTTAGCTAACCCGTATCATGTAGGTAGCTTGATCACCATGGTCCTTAATCATATAGGTAGTGGAAGTGGAACTTCGAAAATGGATCAACTATAACAACAGATTAATGCAGTGCAGGGTACTCCGGACAAAGCCTATGGAAAAAGGGTAGGTCATATCCATGTAGTTCAGGCTGCACCTGAAGGTGGTGAGGCAGGAGTGTCTACTATTCGAGGTATGATTCTGGTACCTTACACACTTGCTACTTAATTATTTGATATAGGTTCTACACATTCCTTTATTTCAGCTCAGTTTGTAGTTGTGTTGGTCTTAACAGTAGAGACTTTTTGTGGCTTAATGTCACTTGATACTCTTCTAGGTGTATGAGTCGAGGGAATAAGGTAGTGTAAGTGTTGTGCTCTAGATATTGGAGGGTATCATTATCTGTTGGATTAGATTGTCCCAGAGATGTCAGGATTTGACCTAATCATTGTAATTGATTAGTTGGTGTTATATCAAGCCCATATCGACTATTACCGACATTAGGTGATGTTCACATCTCTCGATGGGAGCACTTATGTCCTTCATGGCGAGTGAGATGCTCAAGCGGGCTATGCAGGGCTGTTACGCTAGTAGTAGGTATAACACACGGCCCATGTGGAAATCCTATTGTTAGACGATGGGGAGGGAGGACATCCAATATTCTCTTTCATTGTGGACCAATTTTAGGATGTCTTACTAAAGGACATATCTGGGTAACCACCAAAGAGAGATGTTGAATTTATGATTGAATTGCCGCCAAGAGTAGAGCCAGTCCTTATTCCACCCTATCGAATGGTGCCCACAGAGCGCCATGAACTAAAGGTTCAATTAGAAGAATGAGATTATATGGGGTCTATGTATCCTAGTACATCACCAAGGGTATCTCTTATCCTATTTTCTAAGAAGGATGGAGGATCACTGAGGCTATGTGTCAATTATAGGATGTTGAACCAGATGAAAATTAAGAATTGGTACCCTCTTCCTTGAATCGATGACTAGTTCAAACATCACAGAGGATCCTTGGTGTTTTCTATGATCGATTTTTGATCATGATACAGTTAGTTGAGGGTGAGACCTTTTGACATACCCTAGAAATCTTTTCGAATCAGGTACATATTACCTAAATTTCTGGTGATTCCATTTGTGTTGACCAACACACTAGCAATGTTCAAGGACTTGATGAACCGAATATTCCACCAATATCTGGATTAGTTTTTAGTTTTCATCATTGATGGCATCTTGTTGTACTCTATAACTCATGAAGATCAATCTAAAAATCTTGACATTATCATGAGTACACTTAGAGAGCATAGGATTTATGACAAGCTATCAAAATGTTAGTTTTGGATTGATGAGGTTAAGGTTCTAGGACACATAATTTCTAATTCAGGTGTGTCGATGGATCTATAAAAGGTGAAGGTTTTCATATCTCGAGAGCATCATAGGAACATCTGCAGTGTATGGTGTTTTTTGGGATTGTCTTGTTATAATTGAAGGTTTATTATTTACTTATCTCATTTTACAGCACCGCACAGAAGCCTATCCAAGTGGGTATTTTAGTTTTCATAGTCAGAGGAATTTTAGATTGATTAATCAGAGCTATAAAAGAATTTGACTACCACACTTATTTTGATCTTACCTAAACATGGTATGTTTCATACCTTGTTTTGTGATTCAAATCATGAAGGTCTTGTGGTGCTGATGATGCATGATGATCGGGTTTTTTCTAATGGGTTGAGAAATTTTAGGATACAAGAAAGGTATTATACTACTAATGACTTGGAGCTAGCTAATTTAGTTCATTCCTTAATGTGTTGGAGTCATTACTTGTTTGGAGTTCCCTTTAAGGTGTTAATCAACCATAAAGCTCTTAAGCACATTTTCTCTCAGTGGGATTTGAATCATTTACACTGACGGTAGGTATAGTTCCTACAGTCTACTAATTTTGAGTTGGGGTCACACTAGGGAAATGAAATAGTATCATCGATTCTCTGAGATGATAAACTCAGAATCAAATAGTTCTTTAATCTAGATCAGAGTGGGGGATGATTTACTTGTTTTCTGAAATTCATTTGGAGGTACAAGATGGACATGAGAAGATGACCCTTTAATCTATTAAAATTGAATCTTTACTTTAGATCTGAGTTAAAGAGAGTAAGTTGGTGGATCTGGATTTCATGGGTATGAAGAAATGTCATAAAGGTGGGGAGTCAGCTTCTGGTTCGACTTTCAGTGCTGATAGAGTTTATTATGTTCATGGTTGTGTTGTGGTTCTGTAATATTAATGAGAGGGGTTGATGCGTGAGTTTCACATGTTAACATGAGTAGTGCATGCGATATTGACTAATATGTACAGGGAACTTCGTATGTATTTTTCGTGTCCAAGAATAAAGAAAGGAGTTGCGAGTTCTGTGGCCCGATGCCTTTTCCTATAAGTTGGTGAAGGCTAAGAATCAGCTTCCTAGTGGGTTGTTACAATCATTTCATATTCTAGAGTTGATGTGGGTTATTTTATTCATGATGGAAATCATGGTGGGTCTTTTGAGGATTCCTCAGAATAATTATGTAACAATGATGGTGGTAGATCGGCCGACCAATCTGGCCAATTTATTTCATATTCAAGAGACTTATTTAGTCGACTAGTTGGTGTAATTGTACGTTTAATAAATAGAATGGTTGAATGGTGTTTTGAGAACCATTGTTTCTGATCATGATCTTCATTTCCCCTCATACTTCTGGAGGATACTAAAGGTGGAAATCGGTTCCCGTGTGTTTTAAAATTTGAAATACCACCCATAGAATGACGGGCAGTCAGAGTGTACAATTCAGGTATTAGAAAACATGTTGAGATCATTTGTTCATGATTTCATAGGATTGTGGGAGAATCAGTTATCCCTTGTTGATTTTTCTTTCAAAAATAATAATTAGGATTTAGTTCAGATGGAACATTTTGAGAAACATTATAGGAGACTTTGTAGAACTCTGTTATATTATCTAGAGGCCAGAAAGACTGAATTTTTAGGAAAAAGTCTTGTATAGGAGATTTCAGAGAAGGTTCATTTGATTTAAAATCATATGGAAGCAGCTCAGGGTAGGCAGAAGTCATATAAAGCTTGGATTCATAGACCTCTTGAGTTCATGGTTGGTTACACAGTGTTTCTTCAAGTGTTTCCAAGGTTGTTTCACTGTTAAATTCAGAAGTAGGTAAATTTGCCACCACGATATGTGGGGCCATTTGATATTGTGGAATGTATCAGACTGATGGATTACCAATTGGATATTCCAAACTATTATAGTGTGCTGAATGAAAATTTTTACGTTTCACAACTCTTGTAGTACCACCATGATCAATCTCATGTGTTAAATGTTGAGGATGTCTACCATAAGGCTAATGTTTCCTTTGAGGAGCACAAAGTTCATATTGTGGACCATAGTGAGAATGTCTTGTAGGGATAGTTGGATCCTTTGGGTCGTGGCCTATAGAAACATGGAATTTATTAAGAAGAATCATCAGATAGAGAATCAAATACATGTTCCTAGTGGCCTGATCTAATTTCATTTGGGAACTCAATGATGCTTTGGAAGAGCACCATGATGACGATCCATTATAAGGTGGGTGGTTGTATGATCCTAAATTTTCCATAATATATTTTTCCCATGGTTTAGTTTAATTTATTTATTTTTGTCCGAATAATTGTTTCCCATGACTTTAAGAAGGATCTGGCGTACTCTAGAGGTTCTGGACATGTAAAATGGGGAGAATGAGTTTTTTGGGCAAGCTGTGCGGCCTGTGAATGGTTATTCCTGACCATGCAGACAGCCTAAGTAAATCTCACAAATGAAGAATTATTGGATAGTATCCTCCACATGATTTCCACACGATTTTCCAAACTTTGTAGAAAAACTATGGGAGGGGGATATTTTTGGACAGTAGCATCCACACAGTTCGTGTGTAGTTTGGAAAACATTGCGGGTAAGCGGTTCACCCACAAAACATGAAAAAAATGGAATTTCAAGATTTTTATACCCAACATGGGATTTTCTTCTATCCACCTCTTTCAAACCCCTGGATACAACTAAATACTCCATGGTATTCCATATATCTCTCTCCCTCATCTTAGGGACGTTTGTTGCTCCGTTAGTTGTAGATTGATGATCCGAGTAAGGCAAAAACCCTGCTTTCTTATTTTTCTTAATTTTGATTGTTATCTCTAACTTATATTATTATTAATCTCCAAATTAATTATTTTTATGTTAGGTTTAGGTTGAGGCTTCATGGGTTTATTGAATTGGGATCTGAGGCTTCAGTTGAGAGTTAGTTCACCAACATATTCCTGGATGGTGGTATGTAAATTATATCTCTTGGTTTTTGAGTAGATGTGTGCATGTATGGTTGTTATTATCACAATATTTTGGTTATAACTTGGTTCCATTAAAATGATTTGATGTACTGGGTGTCTAAAAAGTGTAATGAAACCCTCATGATCCATGTGGGTTGCTTAGAGGATGATGTGACCTCTTTTAGGGACACCCAAGGTGTGCTCCAACCTTCCCTAATAAGGAATAGACACATAATATGTTAATGGATTCATGTTGATATAGATCCTTATAGTATGTGTTAATTGGATAATGTAATAGGTTTTAAGTGTTGAGGATAGTTGGTTTTAATTTGGTTAAAGGCTAAGGGATTGTTGGGTTTTAATTTATATGGGTAAAATTGGAATAGTGGGAATATGATAACAAACTATATTTACACTTGAATATTCTTATTAAGTTAGGCATGGGAAATGGGAAATGGTACTAAAGGATTATCTATTATAAATGATGAGTGTGTTAATGGATTGGGGAATAATGTCAATTTCCCATTGAATGATATTGTAGTGATGTAGAAAATGATATTTTCTAGGATTGTTGTAATGTGGTTAATTGTGGTGAATGATAAATAAGAATTTGAATATGGCATGGTAGAGTGGGTATAGACATGAGACTATACGAAGAGAGGTAAATTTGGACCTAGGTTCTATCTCCACCCCCAAATTCACGGGTTAGGGAAGGGGATGCAGTTCTATTCCCTAAATGGTTTCATTCCACCTGGACTGAGGCTTTGACGTTAGGATTATGAGGCTTTTATAATGTGATACCTAGTTATATATGAAATGAAACTTATTAACATAGGCTTGGGAATATTTATCAGGCATAATCTATTGAACACATGAAAAAGGTAGATTAAACTATGATATATCTATGTAGTCAACATGGATTAAATGGTGGTCTAATTTAGAGTAGCATTGAATAGAATGGCCTATTTAAATGTTTACTTTTAATTTCCATTATTTATCACTTACTTTCACTTTTTTCTTTTTTGGATATTTTGAAGACACCATTGGTGTTGGCCTACTGAGTTTTACTCACACCCTGCTCAGGTCGTCGTTGGGTCCCCGAGCAGATTTCATGCTAACTGGTTAGGACAAGGGAAATGGGTCAACTCTAGGGAGTATAGTTGGACATGGGACATGTATGGGTGAGGTTCCAGAGTTGGAGTTTGAAACATTTTGGGGATCATAATAGCTTCATTTTTAGGGTATTGTTCACCTTGAAGTGTAGCATGGAAGGACATATTTACTATTGTAACTGGTTGCACCATGTTTTTGGAATTTGTTATTTATTCAAGTTGTTGTTTGTTGCCTATTTTCGATTATTTAAATTATTATATAATGTTTATTACTATGGTAATGATGTTATATTCTCCCCAGATGACCTATTATATCCTCACGACTAGTCGGCAACCACTAGAATACTGGAAGGCATGCCTGAGGTCATGTGCCAACCTTGCTCGGGGTTCTAGATTATTGACTCCTAGGCCGGGGACATTGCCAATAAATAATTATTTCTATAAAAAGGAAATTATATTTAGAATCATCATGTTAATATTATAAAATAGTTGATTTTTTATTATTTTCATGGAAAAATGGATCTTCTGTTAAATAGTAAAATACGATATACCCATTTAGTAAATTTTATGACATCATAATGTAATTAACTGAGAAATAAATAATTAAATGGGAATATATTAAATAATTTATTGATTTGTAAGATTATTTTATTTTAACATTACAAAATTAATTATACAATCCTATAATGAATTTTCCAAAACCTAATATATATTAATAAAAAATAATTTGGAATAAAAAATTGGTCC
This sequence comes from Viscum album, assembly GCA_963277665.1. NCBI lineage: Eukaryota > Viridiplantae > Streptophyta > Magnoliopsida > Santalales > Viscaceae > Viscum > Viscum album. The sequence goes on from OY728131.1 coordinate 66,565,898, forward strand.
TATTACAAATAAAATTTTCATCAAATTGGTGATATTATTAAGCATTTTAAATATTGGAACTTGTATGTAAGAACTTAATATGATGATGTAAATACATGGTATGGATAGTGGTTTTTTATTTTCTAAATACTTGATTCGATGGTTTTTTAAATTAACAAAAATAAACCATAATTTGTGATAAATTTATTCTCATTATTCTATTAAACTACATATAAAATCTAATGAGAATGAATTACCCATCATATTCAATCATAGGATCCCCTTTATGTCATCTGTAACACCTCGAGCTTCCACAATCCGCTTCTCATTCAATAATGCAATAGCTTGCATTGTACGCAACTTCGAGTTCTAAAACACCGCGACTAATCAAAGTAACCGTTATGAATAGTAATAACCACTTTTTAAAATTGTAGAAAATTTATATTTCAAAATGGAATTCATTTTTGTATTCCTAATATTGAAATTAGCCTATGTTGATTTTTTTTGTAATTTTCTGAGAACTTCAAAAATTTTATGAATAGTGAAAAATACTTAAAACAAATTTTTTAATCAAAATAATTTATAGTGATAAGTTATACTATTTAGTGGTTTTAAAGTATTATTAGAATATATTTTTACCATGTTATCCAATGGTGTTCATTAGAATTAATTTCACTTTGAAATAGGACATAAACAATTGTCAATCTTTTGATATATATTGTTTCTTAAAAACACGCTATTTGCTGTGACAGCGGGAATTAATTATAAAATTAATTAATGCAACTTATATGTTTTTAATTTTGTAAAATAGACATCATTTTTGAATTAGGAATATCAATTATAGCTTACGGTGAAATTTTGGCCTTATTCTGAAAAACTTCAATTTTTGATGAATAGTGAAACCACTAAGTGGTTGTTAAAAACTGATTTTTCGTTAAAATGAAATATTACCACTTCTGTGATTTGATTTTCAAAAATCAAACATACATGGTTTTCATTAAGAAGTAAAATTTGGTTCAATGAGATTAAAATAATTTTTTGGTGAATAGTAACTTTTATGTTCTTAATCGTGATTAGAGGTAATTAGTGTAGTTTAAGGTAAAAATAATATTTTAATAATATGAGATGAGCTTGAAACTAGTCCTACTCCTATTGTATGAGTCATGGCCGACCAAGACAACCCATGGGTCAACTTGGGGACCCCATGGAGCCACTTTGGCTGGAAAATGACATTAATATATATTTATTTAATGTTAAAATTAAATTGACACAAACTTGAGTTGTTTTACTAAAATAGTTTTTAAGTGGGGTTAAACAAGTCCAAATTTTGACTATAAATATTAATTAGAAAGATAAAACGATTTCATACATCATTGTATTTTTTTTATAATTTTTAGACATTAAATAAATTAAATTATTTATGACATCATTATGATGCAGCGATGACCTCATTATTTAACGATTTTAATAAAATGAAATGATAATGTAAAATACAAGGCTTACACTTGTCAAAAGACTATTGGATGGGTAGATTTCGAACCCTTAACACCTTATCCACGAATTATATAAGTGTGGGACCTTTATAATACGAAAAGCATTGTATAATAATGTAACATTTCAATCATTCCAAAAGAGCCCCTCCTCTTCTCTTATAAAAGGCCCCCACCTCTACCACCTTATTCACACGTTCAAGCCTTTTGGTTCAGCCACCCTCTGCCCAAATACTCTCCCAACTTCACTCCCTTAATCCGAGAAGCTTTACTTTAGTCATAAAGCCATCCTAAGGAGTCCTTTTGATCAAATCAAAAGGAAGAACCCGTAGAAGAGGTAACGTTTTCATCACCCTCTTTCAAGTTTCTTTCTTCTTCCACTCCCTCTTTGTTTATTATTTCAATTCTAAAATTATAACTACACTATATTCTATGTACTGTGATGTTATTATAAATATGGAACAACCATATTCAGTATTCTACCCATCATTTGAATGACATGTCACCATACGTGCGTACGTACGGCTTACCGTCTCCACGTCGTGGTGTAATTGTTATTCAATATACTAGTATTTAGATGGGTATAATAATGATAAGTAATTCATGTAAATAATAAATATAACATGATAATGATACTGTATATATGATATACTATCCAATTATATATTATTTTAATATCAAAATAATGATATTGTCGCTCGTGCGTACGTACGAACTACCGTCTCCACGAACGCGATGAGATTCATTCTTCTTCGTATCCATTCAAGTATAATTATCATTTGATGATTTAAAAATAATTTCTAAGGGCATGATATAATTATGGATATGAATAAGATACAACCTATCCATGAAAAACACGACTTACGTAACAAAACATATAAAAAAATGAGTAAGTTAACACCCGAAACAACGATAAATCTAAGATATTGTTAACAAAGCAATGTTAAAAGATCATATATGATATCATATGAATGTATATGATTCTTGTATAATTTAATAACAATTATTTCACCATTATACAGAGGGTTAACCTACCCCAACCAAGGAAAAGTACAAGGTAAGGGTTTACTTCACAACCTCTTCATTATCCGAGGTTGTTTATACTTAATTATCTACTGGGACCTCGTTATCATCCACATCCATGTTTCTTAAAAATGACTTTCAAAAAAAATTTACTATTAAATGGAAAATGGGTTAAAGTCATTTATACCCTTATACGTTTTTGGAAGGAATCTTACCATCATTTTCCAAACAATGTACTTTTTGACCTTTTTGACAAATTTAAGGTAAGAATGTTTTTTTAACTTATACGGCGGGTGCGGCTATTTTCCGCCATTATAACTTCGTCGAAGCTTCCCTTACAAGCTTATAATAATATTTTAAAAGTAAATGTATTATTTTATAATTATGGGACTTTTAATTTATTTCAAAAAAGAGAGATATTTCTCTCAAATAGCTTTGATTTCATCCATGTCAACATCCTTTGATGGGTTTTAAGTTTATTTTAAAATGATTTATGATACAAAACATCCATTGAGCATTTTGTGAAACATTTGACTGTGGATGTGTTATTTTAATACCATCCATAGCTTATGGAGAAACTGTTGACATTTCGTATGCTAGTTTTAATACGAATATTTATGTTATGTTTAAACCTATTCATATGAGGAATGTATTGGACTTAATAAGTGATGAGAGGAGCCCGCTATAGCTCCTCGATGCATCAGTAGGTCTCATGAGACAACTAGACGTGGAATTGGCTGAGGCCCTTTCTCAATTTGATTTATGGTTTTGGCCAAGGCCTTAATCATTTTAGACATCTTGGTCGAGGCCTTGACAAAATGTTTCAGAATGTCTGGCATTATACATTCCCTCATTATGAAAGTGGTTATTGATATTTCATGTGATTATTCGTCTAGTAGAATATCCATGTGAGTATGTAATGGAATTATTTTATTTTACTTTTGCCATATTATGATGAAGTTCAAGTTCAATAAGGCTTTTGTTTTAGTTATACATTGCCTTAAATTCTTATGTTTTCTTATGAAAGTATCCACTATATTGTTATCCTTACGGAGCATTTGAGCTCACCCCTTTCAATGTTTTATTTTTCCCAGGATGTGAAGAAGAGTATTATGACTGACTTGCAAGAATAGTCAGTGAGGATATGAGTGTGGACTAAGGAGACCATGTTATTGTGGTTTTAATTTTTATGATGTAATGTAATGTTTACGAATGTATCTAGTGTTTCCAAGGCTACTAAACTAATAGGTCTTTCGAGACTTGATCTTTTGTGATCATGCCAATGTTACGAAGTAATGCACCGAATCTGGGTAGCTGGGGTCGGGGCGTTACATCATCTTTATGTTTCTATTTTATTCATCCCATGTTTTATTACACTAACATGCATGGTAAGGGTTATTTATCTTCTTATTTATTTTTATGCAATAGCCTATTCTTATAATATTATATAAAATAATATTTATAATACTAAAATTACTTTTTTTACATTTTATAAACATCAATTTGATAAATTTCTTATGACATATTACATCCTACCATTATATGTTTTTTCTAAATCATTATTACAATGATGTATTCATTATTCTAATCCCTTCTTAGCATATTTTAGTTTTATCCATTCCAATTCATTTCATTTTGAAATGTTATTTTGCATTATTTTTTTCAATATATGACCACATTTAAAATTGAGAGATAACTATTCTATATTTGTTCAATACCTTTATAAATCCTTATTATTTAGAAATAATCCTATAGTCATAAAATAGTGGTAATGTAACGATATTTTGATTTCTAATTGATGACATACTAATCTAGATTCAACAAGTGAATTCAATATCTCTCATAGTTGAACATAGGGATAATAATTAATAAAATGGTTAATTAAGAATTAATTGGATCTGTACTTGGTTAATAAAAATTGATTATAACAACACACATAGTATTATAATATGGAGAGATATACTTGAGTTTATGACCGAGTTTTTACACACTATTATACTCATTGAATATTTACTAATGGTATCCTAGTAACATTGAAAACCCTTACAAGAATTTTTAATTATCATCCCTCTAGAAATTTTATATTCAAATGCAATGTAAATAACATATTTTTTCTATGTTTACTGTCATTCATTCACCTAAATATCCATATCATTCCAATGAATGGGGAATTATTAACATATTTTGTATCCTTTTGTAAAATATAGATACCTATTGGGTAGATAATCATGACGATTTTTTAGATACATGGGAGACACTATGATATATATTTTCTATATATTATATTAATATGAATGTATTATTAGACATAATATGTGCATTTTGGGGCCCGAAATAATATACACCCATGAAGAATTCCTTGGATTCATGGGTAAAATATCTTGGGTATTTATTTTTATTCTTTCCCTTTTATATAGGATTTTGTAAAATGATTAACAATGTTATTTTGGTGATTTTTAACATTAATAATTCCATAACAATAGGATTATTTATTATTAATCATGTGTTTATTTTTTTATAGTATACATGGATATATTAATATCATTTTTTTTATTTTCAAATTAAATTTATTTATCTGTTACATGATGCTAAATCCATGGTTCGTCTATGTTACCTTTTACTATATGCTAAATCATACAAAGAATTTGAGTTGAACCATTTTTATTATTTCCCATTACTCAATGATTCTTTAAATACTACTATGTGTGATGTATTATAACAAATGAATAAATAAAAATGTTTTAATTTATTTGAATATAGTATCATTAATTTTCAATTTATTTAAATGTTTAATTATATATCTACATTCTTGTGATAGATAAAATACTCTTATGACACAGTGAAACTCAAAAATTGGAACTTCATGTTCAATATCATGTATTCCACACAAACCATTATTTGAATATAATATAACACCCCAATCATTACAATGTATTTAATTTAAAATTAATTCAATATCTTTGGTAGTAATAAATTAATGAAACATGGAGTTTAGATAGTGTTGCAAACAATAATGAGTTTATTCGATAGAATATATTAAATGAAAAATTATATTTTATTCAAAAAAATATAATTTTAATATTTTAAATTAATATAAAAATTATCTCCTAAGTGTTTGAATGGAGGGTATGAATAGAAATAACCAAATTATGAAACAATATAGTTGACACATTTTTATTAGTTATATAATAATTTGAAATAAAATAAGTACCATTTATATGATAATGTCTTTATTCTAAATATATATATAGTTTAATTTTAGGGTCTTCATGCATTGGACAAATAATTTAAAATAAATAGAGAAAAATATTATAATGATTCAAGTAAAAACTGAATTTCAAATATTTAAAGTAATAAGATAATAGTTAATAATAACCTAAAAACATGTATAAAAATAATTGGATAGAAAATTTTAGAAATTAACTATTCTAATTTCTATAACATTCAAATTTTCAGGCTTGTTACATCATAAAAACTTTGTAATTATTTAATTTTTTTCTAAAACCTTACACGTGTGGTAATCACTACACTTAAATAGGTCCACCCACTCTCTTATATTACTCACACAGTCAATCATCTTTAGTTATGCCATGTCATACCAAAATAATTTCCAACATTCCATCCACAAATTCTATAATCCTTATTTTGAGAATAAATCTGTCATAAGGGGGATATAGTGTTATCCTAAAGAAGAAAACATAAAAATAGGTACCGTCTTTAAACGTGCATTTAATTTTATCTCTTCCTCCACCGCATTCAATGAATTTTAACAATTATGATATAATAACCACATTATATTGCACATATATGTTTTTTAACAATTATTTAGGGACATATAACCAAACTAATTCCATATAATGTGTTACAAAATCATTGTTCTTGTGCACAATAGAATAATTAACCGTAAACTAATTTTATTCATTTCGAATTTCAAAATATCACTGATGGATGTGATGATGGATACAAATTATATAGTTGATATTAAATGTGGGTTCAATATATTTTTTATACCAATATAATTATCATTCATTATAATATACATTAACATTGACATTGTGGATGGCAGACTACCACCACATGAAGTGATTTGATTCAACTTTCTCTAACACATTACATAGAACGTAATAAAGATACCATTATTGAATATATGTGACATATTTGAACAAATTATGATATTAATGTAATATTTATCATTCAAAAATTAAAATATATATCACCTTATTTCTTACAAATTAACTACGTAAAATATGACAATTTCATTCATGTATGTTTGAACTACCACCTTCACGAAACTATGTGATTATCTTTTCACCACCATACCACATGAATGATATGTATATATATATATATGTATATTTAATGAAATAATATGGTATATATGATATATTTATCATTATAAATATATAAAATAGTACTTATATCATTTCCATGACAATCACTGAAAATTGGAAATGTTACTCATGTGCATGTACGACTTACATCTCCATGATTGTGACATAGACCATTTTTATAAACATATATAATGATTTGATATAATATTATAATTGATGAAAAAAATAATTTAATCATGTCATTATTATAAATCAATAAATTTTATAACTATATAATTTTGAAATAACAATATCATTCATGAGAAAAACATGCATGAGAATAAAAGGCAATTAACACATAATATAATAAAAATAACGAATGATTATTAACTGAACGGTAATGATATGTTATAAACGGATCATATATGATATTTAAAATATTAATATTCTTTTTTATGCGTTATTTCCATTTTTAATACAACCGTACACGAGGTCAATGTATATTTAATCAGAAGGATATGTTTGGTGAGATATTTCGTCTCAATTTCAATTTATTGATTCATATTGTAATTTAATGAAACTAATTTCTTTAATATGGTTTATATACAACCAATTTAAAATTTATTATAATGAAAAATTCATTATCCATGGTATTTTATTTTTTAATTAAATTATCTTCTTTTCTGGAATTTGACATAAAAGATACCTTGTGGTAATGAATTCTATAAATCAACATCATTTCATTAGGTTATATTACTTATTCATTATCATTGATATTATAATATTATTTTCTTAATGGATTTTAATTATATAATGTTTTTTATCCAATTGTTTATGTGTTTTTTACATTTATAATCATAATTTACACATTTATTAATCCCACTTCAACATTATAATAATTTTGAGGGTATATTTCACATTCTCATTTAGATTGAGATTATAAATCATTGAATATTAAGGAAATTATTTTATTATTATCTAATTAACCCTTTCAATTTTATTATATTATATTTATTAATGATATTTTCATGTAATAATACCATTTCCCACTATTTATTTCATAAAATTTGTGGTAATATGTTTTTAAAAAATTATGAATCTATCACTCTATTTAATAAAAAATCATTTTAAAAAAATGACATGTTTTCTAAAAAGGGTTTCATGAACGATTTCAACATTTTTATGGTAACTTATTAAAGAATTGTTTACCCATTTTATTCTTTTTTCTTAATTGTTTGAATTTAATATTCATATGATGTTTTAAAAATTTATCTTTTAATACCATTTTACATTATATAAATACCCATAATCCTTTCATTGAATCATATTTTGAAATTTTCAAATGACATTTTTAAAGAAACTTTTATCCAAATATTCCTGAAATTCATTTTTTATAAAAAATTACATTCAAAATGTTTTGTTTTTTATAATTTTATTTTTAACATGAAATGTATATTTTCTTTAAGATGTTTTTTATATCTATTTTTATGGTATTTATAATCATCAACCATAATAATCCATTATTATTAGTACAATGGGTATATGTTTTTTATAACATTCTTATTCCTCTGGTTTTTTATAATTATTTTGACCAAGGATAGTATTGAAATTATGATTCTCATTTCATTTTTTTATTCAATACCTTCGACATGAAATATTGACTTTACTCTATTTATTAGAAAATAAATATTCACTAAAAAACCGTGTTATCTTTCATAGATATTATTATCACTTAATCTATATCCAATTTATATATAAAATGTTTTCTATTGAAATGTATTTAATTAACTATGGAAATATTCATTAATATGATTCCATTTCTAAGTAAATATATTTTATGTCAAGGCATGTTGAGTTATGAAATAAATAAAATATTTGATATACGAGGAATGATTTATACCTTATGTGATGGTTAGGATCTAGTATTATATAGTCCCTTAATTAATCAATAGGTATCATGGGATAAAAAAATTAATCCTTCATTTAATGGTAATTTACTATCAGTTTTAAACCATCTTGCATAAGGTATTAATAGTAGAGTAATCATCTTCATGAGAGATGATATCCAATAATTTAGCATTTTTTCAGTATGAATTATTGTATTATTATCTATGATATTTTTCAAAATGATATTATCTCTTGTTGATTTTTATTCCTTATTTATTTATTAATTGGAATTTGGTTTCAGTTATTTACATTTCCATATTTATTATTTATTATATTAGTTTCAATGAGATTTCTGTTATGATATAATCTATGGATGAACTTCATTCTTAGCTTATTGATTAGGTTGAATGTGCATTCCATATTCCAATTTTCCTTACATAATATATCTTCTATTACTAGCCTTGAGATTTTCCACATGATATTATCTTTTGAAGCAATACATTCTAATATTATAGATTAAATTGAATTTATTTTTAGATATTTTTACCTCCTATATTTGTTATGCATTATCATATAATGAATTATATTTTTTCCTGATATTATCTGATAATGAATTTAATTTTCTACTTATTTATTTAATGTAATGTGTGTTTACATATTTACATTTCCATGTTGATTATTAATATTTATTTAAAATGGATTCTATTTAACATAACCCTTAAAGAGCATTTTAGACCACCCTTATTTTATTTCCTTTCCCATTAATCTAGGAACTGTACATTGAATAATGTTAAATGATATGATACAAGGATTATTGATATTCTGCAAAAATTTGTTGTAATATTTGTTCTAAAATATAATGTGAGACTCAATTATATACCTTGCATTGCAAGACTATATAAATATTTGGACATTCAGGATGTGATTAATATTATCCTACATAAATTTAATAAATTAGACAATGGATTTATGATAATTGGTTGGGGGTTACTACAGTTTTATTTAAATAAATCTTTGTAGAATCCTTAGAAAATAGATTTACGAAAACATAGATTAGGGAACATAACACTATATTAAACCCAACATATCCTAAATTGGAAATTATGTAATATAATTTAGATTTCTTCATAATAATTTTAGGGATTTACAACTATTATTATTGTTTCTCTCTCTATGCTTGTGTAATGTTTCAATAGAGGGAACCCAAAAGAATCATGTTAACATTAAATATGACGAAGAAGGTGGTGAATATGAGAGAACTAATGTTATTATTACTAGAGTTTAAGATATATTGATTGTGCTTAATATTTTTTCCTAAAATCAGTTTAACATAATATACCATTACAACTCCATGAATCACCAACAAAGAGAATGAAAATGTTCCCTATGAACATGATTGATTGATACCATGGACGAAAAAAGGCTCAAATTCTATCATGAATGATGTTTGGAATGAGACACATAGCAAGTTGACTCAATAGAATGTAAAAAATTATTTATGGGATCAATGGAAGGGCATAAGGAATGATTTACTAAGGGTAAATGAAGAGTATGATGCAAGGATATAAATCACATCATAGGGATCCATTTATAGTTTTTTTATAAAATATAGTGAACCTCAGTATTATCTGAGTCAATTACCTCTTTTAAAGGATATCCCCAGGACCCTGTAAGGTCCTGTGTTGAAATAAAATGGATGAAATATTTATTTATTGTGATGAATAAATTAAACTATTCACATATTTTACCAATTTTATTTTGATTATAATAAATATGAAACATCTACGGATTGTATTAAATATTAGTATAATATATGTATTAATTAATAGAACAGTTATACATATCAGAAATGATTTATGATATTAGGATTGATCATATGTTAATATTATTAAAAATCCTTTTAATGTTTTTATGGATTTTAAAAATAATTTGGATATTCTGGGAGAAATGTATGGAAATACAACCCATTTGTCTTATATATGATCTATTGAAAATTTAATTTGAGGAATACTAACTTTATATTTTATAGAAATATATTTAATGCTACTAAAAACCTTAAGGGTTAATAGGGACATTAATTATATTTTAATAATATTAAAATAAGATAATTAGACATTTTGAAAATAATATCATTCTTATTTAAACCCTTAGTAAAAAATAATATTTAATGATTATTTATATTAAAATTATTTTCATCATATTTTTTTGAAATATTATGTTAATTATATAAATACATTTTATTAAAATAAAATCCCAAATGATCGATGAAAACTCGACGCATCTTGTAAAGATAGTGGGAATTGAACCCATGAGTGAAAGATGATAACTACTTACCACCTACCACTGGCCTAAGCGATGTTTTGGTTAACATGTAATTATTTTTAATTAAACAAATATTAATGTTTAACTAGTGTATTTACTATTGAGATATGTAGATTAACATATTATATTATATATATTCTTATAACCATTTTCACATTGGAATATTTTTTAGAGATACATTGGAATACATGCCACTCTTTTATTGATATTACAACCCATTAAAAGTTTATTTTATTACTTTGGACATAAATAATGTTATTTTAGATATTTTTTGGAGTTGGGGATGAATTGTAAATTTATCAACCAATGACCAAATGAAAAAATTAGAATTATAAAATATAAAAGTATCATGGTAGAATATTATCTTATATTTTTAGATAGGAAAGTAATTCCATAGCTCTATGAAAATAATATTAGAGAAAAATTGTTATATTATTTCATCCATCTCTGATGAATCATATTATTTTTAAAATCATCATTGATTTATGGTTTTGAGGACCATTTTATTTCATTTGTAGTTCAATTTCATTTGATTAATTATATAAATCAATATTTATAATCTTTTACACATTTTACCAATGTTCATGTAATCACATTACACCAATGTTCTCTAACATGGAATCCTAGTTTTGGATTATCTCATCTGACTAATGTAATTACTTTTATCTCAAGTTAAAAAGATGTATTATTAACTCTTTTCTTGACATGGGGATTTCAACATTAGAATTTAAAAATATCAGGCCCTATATTAATGATATCAAGTTTCAACTGTGAGGAAATAATTTATTTAAGGTTGGGAGAACGCAACACAACACAATTCTAAAATTTGAATATCATGATCGATGGTGTTTATGACACATTACACAATTCATAGAAGAGAACATAACACCCCATAAATTAATATATATTTATTTTATTATAAATTCATTTTCCTAGATATACTTAAATTTAGGAAATATTTATTTAACCTTGAGTTACATGCAGAAATAAGTTTCATTGATAGCTTGGGTTAAATGAATAATTGAAATTAACTGACTAAAAATATACTTCTAATAGTATTATTTAGTACAATATTTATTTCGTAGATAATCAATTTTTTATTATGAATAGAATTATATAATTTATTAAAATATATATATTACACACATTTAATAAACATCTAGTTCTTAAAAATAAAATTGTAATCATTTCAAAGAGATAATTATTTTCTAAAATCAATAATTTTTCTATAAGTTGGATTATTCATGCATTTATAAAATAATTTAAATTTACCTTATACCAATTCTTTAAAAAATATTTGATAAAATAATTTTTTTTAAAAATAACCATATCAAAATTATTTTAGGGTTATTTTTTGGGATTTTTATGAGAATATTCCTTTTTATAAATATGGAAAAATACCGAATAATATTTGGATACTATATTTTTTATTACATTATTAACAATATTACATTATATTTAATATTTTTTTGAAGTAAAATAAGATCCATTTTAAATAAATTTATCCAATATAATACATTATACTCATTTTAATGTTGAATTTAGATATAAAAACATTGTAAATGTATAGACATTTTATCATTAAAAACAATGTTTTCTCATTACATCTATAGGATAAATTTTAAATTAAATTTTTATTTATCTATGAATTGAACTTCAAAAAAAAGGATTCCCCATTTCTAATAAGAATAATTTATAATGTCTATAATTTTAAACTTAGTTTTTTGACCAAAATGAATATTCAAAACTGTAATAAATATTTACTTTAATTATTGTATAATATTATTAAATAGGGATAAACTATGAAGATAAGGATTAAAAAAGACCGAATTTTTTTTAAAACACTTATATATTGGTCATAGTTTTACCTTAACTATTCTAATATTAATTAGATACCATTTTTTGAGACATGGGACATTATTCAAACCCGGGTATGATAGAATCATTTAAAAAAAATACAATTGTTCCAATCCCCTCACTTATAAAAGGACACCCTCTCCTATCCTCTTAACACCTTCAAACATATTTATTTCTACCATTCCCTGAAAAAAAAATTTGTTCCCTCCTATTGTACAAGATAACTAACGTTTTGTATAATGCCTACCTACGAATGATTTGGTTCAAACATAATGCAATAACCAAAACTTTTATCAAAATAATTATTTCCATTTTTATAATTACGATTTATAGTATAAATCAATAACTTACCACAGAGATCCAATAAAATAATCATACTCATAAATGAATAGTGAAATATGTAATATCCATCGAAATCGAAGAACATATACCATTATAATAGTAACTTGACCTTTGTAATATTAATATTTCCACTACGATTAGTAATCTAGGCAATAGAATATTAACTATTCTTATGAATGTATAATGAAAATTCGGGAATCTTACAAATTAAAATATGATATAATTATATAATAATATATGTAATTAAATGATTAAAAAATGATATATTTGGTGTTGGTATATTTATAGAACATAAATAATTATTTAAATGTTTTTAATTAATATAATGATTTTAAAATCAATTTATTTTCAAAATCTAAATTCATAAATAAATATTTTTTTATTATGTATATAGGAGACTTTTATGAAATAGTAATGAATTTTCAAGGTTTTATAAAATCATTCATATTTGTTAAGTAATTATTTTTCCAAAATATGATGTTTTTATTAGTAAATAAATATAAAATATTTTGAAAATTATTTTCATAAGATGGTGTTCATTTTTAAAATGTACATGTTTTTAAAAATCTATTGTTCAATTTAGGATTTTTTGTAAAATAGTTCCTTTTTTGGTGAATAATGAAATACTTTAATTTACAGTATTTAACAAATAAAATAATTTTTTAGTCATGCAATATGAATCGATGAAGTATGCTTATAATATTTAACAATCCTTCATTATTTAATATATTTAGTAATATTGTTCAGAAAATTGATATGATTTAGACCATATAATAAAATAAGGATAAAAATTAATATAATATGGCCTCTCTACTCCTATAAATACAACCCCCCAACACATCTTATACTCAAACATTCCAGGATTTAATGTTTTTAAAAATTCATCCCAAACCACTTTTTAAGAATCTTCCCCACATCCAATAATATACGACCCAAAAAGTGTAAATCCAATATACCTAGAAAGGTTAATAATGAGAAGAAGTTCAAGAGGAAAAATCATATTTTGTTTTCTTATAATTTCCTTTCATGTTCGTTATTTCCTTATTCACTCCTCACATAACAATGTCCAAGAAGAATGATAACTCTAGTATATTATATATACTATAATTTTATTATGTTAATTGAATAATCAAATATCAAACCACCTCTCTTAAACTTTTCTTAAATGCATACATCATCTGTGAGGTGTTGATTTATCACCTTCTAGGATAACATGATTTATTATTCATTCACTCCCTTCAAGTCTGTTCAACAAACCATTATAAGGGTTTATATATATTATAACATTTGTGTTACAATATTTTTTTATGTTCTATAACTAAAATATATACGTAATATACAATAATTAAACTAACCAAGTCCATTATGATCGAAAACTACCCAAATTAATATAAATGATTATTATTATAATTTTTCCTAATGAATCATCATAATATATAAAAAATATATAAGACAAATAAAACATATTTATGTTCACTAATAACATATAATTTCGATTAATGGTAGTTATTCTTATTTTACATGAACTTATATAATTGTATACAAGCGAAGCGATCATGAAAATCCAGAAATAAACACTCTCATTAAAACAGTATTGATCTCTATAATAGATCATAATAGTTATAACTATACATAATAATATTATTATAAATCATCTACATGTATAAATTGTTCTGGATTTATTAAATAATTAATATAATGTTATTATATTTCATATCAATGTGATTAAAAAATTCATACATAAGGGAATGGGATTCTCAAACCAAATATCATTTTTAGGTCATTCCCCTGTTTTTGAAAATTTCAGTGTGGATGTGAATTTAATACTGAAAAAAATAATTTCATAATTAATTCCATTTACATTCTAGTATATACATGTTTCTATAATATTTTTATGAAAAATACAATGATTTTACAAAATAACCCCTCTTTCCAAAAGACATTTTAACATCTCTTGGGTATTTTATTCTTCACTCAAGAATGATGAATGTAATACAAAATATTTTCTACATATTCTCATTTTGGAATCATAAAATTTTATTCATGAATTTATAAAATGAAATCCATTCTTTTTACTGGGTTTATTTTGGGTCATTTATGGATATTTTTTCTATGTGGCTAGCATGATTATGTAAATTTTATTATGTCATGGGAACACCCAAAATTATAAAGGACTCCAATTAATTGGGTAATTTGATCCATGTTATAAGTTAATGTGTAATATTAATAAACATGATTTTATCATTGTTCAAAATTATGGTGATGTTATTATTATTCACATATGTTACAAGTGAACATGATCCAAAAATTGTTCAAAAAATGTGTGGTTTTTGACCACTAAGGCATGATGTTTCATTTTTATTCATTTACACATTCTGTGATTTTATCTACAGACCCTATCATTATTATTATATTTATTACATACTTATATTATTATGGGGATGATTATACTCACCCATGCTATAATTATTATGTTCATATATATCCATTTACTAGGATTTTTTCTCAACCAATTATTTTATATATATCATATGGTTAATACTTATAATACGAAGTACATGAGGGACACTTTTAATAAAGAGAATAATTCAATATTTTTTTTGTATTCATTTTTAAAATTTCGGTTTTTAACAATATTCCCATGACATTAAACCATTGTATTGTGTTCATGTACCACCATTATATTATTTATCTTTGAAATTATGTTATACTAATATAAGAAAAATTAGGGTATCTATAAATAATATTAGAGATTTTTTTTGTTTTATTTAGGATTATATAACATTAGTGACAAAAAATTGTATGACACTATGTATATATAACCTCCCATGAATATTTTTTTTATAAAAATTCTAAATATAGGGATCCAACATGATATATATTTAGTGTTAATTTCAAAATGGAATAAATTGCTTATTCATAAACTTTTTTACTTTTGATTTTTCAATACGTTTAGATTTTTGAAAATGTTTATAATGAGAATAAAAAATTCCATCAATCATTGTGAGGGACAATATAGAATATTCCTGAAGGACATCTCCCATGCTTTCATAGGTGGAGTTCAAAATTTCATGGTGATGATTTCCCAATTATCCCATCATATGAATAATAACAATATTAACATAATACTTCCCCCATTAACCTAAGATAGAGATACTTGATATCAAGTCTTTTATGAGGAAACAACCACAGACATTTAGTGGATCTTCTAATAAACTAGTGAAGGAATAGTGGTTCAACTCGATAGAAAAGATAATTTCTTTGATTCATCGTTCTGAGATCGATAAGGAGAATATATCCATTTATTTAATAGATGGATTTG
The DNA here is from genome assembly GCA_963277665.1 of Viscum album. Lineage (NCBI taxonomy): Eukaryota > Viridiplantae > Streptophyta > Magnoliopsida > Santalales > Viscaceae > Viscum > Viscum album. The sequence goes on from OY728131.1 coordinate 66,582,430, forward strand.
TTGATCAATGGTTTTTTATAATTAAAAACCCCAACCCATAGTAATAAATTAAATATGTGGATTGGGATGACATTAAAAAAATATTTCTTAAGAAGTATTTCTCTCAAACTCGTCATATAAAAATGGAGAGGGAATTTATTGTTCTGAAGAAAAAGAAATGTGAATCTATCACAACATATAAATAAAATTTATCAAATCATGAAATTTATTCATTGGGATTCTTTATAAACAATGATAAAACACACACACACATGAATATATATATATATATATTCCCTACTGGTTTAAAACAACACCTTTGAAAGGATCATGAAATCTGAGACATTGGAAGCTATGTAGAAGTTGTTCGATGTGCATTCAATTTGGATATGAAGATTGGTGAGTGGTCCCATAAAAATGGTGATAAGATAAAATGGTTGTAATTTCAATATAATGGGTCTAGTGAAAAAGGATAAATAAAAACACAACAACTCACATGTCAAAAATATGGGGGGGAGTGTAATGGGAGATACCTCATAGGGATGGGGAAATACTTCAAGTGTAGTAGAGAAGGACTCAAAGAACATGAGTGTCAGAGAGACATTAACAATATGAATATCATCAAGGTTAAATAGAGAAAACCACCCACAGATCAATGATTCAATTTTCTGAATAAAGGGAACTATGCAACATAGTGAACTGAACCTAGACTCCTTAAGGGTAATTAGAATCGAAATCCTCCAAAGCCAAATTCCAAAGGGAAAGCTTATTCCATCACTACTATGTAGGTGGATCCTATAAATGATCTGGTTAAATGTATAATTTTTATTCATTAAATTGTATAAAATGCTCTATTTTTTTATATTTCTAGAAATTCCCTTTTGCCTTTCAAGTTTACTAGGGCAATTCATACAAAATCATAAAATATGGAGGTTGATTTATCTATAAAAATAAACAATGGGGTAATCACTACATCAAATGTGTCTAAATCCTCCCCAAATAATTTTTGTTTATGAAACCTCCCAATAAAAAATACATCCATCTTTGGGTGAAGTTTGATGATATATTGGGCATGGATTGGCTATCCTTATACAAAATCCAACATCAATTGTCAGGTAATGGATATTAATCTCCACATTCCAAGGAAATATCAAATTATTTATCAGTGTAAGGATGTGGATGAATTTATGTCAGGGTCATTGTCTCATGTATGGGTACTATTTCCTTATAAATGAAAATATATATCTTATATGATTGAGACACAAGATATAATCATTCTTCAAGACAATATCATTATGAGTAACTAAACTAATGTGTTCCCTGATGATTTTCATGGTATTCCTCATAATGGAGATCCTGAGTTCTCTTGTGAACTTATTAATTATACTATTCCAATACAGAAGAATCCATATAGAATGTGAACCATTGAGTTGGAAGAACTGAAGAATAACTTCAATGTAAATCTAGAAAAGGGTTTTAAACAATCCAGTGGTTCCCCATGGGGAACACAATCCTATTTGTCATGATGAATGATGGGTCAATGATACTAATTATTGATTAGAGTTTTCTTATTAAAATAATGATAATGAAAAAATATCCCCTTCCATAGTTAGATGAATTGTTCCATCAACAACGTAATACCATGCTTTTCACTATGGTGGATCTTCGATTTGGACATGACTAATTAAATGTGAAGAATGAATATATTGCCAGGACTACCTTCCGAATGAGGTATGGACACATTGAGTTCATAGTGATTCCCTTTGGACTCAATAATGATTCATAAATAGTCATTGAATCAATAGAACGATTCTTTAGAGATTACCTAGAAATTTTTTGGTAGTCTATATTTATTATATTCACGAATAAATAAATATTAAGGAGTAACATGTATCAAAATTTATTATTATGCTAACTTGTTTTTAGGAATAAACATTACCAAATGTATATTAATTTTGATCAGTGAAATAGGAATTATCATTCATAGGGAATGTTCTCACTAATAAAAGAGTATTTATGGACCCTTACAAGATAAATGAAATCAAAGAGTAACTTATTCCAACATATGTAATGGAGATCTATAGTCTTCTTGTTCTAGGTGTGTATTAATGACTACTTGATTAGAGATTATAATGATTTTGTAACCCATTATCTAAGATGACAAGGATGGGGGAGATGTTTTTCTGGACCAGTGAATGGGAATAATGTTTCAATGATTAATAAATGAGGTTTATCACCACACCAATTCTCCGACTTTCAATAATTGGGATACAATTTGTTGTATATAATAATACATAAAATAGGGATTATGATGTGTACTGATAAAAATTGATATAGTGATATCCTACACATAAATTTTTTTTATTGTTCATGAGAAAAGCTATCCCACCCATGATATAGGGAAGGAAGCTAGGATATACGCATTGAAAATATGGTGGAATTTTATCTATAGGGAGAATCTTGAAATTTATAATTGTCATAAGAGTATCAAATATGTATTAAAAAATTAGCTTGATATACACTATTGATGATGGTAGTATCACATTAGGGATTATGACTACTCAATGCAATACTATCCTATAAAATATAATAATGTAGAATATGTTCTTAGTATACAGGGTACTGAAAATTATCAATGATGATACTTTAAAAGTATCCAATATTCTTATATTTGAAATGTATGGACATGGGAATCATTTTGGAAGGAACATAATCAAACCTTTATCCATTGATTCCTCAACCATACTTCATGGATAAAATAATTAATTCTCAACGAAATGATGTGTAAATTCATAAGAAAGTGGAATCTATAATAAATGGGTTGTCCAGAGAGTTAAAAGCTAATATGGAAGGAGTTTTAATATTTGGGTCATGATTATGTGTACCATTATATCCAGAGATATAAAAAGTTCTTCTGAGTGACACTCAAAGATCAAACATATATATTCACCAATAGACCACAACGATATATAGAGATCTGTGGGAGAAATTCTGGTGGAACAATATGAAGAATTAAATCATTTAATACATATTAATTTTTCTAGTGTTTCAAAAAATGAATGATTAATGGAAAATGTATAATGGGATTATGAAACAATTACCCATAATAACATGATAATGGTAAAACAACACCATAAACTTTTTCACATTACATCCAATGAAATCAAGAGGAAATTGTACTATATGGGTTTCTATGGATCATGTTATAATGAAATATCACTTTATCCCAATTTGAGGGGCCATATCAATGGATAAACATGCATGGATATACAATATAGAACTGGAATGGATACATGGAGTACCACTATTAATGATATCTAATAGATATTTGAGATTCAACTACATGTTCTAGAAATGTATCTAATACGATCAAAACACTATTCCGAACATTATCACATCATATCATCCTAGAACTGATGTCCAATTAGAGAATATTATTCCAAAACTATAAGACATGATGAGATCATGTTATATTGACTTGGTTGGAGGATGTGAATAATATCTACCTATAACAGAGTAATCATACAATGACTGTTTCCACTTAAGCATTCAAATGGCTCATTATGATGCAGTTTATGGGAAAATATGAAGAACACCAGGATGTTGGGATGACGTTGTTAAATATATGATGATATGACCTGAAATGGTCAATCATATTTTTGAAATGGAGAAAAACTTATACATATCATCGGGTAAATCATAATTCAACTGAAGATCAATGCATAGAATCATTTATGGGATGTAGAGTTTGTGGATATAGACATGGTATTCAACTATATATCTTCATGGAAGGGGATTATGATATTTTTAAAGAAAGCAATGTTGATTCCAAGGTGAATCTTCCACATTTATATTCATTATTGTGTTAATGTTATGAACCATATACATTAAATTCAACAAAAAATGTATCATTTACAAAATGTATTTAATGAATACCTCTGAATAATGTATATACCAAATCCCTAACATGTACTTAATCCCAAGGTGCTATGGTTGAAAAAATGATCTAACAAACAAAGAACAACTGTTAAAGATCATGGGCCATAGAGATAATGTTATATTAAACAATACTACTCTTCTGGTCATGGTACATTTGCAGAACCATAAGTATGAATAAGAAACATGGTAACTAGAGGAATCAAGGAGGGATAAATAACCTCACCTATTTATTTAAAATAAAATTTCGATGGTGAAATTTTGGAATGGGGGATGATTTTAAATACCCAAAATTTTATGATGGAATTTATTCCGTTATTAAAATTGTGTTGTACAGTATAAAAGACATACATATAATGGATATACCAATAAAAATCATTAACATTAATGAAAAATGAAATTAGTAATATTTATAAGAATTAAACAACTTATACTGATAGTATAGTATCTTGACATTTAGGTAGTAAAAAGAATATTATGAATAGTTGTCTGGACAACATAATAGTAACTGATCATATGGAAGTAAAAAAAAATTAGTTATCGTATAAAAGAAAATATGACGTAATTATATCATATAATATGTAAATAATTTTTTTAAATGATAAATCATGTGTGGGTATTTTTATAAATAAAAAATGTCTATAGAAAATTTTATAATATATATAATTATTTAAATGAAAAATTATTTTCATAAATTATACTCATAAACTAATATTTTTTTATTTAATGATTATAATATAATTTTACAGAATCTTAATTAATGTCTCAACGTGTTATAATATAAGTTATAATTTTTAAATTTGTATTTTATGAATAAAAGATGATTTTATTTAAATACAAATTTCTCATATTTATAAAATAATTTTATTAAAATGGGGTAAATTTTTTAATTTTACCCATCAATAAATGTTTACAGTTATTTTTATTTATTTTTCTAAAACAGTTTAATTCCTGTAAATACTAAAATATAGTAATTTATGATATTTAATAAATACATGAGTAATTGAGTCATAGATGATGTATAGATGATTCAACCCTATAATATAAAACTATACATAATTTTTTAACATCTTTGGTTATAAGTTTAAAAATATTGACAATATTGGTCCAAAATAATAAAATAATGAATAAATAAATAAATAACACCCTTCTATTTCACTCTAACTACCACTCCTCACCACCTATTCTGGTCACACCTCCCATGATTTATTGGTTTGCCAAATTCTTCCCAATACTTTTTCAAACCCTCTCAAAAACATAAATTATCCATTGGTCTTAATAAAGGACCAAAATAACGTTCCTTTAAGAGATTCTCATGGAAAATAAGCACAAGAAGTAAAATCCTTTTCTGTTTTATTTTAATATATTATCAAGTTATTCATTTTTGTTCTCTCCCCAGTTCAAATCATAAATTTGGACAGATAAATATAGTATAATATACATATATATATATATATATGTTGTAATATTTCAATATTATTAAATATAATCAATCATTAAACCTCATATCCTCTCCCATTTATTTTATATGTTTAAACGCCTTCCATGAGGTGTTGATTTATCCCCCTTAAGGGTGGAATGTTTTTCCCCTTACCACCCTCAAGGCTGTTCATAATATCAATATAATGGTAAAATATGATTTTAAAATTATTTTTATAATATTTTATGTGTTTTAGAACTATCATATATACAAAATATTAAATAATTAAACAAAATGTGATTATTGGGATTAAAAACCTCCAAAATTAATCTAAACTATTAACATAAAAATTTTATCTATTTAATCATACTGAAATTTGGATGAAAAGTAACTTAAAACCCCTTTTAAATTTTTTATGTCCACTAGTAACATTACATTTCAATTATTTATAATTATTCCCATCCTACATGGATTTCTATAATTGTATATAAGTTAACCAATCCAGAAAACCAAGAACCGAACACTCTTGGAATAAAAATTGAATATATAACACATCATAATTTCCACAAATAATCATAATAAATTTATAATAAATAAAAAATGTATAATAGTTTCTTGATTTATTAATAAATTATTATTATTTTATTATCTAAAATACTAATGTAAAATAATTTTGACATAAGAAAAAGGGATCCTCCAACCCAATTTCATTCTATTGGTTTATTCCTCTTTCATTCGAAATTTCATTGTGTATTTGAATTTAATAATCCAAAAGTATAATTTAATTGTTGTTATATTTTAATTTTTTTTAATACATGATTATAATCTAGTTTTATTTAATGTAATATGATTTTCCAAAATAACAATTCTTCCAAAAAACACATTTTGACTCCTAATGATTTCTTTTTGTTTCCTCAAGAATGATGAATCTAATAAATCATATGTTATACTATTTCAGATTAGGGAATCCCAAATTATTATTCATGAATTTATAAAATTAAACCCACTAACATTTAGTGGATATTTTTTTCTACGATTGATATATATTTTATGTGGAAGTCATGATTACGTAAATGTTATGATGTGATGAGTGCACTCAGAATTATATAGCGCTTCATTGCCCTTGATAATTTGATATATCTCATGAGATAATGTGAAATATATGTGATAATGATGCTAGATGGTTTCACAATTATGATGATTTTATGAATACTCAAATATTTATTTTGAGAAAAATATGTTATCATTGTTTAAAACAATGTGTGGTATTTTACCACCAAGACAAGATGTTTTATTTTTACACATATCCACATTCCATTCCTTTATCTAATGCTTTATATCATTATTATAATGATGATACAATACTTATGTAATGAAGATGATTATTAGTTTAACCCATGTATTATTGATTCGGGTTCTTATCTGTCCACTTACTAGTCTTTTATCAAACCCTATTATTTGATGTACATTAACTTGTTTCTACATATACTAGGGAGTACATGAGGTCCACTATAAACCAAGATAAGAAGGAATTAAATAATGTTTTAGTTTTATTATATAAAATTTATGTTTAGTCCTAATTTTAAAAACACACTAAAAATTGCGATCCTTTTGTTAATAATGTTATATTGTTTACCATTAAAGTGATGTGATATAAACATAAGAAAAAGTATGGTTAGTATAGTTAATAAAGACTGTTCAAGAAGAGGTAACAGTCTTCAATGAGATTTTTATATTATTTATTCTTACACATCATTAATTTATTTCAGAACCTAGAATATATAATAACCTTTTTACCTTCTATATAGAGAAATATTTTTATAAATAGGCAATGAAATACTCCCATATCCACTTCCATGAAATGGATTCTAAAATCATCATTCATGTGTATGGCTGTCTTCTAACACATGAATGGTGTCATTTGTTTATTCATTACCACCTATAAAAGAATGATATGAGTATGGAGAAATAGTATATATAAAATGATACACATATATTCAAAATACCATATATACTTTTTTCAATTCCCATTCAATAGTAAGTGTGACAACATTGCTTGTGCGTACATCAGACTTATGCCTCACAAAATGATGTGATTCGTCTTTCACTAATTCTTTATAAGGTGGGTAATCTTTAAAATGATAGGAAATTATGTGAGTTACAAGAAATAATTATTATATCCCAAAAATATTTATAATTTATAAAATACAACAAATATCAAATTCTTCCTTACCTTTTCACTTCTTGAAATATGATAACATTGCTTTTGTACATGTGGACTACCAACTTCTCAAAATGATGTGACATGATTTTCGTAAACACACCACATGGATGATATATATAAGTATATTTAAATAAATACTTTTTTATATATCATTATGATAAATATGGAATCATAAATTATTACATCCATTTTATTCGTAATGATTATTGAAAATTGTAATGTTACATAATTGTACATATGACCTACCATCTCCATGATTGTTACATATTCAATTTTTGATAACCATAGTTAATGATTGGTTTTAAAGTATAATTGATGTAATAATATAATAATTATTAAAATATTATTATTATTTAAATTATATAACTATATAATATGTTCAATTTATGGATCATTCATGATAAAAATTGCATGAAGAGAAACGGAAACTGACACTTCAAACTACAAAAGTATTGAAATATTATTAATTGAAAGGAGATAAGATGTTATAAACAGATAATATTTGATATTTTAAACATTAATATGATTCTTTTATAATTTTATATCCATTTTAAAACAAACATAGATGAGGTTAAATAAAATTCACTTAAAAGGAAGTGTAGGGTAAGTGATTTTAGCCCAATTTCTGTTCCTTAAGGAATACTATATTGTTATACACCCAAGTTTGATTTTTTATTATGCATATACTACCAGTCTTCCAAGTAATATCATTAATAACTCATTATTCATGGTATTTCACATTTCAATTTTAGTTATTTCATCTAATTGGTTTTTAAATAAATGTAACCAAGTTGTAAATTATTCCATAAATCAATTTATTTTCATTGGGTTATATTGCCTCTCATCATCATTGATATTCCATTATTTCTTGTGTACTGAATTTTTATTATCTTGTGATGTATTTAAAAAAAATTGACATATATTTATAAATGTTATAATTAAATGATTCAATCATTAACTCTCACTGCAACATTATTATCATTAGAAGTGTTTATTTCAAAATCTTATTCTAATCAGTATTGATTATTCCAGAATTTAAAAGAAATAATTTTATACATATATTATCATAGAATTTTATTTATATATACCTATATATTCATGATATTTTAATGTAATATTACTATTTTCCACTCATTGTTATTTTTTTTTTGAAAAATAATTTTTAGAAAATATTCCATTTTTGATCACTTAGGTCATAAATCATTAATCATAAAAAGACATGTTTTCTAAAAAATCTTTCAAAAATGAATTAATGATATATAAATTTATTTATTATATTCATTTTTACCATTGTATTAATTTTTACGAACATCCATTGAATGGAATATTCATGTCATTTTATAAAAAAGTATATTTTCTAATATTTTTATAATCCTAATAATGTTTTATTTTTTTCACGTTGTAAATCATGTGAAGACTTACTCGAAATAATTTATTTGAATCTTACATTGCAAGTGTACAATAATTTTTTTAAGAGAAATGTTTTCCTAATATTATTTATGTTAATATTTTTAATAAATTTATTTTCAATGAAAATTATTTTAAATTGTTTTTCTATATTAAAATGTAACTTTAAAAATCTAAAGTGTATTTTTCCCCGGAATTATTTTCAAGGAACTTTTAATGGTTTTTAAAGCACTCAAAAAAACATAACATTAGTCTTAATCTAATGGGTATATGATTTATTTATAAGATCTGTATTCATCCTCTAGATGGTTTATGGTTTTTTTGAATGTATATAGTATTGAAATTCTTTTCATTGTGTAATTATTTAGTAATTAATTATGTCATGAAATTTCCACGTTCATATGGTTATTAGATATTAAATTTCACGTAATTATCCATATTAATTATCATTGATATTATTATCACTTAAAAGTTATATTGTTTTTATATATGTTTTTTTACATTGAAATTTATTTGATTGACAAGGTAAATATTCATAAAACAATATCATTTAATCAATATGAATATTTGATATTATGGAATATTGATTCAGGAATTAAATTTATTTTTCGATATATGAGGAGTGTTTTGGAGTGACAATAATGGGCGAGTCTCTATATAATATTTCTCTTCGATGCATCAATCTATCTCAAAAGACAAATCAATAAACTATGATTACATAAATTTTACCTATAGTTTAAAACCATTTTGTGAAAGGTATTAATGGTTTATATATCGTGTTCTAGAGACATATCTTGCAATAATCAATAAAATCATTCATTAAGAATTCTATTATTATTATCCATGATATTATCACAATGATATTATATTTATAATCATTTTATTTTCATTTTAATTAAATAAATATACTATGTTTTTGGTTATTTAACATTCCATATTGATTATTCCTTCAATTATTATCCATTATATTTTCCCATTGATATTTTCTCATGGTAATTTTAATTATCATAATATTGATATAATGTATTGTTTGATCAGTTATTTACCTTTCCATATTGATTATTCCTTATCATATTATCCATGATATTTCCCCATTTATGTTATCTTTGAATGAAATTCATTATCATGTAATTGATTATATAGAACGTGTCTTGAGATATTTACCTTTATATATGGATTTTCCTTTAAATTATTATCCTTAATTTTTTCTGTATTACATTATATCTCTAAAAAATTTAATATCTAACTATTCATTAAAATTCAATGTTTGTTTAGATATATATACCTTTTCATGTTGATTATGCTTTATGATTTCTCAGAGTTTCTACTATACATAATGTAACATCCCAGGTAAATAAAGAATAAATAATTTTCATATTTATGAATTAAATATTAATTTTACTTTAAAGGGGTTCCTATGTTCGATAGCGTACCCGATACGCAACAAAGAGTTTCATTGAAGTCTTACGTTGCGTACTAGTAATAAAATAATATTATTTTAAATGGTAGTTAACACATAGCCGTTGTATTGGCGGGAAAGGATAGAAATAACTAATATATGATTATATATGTTTGAAAAATATTTTTACTCTTTACAATAAATGTTAGAGGATTACAAATGCAAATGAATCCAGTTTTTAAGCATAAACATTTTAATATTTTTTAAAAGGTCGATTAACCGCATTTTGGTGGGGAACCCCTTTTAAATCCACTTTTTGACAATTTTATAAGCTATATTTTTCAAAATAAACATATTATTTATGATTGGGACATTGAAATTTACCTTTGGTTAATTTTTGGTATTTTTCTGACAATGTTCATTTTTCAATGAATAGTGAAAAATACTGCATTTTACATCAAAACTGCTTTTTCATATAATTTAATTATATGGTTATATTATCTTTTTAATTTGTTTTAAAGTGTAATTAGAATATATTTTTTACCATGTAATTCTAGGATGGTCATTGGGATTAATTTCACTTTGGAATTAGGCATAAACAAGTGCAAAACTTTTCATAAATATTGTTTCTAAAAAAACCCGCTATTTGTTTTGACAACAGGAATTATTTTTAAATAAATTATTTCAATTTCTGTGATTGTAATTTGGTAAAATAGATGAAATATTTGTAATCATAAGGTCCATATTAGGTAATCAAGACTCTTTTTTTTGGACATTATGAATAGTAACGACGGTAATTATCTTTAATTATCTTGATTAATGAGTAATCCAGTAGTTAAGGATAATAAAATAGTATCATAATAATGAAAATGACCAAAATATGTGTTCTAAGGCTACTGGTTGTTTCATGGCCGACCATGGGATTCCTTGTTCCAAGCATGGGGGCCCCATGGAATCACTTTTGTGAGAAAGTGAATTTTTATCTTTTTATTTTTTAAAGAATGTTAAATGTAACAAAGAATGTATCACCTAAGTAAAATATTTTTAATTTTGTCTACATAAATATTCTATTGGAATATTAATATTCATTGGAAATCTAAAACGATTTCCTACATCATATATTTTTTTTATAATTTTTAGACATTAAATAAATTAAATTATTTATGATATCATGATGATGCAACGATGACCTCATTATTTAACAATTTAAATAAAATGGAAAGATAATGTAAAATCTAAGACCTACACATGTCCAAAACCTATTTTATGGGTGGATTTCGAACCCTTATCACCTTATCCTCGAAACACATCAATGTGGGACCATTAAAATCTAAAACTCATTTGAAAATAAAGTCACATTTTATACGTTTCCAAGAGTGCCCCTCCTCTCCTCTCATAAATGGCCCCCGCCTCTACCTCCTTACCCACACATAAAAAGCCTTTGGCTCGGCCAAAACCTGCCCATTTTATCTCTAAACATCCCGCTATTACTCCTTGAGGCCTCACTTTGGGCAGAAGTCTTCCCAAGGAAGCCTTTGAGCTCAAACCAAAGGGAGTTACCCGATTTTAAGGTAATGTTTTCTTTTGAGTCCTTCTGTTTTATATTGCTTCTCCAACCCACTAAACTCTTTTTATTATTTTATTTTGTAAAATCTCCAGTATATTCAATATACTAGGATGTTTTTATAAGATTTATTTGAACTATAATTACACACACCTACATATAATGGTTAAAGAGCATATTGTTTCCGTGGATGGCGAATTTCTGCCTCCCGAAACGATGATTGTTCAACTTTTTTTAACACCTTCAAAGGTGGCCATTAAGATGACACTATATTTATATATGATATATAATATGTTTATGTTTTCCTTAAGCTTCTGTATTTTTCATTTTTAGCATACCTTTATGACTTCCATTATTGGTAAACACGACAATTTCATTTTAGGAAGTGCGGACTACCACCCCCTCAAAGTGATTTGATTTATTAATGCCATATGTGGGACTTATAAAGGATGGATTTAAAGTTATTATATATGATGTTATACTGGAATTATAATATACATCTATATCATTATTATTTCTTCCCATTAAAGTATGAGATAGAAATGAATGTAGCGTTCAGGCGTACGTACGGCTTACCGTCTCCATGAACGGTGCATTTCATTTCTTATCCCCAAATGTAATGTACTATTAGAAGTAGATATATATAATGGATATATATGATGAATGTTACATCTAAATGATTAATATATTTCTAGAATTTAAATATACATACCTCTCATTTAGTTTTAATTCCATTAATATGACAAAGAAATGAAAGTAGCGTTCATGCGTACGTACGACTTACCGTCTCCATGAATGGTGCATTTCATTCCTTACCTATAAATGATTATGTAATATTATAAATGCATTTATTTACTGGATATATATGATATATATGATATCTACATCATGAGTATAACTCTGGATATAATGGATACAAGAAAAACTTGTAATTATAAAGAGAATATTTTTGACTCAAGTACCAATGATTGTTAAAACAACCATTAATAACTTAAATAATTACATAGTGTTCATGACATGGTAATAAGTGATATAAAAGGAATAATGAACTTGAAAAAGGTTCTTAATCAAGTAGAAATTAACTCATGTTTATTATTCAGGACGTTAAAGAACGATCGAGTCAAGTCGGACCTGAAGTAAGGGACTTCGTCTCAATCTCCTTTCATTGAGGCATATTTCATTTTATACACAACTATCTTTTATATAGTGTATAATCCCCTTTGATGTTTACTTTTATACAAAAGGAATCTTTTTCTACGAAGCGTTTTACTAAACGACAAAAAGGAATGTTTCTTTTAACGTACGCGGTGACAACGACTTTTTCCGCCACCACGAGTATTATTTGGGCTTTGGCTTCCTCAACAAGTTGTGATGTTTTTAAAATGAAATAAATACCATATACTCTTTTATGTATTTTGGTACTAAAAATGGTTTTTATAATGGATTTGTTATGTCAATATATTTGAGTGATATATTGTGATCAAAGTGTGGAACTGTTTTCTTTCCATTATGTTTGTTTTATGTCTTATGATTTTATAATGGTACTTGGACATTTGACGGGTGGTTACATGATAAACCATATGACGGGTGGTGCCGTGAATACCAGGATGGGTTGTTACGTTATAACCTCCAATGCATTGGGTATGGAAGTCGTCCTTATGGCTATTCCATTAAGTGATATGTGTGGAAGTCGACCGTATAGTTATTCCACTTAAGTATGTTTATGTACCAAGTTACCTTTATATATTATGTGTTCTTGATATGGGTTTTATGGTAATCCTTTGGTTACAAAAGGTTAAGTAATGATATTTTATTCAGTGAAGATTTTATACTACGTCATAAAGGTGAAGGTATTAAATTGAAAAAGTATACATGGTTTACTTGATGTTTGAAAAACTAACAATTTTCATTATTTGTGTATCCCTTACTGAGCTTTTTATGCTCACCCCATGTTTTTTTGAAATGTTTTACACAGGACTTAATGTGGAATGGGGTCAAGGACAGGATCAAGGGAAAGTCATGCTATCTAAAACATGGAACTAGACATGTGTCTTTTTAAGAGTTTTTATTTTATGGAAACTTAGTCTACATTGTAATATTTTGAGATGTAACAGCTATGTCCTAATTCTCTAAAACTCTAAACCTGAAAAGATCCTCAATTTGAATTATTCATTTAATTCAAAATTAAGTAAGGTTTAAGGCTGGGGCCTTATAGTTGGTATCAGAGGTCGGTTTAGATAACATTAGGAGTTATAAATCTATTAAATGATTATCCAAAAATATTTTTTTGAAATGATATAGCATTTGAAGATTACAACGTTGCTTCATCTGAGACATGTTTGTTAAGAATGGTTTTTTATAGAGGAAATAGAACATCTTTTCTGGGAAGGCATACAGAGGGAAATTACCTTTCAAATCAGTATCCTGAGATGGTCAGAATCAGAACTAAACAGTTTGCTGCAGTGATGTCTCAGTTGAATCAGGTGAAAAATGTTGGTTGTGATTATTTATGATATTTTGGTGTTTTCTAGAAGTAAAGAGGATCATGAAAGTCATTTAATGGTTATCTTGAAAACCTTAAAATAAAAGAAACTATATGGAAAATTCAGCAAATGTGAGTTTTGGTTACAACAAATTTCTTTCCTGGGTCACATTGTTTCAAAAGATGGCATAACTGTTGATCCTGCTAAAACAAAAGTTGTTGATGAATGGCCAAGACCCACAAATGTAACCAAGATCCATTGTTTTCTTGGTTTTGCAGGTTACTACCGATGGTTTGATGAAAATTGTTCTTGTTTATCTAGTCCAATGACAAAGCTAACTCGGAAGGGTGTTAAATTTATTTGGACAAAAGAATGTTATGATTGTTTTCAGGAGTTAAAAAGAAGATTGGTTAATGCTCTAGTTTTGGCACTTCCTTCCAGGAATGGTGAGATTGTTAAATACAGTGATCCTTCGTTGAATGGACCTGGTTGTGTCCTAATATAGAATGGCCAGGTAATTGCTTATGCTTCAGGATAGTTGAAAACACATGATGTAAATTACCCTACACATGATTTGGAATTAGCTGCTGTTGTTTTCGCTTTATAAATTTGGAGGCATCATTTGTATGGAGTAAAGTGTGAAATATATACTGATCACAAAAGATTAAAGTATATATCCACTCTAAAAGAATTGAACATGAGACAGAGGAGATGGCTGAAATTAATCAAGGATTATGCTTGTACAATTCAATACCATCTGGGAAAAGAAAATAAATTTACCGATGCTTTGAGTCGAAAAAGTAATGCTTCATTAACCATGCTACGTTTGGAACAAGATCCTTTGGTTTTTTATTTGATGAACTTTTCCATAGAAGTTGTTAGTGCATGAAGCTCTTCTGTTTTGTTTCAGGTATCAGTGAGATCATCCCTATCAGACAGAATTAAGCATGCACAGAGAGAAGACAGTTAGTTGCAGAAAAAGGTAGAGCTGGTTCAGAAGGGTATGTTGCCTGAATTCAACATTGATAATGATTGTGTTTTGAGGTTTGGGATGAGATTACGTTTGCCTTGTGATTTAAAGTTGAAGAGAGAGTTGTTATGTGAAGCTCATAGTTCTCCGATTTCAGTTCATCCAGGAAGTACTAAGATGTACAGAGATCTGCGGGAGTATTACTGGTGGGATGGAATGAAAAGGGATATTGCTGATTTTACTGTGAAGTGTTTGACTTGTCACAATGTTATGACAGAGCAGCAGTTACCGAAAGGGATGCATCATCCATTACCAGGGCAAGAGTGGAAATGAGAAAATATATCCATGGACTGTTTTGTGGGATTACCGAGGACATCTTGAGGTAATAATGCAATCTGGGTTATTGTTGATCGATTGACTAAATCTGCTCATTTCCTTTCCATACGAGATAATTTTTCCCTAGATCAACTCTCCCGTTTGTATCACAAAGAGAAAGTTAGGTTACATGGATTTCCTCTCTCCATTGTATCTGACCGTGATACCAGGGTTACTTCTAACTTTTGGAAAGGCCGTCAGACGTCGTTGGGTAGTGAATTAAATTTTAGTACAACTTTTCATCCGCAATCAGATGGTCATTCAGAACGAACAATTCAGACCATGGAGGATATGCTACGAGCTTGTTCGATGGATTATCAGGGAAGTTGGGACCAACATATTTCTTTGGTTGTGTTTTCTTATAATAACAGTTTTCATTCCCTTATACAAATGGCACCATTTGAGTCATTATATGGGATTTAGTGTCGAACTCCAGCATTTTGGGATGAAGTGGGTGAAAGGAAGCTGATGGGACCAGAATTGGTAGAAGGGATGGTAGAAAAAGTTCAGTTGATTCAGAAATACATGAGGAAAGCTCAGAGCAGGCAGAAGAGTTATGTAGATAACCGGAGGAATGATCTATCTTTCGAGGTAGGTGATCATGTTTTTCTCAAGGTATCTCCATGGAAAAGTGTGATGTGATTTGCATAGAAAGAAAAGCTGAGTCCAAGGTTCATTGGACCATATGAAATTCTGGAGAGAGTTGGATCAGTTGCATACAGAGTGGCTTTACCTCTGATTTTATCTTAGGTAGACAATGTTTTTCATGTTTCGATGTTGAGGAAGTATATGCCAGATTCATCTCATGTTTTGAGTCCAGAGGTAGTTCAGCTGGAAGGGAACCTATCTTATGAAGAACAACCAGTCCAGATTCTTGACCGAAGAGAGCAAGTGTTTCAAAATATGGTAATCCACCAGGTAAAGGTTTTGTGGAAAAACCATATGGCTGAAGAGGCAACGTGGGAATCTAAAAATGCTATGAGGGATAAATACCCCCACTTATTTTGAGAAGTGAATAAAATTGTGAGGACGCAATTCCAAAAAGGGGGGAAGGGTGTAACATCCCAAGTAAATAAAGAATAAAGAATTTTCATATTTATTAATATTTACAAATTAAATATTAATTTTACTTTAAAGGGGTTTCTATGTTCGATAGCGTACCCGATACACAACAAAGAGTTTCATTGAAGTCTTACGTTGCACACTAGTAATAAAATAATATTATTTTTAATGGTAGTTAACACATAGTCGTGTTATTGGAAGGAAATGATAGAAATAAATAAAATATGATTATATATGTTTGTCAAATATTTTTACTCTTTACAATAAATGTTAGAGGATTACAAATGCAAATTAATCTAGTTTTTAAGCATAAACATTCTAATATTCTTTAAAAGGTCGATTAACCGCCTTTTGATGGAGAACCCCTTTTAAATCCACTTTTTGACAATTTTATAAGCTATATTTTTCAAAATAAACATATTATTTATGATTGGGACATTGAAATTTACCTTGGGTTAATTTTTGGTATTTTTCTGACAATGTTCATTTTTCAATGAATAGTGAAAAATACTGCATTTTACATCAAAACTGCTTTTTCATATAATTTAATTATATGGCTATATTATCTTAATAATGTGTTTTAAAGTGTAATTAGAATATATTTTTACCATGTAATTAAATGATGGTCATTGGGATTAATTTCACTTTGGAATTAGGCATAAACAAGTGCCAAACTTTTCCTAAATATTGTTTCTAAAAAAACCCACTATTTGTTTTGACAATGAGAATTATTTTTAAATAAATTATTGAAATTTTTTTGTTTGGAATTTGGTAAAATGGATGACATATTTGTAATCATAACTTCCAAATTATGTAATCAAGACTCTTGTTTTTGGACATTATGAATAGTAACGACGGTAATTATCTTTAATTATCTTGATTAATGAGTAATCGGGTAGTTAAGGATAATAAAATAGTATCATAATAATATAAAATGGCCACAAAATGTGTCATAAGGATACTTTTTGTCTCATGGCCGACCATGGGATGCCTTGTGCCAAACATGGGGGCCCCATGGAATCACTTTTGTGAGAAAGTGACTTTTTATCTTTTTATTTTTTAAAGAATGTTAAATGTAACAAAGAATGTATCACCTAAGTAAAATATTTTTAATATTGTCTACATAAATGATATTTTAGACTATAAATATTAATTTTAAATAGAAATAGATTTCCTACATCATAGTTTTTTTTTTAATTTTTAGACATTAAATAAATTAAATTATTTATGACATCATGATGATGCAGCGATGACCTCATTATTTAACGATTTAAATAAAATGGAAAGATAATGTAAAATATAAGACCTACACATGTCCAAAACCAATTTTATGGGTGTATTTCGAACCCTTATCACCTTATCCTCGAAACACATCAATGTGGGACCATTAAAATCCGAAACTCATTTGAAAATAAAGTAATATTTTATACCTTTCCAAGAGTGCCCCTCCTCTCCTCTCATTAAAGGCCCCCACATCTACCTCCTTACCCACACTTCCAAAGCCATTGGCTAGGATGACCCCTGCCCATTTTGTCTCTCCACATCCCTCTATTAATCCTTTATGCCTCACTTTGGGCATAAGTCTTCCCAAGGAAGCCTTTGAGCTCAAACCAAAGGGAGTTACCCGATTTTAAGGTAATGTCTTCTTTTGAGTCCTTTTTTTTATTTTGCTTCTCCAACCCCCTAAACTCATTTTATTCTTTTCTGTTGTAACAAATCCAGTATATTCAATATAATATGATGTTTTATAAAAAGAATTAGCGATAAAATTACACACACCTACACCTAATGGTTAAAGAACATACTGTTTCCGTGGATGGCGAATTTCTGTCTCCCGAAACGATGATTCTTCAACATTCTTTTAACACCTTCAAAGGTGGCCATTAAGATGACACTATATTTATATATGATATATAATATGTTTATGTTTTCCTTAAGCTTTTTTATTTTTCATTTTGAGCATACCTTTATGGCTTCCATTATGGGTAAACACGATAATTTCATTTTAGGAAGTGCGGACTACCGCCCCCTTAAAGTGATTTGATTCGTAAATGCCATATGTGGGACGTATAAAGGATGGATTTAAAGTTATTATATATTATGATATACTAGAATTATAATATAACTCTATATCATTATTATTTATTTCCATTAAAGTATGAGATAGAAATGAAAGTAGCGTTCATGCGTACGTACAGCTTACTGTCTCCATGAACGGTGCATTTCATTTCTTATCCCCAAATGTAATGTACTATTATAAGTACATATATATAATGGATATATATGATTTATGGTACATATAAATGATTAATATAATTCTGGAATTAAAATATACATACCTCTCATTTAGTTTTAATTACATTAATATGACATTGAAAGGAAAGTAGCGTTCATGCGTACGTACGACTTACCGTCTCCATGAACAGTGAATTTCATTTCTTACCTCTAAATGATTATGTAATATTATAAATGCATTTATATACTTGATATATATGATATATATGATATCTACATCATGAATATAACTCTAGATATAATGGATACATGAACAACTTGTAATTATAAAGAGCATATTTTTGACTCAAGTACCAATGATCGTTAAAACGACCGTTAATAAATTAAATAATTACATAGTGTTCATGACATGGTAATAAGTGATATAAAAGGAGTAATGAACTTGAAAAATGTTCTTAAGAAAGTATAAATTAACTCATGTTTATTATTCAGGATGTTAAAGAACGATCGAGTCAAGTCGGACCTGAGGTAAGGGACTTCGTCTCAATCTCCTTTCATTGAGGCATATTTCATTTTATACACAACTATCTTTTATACAGTGTATAAACCCCTTTGAATTTTACTCTTATACAAAATGAATCTTTTTCTACGAAGCGTTTTACTAAACGACAAAAAGGAATGTTTCTTTTAACATACGCGGTGACAACAACCTTTTCCGTCACCGCATGTATTATTTGGTCTTTGGCTTCCTCAACAAGCCGTGATGTTTTTAAAATGAAATAAATACCATATACTATTTTATGTATTTTGTTACTGAAAATGATTTTTATAATGGATTTGTTATGTCAATATATTTTAGTGATATATTGTGATCAAAGTGTGGAAATGTTTTCTTTCCATTATGTTTGTTTTATGTCTTATGATTTTATAATGGTACTTGGACATTTGACGGGTGGTTATGTGATAAACCATTTGACGGGTGGTGTCGTGAATAACAGGATGGGTGGTTACGTTATAACCTCCAATGCATTTGGTATGGAAGTTGGCCGTATGGCTATTCCATTAAGAGATATGTGTGGAAGTCGACCGTATGGTTATTCCACTTATGTATGTTTATGTCCCAACTTACCTTTATATATTAAGGTGTTCTTTATATTGGTTTTATGGTAATCCTTTAGTTATAAAAGGGTAAGTAATGATATTTTATTCAGTGAATAGTTTTTACCACTTCATAAAGGTGAAGGTATTACTTTGATAAAGTATACATGGTTTACTTGATGTTTGAAAAACTAATAGTTTTCATTATTTGTGTATCCCTTACTGAGCGTTTTATGCTCACCCCCAGTTTTTTTGAAATGTTTCTCCCAGAACATAATGTGGAATAGGGTCAAGGACGAGATCAAAGGAAAGTCATGCTATCTAAAACATGGAACTAGACTTGTTTCTTTTTAAAAGTTTTTATTTTATGGAAACTTAGTCTACTTTGTAATATTTTGAGATGTAACAGTTATGTCCTAATTCTCTAAAACTCTAAACATGAAAAGATCCTCAATGTGAATTATTCATTTCATTCAATATTAATTAAGGTTTAAGGCTGGGGACTTATACATAAACATCACTCATCATTTGAGCTAAACATGATTTTGTTTCTTTTCCTCAAAATCCATGAAGTGTACTATAAATGATATGTATGGATATATTTGATGGAATAATGATATTTTAAAAATATATATATTCTAATTTTTGTTTTTAAATGTAATGAAAGCCTCAAATATGTATCTGTTTTACTATGCCAAATATACTATTTGGACCTTAAAGATCCAATACCTTATATCATATGCCAATGTAATAAATCAGACACTATAATTGATATATTGGGGTCAGGGTTGTTAAATATCTTTCCAATATATTTTAATATACATTTGAAATATATAACTATTAACTTCTGGTTACTATATTCATGGTTCTATAATTTTTATAAGAGTGTGTTAAGTTGAAACCATAGAAACCTAATCTAGAGTAATCTATTAGAGAACATACACATATGATAAAAAAATTGATAGTTACAAAATATTTCTGGTTTATATTTCTTAGATTTTTTAAAATACATATGTATTAATAATCAGATTTATCATTTATACTTTTATCCATGAACTAATTTATTATATTTTATTATTTAGAAATGTAAAATAATAAAATTAACAAAAAACATTATCACCCATAAAAAAATTACAGATTTCTATCCAGATCAAATTAGTTAAGCTAGTGTTGGAGTTCAATAGATTATGTATATATTAGGGTGATTAACAATGGTGATATCTAATATTCTTACATGTTTGGAAAAACATATTACCCATTAGCATGTTGTAAAATTATTTGATCGCTTCTAGAAATAGATAACTCTTTTGATCAATGTAATAACTAATTCAATTGTTATAGAGATGCAGATTAAATATTTAGAGATGATATTACATACATTTTGATGTAATGAAATATGTATTGTTATCATTGATTTGTAACTACTGATGGTGTATTTGGATCAATGGTGATGTTTTATTAAATACACCAATAAGAATGAAGTGGAATAATTTAATGACTTAAATTATTTCAATGTCATATTTGTATCATCACAAACCTAATAAATAGTTGATATCTAGA
The DNA here is from genome assembly GCA_963277665.1 of Viscum album. NCBI lineage: Eukaryota > Viridiplantae > Streptophyta > Magnoliopsida > Santalales > Viscaceae > Viscum > Viscum album. The sequence continues at coordinate 66,604,142 of OY728131.1, forward strand.
TTTCTAGATGGCCTTTGTTTTTCTTCCCTATACACAAGAGGATAGTGACTGGTATCGAGAATCTTTGGCGGATAGTGGTGATATGACACCTTTATTGAAATACAACAATAGAAAATTAATAAAAAAACATGTATATAATATAAAATGAGTTCAACTAGAATAAAAATAATATAGAATCAAGAATGTATGAATTTATAGGCGCATTCTTAAAAGTCACAACTATATGTAAGTCACTATTTTCCCACCAGGATGATCAAATACATGATACAAAAGAACAAAAAATTGTCACATATCTCACTTCACTCCACGTCCCATCCCAGATTAAAGACTCATTCCTAACTACCCTACTAGATTATAAATACAATGCGTCAATCTAACAAGTATGTACATGAAGTAATGGATACTTGGGTAACCATGTTACAAATGAAGCTAGATTATTGTGTGAGTAAACACAATATTACAAAAAATGTGATTCATTATATAGTTAGTAAAAATATTTATATTCCTGTGATAATCATTTATAAGAAGAATGTAAATAGTCAATACATAACTAAACTAGATAATTTTATAATCTTAAAGGTGCATATATGTAAATACAAACATATATTGTGTTGTTGTTAAATTAATAATCAACCTAGAACCCCTTCCTTACATTATCTAACTCAATATTGAGAGAATATAAATTACCGTTGTTTGAAACATCCATCCAATAATGATATATTCCCAAACACATCTCACACATCCCATGAGAAGGGAATGTTTACGTATATATTAACTGATCATATTATATTTTCATATTTGGAGGGATATATTTTATCTCATATCATATTGACAACCACCCAACACATTCCCTCTAAATGGGAAACTAAAAAAATTTGTGACACATCCCATTGGTTTGGATAATTCAAGTACATGTCAGAAAAATCATGACACATTCCACTCATGGGAAACAGTCTATATAGATCAACTCATTTTCACGACATTGGATGGAAGAGGAATGACATAAAAAATTTAGAATAGAAATTTGAAATAAAAATCACATTAGATAAATGAAGTATCATAGACACCATAACCCACAATCAAGAAACAATGGTACAGGTGTCTTTGATACATATAAACACCTTATGTGATCGAGCATTACCATAGGTATCATTTGAAATGCACAACCCCACATGTTATCAAGGAATAAAAAATGTATCATAGTATATTATCAAAAACCATGTTATATATAATCAACACATTTTCTACAATAATTTTATATATGTTATAAATTTATTGTCAAACCATGGTGATCGATAAACACAAAAAAAAGAACACTCAAATTCAAATTTTATCCATCAATACTTTTCACACTAGAAGGAATGTTCATTAAATTAGTTAATAAATGTAATTTATTATCAATTTATACAATTAAAATGTCTGCTTATTTTATTTACCTATTTCAATAAAATAAAATATCATGTTTGGTGTTCAATTTTGTTTTCCAACCATTACATGATACTGAAGGTCAACATCTGGAGAGTAGTCTAAGTGAATTATACATTCCAAAAAAGTATGTATTACCCAGGATTCATGTACATAAATAATTACTATTAATATATCGAACACAAATCTATAAAAATCCGAAAAACTATTTTCATTCTTCTTTGTAATACCCCAACATCCAAGAGTTTGAATTTTGTATTCGATGGCGTGTATCACAAGCATCACCAAGCACCCGAAAAAATATAAAACCTAGTTATTTTTAGTTTACATATTATTTTAAATATATTATATTTATTCAATATATTTTAATGAATTTTTCACTGGGTTTGAGGGCATTACATGTAAATGTGTCTTCCTTCAATAGATTGCTTAATATGCAAGACCGAGTTTTACCCGATAACGATTAATTATTAATGTTTTATTTAATACATTAAGATATAATAAATCGAGAAATTAAATTATTACTTATGAAAAAGATTAAATAACTTATAAAAATGTATGGTTTAAAAAAATATAAAATGATTTCATTGGTTACAAATAAATTTTAATTGAATATGAATACAGATTGAATATAATAGAAAACATTATAATATTTATACTCACAATGTTGTCAGTCCCAAATAAATTAAATTAATTACTATTAGTGAGTGATATTAATTTTCATTGTATATTATATATTCAATAAGATATTTATTATATTCATCCAAATGATTTTATAGGCATAAGATAAGAAGAAACCCGATATTACAGAAAAAACAATATTTTTGTTAAAAGTTGTTTTGCCTCCTTTTTATAGATAATAAATGTTAAATAAATTTTTGACCAAATTATAAATATTATATTTCAAATTAAATGTTATATTTTAAATTTAATCATTTAAATAATCTTATGGTGAATTTTTGGTAATTTTATGTCAAGATCAATTTTTTAGTGAATTGTTAAAAATTTCGAACATTGATTAAAAAATTCATTTTCATTTAATATATTTATTGTGTTAAATTATATTCGAAATTTTTTTAAAATTTAAGTTATTTTGAATATATATCAATTAAACCAATTTGGGTGTGATTCATCTCCTAGGTGTGCTTCTCGGTGAGATTCGGCATCTGGTGGCCTTCTCCCCCTCTCAGTCCCGATCTCGGTCGACTTCGGGCGTTGTTTTCTCTCTACAATCGCATCAGATTTATGTGGTTGACATCGGGTGTAGGGTTCTTCACATCAGCCTCGGCTTTCTCGGCGGCGGATTCGGATTCCGGTGGTCGGCTTCGGATGTCGCCGTCTCTCTGCGGTGGCCTCGCGGTTGGCTTCATGCTTTGTCGCTCTTAGGCAGCTTCACTCTGGTTTTGTCTCGGGTCGGGTCAGGTTCGATGCTCTGCAACGGTGATGGTTCTGCTAGCGTCAGTTAGGGAGGATCTCCCACTTGGATCTGCCAACAACATCCCCAAGTGGTGGTTCCAGATCTGTGCTTCGTCCAGATCTCGAGCGGTTTTGGTTTTCTACCCCGATGTTCTGTGCCGTGGAAGCGTTTTTGGGAGGTTTGTTTTGTTTTCTGCATTCAATCTGGAGGCCGACGACGGTTTCTATGCTCTTGCTTGGCAGTGTGTGGTTGGAGTCTTTGCAACAAGTTTTTCTTCAATGTGGCATCTATAAGTTTCAAAAATTTTGTGTGATTTGATCATGGGAAATGCTATGTGATCGTGACAATTGGTTGAAGATGATTGAGGTTTTGCGGTTAAGTGTGAAGGAGGAATGACTGAGTTGTATGGGGAGTAGGGTGCGGCATTAGGGCAGCCTGATCATTCTTTTATTTTCTTCAATGTCCTTTTGTGTATGTATTCAAGTTTATCTCATGTCGCTGGTTGGTTGGGTGAACTCCGTCTAGAGTTTGCTGATGGGGGGATTTGGGCTGGTGTCGATGGTCACACCGGTGGATGTTTGAGGAGGCTAGCTCTGAGGATTTGTCATCTTGTCTAATGTTTGTTCCTTGGTTCATGGTTTTTGGCCTTGATTTTGTTTTTTGTATGTATTGAAGTGATGAAATGGTGAAGCAGTGATGTTGAGGTCTGATGTAGTTGTATGGCAATGAAGTCAGGTTTGGTTTCTCACTTTTTCATCATAAGTGTTTGCATAATAAAAGTTTAATTTTCAGTCATCCCTCTTACGGGTTGATTTATAAATTAATTTATCACACTTGTTTGATTCGAATTTTAAATAACTGATTAAATATTTTTAATCTGAATAATTTATTATTTATATTAATACCATGTTTTGTTTTGATAAAAATGAATACTTAAAGTAATTAAATTTAATTAAAATTATCAATTTAAACTTAAGCTTAATAAAGGATTAAACCATTAACATAGGAGACCAAATGAAATATCCACTTGTCTAAAAATGATTTTAGGTACATAATTAGGGATTTAAAATTCCATTCATTATTTTTATTTTTTTAATACCATATTTAGGTAAAATTGTGGGTACACCGAACTTCTTTTCAAAAATAACAAGTGTGTCATATTCCTCCCGTATAAAATTCCACCAAATCTCTCCATTCCTATCAAATATTAAACAACATATTTTCATCCAATATATAGCCATATACCTTCAAAAAATCAATCTCATAGACCTTTATTCAAACATATGGGAATAAATAGTACAATTTAAGCCTTTTTACAATCCAAAACTAGTTACAATATTAAGAGTTAACATATCCTATCATGATCATTAGAATAATTTCCATTCTTGACCAAATAAAATGAATTTATTAGATGATTATATAACAAAACTTTTATAAAAAAAATACTATAATTTTGTTTTTTAATTTTTTATACCAACACTTACACAGAACTCCAACTAATGGGAAACAAACATATTATTTCTGTGTACGGTGAACTACTGCCAAAGGAAAAAATGACTATTAATTTTCCCTTTTCTACCTATTATGGAGGCCATTACAATGTAAAATATATTTATATATGATTTATATTATATTTATAATTTCATTATTAATTTTTTAATCATATTTAAATCATATTTAAATAATATATTTTTTCATTTCTATTGTGGGTAAAAACGATAATTTTGTTGGAGAAAGTGTGGATTTTTTCCCCCTAAAAGCTATGTGACTCATTCATGCCACACAGGGAATGTATAATGGGTGGTTTTAATAAAAATTTGTAAAATATGTAACATAGATATTATAAAAGTATTATAATATAATGTTTTATCATTTTCTTTTAATTATTTTAATATAACAAATAATTTAATGTTGCGATCATGCGTACGTACGACGTACTGACTCCTTAAATGGTGTATTTCCCTTATTATCTCAAAACATTATTGATTGTACTAAATGAATATGAAATAAATATTTATGATAATTAAATACTGATTTAAAATCTGAATATAATGAAATCAATATCTATGAAATTGGAACAAAAAAATTAAAAGTTCAATCATACTTGAGAAAATTGGGAAATTAACAACCGACTGACTTAAAATAATGAATTAGAGTTAAATAAACATAATAAAATATTATTAGTAATCTATAAATGATATTATAAAAATGATTAAGGTTATTGGTTTAAGATATTACTATATTTTTGACAACTATAAAGGAATATAAATATCTCCCAACAAAAGGAAGATTATGGTTAGGGATTTCATGTCAATTTACATTCTATTGTGAATTATTTTTTATGCACCATTTAAATTTTATATGGTGTATATAATAACCTTTTACATGTTATATCATAAATATAAAAATTATCATTATATAATAAGGTTTACTTATTTCATGGGGAATTGATCAGTAAATGTTTCAAAGTGGTATGGGACACTTTGGAATGATTAATGATTATTTTCCCTAAATAATGTAATAAAGTCAAAAACCCTTATTTTAATTTATCCTCTTTTAGGGAGTAATTGATAATTACATCTTACATTCTAAATATGAATATATTATAAGGGAAATTGTTTATTAATTAAATAAATTATTCGATTCTAGGAATGTTTTTGATGGGTAAGACAAAGGTTGGGGACTGTTTAATGCAAGCCCTAGGGGTTTGGGATCAGTTAATTAATGTTCATTGATGCATCAATAGTCACATGAGATTAAATATTCTGCCAAAATAGATTTGTTTTCACTATATATTAATACATTCAAGTTATTTTCTCAAGGGTACTTACTCTATGTACTTGGTAAACATATGTTATTAATTATTTACCATTCCATGTTAATGTATTCATATTGATTTGTTATTGCTTCTACTTTACTGACACATTCTAAGAATTCCATATCACCATTATCATTTTTCCTTTCTCTTGGTTATAAAGAATAAATCATTGAATAATTGTTTAAGGATATATGTTATTTTATTTTATTATATATCATGTATGTATTTCTTATTCCCAATGTATTATGGATATCATGCATATAATATATATTTCAAAGACTACAAAAATAATCATTCCATCAATATTTGACTCGTTGTAATAATTATAATGATATAATGCAATGCACCATCTCCGAGATACTGGGGTTAGGGCATTACAATTGGTATCAAAGGAAAATTAACATCAACCTTGGAATCTATATTTAGAAAACATAGAATAGGTAGTGCATCCCTAAAATATAAATTGATGACAATTATATAATAACATCCTAGAATTGTGTTAAAGTAGTGATCATATAGGTATTTCTAGAAATAAATACCTATCAAGATGCCAAAACGTGACATTGTTTTGGAATAAATGTACATAAGATTAAAAAAGCTGATAAGGCGTTCTAGGCCTGACATAGGGTAATATGGTACACGACAAGAGGTTTTACAATTCACGTAGTTTGAAACTCTCAAGGGATACAATTGGGGTAGCTCACATTTACTTTACCTGCCATTATGAAGTATTTAGAAGTAAAGATATCCCAAAATAATCCATTTTTTATTATTATATTAACTATACATAAATGAATTAATTTGTGTTACTCCATATTTAATGTTATACATTTTTCAAAACACTACGAGAAAATCCAGCAAATTCCCGTATTTATAAATAGAGTATAGAAGGAAGAATAAGATCATTAATATTGAAAAATTTTGAGATTATATAATTTAGAAACCAATATAGCTAGTATTATGACTCTGGATTTCATTGAAATATTAGGGTAGAAGAATCAGATTATGAACCATAACCTTTCATGGATGGAGAAACCCATTCCACAATATGATCCTACAATTGTGGATAACATTATTTGTTATTAGCCCTATAATTTACATGGACTACTGATCCAATGGATGTTGATCAATGGATTAAGTATTTAAAGAAGATATTAATGTCATTAGGATGTGGTGAAAAGGAAAATTTTGCACATGATGTGTATTGTATCCAAGGTGATACATATCAGTGGTGGTCCATTATCCAAAATACATGTAAGGAAGAATAAATTGAACTAATGGAATGTAAGACTTTTAAGGAGACATTATATGATAATCATACCCCTTGTCATCAAAAAATGGATATGAATATGATGTTCGTTTTACTAATGAAAATGCAAGAAGATGGCACTAGTGCAGAAAACGTTTTTTACGTCACCCTTTTTTACGTCGGTTATATAAAACCGACGTCATAATATGTAAAACGAGGGTTTTTACTTCGGTTATTTAATAACTGACCTAAAAACCTGTGTTTAGTAGACCTTTAATATCAGTTATAAAAATAACTGACGTTATTAATTGCGCGGCTTCGTTTTTTACGTCGGTTATACATTAACCGCCGTAAAAAACAGAAGTGGGGGGGGGGGTGTTTGTTACGTCGGTTATTCAATAACTGATGTAACAAATCGACATATGTACGAGTTATTACATCAGTTATTCAATAACCGACGTAAAACACGCAGTTTTTTAAGGCCTTTTTACATCGGTTATCAAATAACCGACGTAAAAAAAGAATCCGCATATGTTTTTGACGTCAGTTATGGAATAACCGACGTAAAAAAACGCAGATTTTGATCCCTTTATATCGTCGGTTATAAAATAACTGACGTAAATAAAGAATTAGAGGAAGGTTTTTACGTCGTTTATTGAATAACCGACGTTATAAATGTTTTTAAAAAACGTATAACGTCGGTTATTGAATAACCGACGTGATAACTCATTTAAAAACTTACCCAGACCCGTGGATTGTCATTCGTGAGTTTACCTTCGACAGTCGCGAATCGTCTCTCTCGTGCGTAATCCCGAATCGCCTCGTCCATTTCGTTGGTTTAGATTCGTTTTGCGATCATCGTTTCTCATATTTAATCTCCTCGGATCAATCATCTAAACTCGCAGCACTCAGGTAATCCTCCCACTCGTTCGTTTTTTTTTCGCGGATAGTATATATATATGTGTTATGATTTTTTTGTTGAAACTAGCTAAGATTCTTCGATTGTTCACCCTTTTACCTCGTTTAGGCACCATAATCTTATTTATCATCCCTTGATCTATTAGTTGGACTTGCAATATTGACTAATTTTATGATTTCACTAATTTTTCATCGTTTTCTATAAATCCCCGAGAGGGTTGGGGCATGTCCATTTGGATGGGTTGCCCTTTTACAGTTGTTACTACTTTATTCACACACAACCATGGCATAGGTGCATGGATTTGGGATCACATCACCATTTTCACCCCTGCAAACAAATTTCCACAAGGAGGACTCGCCAGATTTCCCCTCGGCATGTTAAAAATTTTAGATACCCTCTTTTCAGCAAGTAAAAAATTAACTAGTTTTTTCTTCACTACTTATCCTAAAAAAATAAAACCACCATTCTTTCTAGTACCTCTACTAGATCCATTGCATCCATCAACATACATATTTGGATTTGAAAGCATCCCTTAAGCCTTATGTTCGATGCTAACATCCTTTTCTGATCTATAGAAAATATGATGGTCTGCTAAGCTCTCCATTTAAAAGTCAAACCCCACCAATTATTCATCCTCACCATGAGAAAATGGCACAACATCTGAATTTCTGATTCAATCTCTTGGGTCACTGAACAAACATTAACTCCTTCAAATCCACACCTGGAATAGACAACCTAATGTTGAGTTCCTTCTCTATCTATTGAAACTCAGTTCATCCTCCACACCTAAAAACATTCTTTGAATGGCCCAACTTCTTGTTATGGTAAATTTTCAGTGATTCCAAGGGGGTGGGAGGGCTATCAAGAGGGTTGGGGGGTGTCCAGGGGGTGTCCAAGGAGGTAGGGTGTGGGGGGTGGTGTCCAGGAGGGGTGGGGGCTGTCCAGCGGGGTCGGGGGGTGTCCAGGGGGGTTTACAAGGGGGTGGGTGGGTGTGGGGGGTTGTCCAAGGGTGTGGGTGGGTGTTGGGGGGTGTCTAGGGGGGTGTCCAAGGGGGTAGGGGTGGGGGTGGTGTTTAGGAGGGGTGGGGGGGGGGGGGCTGTCCAGAGGGTTGGGGGTGTCCAGGGGGGTGTCCAAGCAGGTCGGGGTGGGGGTTGTGTCCAGGAGGGGTGGGGGTGATTTCTAGAGGGGTCGGGGGTGTCCAGGGTGGTGTCCAAGGGGATGGGTGGGTGTGGGGGCTGTCCAAGGGGGTGGCGGCCTGTCCAGAGGGGTCGGTGGGGTGTCTAGGGGGGTGTCCAAGGGGTTGGATGGGTGTGGGGGGTTGTCCAAGTGGGTGGAGGCCTCTCCAGAGGGTATTTGGGGTTGTCCGGGTGGGTGGGGGGCTGTCCAGAGGGTTGGGGGATGTCCAGGGGGTGTCCAAGGGGGTAGGGGGTGGGGGTGGTGTCCAGGAGGGGCGGGGGGCTGTCCAGAGGGGTCGGGGGGTGTCCAGGGGGGTTTACAAGGGGGTGGGTGGGTGTGGGGGGCTGTCCAAGGGTGTGGGTGGGTGTTGGGGGGTGTCCAGGGGGGTGTCCAAGGGGGTAGGGGGTGGGGAGTGGTGTTTAGGAGGGGTGGGGGTGCTGTCTAGAGGGTTGGGGGGTGTCCAGGGGGGTGTCCAAGCAGGTCGGGGTGGGGGGTTGTGTCCAGGAGGGGTGGGGGTGCTTTCTAGAGGGGTCAGGGGGTGTCCAGGGTGGTGTCCAAGGGGATGGGTGGGTGTGGGGGGCTGTCCAAGGGGGTGGCGGCCTGTCCAGAGGGGTCGGTGGGGTGTCCAGGGGGGTGTCCAAGGGGGTGGATGGATGTGGGGGGCTGTCCAAGTGGGTGGCGGCCTCTCCAGAGGGTATTTGGGGTTGTCCGGGTGGGTGGGGGGCTGTCCAGAGGGTTGGGGGATGTCCAGGGGGTGTCCAAGGGGGGTAGGGGGTGGGGGTGGTGTCCAGGAGGGGCGGGGGGCTGTCCAGAGGGGTCGGGGGTGTCCAGGGGGGTGTTATATCTTACTATATTTTGTTTAAAAAATAATATTCAAGCATATTTTTTTAAATACCCATCGATTTGTTTTATATTTCAAAATTGTTTACATTCAAATTATGATTTTTTTCATATAAACATATATTTGTCTTATTTAAAAAATATATATATTTTAGCTATTTGTTATAGGTAATAATGAGTCGAAGTTGGATTACGGAACATCGAATGAGTAATGAATATGAGGAAGGTGTTGATGCCTTTTTGGAATTTGCTAAACGAAATGTTCCAAGTAGTGACATTTTTTTCTGTCCATGACTGAAATGTCTGAATATGAAGAAGTTGAAAAGTAGAGAGATAAAATATCATCTGATTTGTCATGGTTTCAATCCGAGTTACAACCCTTGGATTTGGCATGGCGAAACTGGACATAATGTCACTGATGATAATGAATCGCAAGATGGTAACTCCGATGGAATTGAAGAAATGATTCGCGATATTGTAGCAGAACAAATTGAGATAGAACCGACAGTTGCACGTCTATATGGTGATGCCGAAAAACCATTATATCCTGGTTGTACAGATTATACGGTTTTGTCGGCGGTGTTAAGATTGATTAACCTAAAGGCGAAACATGGATGGAGTGACAGAAGTTTTACAGAGCTGCTACAATTGAGGAAAGACATTCTTCCAAAAGATAACGATCTTCCAGATTCACATTATAAGGCCAAAAAAATATTATGCCCGATGGGATTGGGATACAGGAAAATACATGCATGTCTGAATGACTGCATTATATATAGGAAGGAATATGAATTTATGAAAGAGTGTCCAAAATGTGGGACATCACGGTATAAGGTGAAAGAGAAATCACAAGCTGATGTAGAGATTACAAAGCTCCCTTCAAAGGTATTTTGGTATCTTTCTATAATTCCTCGTTTCAAACGTTTATTTGCTAATTCACATGATGCAGAAAGGTTAAGATGGCATGCTGATGAGCGGGTATGTGATGGAAAAATACGTCATCCAGCTGATTGTCCACAATGGAAGAAAATTGATGCCCAGTACCCTACATTTGGAAATGAAATTAGAAATCTGAGACTAGGCTTGTGCACAGATGGAATGAATCCATACCGAACCCTCAGTAGCACACATAGTTCATGGCCTGTTTTATTGGTAATTTACAACCTCTCTCCTGAATTTTGTATGAAGTGCAAATATGTCATGTTGAGTCTCATGATCTCTGGTCCAAAGCAACCCGGCAATGATATTCATGTATACTTATCACTGCTGATTGATGATTTGAAACTGTTATGGGATGATGGTATTAGGGTGTATGATTCTTATAAAATGGAATATTTTCAACTGCATGGAGTGATTCTATTCACTATAAATGACTTCCCAGCATATGGAAATTTGTCTGGATACAGTGTTAAAGGGCATAAAGCATGTCCAATTTACGAACAACAGACGTCATATTGTCAATTGCATCATGGGAGGAAAACAGTGTACATGGGTCATCGAAAGTTTTTGCCTATGGATCACCCTTATAGAAGACTAAAAAAGGCATTCAATGGCTCACAAGAATTTGATACTGCTCCAAAACCATTATCCCCAGATTTGTATTTTGAGAGGGTGAAAAACCTTGATGTGACATTGGGAAAGACACAGAAATCTGGTAATGATAGACATATTTGGAAGAAAAGGTCAATATTTTTTGAGCTACCATATTGGAGGTATCATGAATTCAAACATAATATTGATGTCATGCACGTGGAGAAGAATATCTGTGATTCTTTGATCGGAACATTGTTAGATATTAAAGGAAAGACAAAAGATGGGTTGAATGCAAGGTTAGAACTACTATCAAAGGGAATACGTTTGGAGTTAGCTCTCACTCCTAAAGGAAGACGAACATTTCTTCCCCCGGCTTGTCATATATTATCGAAGAGGGAGAAAAGTAGCTTATGTCAGTGTCTTCATGATATCAAAGTGCCTCAAGGTTATTCTTCAAATGTAAAAAATTTTGTCTCATTGAAAGACTTGAAGTTGATAGGTATGAAATCACATGATTGTCACGTCATGATGAAACAAATTCTACCAGTTGCACTGCGTGGAATATTGCCCATCCGTGTCAGAAAGACTATAATGAGGTTGTGTTATTTTTTCAATTCAATTTGTAACAAGGCGATTGATGTGAATGCTTTGAACATTTTGGAAAAGGATTTAATTTTTATACTTTGTCATTTGGAAATGTATTTTCCTCCAACTTTTTTTGATATGATGGTGCATTTAATGATTCATCTAGTTCGAGAAATAAAGCTTTGTGGACCTGTATATCTTCTTTGGATGTATCCTTTTGAAAGGTATATGAAAATATTAAAGGGATATGTTAAAAATCCATATCGACCTGAAGCCTCCATTATTGAAAAGTATATTTCTGAGGAGGTAGCAGAGTTTTGTACGAGCTACTTGGCTACAGCGCAACACATAGGTTTGCCTCCATCTCGCCATGAACGGGTTAATAATGAGGGAAAGGGGATTCGTGGCTTGAAAGTCAAATCACTGTCAACTGAACAGATGACGAAGTTAGAATCATACATCTTGAATAACATAGCTGATGTTCAACCGTATATCACATTGCATATTAATGAGTTGAAACAATGTCATCCAAAGAAGAAAGAAATGTGGATTTTGAATGAGCACCACAAAACTTTTTTTCCATGGTTTAAAAAGACCTTGCTTGGTAGATCAGATGTATCAGAGACATTAAAATGGATAGTGGGTGGTCCATCTTTAAATGTGATAACATGGTCCTCTTATGACATTAATGGCTATACATTTCATACGAAAGCTCAGGACAACAGAAGTGCAGTTCAGAATAGTGGTGTATTGGTGTTTGCAGAAGCAATGCATTTTTCGAGTGCCAAGGACAGAAACCCAATTTCGACATCAAGTGCATATTATGGAGTGATTGAAGACATATGGGAGGCTGATTACTTTAAAATTAAAGTAATTGTTTTTAACTGTAAATGGTTTATCGGTAACAACAGTGTCAGACATGATTAATTTGGAATGACACTTGTTAATCTGAATAGATTGGAAGACACAGCTGATTCTTTTATAATGGCAACACATGCCAAACAAATTTTCTATGTAGTAGATCAATCAGATATGCAGTGGGCTGTTGTTTTACAAGGGAAAAAACAATATGTTGGTGAGGATGAATTTGATGAAGATGCTGATTTATGTGAGATCCCTACTTCCATGGAAAGATTAAGAGAACATAATGATGAGTATGTTGAAGACATGGTTTGTGCCATAAGGAACGATCACGACGAAGGAATTTGGGAAAACAATCCAACTGTACATTCCTAAAATTACAGGTAACACATGTTTATTTCTTGTTTACATTTAGTTTTTTCATATAATGTTAGATATTGTAAATTTTTTACTTATTAAAACATGTATCAAACCAAAATGATAAAACAATAAAAACCGTAAAGAGGAGAAGTCCTGGGCGCACCGGCTGGCTGGTGCTGGATCACCGGTTGGCCGGTGGTCCAGAGCAAAGCTCTGTCTGGTCCACTGGCCGGCCGGTGATGAGCCAGCGGCCGGCCGGTGGTGATCCAGCGGTCGCCGGTGGTCCAGACAGAGAGGAAGGCTCTCTGTCTGGTCCACCCGCCGGCCGGTGGTGAGCCAGCGGCCGGCCGGTGGCCTAGACAGAGCAAGGCTCTGGTCCACCGGCCTGCCGGTGGTGAGGCACCGGCCGGCCAGTGACACCAGGCAGTGGGCAAGTCTGCTGCCTGGGTCCTCCGGCTGGCCGGTGAGCTTACACCGGCTGACCGGTGGACTCAGTGAGTCCACTTTTCACCTTTCTTGGGCCAACTCCTTGGCAACCTTTTGCCTGTCAACAAAAACACTTGAAAACAAGTTAGAACATAATAAGAGTGATTGTGGTCATTAAAATCCAAGAGAGAGGGGTACAACAGACTGTGTTTACCATGTTTATCATTGTTTAACATGCTTACCATATTACCAATGTTTACTAATATGTAATTTAGTACACTTTTCTATTTTCTGATTATGTAGTATTACAATATTTGAATTTGTATATTTGTGAACTAATGTTTGTTTTTTTGATTTGAAGGAAAATGACAGATCAATCAGTTGATCAGCCACATGATTCTGGAGATGAGCATATTGGTCAGACATCTGGGGAGGAACATTCACATGCTCCTATTACGAAAAAGAGTTCAAAGGTTGGTAAGTGTGGGTGCACACGTTTACCAAAATTATCACTTCCCCGTACGAAGGATGAGAGGATAGTCGTGGAGTTTGATGATGATGATCTTCCTAGAGGTCCAAATGCTAAAGATTTTAAGGGTTTTGTAGCAACTCAGGCTAAGAGAAAAGTAAGCATTCTCTATGATGATTGGAGAAGTGTGGATAAGGAGATAATTTCTCAGCTATGGGAGACCATTTTGGTAAGATCTTTTTCTATTGTTTGACTTTTCTTTAAATGTTTCTAGTATATATAATATTTTTAACCTCTTTTTTATCAGATGACATTTGATATTCCTTACACTGGAGGAGTCAGGAAGAAATGCTTGTCATTGGCTGCTAGGAGATGGAGGGATTTCAAATCAACCCTCTCATCTAATTTCATTTATGGTCATAGGAGTCGTGAGAATCCATGTCGTATATATCCTTTTATAGATGAAGACACATGGAGACAATTTTTTGAAAGTAGAAGAAAAGAATCATTTTTGGTAAGGGCAATGTAAACTTTTATAAGATTTCTTATATAAATGATCTTATTATTGTTTTGTTAATGATTACTTATTCTTAATTTACAGCAAAAAAGGAAAGATCATCAAGAGATCCAATCTAAAAATGTATACCCTCATAGTTTATCTCAGGGAGGGTATGCATTATAGGAAGAACAAATGATGGCAGAAAAATTTCAACAACTAAGTGCTGAGTCTTCAATCTCTGGAGAGGTGGCCCCTCCATCCCCTCCATCTAGACATGAGAAATGGAAAAGAGCTCGGAAGGGCAAAAAAAGGACAATATCTTTCTGAAGAATCAAGACTCGTAGTTGAGAGGATTGTAAGATATCTATTTTATTTATTTAAGTTTACTATTTTCGTCATATATTTCCAATCATTATAGAAATGTTCAATTAATTATTACAGGACTCTCTTGAGGAGCAGAGTTCACAGGGGACATTTACACCATCTTGGAGGGAAGATATTTTATCTGTGGCATTGGGAAAGCCCGAACATCCTGGCCGTGTAAGAGGATATCCAGCAGGTGTATCGGTAAGAAAAGTGTTTCCACGTTCCTCAACTTCTAACTTTGAGGGAGTTTATAAAAAAAATAGAATCCTTGGAGGCTGAAGTCCATAATATTAATGCGACAATGGAGGACAAGATTAGAGCATCGGTGTAGTTAATGTTTTCAGACTTGCAAAGACAATTTCAGGGTGCAGCTCCCACTCCACCTCTCCCAGTAGCTCCCACTCCCCCACCTCAGCCTGCAGACCCCATTTTTGATCCTCCTCCTCCGCCACAGCTACCTACTTATTATGAGTTGTATGTTGATGATCCTCAACATCATATAGTTGCATATGGGATGGTATATTGTATAGGAGATACAGTTCATCATCAACAGTTAGAGGTAGAGAATCAGAGGGTCACTGTACAAGATATTATAGATAGATCAGCTCGGATACCATTACCTACAGATGAGGTGACGACAGTTGGACATAGTATTGGCCATTTTTTACTTTGGCCATCCAGACTTCATCGACTCATTACCATAGAGGTATGGATGTTATATATTTTATTTTATATTTTTATTAATGTTTTATCATTTGAAAACTAATATATTTTTCAATTTATTTTTACAGGAATACTTCAAAGGTAAAGAAATACTATATAGACAACAACAAAGACAGATAACTATGACATCAGATGCAGATACTAGCAGTCTTGACAAATTGTCAAGATATTCAAATTTGTTGGGGGATCATTATGACTTTACAATGGAAGCTCATGTCTGTGGACGTGAACTAAGTGTGGGGATTATGAAAACTGATATCATGGAGTTTGTCACTGGAGATAAGTTGGGCATCAATGTGGTGCAAATTTGTATTAGGTATCTGTATAAAATTTGTGAGAGGAATGAGCTGACAGATGTATATGGATTCGTGGACCCATAATTGATTTCCCCTGAAGCATGTGCATTGGATGAGGAACAAATAATGATTTATATTGCTGATAGATTTGAAAAGAATGTAATCACACAGTGTTGGATGATTCCTTTTTGTGAGAGGTATGAAACACATCCCTCTCAAAGAGTTAATTATCTTTTAACATAAAAAACCACTAACGTTAAATTTCCTTTTATCAGGGATCATTGGATGTTAGGGGTTTTTTGACCTAGGGAGAAAGCACTTTATTGGATATGCTCTCTCCATGATGATGTGCGAGAAAGTTTTAAGAATATATTGGAAACGTAAGATTCAATTTCACAATAGTTTTATATATTATAATGAATTTTAAATTTACCGCATTCGTATTATTTTCTAACAGGGCATGGGTCCACTTTCGAAAAAGCGCAATGAAAAGGAATTTCAAGATCAAATATGTACATGCGAAGGTAAATATCCATTTATAATTTGTACATTTTGATTTATTACATAAAAATAATATATTGAATTTACACTCATTCAAATAGAAATGTCATGAGCAACAAGGCAACATCGAATGCGGATATTACATGTTAAGATTTATGTATGAAATAATAACAACTGGGACAGTTCTGAGTTTTGACCTGGTAAGATTTCCTCTTTCTCATAATATTTCAATTTGATTTATTCATTATAAACGTTGACTACTATCCTTTTCCTTTGTAGCTTTTTGATGACCCTCAACCCTTTACTACTGAATATATCAAACACTTACAAGTGGAGTGGTCAAATTATTTTACAGGTTTGATTGACTTTTAGTTGTTTGTAATGTAAAATGTAATTTTGAATATTGTTAATGTAATTGTGTATTTCGTAGTCGTTTAGGTTGGATTTAGTTTTTTTTGAAGTTGACAGTGTATGTTTTGAATGTTATATAAGTGAATGTTTAATTTTTCTCTACTTCTTGTTTTGGTCTAATGTTGATGGTTTTTCTGGTCTGGATTTTGGTATGGGTGGAGAGGTTCTAAGGGGGTGGGTGGGTGTTTGGGGGGTGTCCAAGGGATATGGGAGGGGTGTCCAAGGTGTGTTTGGGGCTGTCCTAGGGGTCGAGGGGGGTGTAAATGAGGGTGGGGGTGTCCAAGGGGTGGGGGTGTCCAAGGGATATGGGAGGGGTGTCCAAGGTGTGTTTGGGGCTGTCTAAGGGGTCGGTTGGCTGTAAATGAGGGTGGGGGGGGGGGGGGGCTGTCCAAGGGGTGGGTGTGTCCAAGTGGTGGGGGTGTGTCCAAGGGATATAGGAGGGGTGTCCAAGGGGTGTTTGGGGCTGTCCAAGGGGATGGGGGGTTTCCAAGGGGTCGGGGGGGGGGGGGTTTCCAAGGGGTCGGGGGGGTGTCCAGGGGGTGGGGGGGCTGTCCAAGGGGTGGGGGGTGTCCAAGGGGTGGGGGGGGGGGGGGGGTGTCCAAGGGATATGGGAGGGGTTTCCAAGGGGTGTTTGGGGATGTCCTAGTGTTCGGGGGGTGTAAATGAGGGTGGGGGCTGTCGAAGGGGTGGGGGTGTCCAAGGGGTGGGGGGGTGTCCAAGGGATATGGGAGTGGTGTCCAAGGTGTCTGGGAGTTCTGTCCAAGGGGCCGATTGGGTGTAAATGAGGGTGGGGGGGGGGGGCTGTCCAAGGGGTGGGGGGTGTCCAAGGGGTGGGGGGTGTCCAAGGGATATGGGAGGGGTGTCCAAGGGGTGTTTGGGGTTGTCCTAGTGTTCGGGGGGTGTAAATGAGGGTGGGGGGCTGTCGAAGGGGTGGGGGGGTGTCCAAGGGGTGGGGGTGTCCAAGGGATATGGGAGTGGTGTCCAAGGTGTCTGGGAGTTCTATCCAAGGGGCCGGTTGGGTGTAAATGAGGGTGGGGGGCTGTCCAAGGGGTGGGGGGTGTCCAAGGGATATGGGAGGGGTGTCCAAGGGGTGTTTGGGGCTGTCCTAGTGTTCGGGGGGTGTAAATGAGGGTGGGGGGCTGTCGAAGGGGTGGGGAGGTGTCCAAGGGGTGGGGGGTGTCCAAGGGATATGGGAGTGGTGTCCAAAGTGTCTGAAAGTTCTGTCCAAGGGGCCGGTTGGGTGTAAATGAGGGTGGGGGGGCTGCCCAAGGGGTGGGGGGTGTCCAAGGGGTGGGGGTGTCCAAGGGATATGGGAGGGGTGTCCAAGGGGTGTTTGGGGCTGTCCTAGTGTTCGGGGGGTGTAAATGAGGGTGGGGGGGCTGTCCAAGGGGTGGGGGTGTCCAAGGGGTGGGGGGGTGTCCAAGGGATATGGGAGTGGTGTCCAACGTGTCTGGGAGTTCTGTCCAAGGGGCCGGTTGGGTGTAAATGAGGGTGGGGGGGGGGGGGGGGGGGGCTGCCCAAGGGGTGGGGGTGGGTGTCCAAGGGATATGGGAGGGGTGTCCAAGGGGTGTTTGGGGTTTTCCTAGTGTTCGGGGGGTGTAAATGAGGGTGGGGGCTGTCGAAGGGGTGGGGGGTGTCCAAGGGGTGGGGGCTGTCCAAGGGATATGGGAGTGGTGTCCAAGGTGTCTGGGAGTTCTGTCCAAGGGGCCGGTTGGGTGTAAATGAGGGTGGGTGGGGGGGCTGTCCAAGGGGTGGGGGGTGTCCAAGGGATATGGGAGGGGTGTCCAAGGGGTGTTTGGGGCTGTCCTAGTGTTCAGGGGGTGTAAATGAGGGTGGGGGGGGGGGCTGTCGAATGGGTGGGGGTGTCCAAGGGGTGGGGGGGTGTACAAGGAATATGGGAGTGGTGTCCAAGGTGTCTGGGAGTTCTGTCCAAGGGGCCGGTTGGGTGTAAATGAGGGTGGGGGGTTGTCCAAGGGGTGGGGGTGTCCAAGGGGTGGGGGGTGTCCAAGGGATATGGGAGGGGTGTCCAAGGGGTGTTTGGGGCTATCCAAGGGCTCGGGGGGGTGTCCAGGGGTCAGGGGGGTGTCCAAGGGGTCTGGGAGGGCTGTCAAGGTGTGGGGGTGTCCAATGGGTGTTTGAGGCTGTACTAGGAGTCTTGGGGGTGTAAATGAGGGTGGGGGCTGTCCAAGGGGTGGGGGGTGTCCAAGGGATATGGGAGGGGTGTCCAATGGGTGTTTGAGGCTGTACTAGGGGTCCTGGGGGTGTAAATGAGGGTTGGGGGGGGGGGGGCTGTCCAAGGGGTGGGTGGGTGTCCAAGGGTTGTGGTGGGGCTCCAATGTGGTGGGGGAGGGCTGGCCAGGTTGTTAGGTGTTTATAGATAAGGGTGGGGTCCAGTTGGGGCTTGGGGGAGGGTTGGCATGGTTATTTTTGTTGTTTGGTTTCTGGTTGCTTTTTGGTGAGAGCAGTGCAATTATTTAAAAAAAATATCGCTTTCACGTCGGTTATTTTATTACCGATGTGGTAAATAAATCGGTAGGGGTTTATCACGTTGGTTTTTTCGAGAACCGCCGTGTAAACCGTTCCCGGGCCTTTTATCACGTCGGCTCTTAATATAACCGACGTGCTAAAAGGCCTGGGAATCGATTTACCACGTCAGTTATTGGATAACCGACGTGCTAAAACGTTTCCCAGGCCTTTTTATCACGTCGGTTATTTAAGAAACCGACGTGATAATAAGCCCAGGGAAGGGTTAATCAGGTCGGTTATGTCATAACCGACGTGATAAACGATATCCCATGCGTTTTATCACGTCGGGTTTTAAATAACCGACGTAAAAACGTTATTTATAACGTCGTCCGTATTAACGTTGCCTAAAAACCGACGTAAATAATGAAGAATAACCGACGTAAAAAATGTTTTCTGCACTAGTGTGGTGTTGCCGGTTGTAAACCATTCCTTAAAATATTAGCTAGGTATTCAATTGATTATATTCAAAACATAGAGTGAAAAATCAACCAATTCATTAATGATATTAATCCAAGTCTCCAAAGGGTACTGGTTTCAAATAATTTTTCATCCAACTAATAAATTGTCTTATATTCCACCATGAAAGAGAATTAATTTTCTATAATCAATATATTCAATGGAAACGAAGATAAGAAGTGGTCATACGATCATCATGAAAAATGGAATGCAACTAATATGAATAATTTTGAGCAATTTCCAACTTGTGATAAATGTGGAAAGAGTCACCCAGGTAAATGCTTTAATATATTGGGAGGTTGTTATAAGTGTAGAGAAAATGGACAGTGAACAAAATAATGCAATGGGAAGAAAGAAAAATCAACTAATCATTGTTAAAATTTTAAATAGATTGGGTAGTATTCTAATGAATACCCCATGCATCAAGTTAATATTCTTA
This sequence comes from Viscum album, assembly GCA_963277665.1. NCBI lineage: Eukaryota > Viridiplantae > Streptophyta > Magnoliopsida > Santalales > Viscaceae > Viscum > Viscum album. Next base: position 66,624,437 of record OY728131.1, read on the forward strand.
TGAAAAAGTTAGGGGATCAAGGTAATTCTTATTCAATTGAAATAACCAAAGTGGAATGTTTTTTTCATATATTTGGATCAATGAAATATTCTGTAAAAGAATTTGTTTTATGATGTTCTCATCATATGATTGTTGAAAAATATGTGGATTGTACTATATTACTTTCTGAATAAATATTTGAGTTCGTTTGAGGAATGATTCCAAGAAAATTTATTTATTTGAACATTAAAATTTTCAGAAATCGCGCGATTGAGGGAAATTAAACACATAATATATTCCTGCTGTAGAGATAATGAAAAAGAAATGACTGATTTGAATAAGTTTCTATAAACATAATGACATATAGATTATTGGTCTATGATATCATTTATGGGGTTTAAAATATTGTTGTATTTGTGTAGTATATCCAATAACATGTGTCTTACGTAATGAATAAGGGAAAATTCATTTTCAAAGTATGGTTTTATTTTGATTATAGTAATTACAATATTTCAAAATAATACATGATGAAGGTGTTTACATAATTTTTATGTTATGATTATAGATATACATCATATTGATTTAAGGCTAATAATAATTTAATTTTGAAAATTCAGTGACCTTATTTCTAAAGGGTAGAATCAAAATATTTTGTAAAAGTTAACCATTTATGAAATGGTAGATCATTGGATGAGATTTTAAATGATAATGTGTTATATCACAATATGATGCATCATGTTCTAATAGATGAAGTAGAAATAGTTCAAGGTGTAATAAATGAAAAATAATGTATGTTAGAAATGTATATTTACTAATATTCTTATTGGGTAATGGAATTACATTACTATTGAAAAAATGGTTTTAAAATATAAATATTATCCAATAATCATCATTTTTATGATATAAATGACCTTTATTCACACTTATAGTTTATAAAATTGTGAAAAACAACATTTATCTAAACTTTTTTTTCTGTCACTCTCTATAATAAAATTAATTTTCTAGCTTTTCATTCATATCCATGTTTCAATTTCTCACCTATGTCCTCCAACAAGGTAAAAATGTTATGTGACCATTGTACTTTCCTTTCACTCTTATTAAGAATATGTGTTACTAACCATATTTATGATGTCGGGTTTTCAATGATAGTTTATTTAAAATTTTCAATTCCTCATTTTAATAGATCATGTACAAATTGGTAGGATTAAATTTAATTAAGTTGGAGAGAATGTAACACCTTGAAATTCTAGACAAAAATATTGTATTGGATAGTGTGTATCACATGAGTCACCAAGCATATGAGAGAATATTATCCTATAAATTTATAGTTTATTTACTATTTTAAAAATATTTTTCATATTCAATATATTTTAATGCATGATACACTAGGTTAGACTATATTACATATAAGAGTGGATTTCAAATATATCTTTAATTACAGGCAAGACCGTGTTTTACCATATAACGACATATTATTAGAGTATAATTTAATATAATAAGATATACTAAATTTGACATTTAAATTGTTAATTATGAAACGGTTTAACTTATATATGATTATATACATTTAATATAAATATAATATTATTTTATTTTTTACATATTAATAAGAAATTAATAAGAAAACCTGATTGAATAAAAAAGAAAATTTTAATTTTTTTATGGTCACAATGTTATTTGACCATAAAAAATTTAATTAATTACAATTAGAGGGTGATATTTTTATTAAAATTATATTATACATTCAATAAAATATTTTTTATATTCATCCAATATATTAGTTAGGCGTAAGATAAAAAACCCAATATTACACAAAAAATACTATTTTTTAGTAAAATTATTTTTTCCACATTTTGATAGAAAATCTATTCTAAATAAAAAATTTTACACTTATATAATATTAATATGCCAAAATAAAATTAACCTTCGAAATTGAATCAAAATTATTTTCTTATGGTGAATATTTTGTCCATTTCTCTAATGTTTAATGTTTTAGTTAATAGCTAAAAATACAGAATTTTAATAAAAAACTGTTTTTAGTCTATATTATTTATAGTGTTAAATTACTTTTTGAAGTTATTTTAAAGTAAAATTATTTTAAATATATTTATATTTATCCAATTTAGGTCATTGGGATCAATATCACATTGAAATTTAAGGTACAAAACTTATCAGACTTTTGGATGTTTTATCTTTAAAACCCCACATTATCTTTCTACATACTAGATGAATTTTAATTTAATTTCTACCACCTCTATTATTTTAATTTGGTAAAATGGATTAAAAATATTTAATTATTATTATTAAAAATCTCCTATAATACCATGTTAGTTATTGACCAAAAATTTTAGTGATTGTAATTAAAATTATTTATAAATTTTAAGGCATAAATATGCTTAATAAAAAAACTAAACCATTATCATAAGGGAGAAAATGACCTAGCCTCACCCACAAAACCCATTTTTCGGACATGAATATATAATGAAACATTACATATTTATATTATTTATGTTTTTTATTTTAGTTTAGGTAAAATCATGTGTACACCTAACTACTTTTCAAAAATACTAAGTGAGACCTTTTCCACCCTTATAAAAGGTCAACACCTCTTCTCATCCTTCACACCTCTAAAACCACTAAGAACTAGAAAATATAATCCCATATAACATACCAAAATCTATCCCCTAGACCATTAAGCATACCATTTCCACAAAAATCCTTCCAATTAAGACTCTTGGTACAAACCAAAAGAAGTTACATGATTAAGAGGTAACATATTCTCTTAGGATCTCTAGTTTCATTTCCATTATACACCCCTAAAATATCATTATTTAATGATTATATAGAAGAACAGGTATCATATATATAATAATATTTTTTAATTAATGAGTTCATTCTAAACTTACACACAACTTTATTTAATGGTTAACATACATACTGTTTCTGTGTAAAGCGAAGTACTGCCTCCTAAAATGATGATTGTTAATTTTTCCTTTTACACATTTCATGGTGGAAATTATAATGGAAACAGTGTTTATATATATTTTAGATGATATTTATCATTTTTTATTATTCTTAAATTCTTTTTTAGAACATACCTTTATTCTTTCCATCTTGTCTAAAAATGATAATTTACATTGAGAAAGTGTAGACAACCACTCCTCAAAGCGATGAGACTCGTAAATTACATACATTGAATGTATAAAATATATATTTAATAAAACTATGTAAAATAGATAAAATATAATTGATAATGTAATTTTAATATACTTATGTATCATTTATATTAAATTATTTAAATACAATAATGTAATGAAGGTATTTGTCATCCATTTATATGACTTACCATCTCCACGAATATTGTATTTAATTTATTATCACCAAACATTATATAATTTTGTAGATTCATATGAAATGAATATATTGGACAATTAAATCATGATTTATATTTTTGAGATAATTAAATATTTATATACTTAATGATATCAATAAATGAAATGTCAATACATACTTGAGGAAATGAGGAAATTAACACATGTAATAGTTAAAATAATGATATAGTTTTAACAAAGGTGTAATAAAATATTTTAAAGAATTAATATATGATATTATCAACATGATTATGGTTCTGTTATATGTTATTAAAATATTTTGAACATTTAACCTAGTAAATAAAAACCATACAATACAAATAAATATTAAGGTATGTTATATCGTCTCGATTTACATTCTATTGAGACATATTTTTTTTATACACCAATTATCTTATATATGTTACATGTACTGAACTCTCACAAAATATATCATGAATCTCGTTATTATCATCATATTATATGTTTAATTTATTTCATTTTGATCTATAATTTAAATTTTTCAAAGTGTAATGGGACAATTTTGAATGATTAATGATTATTTTTCCTCAAGAATGATATAATTTCAACACAACTTGTTGTTACGTAACCTCCACATAGGTGTTATTGATAAATCTATATTCCTAATTAAATATGGATATATGATAATGAAAATTGTATATCAATAAAATCAATTATTTTATTCAATGAATTCTTTGGAGAGGAAAGTCATAGGCTGAGGACGGTTTTGGGAATACCCTATAGGTTAGGGAGAAATTAGTGAAATTCCATCAATGAATTGGTAGTATCATGAGATGAAATGTTTTTCCAAAATATACGGGGTTTTACTTGATAACTAAATTTCATTCTATATGGTCTTGATGGTACTAGTTCCTTGTACCTAGGAGATATGGCTTCCAATAATTAATAATTTCTCTCATTTAGATATTGTTCTTGTTCATCCATGAGATTTTGTGTTAACATATATATGGATATATTTAATTATAAATTAATTGATATAGATGTAATGTGTTTATGTTTTTTTCCATTCCATATTGATATTAACTTTTTTTAATGGAAAATATAATTTTTAAATTTCCTTTCAATGCTATTTTGTTCCAATTTATTAATTACTAATTCATCATTACTTACCATTGGTGATAATTTTATCTCACCCTTATTATGTTTTCTTTCCATAGTTTATGAAGATATAATCATTGAATAAGCATTTAATGATTCAATTTATATCATTTTATTGTCTATCATGTTTGTTTTTCCTATTTCCCAAACTTATTATGGGTATCATGTATGTAATCATGATTTCTAAGGCTATTAAACCAAATATTCCTTCGTCAATTGATTACTTTGAAACCATCCAACGTAGTAATTTAATGAATCAGTAACAGGAATATGGGGTCGGGGCATTACATTCAACGTCTATTCAAAAACCATTGGTGACAATGATTTTCTACCGCATGCCAAATCATACCGAGTAATTATTTATGACCAATTTAAATAAAAATAAATGATTTGAAGAAAATACCATAGTTGAGGGTTAAGGGAATACATACTGAAATAAATACCATATATCACCACTATTTTGAAAAAAAACCAACCACCTATAAATGTTTTGTAACACACATCCAATTTCATTATATAAAAAATACTAATCACAAGAAATGAAACAACCACCTCATTAATGTAAATAATTTTGATGCTTTATAAAAAAATGAGTAAGAGATGTTCCTTTAAAGAAACACCCAAAAAAGATATATGTTCATTATCTGGGGGTCTCCTTTAACCTTGGAAATCGAAATCCCAATCATCTTCCGACAGATTCATCATGTGCCAGTGGAATTTTCATCTAATTTCCATAATCACATACAATAGAAAACTAAAATTATAAGAAAAATGAAAGGAGAATAAGTAATTTAATGGTGTTTTGTGTTAATGTAGATGCCAATGTGAATCCATCAGATAATATGACACATTGATTGGTGATAAAACAATATCATAGGACCTCCAAGTGATTAAAACAATCCATTATCATCCAAATTCAAACAAGGAATTCAGAGTAATGAATTTGGGTTCTCCTAAACCAAGGATATCACATTAAATCATCTAAACAATAGAGTAATTCACAATGTCAAAAATGGTTTCTCTTCATGATACGTTAATATATAGTCTCCCTAAATCATAGATATGAAATTTAAATGTGGGAAATAATGTTTCCTTCCATGAATACTTACTAATGAAACTGATTTCTGTAGGAACCATTCTATATTATCCCAAACATCATCTCAAATACCCTAAAACCTCTATCCATTAATAGAATAATTCATTAGTGGTTTTAAATACATATGATTATAAATAAGATATTTGGTTCTAAAAAACCCTTGAACAAATTGAAAAACTCGATTTTCCAAATGAATTTTAAATATATTACAAAATGGGGTATTATAATCTCCACACCATAGAGATTTTCATTCTCATGAATGAGCTGATTCATAGGAATCAGGTCAGTATATCTTCCATGGTATTTATCCAAATGGATTTTGTTGAGTTCCACCATTCAATTCCATTAAAACTCCTCAAGGATGAACTCATTCCCAAAAACTGATCATGTAGTCCTTTTACAACTCCATGAATGAATATTGGAAGCTGGTATAGATTCTCAATGTTGTCCACACAAAATCCAAGATGAATCTCTACATAGTAGAGGCTTCTATAATTCAGTGGAATCTACTACCATACATTATCAAAACATATAGCATCATAAGCATATGAATCGTCTTACCATGGTTGGATCCCTAACCGTATTTCACCCCCACCATATAACATTCAGACTAAAAATTCTAAACCCTTATTCCACCAACCAATTATCCATGTTCCAATGGAAATTCACAAAAAAATATCCCCTTTCATCATGTCTGAATTCACGAAAGAACTCAAGTTAGACCTCTACTTGTTATGTAGTATATTAATTCTATTGATCATTACTAATGCTTTCCCAACGGAATATTCATTATCTATCCAAGAATTTCCACTGATGAACTAATATATATGGCACCAATCAAATTTTAAATTGCATCACCATGTACCTTTTCATTCAAAACAATTTCTCCCAAAATAGAAAATACGCTACATTTTTTCAAATGAATAATCTCTGAATCATGTGATGGAAATGCATTTCTCCCATTGAAATAAGTCACAAAACTTTTTATAAAAACATTCACCCCTAGTTCCACAAAAAAATTCTAGGATTCAATCGTGAAAATGTTAATATAATCATGAGATAAATGGTGACGCAATAATATAATTCCTAAATCTATTCTTAATCAAAGAGTCTATAATAAAAACAAATAATTAGACCACACCTACAATTCAAAAATTACATAGATGGTTCTATGAAATACCATCATTATTGATTTTATTAGATCAACAAGGTTCAAATCAACATCATTTTTGTTTATGTGGTAACACATACCCGAATTCTTCAATATGGCGTCCTATGAAGGTTCCAACCACAACAATAGATGTTACATAAACCAGTGATTATGAAAACATTTGATGAAAAAGATTCATTAATGTTTTCATTCATCCACTCCAAAATCCAATATTATTTCAATGGTAATTTCCCTAGTTGATTCATTCTCTTCTTCCATGACCAAAAATGTTGTCAAATATGCACCGATGAAAAAATGACCTGACTCCCACTCAATGTGCACCAATTTCCACCCAAGTCCAAATCCCACATATCGTATCTCCCCAAATCATCATCTGAATAAAACAACTTGCATTTCAAATGAATATAGAAACTCAAGATTCCATTAGTCATTTGTCATCAGGTGTCTCCATGGTCATTGAAATATCTATCTTTAGAAGACCATAACCCATCCACAATATGGTTAATTTATCATGGAAACCCGATGATATTTCCCACCATTTAATTTTCCTTATAATAACCTCATTACACATTAATCAATATTCCAATACCAAGGTGACTAAATCATTGAATTCAATTATTTTATGTGAATGTATGACCATTCATTATTTTTAATAAAAACATCCAGCATCAAACACACCAACATTTCCAAGAACACAATCCTCTACATTAAATGATTGAATAGAGACATGAATAATATTCTCTAGTATCCTTGATGGGTTTCATGACTCAATAAACAAATAGGATGCATCCTATCACCCAATATATTACATATATCCAGGGCATTTCAAATATAATTAAACTTTGGTTTGACTATGAAATAGTACCCCAATATGTTACAAATATAGTTTTATGTCATCAAGAGATATCCTATAACTGAAACCACAATATTTCAAACACTTACAACTTTCATGACATATATTCACTTAAAAATTTCAGGAGTCATCTCAAATTGAATATTTATGTGACCTACCACCATTACCATTTGGTATCATAATAATAACAAGAAAATTTATAATTGTCTTCTCACCCTTTAATTTATCTTGGTCAACCATTAAAATGATAAACCACCATATAAAATTTCAGAAATCAATTATTACCATCAAGGGTTGGTAATGCAACTAATTTTTTTCTGAAACAAATTGATTTCCATGATGGTTAGTGACTGCGATTCCTTTAATCTCATTCCACATTTTCTTTTCTCTCTATATAGTTGTTTCACTATAAATATAAAATACTCAAAGTGCTCCTCTTTGGAAATGGAATCTTTATACTATGAAAATTTATTTTCAAACTATCAAAAAATAAGATTCAGAACCATCCATGTAGTGTCTACCCACTTTCTATCCCTTCGATGTCTGACCTCTATGTATATTCACTCTTCATTAAATGTTATTTTATTCCAATCTAGAAACATAGGGAACCCCTTGTACTACATTTTATTTTAGAAGAATCCAGGTTTAATGAATACTAAAAATCAATCATGAGTTATATAACTCTAGTTCTCTATACTCTAAAGTTGAAACTAAACATTAAAGACCATATATAAATCCATTCAATAACCAGTAACATGAAAATATAATTTCTATTGACAGGAAACACCCATAAGTATTTAACCATGACTATTTCCTTAGAATAAATAAATTTACCCATTCTACGACTTCAATTATTTGTATTCGAGATCAATTGAAACCATATTCACATTCCTATGGACAAAAGGTCATACATAAACCCACATACAAGTTTTCCCGTGGGGTCACAGCCCATGGAAGATCATCTATGAAAATCCTCAAGGATATAACATTATAACCTCTCCCTTAGACAACCAGATTGAGGGACAAGGTTTCCTAGTTGAATTATATAATATAACTCTGGGTACTATATAGATCACTCCACATAAGATAAATTTGAAACCATTATCAACAAGACCTTTCCATTTCTTACACACCGGAGTTTCTTACAAAGGAAATAAATTCCTAAAAAACCAAACTAGGCATACTACACCGCCTATACATTGGACAACTACATCTTAATCATTTTGGTCTCCACCACTATCATCATCAACATAATTTTTATGTACGTAATCCACACCATAGTCTCAAATGACCTTCAATAATTAGTATACATGGATACTGATTTACCAAGATAGAATGCCATAATGACCTCATATGTGAGAATATTGTATAAGTTGTTTTCAATATGAAGAAGAGTTTTCCATTGTCTGAAAAATCAAACAATAGTATAACACATGTCATTAGAAACCTAATTTCCTAATGTGATTCAGGCGACATCTCACATTGATACATCCAAGAGATGAATCCATATTAAATCACAACCACAAAATCCATTTGTGTCACATGAGGTGTAAAATTATTATCATAACATCTGAAAATAATAACCCAAATCCCATACTCAAGTAACCTAGACTTCAATCGATAAAGGTGTTTGAAATACATTAGACTGAGTTTCACCACAATCCTTGACATGTTTATATGTATCATATCAACCAAGAGTCAATAACAAAAAAAAGACCATTTCTTCCTAGATACCGAATTTTAAATTCCTAACATGAATCATTGTGTCTGATTTTGATTTTTATGGGACCTCTAGAATGGCTCCTAGAATTAAAAGGGTTCTTGACTAGAATCAAGGATATATTATGATATCATTGAGATATTATACAATAACATAGAATAAAAATTAAATTACTAAAAATTTAATGATTAAAAATCAGATTAAAGGGGAATATATAACATTCCATCAATAATGTATGAATGTTAAAACAACAGACTCAAAATTCATAATTTGAAGAAGTTATTTGATCACCCACTAAGGCAATCATAAAAATTATAGAAACAACAAAAATAAAAAGAGGATACAATAACAAAACGAGACACATATTATCGTAGTTTCTATTTACATATTGAGCTAGTGACCTAGAATATTAATGTATAGAATTAACCTGACATTTACATGAATGAATTAATTGATTCCGGAGTACATGAGTTCCATGGATTTTGATGTAGGTCCTGTGTACAACATAGTAAGACATAACTTAATTTTTTCTATACATTGACATTAAATGTAAGGTAAATTAATGTGATAATCATAGATAATTATATTCATTCGAAAATGAAATAACAAAATTAGATTCATATAAAAAGGATACTAGATCAATCCTGTCATATATCAGTATTCTAAAAATCCATTAGATATGTTCAACCCCATATATTAAATACCAAAGAATTGATTCAAAAAATAAAAATCCATTAAATAGAAAAAATAAATTTTACCCATGAATTTTTAACCCATAAAGTTGTACTTCATGATAATATTTGTGGATAATTTCATTCCCCTAGTGTGAAAATCTAATATATAAAATGGAATTTATAAATTTAATACTATAGGAAGTGGATGATGTTTCAAAATACAATTTTTTCTCTACAAGGTTCGAAATACATGATTTAGATTATTTATACAACCATGAATGTGAGATTTATAGCATCATTGAATGATTTAATCAATATCATAAATGGGAAATAGTATATCAATAACATTCCTCGTATACCAATATTGTAAAAATATCCACCAAAAATAAAAAGGTGTTATATTTTTATTTTGATTTAAATTGAAATCAATATGAGAATTTTCCATCATATCACCATGTTGAATAACATTTAGATAATGAAAAAAATAATGGTTTAATTAAAAACATTAAATAACTATGGATTTAAACTACCTGGTTCATTCTTGATATGAATGAGTGTTTACAATAATATTTGAGATAATGCTCATCATGCTCAAAAATGAATTAGTAAAAGAAAAAATAATAATTTTTAATTTATTCATTATAACAATATGGGTATCTATTAAAATAATTGTTGCATTAATCGTTTGAATTACCCAATGAAGTATCCAATTTTGAAAGGGCATGACTATATAAAACCCACATGAGATGTCAAGGTCCCAAATGTTTTCATAGATGGTACTTTGATCATAAATTCAATGAAATCTGATAAATTACATGATTCTAGATCTATGAACTCTTTAACATATCACATATTTTAAATTAACATTTATTGTTCCCATGATTGATTATGGAAGTATTTTATATTTGAAACACAATATTTAAATTATTTTTGAATGAAATTATATTTCAATGTAAATATTAAAATGAATCTTCGGTCTTTATTTAAAAACCTATATGTTATGATAGTTGTTGAAAATAGAATAATACATGGTGTCAATTTTATCATAATAATTAATACATGAATTTTTATTCTAGTGAACAAGATTACAATATATGATTGTTGAATGGAACCCATTATTAATGAAGGATATAATTAATTGCAAGATTCAAGATTTTATCCACCAACAGTGTGTTATCTTAATGAAATTCTCTGTGAATATGAATAAATAAATAAGAATGATATAGTTAGAATAGATTATATACCTAATTCGATGAATTGTATTTGTTTATTATCTGATTAATATCATCGATATACACAATATCATGTAGGTGAATTCTATATTGGTCTATTCTATAATGAAAATACGACATCTAGGTCTCCCTATATATGAAATTTCCCAAGCTCTTTTTAATCAAAATCCATCTTCTTCTAATTAAATTTCTTATGATGTAAAATGGTTATATAAAACGTATTTACTTTTTTGGTTTTATGTTCATGGATTTTAAAATACCTTTAAGAATATTTACTATGGTTAATACAACTATTGAACAATGATCACATGATTAGTGTAAATATAGGGCTTTAAGAAATCCAATTTACTCGAACAAAGGAAGAGATGGACTCATTTAGTAGAATAGATCCATACAAAGCCCAATTTTCAGAGGAGAAAAAATATTTAGAGTCACTGGGCTTTGATATCAATCAAGACCAAGCCGAGAATCAATACATTTATCTTGAACCAAACCGCCTATGGGAGAAGTGGAAGTTAATAGATATTACCAACCAAGAAATGTTATCTAAGCCACAACAAGAGTCTGTCACCATCACACACCTTAACATTAGTTATTACAGAGGTGTTATAAGAGGATAAGTAACAAGACCCTAGCACTAGGACTATGTTAATTATTTATTTATAGAATAATTAATATAAATTAATTTAATTAATATTAAATTGTAAATGGTTTTTAATACAAAAATAATATTTTAAGTTAATATACAATTAAGAAATTTATTTTGATGAATTAATGGATTTTGGATTTAAATAATATTTTTTAAAAATATTATTACTGAATTAATATTTATTAAATATAAATTATTTTATAATTTTTATGAATACGATTATAAGTTTTATTATATTTTGAAAGCAATTTTTTTCAAAACCCCAGAATTTTTTATAATTGTCAGTTTTTTTGTTTAATGTAAAAATTCACATATTTAGTAAATTATTTAGTTAAAATGACTATTTTTTTGGATTCATGATGTTAAAGTTATATAATGGTGAACTTTTCATAATTTTTTTAAACAATCAAATTTTTGGGAAAACATTATATACTGTTTAAATATATAATGAGTTTTATGAAATCATAATGACCTAATAGTGATGTAATAAAATACTATAAAAATGTTTTTTGGTCAATATTTGTATTACCTTTAAGGTATTGTGATTTTATGTATGTTTTATTAAGTTAATGGGGCCTTATTGGACCCTCCAATACATAAAATACTTTTTATCTTTTTAAAATAATTTCCTTGAAAGTGTGACTCACCTCCACATTGTAACGACCCAATATGTGTTTTTTAAAGGAAAATAATTTCGTATAAATATGTCATTATCACATTAAATCACAAAATAATTAACTACAAAGTGATATGTGGCCCTAAAAACAAAATTGTGTCACTTAAGTGATGTGAATTTCAGAAATCCAATATACACTGTTACGATCAGTAAGTTATTTAGAGTCCAATAAGAAAAACACAATTTATGTTGAATAATAACCTAACCATATGAATAGTGAAATACAATTATGAATATTTATATACCCTAATTAATAGTAACATTACTTATGATAGTATATAAATAATATTCATTTGTATGTACGATATATCTATACTCTAAAATATGCAAACAAATGTTTCAAAACTCTTGTTTTTAGAATAAATTATGATTTTAATTAAATATTAAATTAATAATACATAGAAAATTATATTTCAAAAATGGACATCATTTTTGGGTTCTATACGTGAAAAAATGGTAGGGGTAAAATTTTGGTATTTTTCAGAAATACTTGAATTTTTTATGAATAGTGAAATATGGTAAAATATAGTATATGCCAATTATCTGTTAAATACACTATTCTGAACATCACAAGTGATGGAATCCCACGTGGTTCAAACTCAAATTATAAAATTACTAATCTCTATCATGTAATACTTGTTATTCCTTGTCTTGAAGAGATATAACAAAATAATGAATTTTATTTTAAGAAATCCCCTCTCCTCACCATTATAAAACCCCTCTCACATCCCCTTCTATTCACTCATCTCAAGCCTTGTTCCTTATACAAATTCTTCCCAAATACCTTTCCAACCTCCTCCCACACGTCCATCGAGCCTTGGTCTCATAAAAAGACAAAAAAACTCTACGTAAGGAGGTTCTCAAGGAAGTTTGGTTCAAGAGGTAAATTCCGCTTTTCAATTATTGGTCTTTCCTTTCAAGTTCATATGTTTTCTTTTTCTATTACCTCCCATTATCCAAATTTCATGGTGACAAAAGTACCTTATATGTAATATAATTTTTTCATGATTGTGGAATATGTTATCATCATGTTATCATCATCTCCCCCATTTCTGTCTTTTATACTAGTAGCAAGAACACCATCCGAGAGGTGTTGATTTTCCACATTCAAGGACGATGGACTTTCAATTTCTATTCAAATTCTTAATTCTAGTCATGAAACCATTCTTGTTATGGTTGAACCAGATTATTATATATAATATAACTTGTTTATAATTATGTAATCCCTTTGTACAAATAGAATTAAGTTATAATGAAAAATGAGTTCGTTGTAATCAAAACCCACCAATTAATCGAAACAATTATCATTAAAATTCAATACAGTAATTCATCCTATCTCCATATAACCAAGTTATATAAATTTACAATAACACCTGTTTATGTTCATAAATAATATATAATTTCAATTCTGTAGATTTTATATCCATTCCACATACTTAAAAACAAATGAACCGAAGATGAAAATAATGAAAATGAACACTTTCAAGCAACATAAATCAATAGAATAACTTATCAATAAGAACATAAATGAACTAACCAGAATTATGATAGAAAAAATAAATGTATAATAGGTAATTAAATAAGTTATTAATAAGTATAATTTCATTTTCCAGGAGCTTATGTTTGAGAGAGGAACACGTTCAGAGTTAAGGTAAGGGTTTTTGTCACCCAGACATACATTTTCATTCGTGTTATATTCATTGTCTAATTACCTCAATGAAATTATTATTTATTGTTATGTACTTCTCATAAACTCTTTTTGAGTATTATATATATTTTTACCAACCATAACCCTTCCTTATTTTATGTATAGTTAAACATTTTATATAGAACATTCAAATTTGATTTTAAAATACATGCCCGATTAAATGAAATATCTCAACTTCTTACCTATTTTCACGGGAAATCTCTAATCTGTTTCTGGTAACAAATATATTTATAAAATAATATATTTATTATGAAATTACTTTCTTACTTCACTTATTTTTTTATACAAATATTTTTCCAAAAGAACTCTTCATTTCACAATAAAAGAGTATTTATCTCAAGAGTTGCTTAATGATTCTATAAGAGTATCCTCATCTGATTCAACACTCTCTTTGTTTCTTTATAATTGTTGGAATTAATCATTTATGTTGTCATATAAAATATTTTATTTAATTGTTTATGAATAACTTTATTGTCGATGATCTATCCTAAAGCCATTCGCCCTATTACTCAAAATGGTTAGAGTTTTATGTTTAATGATTTGTGGAAAGTTAGTTACATTTCGTATGATAGTTTCAATATGAATGTATATGATATTTATGTTTTTACCACTCATATTTGGAATGCATTGGACCTATTATGTGATTGGTGGGGTCCGCTATAGACCCTCGATGCATCGATAGGTCTAATGAGACAAGCTATGGTCTTGGCACGAGGCGTTGAAAAAATGAATATTTATGGTACTAGCATGAGGCCTGGATGGTATGGTTATTATGTATGGAATATGAACTTCCCCCATTTTGATTCTTGTATTTGACATTCATACAGTTATTTGACTAGTTGAATACCCATGATTATGTTTTATTATGTCTTTATTTACTCAGCTCATATTTCTAAAATAATTTTTTCATGTTCATTATTAATGGCATGTGTTTTCAATTATTCACCATGTCTTATGATTATGAAATATTTTTCTGTATTGATTATTCTTATTGAGCATTTTAGCTCACCCATTTCATATTTTTCATTTTTATCAGGACATGAATAAGTTAATTATGAATGACATGTAAGCATAATATAGGAGACATGATGTTGCTAGTGGAATAATTTAATGTCGTTTTTTCCTTTCCATATGTGAAGTTGAACTTATGTATATATATTGTTTCCAATAATTCTAAACTACTTGGCCTTTTGGGATTTTTATTCCTTGTATGTATGCCAACGTAATCAAAAATTGAACCTGCTCCGAGCAACTAGGGTTGGGTCCTTACAGTTTGTATCAGAGGAAATTTAGTTGAAAACATGGAAACTAGATTTTAAAAATGTAGATCAGGGAAGAGTACATAATATAGTCTTTGAGGATAAACATACAAGAACGTCCTGGTATTTTGGTATGGAATATATTTGGTGGATCATTCAAGTAATACATCCCTGTCCGGATACGAGCAGGTAGAGATGGTTGTGGCACAGATATACCTAGGAGTGAAAGATCCGACAAAGTGTTTTGGGCTTGACCTGGGGTATCCTGGTTTTTGATAGTGGTCTTTGCTGCACTCTAGGATAAGACACTATAGGGGGATATTCTTAGGATAATTCACGTTTTCTTTACAAGCCATTATAAAGGATTTAAATGTACATTTTTCCTCAAAGATACAATGTTTATTATTAAGAGGACAAATATGTGTAGAATTTCAATTTATGCTCTGTAATTTTCAATATTGAGATTAAAAATTACGATTTACACCCTAATCTAGTGTATGCAATTATTTCGAAATGGCTCCTAGTGGAAGGAATGGAAACCTCATGAATGCACATGTCCCCTATAAATATTTTCCTTTGAGGAAACGAAATGATGTTGGATCTTGGGCTATGACAAGTGCTAGGAAACTCATAACAATACTAGGACAACTTACTCATGTTATGAATAATAAATTTACCCTTCTGGAGCATCTGAATCCACCAAGTGGAGGATCCATGCAAGATCGCGTTATGTGACAACAACCTCCATCATTCAATAGGACTACAAACCCGTATGTAGCATAATAGTGAATATGTTCCCATGGGAAGATATTTCTCACATTCAGATGTAATAAAAGAGATAAGTTTGTCATGGCAGTATATCATCTATCGAGAGTTGCAGATCAGTGGTGGTCATTAATCCAAAAAAACAATGTAAGAAGAAGAGATAGAAGAGATGAAATTGAGGCATTTTAAGGAAATCTTCATTGAATATTTTTTCCCTCATGAGCAGCGAGAAGATATGAAGAGAAAGTTATTAAATCCAAGACAGAAATATGATGAAAATTTTCCCATGTATGAAGAAAACTTTACAAGGTTAGAAATACATGTTGTGGACAATATATGAAATCCAAGGAGCAAAATTGATCGATTCATTGATGTTCTAAAGCCATTCCTCCAGTGGGCACTAGTATCCAAATGTTTTTCATCACATGAGTATATAGTTTCATGTGTTATCAAAACAAAAAAAGATTTCTATAATTCTTATTACATTAAGGGATTGAAGGAGAAGAAGAGGGCTGCTGAAAACTATGGGAAAGGAAACAAGGAAACAGGAAAGAAGGGAAGAGTTTAATTTCCACTCGGTGATAATTGTTGAAAGAAACACCTTGGTGCCTGATTAAAGGGAAAATGATTATGTTTCAAATGTGGAGAGAAAGGCCACATTTATAGTGATTTTAATGGAAATAATGTGGAAAATGATGTCCAGTGCAATAACTATAAGGATATGGGACAATATTCTAATTATTGTCCAAAGCGTCAAGGAAACATGCCACAAAAAAGGCCAAGGGAGCAGGGACATACTTATGATATCACAACTACTGATACTGACGTTCCAACTGATGTGGTTGCAGGTACATTAGTCATTTCCCCAAATTAATCCAATACATTTTTTGATTCTAGATCGTCTCATTCATTTTTATCTTCCCAGTCTTCCATGAAAATTAGATATGTCCAATTTAATTTAATAAAGGAGTTATTAGTTAAAACTCCCAGTGGATGTATCATTTCAACAAGGGCACATAAATTAGACACCCTCATGACACATAAACATGCTTGAGTTGCTAACCTTATAATCATACCAATGGTCGACTATGATATAATTATCATTATATATTGGATATCAATTTATGATGCGAATATCTATTGCATGCGGACGGAAGTTATGATCTTTGAGAATAGGGTACAAACCCTTATCGTTAGATCCTAAACATCTCTATTTGATTCTCATCTTGATCCACCACCAGTAGCTCAACTATATTTAATTATTATGGAGGAATAGAATGAAATAACAGTGGGTGAGGAAAATAATGTTCAAATAGAAGATGTACTGGTTGTGAAAGAATATATTGATGACATTCAGGAGGATTTACTTGGACATCCTCTAGAGTTGGAAATTGAGTTTTCTATTGACATAATTTCTGGTTCAAGGCCCATATCAAAAACACCATATAGAATAACAACTATGGAGTTAGTGGAACTAAAGAAGCAACTAGAGGAATTTATTGATAAATGATTTATTCAACCTCGTGTTTCTCCATGGGGAGCCCATGCCCTCTTTTTCAAGAAGAATGATGTATCCATGAGGCTTTGCATTGATTACAGGGAAATCAATGCTATTAGAATAATGAATAAGTATCCTCTTCCACGAATTTGATCAACTTTATAGAGCCCAATATTTTTCAAAGATTGATCTACGATCTGGATATCATCAGTTGCTTGTGAGGAAAGAGTACATTCCAAAAAACTCCATTTCGAACCAGGTACGAGAATTATGAGTTTATAGTAATGCCTTTTCTACTAACTAATGCACCCTTTGTTTTCATGGATCTCATGAATAGAGTATTGAAGGAATATCATGATTAATTTTTAGTGGTGTTTATTGATGATATCCTAGTATAATATAAAATCCATGAAGACCATGAAAATATCTTGTACGCAATTCTGAAGACCCAAAGAAGAAACAAATTAAATTGGATGTTTAAAAAGTGTTATTTCTGGCTCCAATCAGTTTCCTTTCTGGGCCACATTGTCTCTAAGGATGGAATATATGTAAATCCTGTGAAGAAAAAGGTTGTGAAATAATGGACTACACCTATGAATTTAACTAAGGTGCGTAAATTTATTGGGTTAGAAGGTTATTATCGGTGTTTCGTTCATAACTTCACCGGTTTAGCTAACCCAATGACGAAGCTCTCACAAAAAGAAGTTAAGTTCTTATGGACAAAGGAATGTGAAAAATGTTTTTAAGAATTAAAAATGTGGTTAGTGAATGCTCTGATCCTAACCCCACCATCACGGAATGAATGGTTTGTGATCTATAGTGATTCATCAATTAAAGGACCTGGTTGTGTCCTTATGCAGAATGACTGAGTGATTACCTATGCATCCAGGAAGCTAAAATTTCTTAAACAAAACTATCCTACTGATGATGTTCAGTTATCAGCAGTAATCATTTCCCTGAATATTTAGAGACATTACCTATATAGAGAAAAATTTGAGATATATATAGATCATAAGAGTTTGATGTATATATTTTAACAGAAAGAACTCAACATGAGACAATGGAGGTGGATTGAGCTACTCATAGATTATGATTGCATAATAAACTAACACCTATGGAAAGAAAATAATGTATCATATGCATTGAGTATAAAGGGACAATGAATTATGAACAATATGGGAGTTTAAAGGGATCTTATGTTCATGGATATAGTGACATTGGTTAAGGGAATTATCAAAAAATGTAGAACATCACTACTTTTTCAAATGGTTTCCAAACCTTTTTTATTGGAGAGGGTAAAAATTTCTCAGGCTGATGATGAGGAGTTTCAAAAGAAATTTAAATCAATAAATGATGGTATTTTGGATGACTTCACATATGAATGTGGCATTTTGATATTCGGAAAGATTCATTTTATTCCATCTATTCCTAAGCTAAAGAGAGAACTGTTGGATGATGATCATAGCTCTAATATCACTATACATCCTGGTAGCACAATGATGTATTGAGATCTCCTAGAAAACGTTTGGTGGGACAATATGAAAAGGGAGATTTATAAAAATACATCACAGTCTTTGGTATGTCCACAAGTGAAGGTTGAGCATAAAATTATAAGGGGATGATGCAATCACTACCCATACCATCATCGAAGTGGGAGAACATTACCATGGAATTTTTCACTAGACTTCCAAGGACATATTGAGGAATCAATGCTATTTGGTTCATTATGGATCATCTAACAAGGATATATAACTTTATCGCGTTTCTACTAGGCTTCTCATTGGATCAACTTCCAAGGATATACATCAAAGAATTGGTAAGGCTGCATGGAGTACCACTCTCTATTAAATCAGACCGTGATCCTAGATTCACATTGATGTTCTAAAAAAGTCTCCAACATGATTTAAGCACTGAATTGATCTTCAGTATGACCTATCATCCTCAAACTAATTTCCAATCTGAGCAGACTATTCCAACACTGGAATACTTGTTGAGATCATGTTATATAGAATTCAAAGGAATATGGGAACGACATCTTCCACTTGTTAAATTCTCCTACAACAACAGTTTCCAATCGAGCATCTGAATGGAAGTATATGAAGACCTTAATGGTAAAATACTTATAACACTAGAATGTTTGGATGAAGTTAGTGAGGGATAACTTCTAGGACATGAATTTGTTTAATGAAATGGATGAAAAGGTGAAAAACATTCTACAGCATATCAAGGCATCCCAAAGTCGATAGTAGAGTTTTTGCGGATAACCATCAACGAGACCTTATGTTTAATGTTGGACAATTAGTATTTCTACCCATATCTCCAGGCAAGAAGGTCATGTGGTTTGAGAAGAAATTAAAGCTAGGTTCCAGGTATATTGGCCCCTTTGAGATCCTAGATCGAGTCGTAGCTAGGGCTTATCGATTGGCACTTCCACCTACCTTATTGAAAGTACATGATGTATTTAATGTATCCTTCTTAAAAAAGTATATACCAGACACTTCACATGTACTCTCTTCAGATGTGGAATAGTTGGATGATGATCTTTCCTATGAGGAGTAGCTAGTGGAAATCATGGATCGTAGAGACAAAGTTATACGCAACAAATATACTCATCTGGTCAACGTACTACGGAGAAACCATATTTATGAAGAGGCAACCTGGGAACTGGAGGAATCAATGAAAAAAAATTATCCCTACATATTGTAGGCCAATATTATGAAATGAAATTTCGAGGTAAAAATTTTTGTAAGGAAAGGAGACTATTCCAACCCAATATTTTTTAAAAGAAAATTTCTTTCTTATAAATAGGTCATAATAACATGAAATCACAACATAATAAACTAATAAGTGTCATGTGACCCTTAAAACATATGTTTGTCAATTATGTGATGTTAATTTTAGAAATATGACATACACAGTTGCGATCAGTAAATTATTTAGAGTCCAAAAAGAAAAACATAATTTTTGGTGAATAGTAACCCACCATTATGAATAGTGACCTACCCTTATGAATAGTGATATACTATAATGAATAGAAACCTTACTTATGATAGTATATAAATAATTTTCAAGTGTAATTATGATATATCTATGTTCTAATATAAGTAAATAAATGTTTTAAAACTATTGTTTTTAGAATAAATTATGATTTTAATTAAATATTAAATTAATAACAATTATAAAATTATTTTCGAAAAATGGACATCATTATTGGATCTACACGTTGAAAAATGGTTGGTGTATATTTTTGGTATTTTTCTGAAATACATGAATTTTTTATTAATAGTTAAATACGGTAAAATACCGTACATGTAAATTATCTATAAATACACTATTCATGACTTCAAAAGTGTTGAAAACCCACTTGTTTCTAACTCACATGATAAAATTACTATTCTTTGTCATGGAATACTCACTATTTATTTTTCTTGAGGAGATATAATAAATTAATGAATTTTATATTAAGAAATCCCTTCTCTCATCCACTATAAAACCCCCTCTCACATCCCCTTCCATTCACTCCTCTCAAACCTTGTTCCTTCTCCAAATTCCGTCCAAATACCTTTCCAACCTCCCCCCCCATGTCTAGAAATCCTTGGTCTCATAAAAGGTCAAAAACCTATCCTTAAGGAGGTTCTCAAGGAAGTTTGGTTCAAGATGTAAATTCCTCTTTTCAATTCTTTGTCTTTCCTTTCATGTTAATTTGTTTTCTTTTTCTATTAACTATCCTTATACAAATTTCATGGTTACTGTAGTAACACATATGTACTATAATTTTTTCATGATAGTGGAAAAAGTTATCATCATCTACCCTTTTTACATTCTTTTATACTAGTAGCAGGAACACCATCTGAGATGTGTTAATTTTCCAAATTCAAGGACGATGGACTTTCGATTTCCATTATCATTTTAAATTATGGTCATGAAACCATTATTGTTATGTTTGAACATGATTATTATATATAATATAACCTATATAAGATTCTGTAATCCCTCTGTTCATATAGTATTAAGTTATAAAAAATGTGTTCGATGTAATCAAAACCCACAAATTAACCGAAACGATTATCATTAAAGTTCTATATAGTAATTCATCCTCATTTCATATAACCATGTTATATAAATGACCAATAACACGTGTTTATGTTCATAAATAATATATATTTTCTATTATGGTGATTTATATCCATTCCACATATTTAAAAACATGTGAACCGAAGATGAAAATAAAGAAAATGAACACTCCAAAGCAAAAAAACTCCACACAATAATTTATCAATAAGAACATAAATGAACTAACAAGAATTATGATAAACTAAATATAGGTTGAATATGTTATTAAATACGTTATTAATAAGTATAATTTCATATTCCAAGAGCTTAAGTTCAAGAGAGGAACAAGTTCAGAGTTAAGGAAACCATTTTTCTCACCCGAAATTCCATTTTTATCATGGTTACTTTCATTGTCTAATTACCTCAATGAAATTCTTATTTACTATTATGTACTTCTCATAAATTCTATATGAGTATAATATATATTTTTGACAACCATAAACCTTATTTATTTTATGGATAGTTACAAATTTTAAAAGGAACTTTCAAAATTGATTTCAAAATACAAGCCGAATTGAAGGAAATATCTCAATTTCTTACCTATTTTCAAGTTCAATTTTGAATTTCTTTTTGGAATCAATTATATTTATAAAATCAATTATATTATTATGAATTTTCTGTCTCACTTCAATTATGATTTTTAAACTTATTTTTTCAAAATAACTCTTCTTTTCAAAATAAAAGTGTATTTATCTCAAGAGTTGCTTAATGATATTATAGGAGTATTCTCGTCTGATTCAACACTCTTGTTGAATCTTATGTATTTTTGCAGTTAATCATTTATGATTTCATATACCATATTTTATTTAATGGATTATGAATAACTATATTTTGGATGTTCTATCCAAAAACCATTCACCATATTTTTCAGAATGGTTAGAGTTTAATGTTTAATGATTGGGGAAAGTTAGTCACATTTCATATGATAGTTTTAATATGAATGTATATGATGTTTATGATTATCCCCTCTTATATGAGGAATACATTGGAATTATTATGTGATTTGTGGGGCCCTCTATAGCCCATCTATGCATCGGTAGGTCTCATTAGAAAAACCTAGGTCTTGGTAGGAGGCCTTGACAAAATGATAATTCATGGTCCTTGCATGAGGCATGGATGGTATGGTTATGATGTCTGAAATATTCAATTCCATCATTTTAATGCTATTATTTATATATCATGTGGTTATTCGACAAGTAGAATACTCATGATTATGTTTTATTATGGAATTATTTACTCAGCTCATATTTTAGAAATAATTTGTTCAAGTACATTATTAAAGGAATGTGTTTTCAATTATTCACCATGTCTTATGTTTATGCTATCATCCATTGTATTGATTACTCTTACTGATCATTTGACCTCATCCCTTTCTTATTTTTTATTTTTCTCAGTACATGAATAAGTAAATTATGTATGAAATGAAAGCATAATCTTGGAGACAAGACATTCCTAGTGGAATAATTTAGTGTCATTTTTCCCTTTCCATATGTAATGTTGAACATATGTTTGTATCCTGTTTCCAATAATACTAAACTACTTGGTCCTTTGGGATTCGTATTACTTGTATGTATTCCAATGTAATTAAATAAGTAACCGGCTTCAGGAAACTGGGGTCGGGTCTATACACACAAAATAAATCCTGATATTTTAATATGTTTGGAAATTGGAATTATTAAATAATAACTCCCACTACCATTTGAAAAATACCATTGTAAAAAACAATGGTTTGGTTTGTTATTTTGATTAGATTAATGTGTAGTGTACAATCCCTAAATAATAAAAAATTACCTCTAATTTCCTATATAAAACATTCCAAGAACCAAATTTTCATCACTCAAAACCTTAGAGAGCGTCCCTACCCTACCCTCCTATCTCTAAATTCATCCCACAGGGCCCCAATCTCCCAATAATACTATCTCAATTCCCTACCAAACCATTGTTATCAAACATTCATTTAAGTTATTTCATCATTTCTCAGTTTTTATCAAGGTTTATTAATATTGTTACACCATTGTGTAATCAAATAAAAACACTGGGGTTGGCTTTTCACACCAGGCCTGATTTGTGTGTGGATGGACTGGGTCAGCTTTCGCACTGGGCATTTTTACAGAGAATTTTCCAAGTTCCTTTGCAAGGGTTGCATGGCCATGGGGTCCACCAGGGCACTGGTCATTAGGATAATTGTGAATTTTATTTTGTTACTGCTCTATGGATGTAGAACTTGTGAAACAATGGAAGTGGTTGTCCCTCATGGACAGCGAAAAGGTGACCATCGAGGAACGGAGACATGAAGACACACTGTTGGAAAAGTGCATGTCTCTGCTTTTGGTTGGAAAGTTCATGGAAAACATTTCGGTAAATCAGGGGGCTCTCCAAAACACTCTACAGAACATCTGGAAACTTGAGGCAAGAGTGGCTATCCAGGAAGCAAGGGTCAATTGCTTCGTCTTTGATTTCTTCAATGAGAGAGATAGAGACAAAATCTTGCAGGGTAGACCATGGTCCTTCGACAAGAAACTACACCTCATGGGAGAGTTCAAGGGGGGTGGGATGATATACAATGTGCGACTTTAACCCGCTCCCCCTTTTGGATACGAATTAAAGGAATTCCCTTACATGCCAGAATAGAATGAATCATGAGTGAAATTGGAGAAATTTAGGTCACTTTCTTGACTGGAATAGCTTAGACCGAATAAAATGGGGCCCTGTGGTTTGGATCAAGGTGAAAATTGAAGTGTCAAAGCCTCTAATGAGTGGAATGTTCCTGAGAATTGAAGACAGCAACATTTGGATATCATTCAAGTTCGAGAAACACCCAATCTTCTGATTTTCATGTGGTCGCCATAGAACTCTGGAAATAAAGTGCACCACTAAACAGAAGAGTGGATCAGGAAACATTATAGTCCAATATGGCCCTTGGCTCCATGCCAAAATTAATAAATATGTTTTCATCCCTATGATGGAAAAACAAAAGGACCATGACCGTCTCACGCAGGCACATACCAGTCTGGCGGAACACATACATGAAAAAACCCATATGCTAGGACCATTGGATTTTCCTAATGCTGGCCCTTCCATTCAGAGAGATGATGGAGTTCATCCTAACCCCCTGAATGACTAGACTCAAACATCTACTGAGTTAGCTATGACGCACAAAGAACCACCAATAAACCGCTTAAATCCCATGTTAATGCACACCGAACCACCAGATCCGGATACTGACCCACATTCGACCGCAATAGGCTATCTAACAATGAAGGCCCATGGAATTATGTGACTTCATTACTGGGACCAATTACCCATCAAATGTGTAAAATGGTGAAACAAGGAGAAAGTGATGGTCCTATGGAAGAACCTAAACCCGGGGACATGAAAAGACATAATGAAACTGGACACTTAGGGAGGAATCCCTCAAAAAGGTGGAAAATGACATGTGGAGAAACCCGTCCGGGAGAACCAAAGGCGGCGGTGGGCGATAACCAGCCCCACCAAGAAAAATGATTGCTTTATGTTGGAACTTTTGTGGGCTTGGAAACCCATGAATAGTTGGCATGCTTTAGCACAATTGTGCTCAATGTTTCCCCAATATGGATTCCTATCTGAAACCATTCTCGAAAACAAGGACCCCAATGGTATTTCTCTAAAGTACGACTTCCAAGGCTGTTTCCCAGTGCCCAGACAAGGCCATTCAATGGGGCTCTGTCTCCTTTGGAAGGACTATATCGATGTAAAAATTTTCCTTTCTCCTCGCACCAATTTGATAGTGACTATTCAAACAGACTCTCACCCACCCTGGACATTTGTGGGATTCTATGGGTGGTCATCCGATAATGATAAGGTGAAGTCAGGGGACCCTCTGTGTATGCTGAAACATGACTTACTGATCCCTATCCTCTTCAGAGGTGATTTCAATGAGATTATTTTACATATGAAAAATAGGGGTGAAATCATTCGACCCTCAGCATCGATGTCAAACTTCAAGGACGCATCCTCTAGGGTGGATCTGGTCGATATAGGTTACAAAGGTAATCCATTTACACGGTTCCGCAGCCACACTGAAGGCACCAACGTTGCTGAGCATCTTGATAGATTTTTGGGCTCTACTGATTGGATTAATCTGTTCAGCATGTTTCATATCGGCCAAATGGCCCTAAACTACTTGGACCACTGTCAAATTCTCATTGATTGCATGAAAGGCGAATTAAATCGACAACTTAGCAGACCTTTCAGTTTTTATAGATTCTGGGCAAAAGATCCAAAATGCGACGAGGTGATCAGATCAAGCTGGATAAGATCTCTAGTGGATGTTTTCCTCAATCTCCAACAGGTCGCATCTGATATGAGGTCTAGGAGGAATAAGAAATTCTGCCACCCTGACCGACATTGTGGTTTCCTTGAAAAGATACTGACCATCATCCTCTAAAAAACCCACATCTAATTTCATTCTCTCTAAGATTGGAGACACGCAAAGAGAGCTGGACACGGCCCTGCATGCCAAGGAATGTTTCTGGTCCATGCGGGCGCGGGATAACCACATTTAATAAGGGGATGCTAATTCCTATTTTTTTCACCACAAATCTTTAGCCACGTGTAGGAAAAACACTATTACTTGCATCCTACAACCCGATGGAAGCAAGGTTACAGACACCAATGGTATCCACGAGGCCTTCACATACTATTTCCAGAACCTCTTCAATACAGGAACCCCTTTCATGTCTGCAGAGGTGGAATATTGTATCAGACCTGTTATCACCGATGAGATCAATAGACATCTCACCAAAAATGTGACATATGATGAGATATGTTTGGCTCTTAAACATCTTCATCCTACTAAGGCCCCGGGGCCAAATGGGATCCATGCCATTTTCTTTAAGCAATATTGGCACATTATCTGTCCTAACATCTGCAATATGATGAAACATATATGGGCATGGACTACATGAATTGCTTAAACAAATTAAATTATCCTTGTCCTTATCCCCAAAATCAAGAATCCTCTGGAGATCCCTGATTTTAGACCTATAATACATCGCAATGTCTCTTACATGATCATCTCAAAGATCCTTCTCAATCAGCTTTAACCTTGGCTACCTGATATTATCTATGAGAATTAGAGCGCCTTCATGGCCAAGAGACTGATCACTGATAATGCGATTGTGGCCCATGAAGTGTTCTACTCCATGATATCACACTCCACCGCGAAAGGAGGAACCATGGACTGAAAACTAGATAATACCAAGGGCTACGATAGAGTGGAATGACACTTCATTCATGTAGTCATGCTGATAATGGGTTTTTTTCACTAAATGTAAAGATATAGTCATGGAATGAATCATGATCATCTCCTTAAAAATTAAGGTCAATTGGGGGATCAGCAGAGGATTCACTCCATCTCGAGGCCTTCACCAGGGAGCCCCCCTATCCTCTTTTCTCTTCATACTAGTGGATGATGTGTTTTATAATATTATTTCCAGGGCTGAAACATCTAAACTTATTCATGTGGCCAAGGTCAATTGTTTTGTCCCACCAGTGTCGCATCATTTCTTCTCTGACGACTGTCTCCTATTTTCCAAAGATACAATTAATGAATGCTGCGTGATCAGCCAAGTGATCCAACTGTATGAGAGGGTGATTGGCCAATTGATAAATCATGGAAAATCTGAAATTTCATTTAGTTCTGGGGGCCTCTCTCTAATAGGGATGAGTAATGCACACCAGCTGGTATCCAAATTGTTTTGAAACATCAGGTATTTCTTGGGATTCCCACAGTGATTGGCCGATCCAAAAAATAAATCTTCGCATCTCGTGTGGATAGGATCGAGAAAAAAATTATAGGCTGGTCAACTAAATAAATCTCATAAGTGGGCAAAGAGACCCTCATCAAATATATCATCTAGTCTATCCCTAGCTACTTTATTTCACTGTTTAAGATTCTAGATTTTATCGTCAACCAGATCCACACATGCATTGCCAATTTCTGGTGGGGGACGAATAATGGAAGGAATCGACCCCAGTGGTTAGCCTGGGAGAAATCTGCAAATCCAAATCAGAGGGAGGGATGGGTTTCTGGAATCTACATCTCTTCAATGATGCACTGTTGGCCAAGCAAGGATGTCGCATTCTTAACCATCCATCATCTATTTGTGCATGAGTTCTCATGTCTAATTACTTTCCCCACACGGAATTTCATGCTTCCTCTCTTGGTCCCCATCCCATCTTCCTTTGGAGAATCATCTGGGGGCTAAAAAGCTTCTGGAAATAGGACTAGGCTGGAGGATTGGTTCTGGCTCATCGATCAATATATGGACTTATCCTTGGCTTATCGATAAGGATGGTAGGTGGGATAAATCCCCAGTCCAACCAGGACTTGAAAATACAACTGTTAGCTGCCTCTTCTCTAACCAGGGACAAGGGTGGTGTCTGGAAAAGATCCTTCCCTTTTATAATGAATGGTCTAAAAGAATTATCCTTAGCATTCCCTGGGTCCTTAATGCAGGCCCCGACCAGATTTTCTAGATCAATGAAATCTCAGTCGAGTACACAGTGAGGTCCAGTTACAAACTTGCTCTTGGATGCCACTAAGTCGATCAGGATGAGGGACTGTGGAATTTGGTTTAGAAACTCAACGTCCCCCCTAATGTACTCCAATATTGGTGACAGATCTGCATGGGTACTCTCCCAACCATGAGCCTCCTCTCTTACATCCATTTGGCTAGGTATGCCTTTTTCCCCTTCTACCCGAACATTCCAGAAACACTTTTGCATTCCATCATTCAATGTCCGGGAGATATGAAAATTTCGGCTAAATGGGTACCGGCTTCGGCCGCTTCAATGAAATAAGCCTCTGACCTTCTCGATCTTCTGATATTTTGGTGCTCCTTTCTTTCCTCAGCTTCTTTAGTTTCACTTTGCACTCTGGCATGGACTATTTGGGTCTGGAACATAAGTGCTATTTTTAATCATGCTCACAATCCCCCCGAATTCTGGATTGATCGAGAAACCTATTGGATTGAGGGCTAGAAAGACCACAATGAAAATTTTATTCTAGGTGTGACCCTCCCATTCTCCCCTCTTTAGAATCCCCCAATGCAAGGGACACTTAAGATTAATGTGGATGGGTCGCTCCCAAAGGTTGGTCTTGTTTCCCTCGGCCTCCGGGCCTGAAATCATTTGGGGAAAATCCTTGCTGCAAAGTACAAACCACATCGGGATTTTTGGGAATCTGCAGTTGATGAGGCCATGGCCATCCTTTCATGTATGTTACTCACCTACTAATGTGGATGGAGTGATATCATTTTTGAGTCCCACTACCTTACTGTAATAGATTATATTACCCACAAGGATGGTGGCCTCTAGTATTTTGGAATCCTCATCCAGATAATTCTCTCACATTGCCAACGCTTCTATTTGTGCACCTTCTCCAATACTAAAAGGGAAGGAAAAAATGTGTCCAATCAGCTTGCAGCCTCTGGACCATTTGACTCCAACCATTTCTGGCTGGACAACTTCCCTTCATGGCTTTACACATGTACTTTTTCTGATTTTAGTCATTAATGTTTCCTGTTTTAATAAAAAGAAAATTTAAAACACTAGTTTATGACTTCTCACCTCCCCTATTATTCCCTTCGTATGTTTGAATGATGAGAGACCTCCTTATCTTTCATTAATTCCTCCTATGTAAACCTGATACAATGCTGAAGTTCTGTATAGAATATCTCACTTCTCATTTACATTCTAGAAATTATTTTATAGTATGCATAAAAATTCCATTACATATTTTGGTATGTTATGTTCCATGGTACCATTATTTTAAATTCCATGTATAAAAAATTAAGTACCCCTCTCTCCTTCATCAACCCCTTTTTTATATCTATTTGACATCATTATGCTACTAATGTTACCCTAAAATTTCCTATGCCAAAAGCATCCTGTATGTGAATATCATACCCATTTCTTTTTCAATTCTATTCACATTAATAAACATGTACATTATTATTGAGGACATTAATTTATTTATTCGACATATCTTATTCAATGAATCAATTATGATTTCTAATTAATCCATGTTTTATGAACCAGGTGGCACCCTTATTCATGGAATGAAATGTCTATAAAGGGTGGTCCCTTATAGAGATCCAACACATTGGGTAAAAAATAATATCTTTTAACGTCATGTGCAATGTGGATCTACCCTTTCTAATTAATTAAAAATTAGGAATTATTCATTCTAATTCATGTACAATGATGGTTTACTCATACTCCATGTGCAATAAGCCTTTGATAATGCAAATATCATGTTAAATGTATTTACACACTTCTATATTATGATAATATTAATATATCATGAATTTATGTTCTTATTTATCATATGATCAATTTATCTTCCTATTGCATAACATGTATTGTATTCTTCATGACATTCCATGTTTACCCCTTTCTTGTCTTTATAGATCACCGTTTTCTTATGCATGTTCTCAGGTTATCCCATGAAATGCTAATTACACTGGAATATTGTGGTCATGTAAAAGAAGATTTCAATAAATATGTTTTATTTTATGTTCTAAATTGTTATTAAATGTTACTAATTTTTCATGATACTAGAACTCTGAATCCTCATAGTTGTCTTAAGTGATTGTTTTGTAATAAATCATAATAATGTGTGTAATAAAGAGCATGGTTGTTAGAGTTCGTAGAAGAAGAAAGGTTTAGTTATTTATTGGTATTTGGAATATAAAACCCTTATAAAAGACTTCGGTATAATACTATGTATAATAAAAAACTAAAATTTTGGTGAGAATATAGTAAGTGGTTTATCAAGAAAATTTGTCCATGTTTGGATAAGAACAAGTATTGGTGTCTCTTGTACATATGTGTCTAGGGGTAAAACACAAAAACACCTCTGTGATCTATAATCAAGTAGGAACTGGTGCATGAAAACATTCCTTAATGCACTCTTGGTTACAACACTACCCGGGTATATTCTTTTGTAAATTCATAATCTTAGTATGAGCCATTGTTAGGGGAATAAAAAAATACACCTAAGTATATATGTTTGGATGTAGATCATGAATAATATATATTGAAGCATATAAATTCATAAGTTAAATAAATAAAATTAATTTATATGTTATCAATTTTTGTCTTTTGATTACCCTTTATATGTTACCCCTAACATTCCTTTTATTCCTACCAATGGTTGGTAATAGGAGGACTAGGGCTGACAACTTATGCGAAGACCAAGGTGATGACTGTTTTAATGAGATGCCTAATCCGCTGGAAGTGGGAATCATGAACATTGTTAATATAATATATAAGTTAACTCATGATTTGGAAAGAAACATGATTCAAAAGGATCTTCCATCTCCACTCGCCCAAGAACGAACAAGTCACAATTGATAGCTTCATTAGAAAAAGGCCTCCTACTTTTAGTGGATCATCTGATACCTCAATCATTGAAAAATGGATTAAATACCTTTTAAAGATCTTCATCATCCTTCAATGTTATAAACAAGAGATTTTTATTCTTTATACTTATCATATGGAAGGTGAATATGATCAATGGTGTACATTGATCAAAAATATGAATCCTGAGGAAGAGATCAAGGCATTAGAATGGAATCATTTTAGGAAAATGTTTTTCGATATACATTTTTTGAGAACCCTCCAACTTATAATATAAAAGGACATACATTAACTCATGTAAAAAGTTAAAAAATATATCAGAGCATACGATGAAAACATTACAAGGGATTCACGATACGAATCCATATTTTTCACTGCCCCTAGATGTATGGTTGACCATTTCTTTGGTGGGATAAAACATAGCCAACAAAAATACCTAGTGATCTTTGACATCTAAATATATGAGGAAATTTTCTAATGATCCCTCAATGATGAAATGGGGATTGGTGAATCTCAAGGGTGTCTTAGGGATAAGATGAAAATTTTGAAATTTTATCCTTGTGGTCTGATGGATAAATCCAACGGTGCAACGAAATTCCATCTCCCCAATTGCGAAAGGTGCAGAAAAAAGCACCCCTTAAATTTCATGATGGAGACAAGGAAATTATTAAGGTGTGGAAGAGAAGGGAACAAGGCCATTAACTTCCAAAAAATCCCACTACTGCAACAAATTACGGAGAAGCTCCGTTCTACTATTAACACATTGATCATTGCTTCAACTACAAAGAACATGGCACTTTTCATACCATTTACTGAAGATAAGGGTTTTCAGAGAAAACCAATAACCTCCATAGTATCATGGGTGATCATTTTCCATCACTACTTATGAAGAAAACCCCAACAACAGTGTGGTGAATGTTATTCTAGATATTGATTCAAGAAGAGTAAATGAAATTTTTTATTCTGGTTTTTTTGCATTAGTTTATATTCTAAATGCATAGTAGAACAATCCCAACACCATGTCAAATCATGGATGTAATGATGTCGATGAGAATGACAAACAAAAAAATCATTACATCCCATGGATATAACTCACCCTTGATCATAATTTTATGATTGAAGATCCTAATGAACCTCAACATAAACTCAATGGTTGAATTTGATTCAACACTTCGCATGGATTAGATATCCTTATATAATGCTAATATAAATTTATCTGAGAGGGATGTTACTCTCTATATGGTTAATGAACACCCAATTCTATTCATCTGCAAGGAGGATGATGAATGTTCTTTGGTACCATCATCTCAACCATGGATATTACTTCCCAATGATCATGGATATCATTCTCATATTATTGACTCTTTATAAGAAACCATCATTAATGACACTCTTTTTTTTAGAGAATTCATAGAAGTGTTTCATAAGGAATTTCCTAGTCTTCCTCTAATAAGATATGTTGAATTCATTATTGATCATATACCTAGGGCATTGCAAATATCCAAGACTCTATATAGAATGGGTTTTGCAGAGCTTGAGGATATATAGAAAAAACTATATGAGAATCTAGACAAAGGGTTTATACGCTCAATATCTTCACCATGGTTTTCAGCAGTCCTCTTTGTCAAGATGAATGGTGGGTAAATGCACCTTTTCATTGATTATAATGAGCTCAAAAAATAAAAAAAAGAACAAGTATTCTCTTCTATGAATTGATGAATTATTCGATAATCTACATGTTGCACAATACTTCTCCATGGTGTATATGTGGTCAGGATATTACTATGTAAGGGTGAAGGAGGAGGAATCCCCAAGATTAATTTTCATAAATGATATAGGAACTATGAATTCATATTATATCTTTTCAGACTCACTAATGCTCTAATAATCATAATTTCCATGATGAATACGTTCTTTACATATTACATCAAATAATTTTTTTTTTTATTTATAGATTATAATATAATATACACTAAAACCAAGGAGGAGTTTGAGAAGCATCAAAGAATTATACTAGATACTTTGTGAAGGGATGTTATCTATTAAAATTAACACAAATATGTGAGTTTTGGTTAACAAATTTCTCATTCATGGGTTATATCATCGCAAGAAATTGGATTTCTATGGACCCCTCCAAGAAAGATACAATTGAGGGATTGCTGAGGCCAGCATCGGTGAAAAATATCTATAGATTCCAGGGTTTAGCTGGATATTGTCACCGATTTTTGTGAATTTTCTCATGATTATCCAGCCCTCTTAACAAGCTAACTTGGAATGGAGAAGAATTTTCTTGGACTTCTGAATGAGATGATAGTTTTGAGGAGTTGAAAAGAATGATTCTCACTGCACCCACGCACACACTACCCACATGTGGGGAACGTTTTGTGATATTTATTGATTCTTCATAGATGGGCAATACTATTTGTTGATGAAAAATGAAAAAGTAATTTTTTATGCCTCAAGGAAATTGAAATTTAATGAAAAAAACTATCCAACACATGATCTGGAGATGGTCGCAACCATCTCTACTTTGAAAATATGGTGACATTACATCTTTGGGGATAAGTGTGAAATATATTCGGATTAGAAAATACTCAT
Source organism: Viscum album (assembly GCA_963277665.1). NCBI lineage: Eukaryota > Viridiplantae > Streptophyta > Magnoliopsida > Santalales > Viscaceae > Viscum > Viscum album. The sequence continues at coordinate 66,658,323 of OY728131.1, forward strand.
GTATATATCCAAACAGTAAGATCTGAATATGTGACAATGATGAAGGTTAGAGTTAATTAAATTCTATGACATCTCAATGCATTGACACCCTAGGAAATCGAACAAGGATGAAGTTGATCGAAGAAGAAAAAACCCAACAATTCTATCATTGATGTTAATTGTGAAGAATCCAATCATCCCAGATTTGATTAAGATGGACATGAGAATCATAATGAAGCAAACAGAATCAATCATTTCACAAATGATTTCTCAACCATATATTTTGATAATATTATATGATGCTCAAAAGGAAGTCGCGAGAATTCAGAAGAAAGTGGAAACTATCAAAAAGGGAAACCACAGAGCTCAATGTTAATGAAGATTAAATTTTGATATTTGGGTCAAGAATATGTGTTCTATAATGTCTCGAGGAAAAGAATGAAATTTGGGATGATGCACATAGTTCAAATTTCTTCATTCACCAAGGAAACACAAAGATGTACTGATAAATTCAATAGAATTATTGGTGGTATAACATGATGAAGGAGATCACTGAGTATACATCAATGATATTGTTATGTAAGTAAGTGATGGGTGGGAAGAATAAGTCTAAGTTGATGTTTCAACCATTACCCATACCAACAGGGAGACAGGAGAACATCACCATGGACTTTGTCACCAGAAATATGAACACATCCAAATAAAAATTCTATTTGGGATGTTGTTGATCATCTTACAAAGTCTGCTCACTTAATTACAATTCCATAGGATTTCTCATGGGATTAACTAGCATGGATATAAATGAGATAAGTGATATGGATCTATGGAGTAACACTATCAATTGTATTTGATTGAGATCCAAGATTCACCTCTATGTTTTGGAAGAGTCTACAACATTCTCGGAAGGATGAGTTGAACATTAGGACGACTAATCATCCTTAAATTAATGGCTAATCTGATTGTACTATCCAAAAACATGACGACATGTTGAGGTCAAGATAAATAGACTTTAATGGATAATGGGATCAACATCTTTATCTCTTTGAGTTCTCTTACAATAACAGTTTCCACTTTATGTATATAAATAGATCATTATAATGTTTCTATGGTAAGAGGTGCATAACACTAAAATGATGGGATGAAGTTTGGGAGTGAAATATCTTATATCTATAAATGTTTGAAGAAATGGTGTAGAATGTTAAGACCATCCTGCATCACATTAATGCAGCTCAAAGATGACAAAAGAGAAATGTTGATAATCATCGATGAGACCCAGAGTTTGTTGTTGAGACATGGTGTTCCTTAAAATATCACCATGGATGAGATTAATGATATTTTTTAAGATGGTAAAACTTATTCCAAGGTACATCAACCTTTTTGAGATTCGTGATCTCATTATAGCAGTTGCTTATTGACTAGAACACCCACCGAACCTATTTCAAGTATATGATGTATTCCATGTATCACTCTTGTGGAATTACATACATAAACCACCTCATGTAATCAATAAAAAGGTGGTACCATTGGATAATGACCTCTCTTTTCAAGTGATGTTGGTGGATATATTAGATCTTAGGGAAAATTTTCTAAGAAATAAGTCAATTCCCACGTCATGGTGTTGTAGCGACACCACCTGTTTTATGAAGAAATGTGGGAATCAGAGGAAGAGTTGAATCATAATTATCCTCATCACTTTAGGTATGGGAAAATAAAACTTTGATATGAAAATATCTTAAGGGGGATGATTGTAATGACCAATACATTAATTACTGAAAATCAATCTTGATCTAATTAAATGTCTTATTATGTAAAATGGTAATATTAAATGTATTTACTTGTTCGGTATTATGTTTTTTATTTTAAAATTATATTATGAATTGTTTTTATTTCTAATACAGCTGTTTAAATGTGATCACATGATTAGTATTAAAATAAAGCTTTAACAAATCAAATTTACTCAGACAAAGGAAGTGATGGAATCATCTAGTTGAATTACTTCATATAAAGCCCATTTTTTGGAGCTCGGAAAAGAGGTAGTGTCACTGGGATTTACTTTGGATAATGCCTAAGCCAAGAATAGACACATTAAGATTTAACGAAACCACCAATAGGAGTAGTGGATGTTAATAAAGGTTACCAACTAAACAATGTTATCTGAGCCACCCCACAATTCTTTCACCATCGCTCACCTTTTCCTTAGGACTTATTTAGGTGTTATAAGAGGATATGTAATAAGACCCTAACAATATGATTATGTGCATTATTTTTCTATATAATAAAGAATATATATTCATTTTATTATTGTTACTTTGTAATTGGTTTTTAAAGAACAAATTGTATTTTTTTGTTAATATTCAATTAAGAAATCTATTTTGATGGATTAATAGATTTTGGAATTAAATAATATTTTTATAAAATGTTATTAATAAATTTAATTTTATTAAATATAAATGATCAGATAATTTTTATGAATATAATTTTAATTTTTATTAATGTTTGAAAGTGGTTTTTGTTAAAACCCAATAATTTTCAGTAAATGTCCGTTTTTGTTTTAAAAGAAAAATTCAATATTTAAAAATTTTGTTAGATAAAATGAATATTATTTTTTGGATTCATGATATCAAAATTTTGTAATGGGGATTCTATGATAATTTTCTAAGAGAATCAAATTATTGGGTAAAAATTAAATACCAATTAAATATAAAATGTTTTTTATGTCATCACAATGACCAAATAGTGATGAAATAAAATACTATAAAATATATTTTCACTAATATATGTATTCTCTTTTAATATTGTGATTTTATATTTTTTTGATTAAATTTATGGTGCCTTAGTGGACCCTCCAAGTCTTCTAAAACATTTTTACTTTTCAAAATTATTTCCTTCTGTGTTTGACTAACCTCGACAAAAGAAAAAAAAATTAATAAGCTCATCCATTCTCCATATAAAATAATTTTTTAAACTCTCCATTGGAAAAAAAAATGGGCAAAAACGATTGTTTTGTTTGTGGTTTTGATTAGTTTAATGTGTAGTGTCCAAAACCTAAATAATAATGAATTCGCTCTCTTTTCATATATAAACCTACACAATCTACCACTTATATTATCTCAAAACCCGTGGAACATGTCCCAAACCTTACCAACTTTCTTTAACTACCTCCCAAGGCACACTAATCTCCCAATAAGACTTTCTTCATCCCCTACCATGACTTTTGGACCACACATCCAAGTAAGGTATTTCATCGTTTCTAACTTGTGTCTAAGTTTATTTATATTATTATACCCTTGAATTGTAAATTAAAAATGTTGTGCTATGATTAAAATCCTCCCCCATACATCCCTCCTTATATTTTAATGATGATATACCTCTTTTTATCTCATTAATTCCACTCATTTACAACTTTTACCATGGCAAAATTCTGTAAAAAATTTCTCTCTTCTCATTTACTTTCAAGAAATTATTTTATATTTTTCATATAAATTCCATTACATGTGTTAGGATATTATGTTACATTACCCCAATAATGTACATTTAATGTATAAATGATTAGATATCCCTTTACTTATCATCAAGGAATTTTATTATTTCTATTTTCATCGTTATGCTACCAAAGATACACCAAAACTTTCCTTGAAAAAATCATCATGTAATTGAATACCATACCAATTTATCTATCAAGGGTATTCACATTTATGCACATTTACATGTTTATTGAGGAATTATATTTATTTATTCCACATAACATATTAATGGAATAAATTATTATTTTTAATGAATCCATGTTGTATGATCCATGTGGCACACTTATGCATGAAATGAAATGTTTATAAAGGGTATGCCCTGATAACTCTCCAATGCATTGGGTAATGAATATTACCATGATATGTCATGTTCAAGGAGGGTTTAATGATGATAATTAATGTGAAATTCTAGTTTAATCATTCAAATTCAAGTTCAATGTTGGACGACTCATGCTCCTTGTGCAATGATCCTTGGCTCATGCTAATATCATGTAAAATATTGTTCCCACACATACATGTTATGATAATCATGCTATATCATGACTTTATTTTAATGATTCTATTATGATACATTGATATGAATATTTAATAACATGTATTGTATTCATAATTTTATTCCTTTTTTAACCACATACTAGGCTTTATAGCTCACCATTTTCTATTTCATGTCCTCGGGTAATCCTATGCAATACTAAGTATAATGGAAAGTTGTGGCCATGTAAAATAATCATTGAATAAGGATTTTATAGTTTTTTTTATATGTGGTTATGAAATTTTTCTAATTTCCCAAGACACTAGACTTTTAGATCCTCAGTGTTTTGATAATGAATGTTTATGTAATAAATAATGATTATGTGTGTAATAATGAGCAGGGTGGTAACAATTAAATGGATCTGATGGAGTTTTTTGGATTGAACAATTCAATTTAAAGTGTTTTTTAATAAGAAAATCATCATACATATTGTTTCCCATTATGAGTGAACTAAAGCATTTTTTGAATAATAATGATGTTTCAATGATTTTATTCATTGAATATTTGGAAATCAATGTAATTACTATATATTAAAGTAATCATTAAACCACATTAAAGAACAATTTGTTCAATATCAAGGTTCTTAATACTTCTCAAAATTAACTACAATTATTATTATCATCAACTAAAATTAATGAATGATGATATACCATAGAAGTATTTAAAAAATTATATAAGGATAATGAGTTCATAGTAATTAAAATTTAGTTAACTAATACACCATTTGGGTTTTGGGATATATTGAATTGATAATTCTACAATGAGAATGAATTTCTAAATTAATTATATCTTAATATATTCTATGTGAAATTAATATCATTATGTCATTTTAAGAATCATAATTTTCATTGTAAAGTAGAATTATTTATATGGAATATTTAGTTAATGTGAATTGACACCTACAATTCTATATTTTATGGTCATATTTTCTAGAATAAAATATTTTTAGTTAACCCCTCAATGATATTATTTGCTGAATATTTTCACCACCAATAAATCTAATTTAGATATGTTGTATAAATATTATTTATGTGGTTACTGTAATCTATTTGTTGATATTTTTCACAATTATTTCAAATGATATCCATATTTACACATAAAAGGTTAAAAATCACTTGTTAAATAAATAATGAATAATTTTTTGTTTAAATAATGAATAAATTTATCATGAAACTAGTGATAATATTTTTCTCAGTAATTATGGGATTCTACTTATATAGTAATTCATTAATGAATTCATGAGGGAGTATAAATTAGAATAATTATTAATTTGTTTTGTATGGATGCATGAACTTAAATAACAAAGAAAACAACATTCAAACTCATGATATTGAGATAAAATTTTAAATGTTATCAATATTTATTTGAACATATTTTGTTTTTGGTGAAATATTTGAAAATTATATGGATCACATAATTTTTATGTATAGATTAATTAGAAAATACCTTCACATGTTATAAAGTATTCAGATATAAATACTCATGCAATATGAATGTTCGATACATGACCATCATAATAAGGCAAACCATATGGATAGTACATTGATTACGAATGAATATGAATTTCTATATATAAGGTCAGTGGAATATGATCCAACATTCAGTTATTTAGTAATGATGGATAAAGAAATTAATATGGACAGGGGAAATATTTTCATTTTAATGTAATTTCACAATATTCGTTACAAGGGAATATAATAATTTACCAAAAATAATATAAGGGTTTTAAAAATAATATTAATTCCATAAAAATGGGAGATTAATATAATTAATATTATAATATAGTGTGTTTTTTTGGAAAGAAACTATATATAACATCAATACATAATATAAAATGTTATTTTCCTGATAAATCTAATAGGAATAATTTTATTATAAATTTTTATATCACTACATTGTAATGGGATTTTGGGTGGTTCTTCTGGTGAGTAACCATGTGGTGGTAAATAAATTTTAATGTGTTTGGATTAATTGTATGATAATAAGAAAATGTTGGGAGATATCTTAAAAATTGTGTGATGAATCCTCTCCCAATAATAATGTGGAAGTGCTATAATTTCACAATGGACATTGTCACTAAGATACCAAATGCACAAAAGTGGACTTATTCTAAATGGATCACTGTATATTACATTACATTGTTATCAATTTATATATAATAAATGAAGATATACAACTTGAAAAACATTATGTACATTATATCAATAAGGTTATGAGAATTCATGGGAACCCATTACATGTTTTATTTAATTTTTTTATCACGTCATGTATATATTATACTATTGTTTTTAAATTTGTTTGTAATACAAAGATTAGAATTATGCTACATACCATCATCATATCTATGGGACGCATAAGTGGACGATTAAGATAATGGAGGTTATATTGAGGTCATTCTCACTTGACATATTAATGAACATGGGGCCATTTCTAACCATTTTTCAAATATTCATACAACAATGAGATTTATTCAAGTATATAAATAGTAATGTTCAAGCCCATCTATGGGAATAATTTCACAATACAAAATACTTTTTTAGGTAGAAAAAACCTAGATAGCCAATATATATCTCATTGATATGATACCTATGAAGGTTCATGAAATATATAATCATTTTAAGATAACTAAGAGATAAAAACAATTGATAATTTAACGAATAACATGGAATAAAATGTTTGTGATCATTTTTTCTTGGATGTATTATCCAGTGAGGTATTACTAATACTTGTTTAGAATGGGTCACTATGTATGAGAAATAACATCCTTTCATATATTTTTTTTATAAAATTAAAGATGGGGATTCTTTTGGGATTTACCACCTATCCTCTCTAATGTACAAGGGGTATTCTATGTCTTGATGTTAAGGTCATACATGCTTGACCCAAAAGAATAGAATCACATCAAATGAAATGGAGTTAGATCACTACAAGAAATATATTGAACACAATGTTCAATTATGAGACCCAATAAAACATGGCATTTAGAATAATAAATAGACTTTTGGATGTAATATAGTGTAACATCAATGTGAAGGAAGAAACATTGGATACTGATGAAGCAAAGAATTTTAATTTCCCTCATTTTTAATATATTAATGAACAACATAAACAACATGATAAATTCAATAAAATGGTGTTAGGGGTAGAATTTATAATCCAAAATTCAAAATTAGTGTTACAACTGTTAATTATTCAAGGATATAATAAATGTAACTAAATCATTTTATTTTATCTTATCGGAAATATATAATAATTACTTAATAAGGATATAATTGAACACACACACACACAGAGAGAAATATATATATATATATATCTGTAAATAAAAATTACATTTTCTATATAAAGAGATTTTTAATTTTAGGTTCCTAATAGGTAATTTTGATTTTTCCAAATTAATTTTATTTGATAATTATATATTCCTTATTTATTTAAAAATTCCCATATTAAGGGAATTAAATTTATATATAATACATCGAGAATATTATTTTTTGAATTATTTTTTATTAAATCGGATAATCAAAATTTTTGGTTTAAAAATAAATACAATATAGGTATAAAATACATATCTGGAAATCATAATGCCATTAAATGACGTAATAAATAATAATACTTCATTATCAAAAAAATGATAGGGATATTCATTAATATTCTGCATTGAAATTTTATATAATATATTTTAAAAAAATACAATGATCCTTAAAAGTCATAAACTATTATAAAATAAAATAATTATGATAAATAATCTTTTCACTTCTAAAATATTATATGCCTAAGAGGTTTCAATTCAGAATCTTATAGAAGAAAATAATCCATACACATCAATTTTCATATGATAACACCCTAGTAAGGTCAATGGTTTTCTTTTTTTTATAACATGGATCTCATGGTATATAAATTGATGTTATCAAAAAATCACATGCATTTTCCCTAAATATCCTCCAATTCACTCTTTTATTTATATACTCTAATTCCATATATAATTAAATTAAACTAATTTTCCCACTCATGATTCTATATATTGAGTTTCAAGTGTTCTATAGTGTAGTTCGAAGTCAATAAGAAGCTAGTGTTCATGTTAAGGGTTCCCAAACGTCCTTATTGAATTTCAATTAAAATAATCTGATATTATTTTATCTAAAAATAATTTTTATATACTTCATTGATTTATTACATTGATATTTAATCCATTCGATAATTTTTTAATTAAAAAATAATTAAGTCCTCTCATTAAATCCTTTCAGTAACCTTTTATTTCATTAATGTATGGGTATTTATAATAGCCTATTAACTATTTTTATGTGATAATTCCATATTCATTTCACTGTGAAATTTTTTTTTCACATATTACATTAGTTATTTATCTTATTGTCAGTCATAGGTCATCATTCCCTCACATTATACATTCCTCAAAAGCCTTTATAATTCTCTAACCATCCTAAATTAAAAAATCATGATAATGTTCAATTGTTCAATTTCATGGCAATATCAAATCAATGTGGATCAAATAAAGTTGAAAAATTATATGGATCATATTCACTTCGAGGTAATAACACCTTACAATCTAGGTTGGGTATTAATTTTGTCATCACATGATGTAGAAAAAATTTGAATTATTGCCCACGTGGATTAAAAATACTAAGGAAAATGTATGGTAGATCATATATTATAAAAACTCTAATAAACTTAATTAATAATTACTAATGAGATCATTATGATTTGAAATATCCCAACATTATTATTTAATTATCAACCCATCAAAAACTTTTAATTCAGAAATATTGGGAATATCGTATAGTGTTTACGTTGTTTGTTTGATATTCACCTAGATACCAATATGTTTCCATTGAATGTATAAATATATTCATTCCACATATTATATATATATGAATACCATTTTATTACACAACTATGATTATGTATGATGTTTCTTAAAGAATAATACGATCTGTATTATTTATCCATTATCAACATATGATGGTTTTAATGTTATTATTTCTTGATGGTTGGGGATATATTTATATATCGTCTCACTATATCGATAGGTCTCAAGGAACATCTAAAATGGGTATCTGGTATATTCTTCACCATTATATGTATAAATAGATGATATAAGGCCATGATATTATGTTTATAATGGTAGGAATTATACATCCAACCACTATGATATTAGTTATTATTAACCATGCATTTGTTTGTTTATATTTCTTCCATTTATATATTGTGTATTATTTTTATGGTTTTATTAATTTTATTTATTCATTTTATGTTATTTATTCCATGAGTATAATACAATAGGATATATTGTATACTATAGATTACTAAGAATTTATGATCATGAATTTATACTGATCCAAATTTCCCTATAATTCTATAAAGGCGAATAGTAATGGAATATGATATTTAAATGATAAATATTATTATTTTTATTTATTCAATTGATGTTTCTTATATTTTAAATGCAATTTAATTTTCATTTTGGTATCAAGTATCTAGGTAATTTTTTAATTATGATATATGTATTCTATACCATTATAATAATATAACCAATGAGTATGTGTTACTTGAGTTAGAGTGTTACAATATTTCGTTACACTTTTGTATTCAATAGGTACTATTGTTCATAATGGACACACATTTATTTTATTATGTGAAAAAAATAAATTTCATTGACTACATAATAGGCCTCTAGTATACTAAATATATAAAGAGTATCAAAATTTTCAAATTTTATATCTAAACTATATTTCTAATGGATTTTTAATGAATAATTTATTTCATCTATTTTGAATAAATTGGGTCTATCATCAAATAATTTTTTTTATGTGTTGACAAAAAAATACATTTTAATTTTCATACATTGTAGATACGGATAACACATTACATGTATAATGATAAATCATTAGTTTCTATAGTGGTAAATATTTATTATTGGTCTTTATGGATAGTTCATTATCATTTATGTAGCTATATTTTATTAAATATTATAGATATATGGTATTAGAATCCTTATCTTGGTGTAATGATCCTATATAACCTATTACCGGGGTAGTGTTCCAGTGGCTACTAGGACAACCAAAGACCAATATTTAGTGTGGAATGGTTTATGGATACCTGTAGAGTATTTTTTACTAGGGTGATTAATGATATTATTTTTATAACCATATGGGGAGTAGTATAATATAATGAAATTCATGTAAGGATTTTTTTTCTAACTCCACATAAGTTACCCTTCGATATTTTCAAATTGATTTCTTATTTATTATAATGTTGATATATATATATATATATATATATATATATATATATAACTATATTACCAATAAATGATATCTTAGATAGATATAATGATGAAATTCCATAGGTGATTATATAGTGAAGAGGAAACCATATGTTTTATGTTTTATTTCATGGTGGTTTCTTGTAACAACCTTAACATTAGTGTTTATCCAGTATATAAATACAAATTTACAATGACCATATGGGTATTCCTGAATCCCTAGTGCATGGAAACTAGTTTTTTTGTTCTTTATTTTCTAATGTTGGAAAATATTTCCTCATTGGATATTAAGATATTATATAAACTACTTCCTCTGATAGAAATACCTCACTCGTGTGAATTTTGGATGTAACAAAAATAAGTATTCAATATAACATACCATAACTAGTTAATAATGTATAATATACCATTACCATTTTATATGAATCCACGATTTTATAAAGAAGACCAAACTTACTTACACATGAAATGTTATGAACAACTAAATCAACATAACAGTACAATATAGTATAATAAATTTACCAAAATCTTATTACAAGTCAAATAAGGAATCTATCTTTAATAACTGATTGTGTCTCAATACAATAACCCAAACCTTTATGAATATAGATAATATTTCACCCAAATACCATTATACATACCTAAAATAAGATAAATGTTATAGTTTATTCTACAAGAGTACTGATGTGTCAAACTAATGGAGTGCATAGGGACCTAAGAAAATCACAAAGATTATATCATGATTTTTAACAAAAAAATCTATTAATTAATATCAAATTATCATAAGGCTTAGTTTCCTACGATAAAAAGGATCACAATACATAAAACATAGTCTTAAATAAATAGAATTTATTTTATTTTCTATAATGATCTCCTATGTTCAATCAAGCACCGAAAACTACACGTGATAACCCAATGAATTCATTGAAAAATGGGTGAACTAAATGGACCAATAAAAAATAATGATTATAATGAAAAATAATGTTTGAGTCCAAGTTATAACATGATGTCATAATAGAAAAGGTATATAAGGAAGAAAATAAAGGAATATCATAATGAGTATGGTATAATAATATCATGTAATCATATTATGGTTGGAAAAAAACTAAAACATGACATAAACATAAGACAATTCCATCCTCTGAGACAACATCACAAGTGGTAAAAATTCCCATAAATTAAATTGTTCACTCCATAGTCACATACATGAAATATTGCGAGACAAAATAATTACCCCATTTATTAAAGGGATATACAATTCTATGACCAACCATAATTTTCATAACATGTACTTTAATATGTCTTAAAAATGATGGCAGCAATCATATTTCATAAACATAAGAATTATCCATAGGAAGAAAATTGGTTTCGTAATGCTTCCATATATAAAAAGAAAAAAATATTTCTTAAAAAATGAATTTATGAAATTAGCTCAAGTTATATGTTTAATTATCAGGGGAATGAAATTTGATATTGGTATATATGTAACAGGTATATATAAAGAATGTAGAATAAATCTACAACATCATATATTGTTTTCATTTATGAAAATATATTATTTCAAAAATATTAAAAACACTGTTAAGAATAATGTGCATAATATATTGAAAATAACATTATATAAAATATTCCAATGTATGATAGGAAAAAGTTTTATTAAATAAGATAAATATAATTAAATAAAGGAATAATATAATATTTTAGTCATAATAATGGTGTGAAATTCCTTATATTTCATAAATGTCAAAAAACATTCTGTTCACATTGTTGTAAAAAGGTTATATTTTTCATTATTTAGAAATTGAAAATAAGATTTCTATCAAATAGTTCTGTAAAAAAATGGATAAAAATATCATTACTAAATCATTTTTTGAATGTTAAAAATATTCTTCACTTTTATTTAGAAATAATTGATATTGAATAAAAAGGTTTTTTCGACATTATATATAAATTATGTTATTTTATCATAAGAACATTTTCTTGATAATTTTGAAGTAATTTTTTTTTAGAAATTTCTCTATTATAGGAAATATTAATAATGAAATATATGATAATAAATTTAATATCCTTTATTTTGAAATAACATACTAGTTTACTGTAACAAATATTCATTGATCGATATTCTAGATTAATATGATATTGAAACATGAAAACTTACCACATTGGTGACAATTGAATCATAACATTCCAAGAATGAAATATATTTATTATATGTCAATAAAATTTAAATATAAAATATTAATTATTTAATACATAAATAATAATTACGTATGACATTTAAATGAAATTATTTCACAGAAAACATTTCTCTCAAAAAAGGATGTTTTGATATGAAACCTGTACCTAGAGTCTGAAATTATTTATTTTTTTCATCTATATCCCATATAATAAAATTATATCAACTATTTTTTTAATATAATTTTACATGTATTATCCCATAAACATTGACCATCTACTTAATTAATTTTAATATCATATTTAATTACATATTCAGATATGTATACAATGATTATTTTGTGGATGCAATTTTCATAAATTCAAAACGACATCAGTGTGTTGACATGGTAAAATGGGATATTCATCCATCCTATTTAGAATAAAAATATATATAATTATAATTTTTTATATAAATTATAATTTTAAACCATCCATTAAATATGGTTATGTGAAATAAACAATGTTCCAATCATGGAGATGGTAATTCTTACGTATAGATGTGTAATGTTTCCATTTTTCAATGATTATAATAGAAAAAATTTAAATGTTCTTTTAACACTAAGAAATTATATTTATATAATGATTATAATTATATTTTATTACATAATTCTACATATATCATCCATGTGATTCATTAATAAAAAAATTAATCACATCTCTTTGTGAGGCGATAGTCTGTCGTACCAATGAACGACGTTGTCATTTTTCAATAGATAGTAATGTAAGAATGTATATGATGTGTTATTTTTATAGAAGGATTAAAATTGCATTAATTATATATATATATATATATATATTTATTTATTTATTTAACCTAAATATATCATATTTAAATTACATGGGAGGTAATTGAGTAAGACCAATTATATTTTCTTGCTATATAATAGTATGTTGTACACACAATTACCAGTTTCATTTCCCATTTTATAAAATAGGTGATGGATGAATATTAAGTCTTGAAATTAATAAAATCATTGTATATTTTATATTATATTGTTATTATATATTATATTTAGGGGATAATTGTGTTTTAAATGGATTTGTAAAAAAAGTATGTTCATGGTGAAGACTATTTCCATCTCTTAGAATAACTCCATTGTGTCTTGTTGGAAGGACCCTAGTGATAGTGTTTTTGGAAATAGAAATGTATTTAAAAGGTTTTTGATGAATCTTGGTTATATTTAATCCATTTTTGGTGAATAAAAATGGATTTCGTGTGAGAAAAAGTGAGAGGAGTGGTTTCCTTTTATAATTTGGGATATGTTTCATTTGTGTAAATACACAAAACGATTCAATATTGGGATGAAACAAGGACGAAATGTTACTAAAAAATTTAAAAATAAATGATTTATAGGATATCTACTTCTGAGAACTACAATTATTTCTAAAAATAAACATTTTTTCAATAATTTGACCTCATTGCATCTAAGGATAATGATTTTTCTGTTTTAATTATTTTCTAAGGTAATTTTTTTAAATTATTATGACAAAAAATTAAGTTATAAATATTATATAATATAATTTATTATAATTTAAATTATTTAATTCACTTCATCAAATAAAATTTTTATAAGTGTGAGAATTTAATTTAAATAAAACCCACATGTGCGAGGAAATGCTGTTTTACAAAAAAATGAATTTTTCAAAGAATATGTAATATTATGTTATATTATGAATAAAAATCATCATATTATAATTTTATTTAAAAGTATATATATAATATATAAATTTAATTCAAATAATTATTCATTAGGTTTTTTGTAATTAATGTATAGAAACAATATCCACTTTAAATTAGTTTTTTGAATTATGTGTTTCTTTTCATATGAACAACTTGTACTAAAATAAAGTTTAAAGATGATTAAAATATAAATAATTTCATTAAATATAAAAAGTAATTACTATTTTAATTTTATATAAAATTATTATATTACATTGAAATTTAAAATAAATAATTTGTCAAAAAGAAATTATAGTTTTCTAAAAAATTGTTTTCCACTATTTACAAGAAAATAAATATATTTTGAAAACTCATAAAATTCCACCATTAATAAATATTTATATGATTATTTAGAAAATTATGTTAATTTTATAAAATAAATTTCCTAGAATATCCAAAAAGATAATATATGTTTTTCTCACCAAAATTAATATAAATCATATTTTGATATAACAGTAATTTCTAAACCAATATATACTATACTAAAAATTAATAATCCATTATTCAAAATATTTTATATTTAATCCATATATAATATTCAATATATTTTTTCATATTCATAAAACATATCAAATAACTATTTTATAATGATCAAATATTAATAATAATTGTTTAATAAAATGTTAAGGTTAGTATCAACTATGTTTTTCATATTGAATATGTAATCAAACACGGTTTTATATTATTATATGTGTTGTTTAGATAACACCCGATAAAATAAATAGCATATTCAAAATTAAATTTGGTTCATAGTATTCAAGGCCCTATAATTTAAAATTTTTCTTTTTGAATAACATGGATCATAAAATTGGATAAAAAATATTCCTCTTCAGAATATAGTAAAATAAATCTAGAGGTCATCACATAAGTAGATTTATAAATAGGTGAAGAATGGATGGAATTTGAATCATGGATTTACCAAAAATTATCCATATACGAGATACCAATATACTTTCTTTAAGAGTATAAGGACTATCAATTAAGAATAAGTTATTAACATTACCATTTCAGGGTAATTCTACTAAATTTTGGGGATCACATTACCACTGTGATTAAAAGGATAATAAAACATATTAAATTTAAGAACTTCATATAACCCCTCAATCAATTTTCATAATAATCTCATATTTTTATCCCAACAATGAGTAATAAATATTATTTTTTTAATACCATAAAACTAAAATTATCACATAAATGGTCCCTTGATTAAAAAAACTGTTATCGAGTTGTAAATATTGTATTTAAACATTATAAAAAACTATAAATGGTTAGAACAATGACATATAATTCCCCAAATTATGACAACTTCCTCTTAATATTTTAATAAAATGTTCCACACAAGTTAATCCACATTAAAATAGCATTAAATCAAAAATAATATATACATTCCTATATTTAATTCTTTTAACAAATAATATTTCAAACTAATTCACATGTTATCCTAAAAGATTGTATATACATAAAACAAATGAAACATTTCCCAAAAAACTATTAATATTCTTATTCCTCTGAAAAAATAAACAATAACTGACCCTAAAATATGTTTCCCAACATAAAAATAATATTTACACATCATATCTGTTAATTAAAAACAATTCCAACCTAACATGTACACCATGAATTCAATTTGTATGTGATGAAACATTATCTCTCCTTGGTTGTGAGTCCAAGCCCCACACCCTTTTCAAATGTTATGAGTTGACTTATGGCATGCATGTTTTCTTTTTCTAAAAAAATATTATTACAATTCCTTTGAAATTAAAAGAAATATGATGATCATTTTAAAATATAATAATAAAATCTTATTTTAACCACAAATTTATTTTATATATCTAATTTTCCCAGAAATCTAACAATATTAATTGAATATAATGATATAAACATCAACAAAAAATAAAATATTTTCATTTTATCAAAACATTTATTTTACATAACATTTAACCTCACTATTAAAAAACAAATATATTCCATTTTCATCATTTACCGTATTAATTAACTTCTTTAAATAAATACCACATCAAAAAATTTGAATGAAGATTTACTATTCTTATGACAAGAATCTCATTTATAAAATTACTTAAAGAAAATTTATGTAAATGTTATAAAAACTAAAAACATAAATCATTTCACATAATGTGTTGAAATTACATAGGATGTATTTAATTAATCTGTGTATTAGTTAATTTACACTGATAAGGGAAAATTTAACCACATATACCACATTAAACTGTTAGTATTGCCTTAGGATGAACTTTACATCCCTTCATCTTGTTAACTATGAAATAAATTGTTTTATTAATAAAATAAATTAATTTTTACCTAATATTATACAAATAAATAATCTTCAAATTACTTCAATGAAATTTACATGGCTCCCCATTCCAAATTTTCAAAATTATAGAAATTGAGTATTCTTTTATTTTTTATTTTACCATTTTTACTTCTATGAGACATGATATTTAAATTCATAGATCGATATGAAAAATAAACTATATTCCAATTATTAATCTTAATTTGAGATTGAAAATTTGAAATGATTATAAAATATTTATTTTTCAATCCCATTAGGTTAGGATTTCTATTTGGGAAATCATTAAATTTCCCATAACATTGGTTTTTGGCATGCTTTCCCCCAATTCCAATCGTTAGCCAAAAATAATAAGTATATCCTACCTTATGAGTCTATAGGTTTAAATATAGGTTATCCATGGTAATAAATCATATTATGTTTTCAATCCTAATTTTTCTATTAATCCCTTTATAATGGTTCATAAAGAGTTTTGGAATTTCCAAAATATAACCAATGTGGGTGTAAAACTATGTGTATCGCAAGGTCTATTTCAATGCTCCATTTTTGACGGGGTCTACCACAATTCGACCTTTTCATATTAATTACCTCTATGTAAAACTTTTCTAGAGTTGCATACACTTGTATTTTCCTAATAGATATATAATTTATTTATACCCACTCACTCTATACTTCACAAAAAATAAAATAAATTTATATATATATATAGTAATATCCTTATATATATCCTTATAATTAACGATAGGGTTCCCAAAAAATTTTTCTCATAAAAATTTATGAATTAAAAATAACTCATTTCTCTAATACCATGTATATCTACGCAATGCATTTACACATTCCATTTAATAATTTATAACATCAATAGTCTATTAATACCAACCTAATGATCATTATCCTGAAATAATTGTAACACTAGGTTAGTTATACATCAAAGTGATACTAAAATAAAACATCATTATTTTATTCCCCATAATGTTTGATGTAATACTTTTCATCTCCACTAACTACATGGAATATCCTAGGGAATACATAGATGAATTTTTGACCTAAACTTCTTTCTAATAGAATAAATATGATTTGGAAATATAATGTGTGAGTCAAATGTTCAAAAATATACCATGAAATAAAACTAAAATTAATTATAAAATGAAATCCTCAAATAATTATAATGGTTTCATAATATCATTGAATCATAAGAATGTGGAAACAAAGAAAAACATGACATAATCCTATGTCAAGGCTAAACATCGAGACTACATCACAAAGTTGATAATGTCAAATAATGGATTAGGTTAACTTCTTAATCCTTTACATGATACCTCATGAGATTAAAATTACCCAATTCATTAGAGGGATATATATTTTCAATCCCAGCCATTATATTAATATCACGAACAAGTATATGTTTTCCACGTATGGAAATTGATCATAGTAAAAAAACATAATAATTACCCATGGAATTTAAATGGGTTTCATCTTCCCTCATATCATAATCAAAATGGTTTTCCTAAAGAAATAATTTTTGAAATATTCAAAAAGTATATAATACTCATTCAATGGAATGTAGAGTAATCCATGTATATATATAAGGGTAATATATAAAAAATTAGAATTATTCTATAACATTTAGAAATGTTTTATTTTATTATTATAAATACTTTTAAAAATATTAAAACAAATTGTAGCGTAAAATAACATTTACACTTCAAAAATTACATTTTATGAAAAATCAAATTTACAAAAAAATTAATGAAATTTGTTTTTAAAAATTTATCATCGAATATTATAAAATTAGAATCAATATTTTGATTTTTCATGATTTTATTAAATTCTACACATGTTGTACAACTTTAAAAAGATTCCTTTCACACTATTGTAAAAATGTATAAAAGAGCCTCCTTTAAAAAAAACATTATTCATTTAAAACCTTTTTATAGAAAATTATAAACAAGATAAAATACTATTTAAAATTTTTTTAGGTAAAAATAAAAATATTCATGAATTATATATAGAATACATTGATATAGATGAAATGATATTTTCGACTTAAGAGAGAATTGAAGTTAACATTTTCTAAAAAATAAATCTCAATAATTTTTATACCAGGAGAGGAAAATGACAATATGGAATCTAAATTAAATTTATAAAAAATTAGAATTAAATTAAAGGGTTTTATTAGAATTAGTTAAAATAATATCATACAAAAAAATCCACAAATAACTAATATCTTTTAGAATGAGATGGAAAAATAATCCATTACTACTTTGGGAACTATTGAAGCATGGATTCCCATGAATAATGGATATTAATTGTAACCTAAAATAACTTAAAAAATAAATAATTCAGGATATAAATTTTAAATTAGAAAAATGTAAAATATTTAAATGAAATTATTTTCATAAAATGAAATTATTCTCAAAGAAATATTTTTTAGATGAAACTCATAACCTCGAGTCCAAACATTATCATTTATGTCTTATATATCACTGTTAATAAACATATCTCAATTATTATTTTATTAAGAACCATGTAATGTTATTATAAAATATAATTAAAGCATTAAATTAACTTAATTTAGTTAAATATTTAAGTACATATTTAATTATGTTTATCTTGGGAATTATGGGGATGCTCAATTCATAATTGGAAAATGGAATCGGTGTGATGACTATGGTCAAAGGGTTTAGTTTCCAATAATATATATAGTAATTATAATAAAATAATTATCATTTGTAAACATAATGTATAATTATATAACAATCAATGAAATGGGAAAATGAAAAATTACTTATGAAACAATTATAGAAGTTGCGGGCCATACGTACTCATGTGTAACATTTTTATTTTTCAATTATCATGATTGAAAAAACGTAAGTATTATATTTTCAATTCATAATTTTAATAATTTAATAAATGTTATATTATTTCATTTAATATAGTTAGATATTCTTTTCATATTATTGGGTAACAAAAATTAAATCAGTTGGCTTCACGGCGTGGTAGTCTGATATATACACCCAAATTATACCATTAATTTTTTGTGGTTGGTAATATAAGAATGTGTACGGTATGTGAAACTTAAAGAATTATTTATTTTTAATTAATATTTTAATAATATTTATCATTTCATTTATTCTATGTGTTTTATTTTGAATACACTTTCTAACATAATGATCTTTTAAAATCACAATGTGCTAAAAGCATAGTGTATGTTTCTATTTAGGAATCACTAATAGCATCTCCATGGAATTATCGCTAAAAATTATTAGTTATGTTCAAAGAAAGTTAATTTACATAAATATTAAAAAAAATTATAAAAATATTAATGGAATACGAAAATAGTAATCTAATATAATCATATAGATGTATACAATCTACAATATTTATGTTTTTTAGTGGGAATAATAATACAATCCATACCTAATTTGATCAAATGGTTTTGGATCATAAATTATATATCAAAGGAAAATATCATCCGAATACTATATATTATAACATAAGCTATTTATTGTTTCCTAAAACCATTAATACACCCTCATTTTAGAATAATGACACTGTGTCTGATAGCATATATGACATTAAACAATAAGCATCAATGACACCTGAGATATATTATTTTTATATGGATGTTATAATGTATTAATTGAAATATAATGTATAAATATGATTAAAAAATTTATGATATATAAATATAGGTCTTAAAAAATACATAATTGTTTATAATAATCACTAAATGTTTTGTATAGTCTATTTATTCTTCAATTAATAGTAAAAAAAATTATTTTTGTAAAATACTCATTTCATTTAAATAAATTAAGTAACTCAAAATTCTATTTATTGTTAAAATTTAAATTCAAAGTTAAATTATTATTATTTATTTATATTTTATCTAATTATTAAAAATTTTATTATCTTTTTACAACAATTTTGTATTCGTTTATTTTTTGGCCTAAAATGTATTTTTGCGGAAAACAAATTTTTATTTATAGAATTATCCAACATTTTAATTAATAAAAATAAATACTAATAAAGGTATATTTAATCAAATTTCATAGATGATATATATAAATATTTTAATTTCTATCTATATAATGATGATTACAAGTAATATAGTTAATATAAGTTTATCATATACTTCAAAATATCATTTAATGAAAAAATATTTTTCAACATGATTTGTAGGTTCATCATTAAAATCTATTTTTCATCTACAATAAATTTAATTTCATTCAATTTATTCTATATTTTTAATCATAATATTTAATTTTATATTATATTCTTAAGACAATTGTTTGTCATAATAAGTAGTAAATAATGTATAACTTACTTACCGTGATTATGTTTAAAATTTTATTTGCACGATGTATACAATTATGTTAATATTAATTTATCTCCACCATTTAATTTTTATTTTATAAATTATATTTCATATTAAAAAATAGTCATTCAAAATTACATAATAACAATCAATTTATATCAAGATTTAATGATAAACTTTATAGGTCAATCAAATAATTCTCCTAGTGAAAAATAAAATGGTAAATGTAAGTAAACATGTAGGATAAATAATATAATTATAAAAAAAATATGGAGGTGTTTATAGGAAACAACATCCCTAAAATTCAATATTTATCAAATTTTTAGTCAAATGTGATGAGATTCACATCCAATTTTTCAATAGTTTTGGGTATTCACAAAAATGCCACCACTCCACAAATAAAAAAGGTCATACCCTCCCCAAAAATATTCAAACATATCAGGCCATATGAATCAACTAAACATTGAAGTAATATCTCCCAAAAAATCATATAAACATTACATATCAATAGTTATTCCCAAAATACTAATCCTATGGTCCTAAAAAAACTATCTAAATGTGGGTTTTCCAATAAAATTTAATTACATTCAATAAGATGCTTCTTTTTTACATATTATTTTTCCAACACCAATTATTTATTAAAAAATACAATTAAATAATAACATTATACATAATGTAGTGATATTTTTGTTATGTTTATTGAATTATATTTATCCATCTTATCATTAATAAAATTTTAATCAAATCCATCAGCCATGTTTATGGAGGACTACCACCACGCGAAATGATGTAATTTGTTTTCCAAAACTGATAGAGATATATAATAATAATGGTTCAAATAATGTTTTTATAAGATAATTATGACGTGATATTAATATTTTAAATTAATATATATTTAAATTCCATTTACATTCTTACATTAAGTGAATGATATAGTCGGTCATGCATATGTATGATCTTGGGTATCCACAATGCAATGTGATTTATTTTCCGTTTTCATCATTTTATCATGGTTTTAAAAATCTATCCAATGAATATATATAATATTTAAAACATTAAAAAAATCCTAGATATGATGGAAATATATCATATGAAAAAAGAGGAACACCATTTAAAAAACATGTATATGAAATCTAACTAGCTAAAATATGTAACAATTGTAGTAATGAGATATTATTATCAAATGAATTATCATATGTTATAATAATATCATATATTATATTTTAAATAAATAAATGGTTCAGATATAAATTTATAACCATTTTTAAAACCATTATATAGAATGATAAAACATTACAAACAAAAGGAAAATGTGAGGTAATGTATTTAGTTTTAATTTCAATTCATTGGGTAATATTTTAAATTTATGCACAAATTTATTTTATATGTTGTATACACAATCCATTTTAGATGAAGTATCATTAATCCAATATAATTCATTTTATTTTATGTTTGAATATAAATTATTCCGTCAATGGGGGATATTATTTGAGTGTTACCATGAACTATTATGATTGGTAAATATATTTCCTTTAATTGGGTTTTATTACATCTTAATTTTACTTAATAATCTAATATTATATGTCTAATGTATTTTAAATATTTTATGTTTTGTTTTAAATTTTTATATTTTGATTTCAAATTTATACACATAATATTTTCATTAACTGACCCCAACATTAATGGTATATATTTCTAAGATATTTTATCTTAATTTCTACTATATTAAAACATATTTTGTCTTGTTCACCGATTTATATTTATAATGTATATATACATCCCATTTTATATGTTCTATCATAAATATCATAATATAAATTTTATTTAATGTTTCATTCGATGTTATTTATTCCATGGTGTTTATAATTCAGAAGTTTCCAATATGGTAATGCTTTGTGCTTCAATCTCATTTTTAAACAGAGTTATTATTCATGATTTTAAATTTTAATAAATTCTTGGTTCATTTTATTAAAATTTAAATTAATTTATTATAGTTATTTTAATCATGAAATAATTCTATAATAGTAATCGATTAATCTCATTGTGACATTACATTTTTATAAAAATTATTTATAAGAAAACAATATTTTATTTCACTTTTCTATCAAAAATTATTTTCTCCCATTTCTATATTTTACAAAAAAAATTATTAAAAAATATTTTTGACAATCTCTAATACTTTTTAATACATTTTTACCAATGATGCAGTTTTTAAAAAAATGTTTCAAATGGAATATTCTTTTCATTTTTCAAACCATATACATTTTTATATTTTACAAAAAATGTGAAAGGAATTTTTGATTATGAAATACTTGAAATGAATATAATTTGACCACAAAAATTTAAATACACATCCATTTTATACATAGACATTACAAAATTCTTTGGAACACTTCATTCATTACACAAACATATTCGCAAGGACTATATTATATTACTGTTGTTTGGAAACCTCGATACATAAATAATTTATTCATAACACATCTACTATATATCCCAACTGTTTCTTAATTACTAGATCACTTTTTTACAAATCCAATCTAAAAAATTTATTCATATATTGTGGAATATAAACAATATAAAGGGTGATATCATATTATAAGTAATGGTAAAAAATGTGTTATGTAAGCATAAATATAAGAAAACGATATGAGAATGTGCTCATAAAATAAGAAGATTAAACCATGCATATCAACAATCATAAACAATAAGCATATAATAATTACTGGTAGTTAATACAACATGAATAATATGTGAATGAAGAGAATAATCCATGAAATAAAAATATAGGAATAAGATATGAAATTTTGGTAGGCACATAAATTTTTTAAATAATTTCCATAGTATTTAAGGAATCTCTTCAATAGACATTATAATAGTATGGGGTCACAAATAATAATATATTGGTAGTTGTGGTTTACTCTCATTACCCTCTTTTTATACAAGGTTCACTCCCACTACCATCTTAATAGAAAACCCTTCTACTGAACTAAGTTTACTCCCTGTTCTAGCCATGTTTATCTCATTAGATATAAATCCTTACCCAATTCATTGTGAAATGATATAGGTCCCAAGAACCTCATAATTAAATAATTAAAACATGTCAAAAAAATATTATAAAAATCATATCAACCCCCATTAAATTAAATTGGTATCATAAACTTGTAGTCATATCATAACTTTTGGAAAAGAGAAGGGTTTTATAATTATTTTGTCAGTGTATAACCAATGAAATAAGCTAGTTTCATAAGCTCATAACCCATAGAAAAGAAATTTATTTCATAAAAATATAAATCATTAAAGATAATCTTGTATCATAAATACATAACTCCTGAAAGATAAATGTATTTCATCGAAATATAACTCATGACGAAGAACGAGGTTGGATTAATATATAACCAGTGGACGAGAAAGTGTTTTCCTAGGCTTCATTACATCAAAACATTAACCATTAAAAGAAAAAAAATATGAATTTAAAATTTTGAATGTTTTATAGACAAGATTGTGTAAAACCAATTTATTTCATTATAGTTGAAAAATGATTTTAAAACAACTTTTAGAAAAAATTCTCAAAGAAGTAACCTTTAATTCTTTGAAATATAATTTGTGAAACAGAAGAAATTTTTTAAAATTATTTATTTTAAAATTTCATTTAAAAATAAACTGGATGCTTTGAAAACCATAAAACATTTTTTAAATCCACACTCCTCAGAAATTATATTAAAATATCATTTTCATATTTTTTAACCATTATGTAAGAATAAATCATTTTTTGAATATAGATGTACATGAGGACAGATTTTCATGACAATATTCTCATAATTATATAATATAAAAATGAGTGGGGAAATGGTAATAATACAAGAATATATAATTACTAATAGTATGAAAATAATATCCTTAAGTGATATTGAAATATGGATTATAATATTTCATCAATGAAACTATAGTCATAATCAATCTCGATAAATGATGGGATTATAGTAATAAACTTTTACCACTTGATAACATTGAATAAGACTATAGAAAATGTAATTACAATAAAATTTAAATATCCTAAAATTAAGAAGATTCCTGATAAAAAATGTTAAAAGGTGTTATATACTCCTTTTAAAATAATATAGTTTCATAACATAACATGTTCCTTAAAGGTGGAGAACTAAGACAAAAATTATTCACCAATTTAGTATCTTTTAAACCATAAACCCCCTAAAAGGGAGATCATAAAATGGATTTTTAATTACAAATAAATTTATGTATAAGGATATTACATTACAGTATTTTGATATATATACACCACTCAAATGAAATGGCTGGTCCATATGCAATAAGTCATGCGAAAATAAAATTCATACAAGAAATCCCCATATCTTATGTCTTTAATATCATTTTAGTCTTGTAAAACTCATGTACAATAAATATAATATTATTATGAACATATAAAAAACAATATTCATTTATATAATACATTATATGACATACTTATTAATTTATAATATGTTTTTTAAAAAACCATGTTAATGTAAAGTTTTAGGTAATAACCGCTTTGTTTTTGTCATTTTTTAGATTTGATATATTTTTTCTCCTATTACTTATATAAAGATTTAATAGTTTAAATAATGATAGAAATTTCATAAATGTAATATATACTAATAATGTATGTCATTATAATAATCGAAAAAAGTTGAATTAGAAAAATAAAAACATCATTCATGGAGATGGTAGACCTTACATACACATAAATGCTCATTCCAATATAATATATATATTTTTTATAGCATATATGTGCACTAAAAAACTCTAATATACTCTATGTAAATTATGAATAAATCACATCGCTTTGAAAAGACGGTAGTCCACTTGTCCACAAACAAAGCTATCATATTTACCTAAAATTATAATAATGAATGTATATGTTATATAATATTTAAAAAAAAAAATAAATCATAAATATAATATAAAAAATAAATTCTATCATTGTTTCCATCAATTAATTTTGTAAATGGAAGAACGAACGACATCAGTTCATGATACTGTAGTCTTATATACACATGAATGATGATTGTATGTACCATTTGACGTAACTGTGTATTACCATATGTCAAAATAATAATAAAAGAAATATTAGAATATTTATGATACTAAAAATGATATAAAAAAAAAATAGAAATAATTTAATGGCTTTATGGAATAAATAAAACAAAAATGATTTTTGATGAACATCACCTCTCCTTTGGGTATCTGCTTTTTATTTTCACAAAAGGAATCATTTGGTTGGAATTCTCATAATGTAAAGAATAAATAATTATGTAATGGATGTTGGGAGGATATTTGAATTGATTAAGTCCTAGAAAAGTCAGTTTTAATTCATTAAGAGAATAGAAGAAGTTGTGTCGATTCTTATGAGAGAGGATGTGAACTTTTTTTAATTTCTCCAAAGATTAATTTTTAATTAATAAAATATAAAATAAAATACTACCAAATTTACATTTAATTTATGATAAGATATTGTAAAGTTGTAATATATTAAAAATATATATTTAAATAGGTTTGGTTTTAATTTTAAACCATTTTTTTAATTACCCTTAATTAAATCATTTAAAGTTTAACTATGGAAATAAATTTTTTTATATTAAGAGGATTTGATTATTACTTATAAAGTGTGAATTGGACAATAAATGAAAAATTAAACATATTATATATCATATATTTAAAATTTTTCCATATTAAAATTTTTATTAATAAAAAATAAGTTGATTAAATATTAATTTCATACAATATCATAATTTTCAATCTTAACAGTATCTATTAATTAAATATTAAAAAACTCAATACATAAAGATAAATTCGAAATAAAATCATTTAATACACACAAAACATTCCTTATTAACCTATAATCGTCTTAGATAATCTTATGTAAGTCAAATTATGTTTATTATAATATTTATTATATCATTTAATTTATTGGTTCATTAATTGAATAATTAGTGCATCATCATTATATAAATATTTATGAATATCATTTGTTTAGTGAAATTAAAAAAATTACTAGATTGTATATAACTATTTTATATTCAATAAGAATATATATAGATGATCATATCATCTATTTAAACCCACATTAGAATATTATACTTATTAGATGTTAGAGTATGACATTTTATCATACACATTTATTTTAATAATATCCAAATCATTTTCATGGAAAATAATCCATTAAATAATTAAATTTTAAAAAATAGGTGATAAGGGTAAAATTATCTTCATATAAAAACATTTCCTCATGTTTAAGGTTAGTTTTATATAATATATATATATATATATTATTATTATTATTAAATTTATCCTTAATTACTAGATTTACCATCAACCATGGTAATAATAATTATTGAATTTAATATTCTTATTTTCCATATATATAAGCATCTTAATTAATAAATTTTGAAATTATATTTCCAAAATATAAATATTTTTATCAAAATTATAAACAAAGAATTATTTCTAGTTGACATACAATTAATCTAAATGAAGGTATGATAAAAACATGTTTTTAAAGTGAAAAGTTCATAGAAATTGAAATGTTTTTAGAAAAAAATTCAATGTAAAATTGGTCCTCCATTAAAAGGTGTAATAATTACCCTTTTTAAAAAATATAGATTTTTATTCAAAAAATTGGATTTATTCTTATCAAATACATATTAAATATATTATTTGAGTGTGAAATATTTATTGAATATTTAATGTATAATTATTATTAAATAATCACAAATTATTATTTATTTAATTTATAAAATGATATTATTACATAAAAAATAATTATCTTATAAATGAAATTTGATAATTTTCAAGTATATCTTAGTTTCATTTATAGATAATGGATTTCCAAATTATTCATTTTATATACACGATTAAATGATATTTTTATAATTTATTTGGACTTATTTAAAATTTCTATTACAGCAGTTAGGTGGTAACTATAATTATAGTTTTAAAATAATATTAATAATATACTATAGATTAGTAAAACTAAATCTTGTGTGTAATGCAAGCTATCAAAAGAACATGACATTATTTGTATCCCAAGACAATTTTTTTTTACTATAATGAAATAAAATATATGTGTTGTGTTTTTTGAAACCTCAACTTGGGTGTTCATACAATTAAATAATAGCATGGTGTGTTCATATAACAAAATCCATATTTCGTGTTTTTTGAAATTTAAAATATAGAAAAGGTTAGATAAATTTAAAAAATAAATATTTCATAAAACCTAATGTTGTATCATTATACCCCATTAAAATAAATTTCTCCCTCAAAATTCATCTGTCTTATCAATGTATTAATTCTTTAATTTTCCTTTAGAGAACCCCACATCCAAAAAATGAATAATATAAGTTCATTTTAAAATATAATTTTATAAAAAAAAATGGTTAACTAAGGTAACTCATAATTGGGTTGTCATATTGGATAACATAGTTGGAAAGTGATAACATGGAAATTGAAGATAATTCTAACCGTCGTGTTCCGAGGTGGGGTGATATATAACATGGTTTGGAAAATGTTAACGATAACAAATCCAAAATATGATGAGGATTCAAAATTTCAATGATATCATAAAAAATGATGATAAAAGAGATAAAGATAATTTCAAGACCCTTTTTACTAAGGATGATGGATTTTCATGAGAAGCTATACTTATATGGTTTCAAGATAACATCACTCATTAGCAGATCATGAGATCAAAAAATATAATGATGTGTCATTACATCTATCTTTATCACAAAAAAAAAGGTTATCACATGTTATCCAATATACATAAATCCTCATATGGTTAGATTATACATTAAACTATAAAATATCATTCTTATTTTAAAATAAACCACTCCATTAATGCTTAACTATATAACACTTATAAAGATGAATGAAAAAAATTATAAATAATTTCACTAAATTTATCCAAAATAACGTAACAATAATCCACCATTTATTGAAATTAATTCCTTCTTCATCATATAAAAAATATGTTAATACCTTTATCTTGTGTTCTATTGAAACCTGGTAATTTTCACAATTCCTTAAATAAACTATGTATTATTTCATATTCAAAATATAATAGGATATATTACTTATGTTCGAACATTATGTAACCTTCGTATGAGATAGCATAATCAAAATTTTCAACAAATAAATCATCAGTTCCAAGGTCATTAATATTTTCCAAATTAATTATATATATCTAACATATCATTATCCAACAATACTTATCTCAACAACAGGATTATATTAAATTTCATGTTTACCATAGTCTTGTGTTTCCAGTGAATATCACGTTTCTAATAAATCACATTTCAATGTCTTTATCACCGTTCAACATGTCATTTATAATCCCTAATGAAATAATTACATTGAAAATAATTATATATTTAACGATGCATTAAAAATAATATTGGAATTCCAAAACATATATAATTTAATCAACCAAAATTATTCTTAATCCATTACATTGACTTCATTATCTTAATTTATCCTAGAATATGATATTTGAATCATGTCTTAAGTTTTCTAAACCTCAATATAATCATGTTTTTAATGTAAAATAAACTATTGGAACATCCCAATCCATTCATGTATAATTTTATATTATATTACCCTAAATATTATAACCAATAGTCATACCAATTCTTAGTTCTCGTTGATATATTTTAACATAGGATACCATTTTTTAATTTCTATACATTTCCCATCTAAATCATTAAATTTCGACCTAGTAAATTCTAATTCCCTTTATTTATAATGACCAAAAATCATAGTGTTAGAAACACATATTATAGTGTGGAACCATATTGTATAGTGATAATATTTATAGGATATATAAATCATGACACCTACTTTTAAATCTAAGACACCATAGGCTTATTCATAGAGACATCTAAAGACATATCCTTTGAAAAAACCTTGGTATCTCACTAAATATTTCTCAATTGAGATTCCAAATGGCGAATAATTTATTTATATGATACCATATATAATGACCCAGTATTTTCTCATTTATACATTTAATCTTTTTTAGGATCATTTCATACATTGCAACAGCAAACACCCATATTCCATATTAGATTAGTGACTCTAGAGACATGAAAACACAAACAAACATTTCATAACACATATACTTCTACCACCACCTATATATTCATAACTAGAAACCTTTTGCACATATCAATATTAATAGATTTCTTAATATCCTTGGAAATAGAAAAATAATAAATGGTAACATTAAATACTCAATAAGATTAAAAAGTTAGACATGTAAGCATAAACATGAGAATGAGTATATGGAACTATTATCATAACATTATAAGATAATACCCTCCATAAAAAATATCATAAACATGAATTAGATAAAAGTTGTTGGAACATTATAAGACATAAATCAAAAGTGAATCAAGGTAATAATCCATGAAAGCATAACAAAGGAATATGACATGAATTTTTTATAGACACATAAGAATATAAAATTATTTCCATAGTTGTCAAGGTAATTCTTCCAAGGCCATAATACTACTATGTTTTAACCCCAATACCATTTTTGTAGTAATTTCTACTAATATAACACTTTTACTAGTAAATATCACTCTAAGGACTGTCTTTTCAAGAATAATTCTCTACTAAACCGTGTTCACTTACAGTTCCAACAATGTCTACATCATAAGATATAAATCATTAACCAATCAATGGGAGAGATATAGGTCACCTCATCTCATAATGAATTAATCTTCACATGTTCTAAATGTTCACAAAATTCTTATTATAACCCATGAAATGAAATGTTTATCGTATACTTGTAATTATATCATAACCTATGGAAAGAAACAAAATCATAATCATTTCAACAATGCATAACCCATGAGAAGAAATTATTTTAGTTAGAATATTACCAGGGAAATAGAAATGGGTTTCAAAAGTATATAAAACATGAAATTCAAATGTGTTTTAAAAACATATAACCCATTAATGTGAAATTTATTTCATAAATATTAACCCATGAAAGGGAAATGTGTTTCATAAACATATGACGCATGAATGAGAAACATGTCTTATAAGCATCATCTAATCAAAACATAAACCATTCAAATAAATAACATCAATGGAACTTTAAGATAGTTTCCTATAATTGAATTAGTAATACCAATTTCTATAATATTTCAAGGAAAATTATTTGGAAATATATTTTAAAAACATTTCTGGAGGAAAATATCATTTCTATTTTGAAAAACATTCTTAAAATTGAAAAAAATGAAATAGTTTTCATTGAAAATTGATATGAAAACATATAAATCAACCTATAAAAACATATTGCATTTTTCAAATAATTTTTCTTTGAAAAAGAGCATAAAAATAATTTTATAATCACTTTTTCAGAACAATATTGAATACAAGTTTTTAAATAAAATAAATTTCCAACTATAAAGATAAATGAGTTCATATTTAAAAAAAATTATTAATTAACATAAGTACCAAAGAGTGGAAAAATGCAAATAATACATGAATTTATAATCAATAACTATAGGCTAAAATGGTAAATAATTTTTTTAAAATTATGGATCATAATATATCATCAATGAAACATTAATCAAAAACAATATCAATAAACCATTGGATACATAGAATAAAATCATACCACTTGGAAACATTGAACCATACACCTAATGTTAGAAATTTATATTAGATAACACCTAATGTATCATTAATTTATCTATATTAATAAATCTCTAA
Source organism: Viscum album (assembly GCA_963277665.1). Lineage (NCBI taxonomy): Eukaryota > Viridiplantae > Streptophyta > Magnoliopsida > Santalales > Viscaceae > Viscum > Viscum album. The sequence goes on from OY728131.1 coordinate 66,689,974, forward strand.
TTAAATGTTCATTATATACTCCTCATAAAACAATATAGGTTCATAAGATAACACATTCCTCAATGAAGGGAAATTGAGAAAAGATTACCTTTCTGATTTGGTAATGTTTGAACCTTAAATATCATGAAAGAGATATAATAAAATAGATATGTAAATAACCATAAATTTAAGGATAAGGATCACATATAATATTCATGGTATGTATATAAAACTCTCTGAGGAAATGACTGTTGCATGTCTCATAAGTATCAAACAAATTAATGTGAGACTAGAAAACTTCATACCTTATGTGTTGAATCCCATCATACTATTGAAAACATCCTATATTATGAATATACGAATATTAAAAATATATATAACAAAAATTTTCATTTATATAAACCATATATGATTTCTCTATGTCTTTATATTAACTATTTTTTAGCATTTCCACATTAATGTTACGTTTTGGATAATAAACCCTTTGTTTTTCACACATATATCGATTTACTATATTTTTACTATTAATTGTGTAATTATATCATCATTACCTATATCATATACTTGAAATAAATATTATACATAGTAAATATAAATTAATTTATAATAATCAGTAAAATATATAATAATAAAATGAAATGCACTATTCATAGAGATGGTAGGTCGTGCGTACGCGGGAACATTGTTTCCATTTTATTATTTTATTCAATGAAACTATAAATATTAATTATATAAAATATCATTACAGTTGAATTATTATTTCATATATATAATAAATTTTGAATAAACCCAACCTTACTACATTCTATGTAACGTGTGAACGAATCACATCACTTTAAGTAGGCGGTAGTCCACACATCTGCAAACCAACCTATCTAATTTATATAATATGGAAAGTATGGCGGTAAATATTATATAATAAATAATAAATAATAAATAAAATAATAATATCATATATATCATATAAAAATATAAATATAATCATTTTTACTGATCGTTCAAGTTAGAATTGGAAAAATGAAAGACATCAGTTCGCGAAGTCGTAGTCTTCCATTGACCTGAATGATGATTTCGTATCAAATTTTATGGAAGTTTGTTTCAGTGTGTGGTCAAACTATTATATAAGAATTTTTATAATAATATAGGATACATAAGTTAATATATAAACAATAAATAAAAATAATTTAATTTTTTAATTATGGAATAATACAAAATTTTTCTTTCTTGAACGTTACCTCTACATTTGTTATCTCTTATTGATTTTCACAAAAGGACTGCACTGGTTGTCTCTATTACAAATATATGGATTATAGGATTAATGGAAGTTCTAAGGTTGATATTTGTAAATATTTTTCCCCAACTATTATTTGTTTTTAACATTGATGAAAAGTAAAAAATATGTCCCATTTTATAAGAGATGGGAGGTGTACATTTGGAAATTTAAAAAAGATTAAATGATGATAAAGTAAACCATAATTTAAATACCTCAAAATTTAGATTAATTTAATGATAATATATTTTAATGATATAATATAATCCTAAAATTAACTTCATATATGTTTTGGTTTTCTTTTAAACATTATCCTTTTGATTAACCACTAATGAACACATTTTAGTATAAACTATGGAAAATAATTTTTTATATTTATATGATGTAATTTTTACTTATAAAGTGAAAATTGGGCCCTAAATTCAAAAATAATGGTATTTTATACCATATAAAATCCCCTTTTATTATTTAATATTTTTTTAATTATAAATAATTTAATATATTACTATTTTCATAAAATATCATAAGTGTCAATTTTGAAACTAATAATTAAATTGACATTATGAAAATAAATATATCCTTATAAAATTAAAATAAATCATTAAATTCCCCCAGAAAATAACATAATATTATTGAAATTTCTTGGGTAACATTAATTAATATAATTTATTTTTCATTTAATATCTATAATACCTATTAATATATTGATTCATTAATTGAGTAATTACTACATCATCATTTTAAATTATTTATAAAAATTATATTATCACTAAAATTTTAAAAAAGTACCATGATTTATATAAATATTTAATCTCTCAAAATAATATATATAGTAAATAATATCATCTATTTTACAGCATATTAAAAATATTATACATTTTAAGGGAATTAGTTTGACAATTTTTCATTCTCTTTGATTTTTTTATACTCAAGTATTTTTCTGGTAAAATGGTCAATAAAGTAGTTATTTATAGAACCATGGGTGGTATGGGTCTAATGAACTTATTCCAATTACATTTGGGAATGTTTTGGGGTAGTTTTCTAATATTTATAATATCGTTTTTACCCTTAATTACTTAATTTACCCTTATCCATGGTACTAAAAATTATTATGTTAATATTCATATTGTCCAAAAATAAAAATTACATAAATAATAAATTATCATGTCTAACTCCAATTATTTAATCAATTTTTCACATTTCACAACACTTAATTTAACAAATTTAATTTAAAATTATTCTAATTAATGGAATGAGAAAATGAGTTTTTAATGTGAAACAATACAAATATTTGAAGTGTTTTTATATCCATTTCAAAAGTGAAATTGGCCAAAATGACTTAAATTGGATTATTTGATCTACAATTATACTAATTAAACTTTAAAACCAATTTAAATATTTATTTAATTATATAATATGTTACTAAAAAAGTAATTTTCAATTCAAATCATGATGTTTTTTAAAAAAATTAATCAAATCACAAAACTTACCAAAAAAATTTATATAAAGAAAATATTGATATCCCTATTTCATATAAGAGTTATATTTTATCATATTAAAAATATTAAATCTTTAAAATTTATATTGAAAATGTGCTTTCATTATATGGTTTTAAAAATACCAATTTGAAAAAAGGACTTTTTATATATAAATAATTGAATTTATTCTTATCATTTATATGTAAAATCTATTAAAAAAAATGCAAAATATTTTATTGAATATTTTTTATAGAATGTTTATTTAAAAATTTTCCAAAATTGGTTTGCATAATTTATAAACTATTGTTTTTATATATATAAAACATTTCCATTAAAAATAAATTTTATTATTTTTAAATATTTTATACATTAATTTCTATAAAATTGATAACCAATAGATTCATTTTCTATACATATTTAAACAAAAAACTATTAATTTAGTAAATATTACTTTTAATTTATAATATAATGGAATTGTGGTATTTATAATAATATTTTAATAATAATATTAATTGTATATTTTAGTATTGAAAATTTAGTCTTGTGTGTAATGTAAGATATAAAAATAAATATCCCTTGTGTGTTATATAAGTCAAACATAGTATTTTGTATAATATGATCTAATAAATGTGTTGTTTGTAGTGAAACCTCAACATGGTGTTGCATATAAAAAATAATCACTTTGTTCTTTCATATGAAAAAAGGAATATTCATTTATGGGATAAATGCAAAATATCAAAAAGGATAAATTATTTCAAAAAAAAATTCCATACAAGATCTCAGGGTGTTGCATTCTATAGTTTTAAATTTAATTTCACCCCAAAAATTATTCCAGGTTATCAATTATTTAATATTCTAATATATTATTTCTAGAAACCTTAATTTTAAAAATAAATACTAAAAATTAATTTTAAAAGCGATATTTAGAAACATAATGGTTATCCAATGTAACTCAAAACATGGTTTCCTCATAGAATAATGTAGGTGGTAATTAAAAACATTGAAATAGATGAGAAATAAAACTATCAAGATTTGATAGAGAGTGATCTATAACCTGGGTAAGAGAAAATAAGGACCGCAAATCCATAACCCTAGAGGCTTAAAAAATTCATTATATTCATCAATAATGATAGTAATAGGAAAAAAATTTATTTCGAGATCCATTTTACTGATGTTGATTAATTTTATATAGAATATAAGCTTACATGGTTTTAGGAAAATATCACCCGTATTAATTTTTCATAAATGTATAGTTCATATATTATTCTAATAAATGAAGATGATTTTTTCGTTCATGAAGAATTAAAAATTCATGATATCCATAAATAGAATGGCATGTCATTCAATCAATCTTTATAACAACCACAAGGTTAGAACATGTTATCCAATATTCATAAATCCACATATGGAAATTTAATAATTTAGTCTCCAAAAACTCATATAATTTTAATCATAAATTATTCCATAAATAGATTACCTTATAAAACTTCCAAAAGATTAAATTCAAAAAATCAATAAATAAGGTAACTAAATTTCCCAAAACATCTTGAAATTGATCTCCCCTATAACCTAATGTTTCTCTAATTTGTCACATATTGAACATGTGGATACCTTCATCATTTATTATCTTCAAACATTATAATTACCATAAATAACTATTATAATTATGAATTATTTTATATTCTAGAGGCTTTTGGATATTTTCCTTCTGTCCAAAAATTTCACGAACTACATCTGTGATTGCATAAACCACTGTTTCCACAAATCCTTAATCAGGATTAAGATATTCTTTACTTTCTAGTTTCCTAATTCATATCCAAAATATATTTATTCAAAAATCTTTATATAAACCTTATAAAAATAATAAGAGTTATTTTTCCCATAATATTATGTATCCTATTAACATCACCTTGCCATTAAATAAATTTTTTATTTCATCAGCACAAATCATTATGCCCTTTTCAATCCGTAATTAAAATCTTGTAGTTAAAAACTTATATATTTCATGATTTTTTTAGTTTAATATTTTAATTCCACAACATATATACGTCAATAATCATAATTTATTCTTAAACTATTAATCAAGAATCATCATATTATTATTTACAAGATTATAAAATATGAATAATTTAATATTGTTCCTCATCTTCAATATAATAATGCTTTTAATGTAAAAAATTCTATTAGAACATCCCATACCATTCCCATTTTATATATGGTCTCTTTAAAACAATTAGTTTAACAAATACTTATATATACTTCCTAATTTTCTTTAACATATTTCTACTTAGGACATCGATTAATATAATTCCTATACTATCCACATCAATATATATATATATTAAACTATTTCCTTCTATTTCTTTTAATTGACTATGAACATCATCAATAGTGTTAGAAACACATATCATATCATCAAACAACATATTCATGTCAAAATAGACATAGGATACCTAAATCCCTGAACCTACATTTAAAAATATGAGACCTTATGGTCATCCTTATAGAAATACGAATATATAACCTTTAAAATATCCATATGTATCTCTATAAATATTTATCATCAGAGATTCCAAATGTTAACTAAACTATTTCATTAATACCAACTATAACAAGACATTATTATCATATAGGTAAAGTATATAATTTTTTAGAACATTTCATATAATAAAAAAACATTCACCCAAATACCATATTACATTAATGCCTTTGGAAACATGTAAACATAAAAAATTTGTTCCTAACACATTTATATCTGTTATAAACTATTTCCTCATTAATAGAACCGTTCTTGATATATCAAAATTAATATCTTTTTTCATATATTTGGGAATATAAAAAAATAATGGGTGATCTCAAATGCACAATAAATGTTTTTAAGGGAGATGTTTAAGTATAAACTGAGAGTAAGAGTACGATAATGTGATCATAACAATAGAAGATAAAACCCTACATATAAATGATCATGAAATTTGTTCATATAATAAATTTTTCACTTCATATGAAATAAATCAAAAGTGAATCAATAATATCAGAACCCATGAAATGAAATTGGTATTATAAAAATGTAATCACATGATAACCTATGGAAAATTGATAAGTTTTATAATATCTTCATCAAATCATAACCAATGGAAAGAAGTGGGTTTGATAAAAATGTATCATGTGAAATAAAAATGGGTTTCATGAAATTATAAACAATGAAATATATATTATTTTTCTAAACATATAACACATGGTTGAGAAATGGGGTTCATAAACATATAAACCGTGAGAGAGAATAAAGTTTCATTAAGGTAAAACCTATAAATGAGAAATGGGTTTCATAACCTTCATTCCCTCAATACATAAAAAATTAAAAGAATATATGTTCATGGAAATTTTGTATCATTTAATAGAATGATATGAGTGAAACCAAAGGTTTAATTCAATAGGGAAAATAATTTGAATTATATATTTTATATTAAATTTTTGATGAAATAATATTTTCAACATTGAAGAATGTTTTTTAAAACATAAAACATTTTAAAAAAAGTCATTTCATTGTAAATTTATTTAAAAACCTTAAATTAATATCAGAAAACCCATAAAAAATTATTGAAATACATTTTCATTGATATTGGAATTTATATATCATTTTTATGACAAAATTAATTTTTTTTAAAATCCTCATGTTTGAATATAAAATATTTCCTACCAAACGGTGAAATGTGGTCAGATTTTTATAAAAAAATGTTCTTATATATATTATGTAAAAAAGTGTATAAAATGGTAAAAATAAATGAATATATTATTAATATCTATATAAAATGTAATTTCATGAGTTTTCCTAAAATTTATATCATAATATTTGATCAATGAATACAAAATTATAAATAATCCAGATGCATGATGAGATTAATAAAATAAAACATACCAATTGGTAATTTGTAATAATATTACCCATGTAATAAAAAGAAATTAAATGAACGTTAAAATATATTTAAAATTATTATATTAATGATACAACATTTAAAAGGGTACTATATGAACCTCATAAAATAATATAGTTGCACTACATAACGTGTGACTCAAAGAAGGAATATCCAGACCATATTACCATACCAATTTGGTGATTTTTGAACCATAAAACCCATGAAAGTATGATCATAAAATGAATATTTAAATGAAAATTAATTTAAGTATAACTATAATTTCATACATTCATGGTCACTATATACGGCTTAAAAAAGAAACAAGTTGTGAATATGGCATAAGTCTCGTAGAAATGATAGTGAGACTAGAAATCCCATAACTGTATGTTGTGACAGTCATTGTAGTCATGAAAATCTCGTGTATAATTAATATATGTTCAATATAAATCAATCAGAAAACCATTTTAATTTACATCATACCATATATTATTTACATAAGACAATATATTACATTTTTATTTATAGTTCCATGTCAAAATTATGTTTAGGGTAATAACCGCATTGTTTTTTGCATGTTTTTTGAATAAAATTATTTTTTATTCGTAATTATATAATGAGTTGTCAATTTATATAATGATTAACATGAAATAAATATCATATAAAGTGACTATATATGTTGTTATAATAATAAAGATAATATTGAATTAGAAAATGAAATACATGGTTCATGGAGATGTTAGGTCGTATATACGCATGAATGTTGTTTCCATTTTCTTGTGGTATTGAAAGAAAGATTTTAAATTAAGTATATAATACCATATAATTATAATTATTATATAATTTATATCATATAAATTCACTAAACCCATTTTTAATACATTCCATATCATTTGTGAAAGGATCACATCCCTTTGAGGAGGCAGTAGTCCACACGTCCACAAATGTTGTTATCATATTTACAGAAAATGTATATCAAGAATGTATGTGTAATATAATAATTTAATAAGAATAAATAAATATGAAATATCAAATATATAATATAAAAATATAAATTAAATCATTATTATGAACCTTGAAAGGGGGGATGGAAGAATGAACCATATCAGTTCCGGAAGCTGTAGTCTGTCGTACACATGAGTGATGATTGTGAATGCCTTTTGATGGAAGTGTGTGGAGGAGTGTAGTAAAAACCCTTAATATTAAATAATATAATAATATATAGTATACTTATTTTATTGTATAAAAGGAAAAAGAAATTATTGTGATTAAGGAAGGAATAAAACAATGCGTTCATTGTTAAATGTTACATATTCTTTATGTATCTCATTATGATATGAAAAAAAGACTCAGTTGGTTGGATTTATTACTAAGAAAATTTTTATAAGATAAAGGAAGGGTTTTTAGTATATTTTGATAGATTTATTCTGAATATAATAGGTTTGGAAGTGTGGATTAATGACAAGAAGAGGATCCCTTTTATAATAGAGGCGAGTTGCACTTTTTGAATTTCTTACAAGATAAAATTATAACAAATTAAATATAATTTAAAATAAATATAAATAAAAAATTATTATAAGTTAATATACTATAAATTTTTAATATAATTAATAAATTTATTTTACTAATGTTTTTGTGTTATTTTAATCGTTATCATTTTGATTAAATCTTAATAACTCATTTCTATTATAATTACACTAACCAATTCATCAATTTTGTGAGGATGAAATTTTAAAATTTAATGTCTAAGTTGGGCCATAAATGGAAAAATTATTATATTTGATAACATTTATCATCAAGTTTTTCATTATTTAATACCTTTTATGATTTTAAATTATGTAATAACATTTTATTTTTTATAAAATAGAATAAGGTTCAATTTTGATACTATTCATTACTTTGACTATACAAATCTCAATAAATTAAGATAAATTCTAACCAAATAATTAAATAAGACCCTATAATGTCATATTAATCTATATAATTCACCTATAATCTTTATTTATTCTGATTTTAATTCTTTCAATTTTTTTAATTTCATTTAATTGATTATTTCATAAATTTAAAATTACGGCATTATCATTGTGTAATTATTCATGAAAATGATTCGAACTCTAATATTAAAAAATAAAATTACATGATTTAGATAATTTTTTTTATATTTTATAATAATATATAGAGTGATACAATCATTAATTATACCAATGTTAAAAATATTATACTTATTAATGGTAAGGTCATAACATTTTTCCACTCCCTTTTGGTTTTAAATAATCTAACTAATTTTCATGTAAATATGTACATTAAATAATTAAATTTCTATAAATAGTCATTACTAGTAGAATAAAATTCATCTAATAAAATTTTTTCATGTTTTAGGGTAGTTTTATAGTATTTTTAAATTTGATTTTCCTTTATGTACCTAATTAATCAATAGTCTTGGTAATTAAAATTAGTAAAGTTACTATTCATATAATCCATAAATAAAATAAACATAATTACTAAATATGGACCTTATTATTAAAAACATGGAATCCATTTTAAACAATTTTGAACACAAAATTTTCTAAAATTATTTTTAACATTAATGTTGTTTATGGAATGATAAAACAGAGTTTTAAAGTAAATATGTCCAAAAGATTGAAATGTTATTACATCCATATTCCCTATAAAAAATCATTTCAATTACCTATATGGGATTAATTAATATAAAAATTTTCTTAATTATACTTTCAACCTATTTATAAACATGTTTTAATTATATCAATAAATTAGATGAAGGCAGTTTTCAATTAAAAATGTGTATTTTTTCACTATTCATCAAAATAAGACACTTATCAGAAAAATGCCAAAAAGTTATCCAATGTAAATTATAATATCCCAATTTAAATTAATAAGTCTATTTTTCATATAATAATTATAAATTTGTCAAATATTATATTTAATATGTGATAATCATTAAAAGGTACCAATATCATCCTTTTGAATAATAAATATTTTCATTCATATAATATGATTTAGTATTATCTGATGCCTATAAAAGCTATAGTATGTGTGTAAAAAAATTGGACTGAGTATTTCATATATATATATATATATTTAAAATCACTTATAGTTGTTTTTTTAATTCATAAAATGTTGTTTATACAAAGAAAATTAATATTCTTAAAATTTTATTTCATTGTTTTCAAATACTAAATCCTTTAATTTCGGGCTAATAACCGGCCAAATGATTAATTTTATATAAATGTTTATGTAATAACATAATATTTTAGCCAATAATCGTTTACCTTTTCATTCCAATCGCTTGGTGTTAACTATAATCAAATTTTAATATAAATATTAATAATATATTTTAGTTTGGTAAAACATTGTATTGTGTGTAAGAGAATATATTAAAAGAACACAACACTATATGTAATAAAAGAAAATCATATTTTTGAATTTAAATAATATAATAAAATAGTTTATTTCTTTCAAAAAGTAATTTATGTTTCATACAATGCAACAATAATTGGCTCTTTCATATCACACATGCTATATTTTGTGTTTTGTGAAAAGAAAATTATCGAAAAGATTAAATGAATTTAAAAAATGATTCAAAAAATCTCGTTGGGTTACAATCATCACAACACATTACATTTAATCATCCATTACATGTTTCCTTGGTGACATTCCTTGAAAATATTCTTCCTAATACTATTGAATTTGTTTTTTTTAAAAAGTTACATTCAATATAAAACGTGTCTTTTCCTCTGAAATGATTTAAATGATATTTTAATGGATTTTCTATTAATTAATGACAACAAACATTTATATTTCACTTACCTTTATGGGGATATATTGTAGTAATAATATCTTTATTATTTATATGGATGGTTTATGATATGTTTAACAAGGGATGATATTTAGATTATGTTTCATGATTAAATTTTTAATCATTTACATCCCCATCAAATATTAAATTTATTCTGGTAATTGGATATTATATATCCCCTAGATATACATAATATTTATCAAGCATATTTTTATTTCAAAATATCTGTATAAATCATACATAAGATTTTTTATGTTGAATGTTATTTTATTGATTAGGAAAATATTGATATTTCATAGTGATTATTCAATACATTCAATTATTGATATGACATATAGTTCATGAGTTAAGTCTATCATTTATATATATGAGGAATAAATTTAAAATTATTATGGTTGGGGCTCATAGTTATATATTCCCAATACGAATAGATATTCAAATGAGGTGAATATATGACTTAGTATTAAATTATCCTTTGAGGTATACACAACCATCAATAAAACAATTATGGTAGATTGTCTTCACGATATGATATCATGATTCCTGGGGCATGACATTAAATACTAAGAATTTATTTCATTTAGAATCCAATATCGATATTCCATTACATAAAACAATTTATTTTATGTGTGGATTAGCTAATAGATCAGGTGATTATTTATATGGAATTATTTTATCAGCATTGGTCTCTTCTATAATATTCTTCATGATCACATAATTCATAAATTTCATGCATTATTTTTTATTTAACATTCCATATTTATTATACCATATATAATAATTTGATTCTTGTCATTTACTCAATGGAATGTATTTTAATTTATTTACCTTGACATATTGATTATTACTTGTTGATTTTTGATGTCATTCACTATACATAACCCATACCGAGCATATCAGATCACCGTTATTTTGTTTTATTTCCCAATAGTTTGAAGATGTAATATTTAAATGAGTTTAAGGGTATATAATTTTTCCATTAATTATATTATATTTTATGTTTTGAAGTGTAATTTTAGATTAATGTATGTTTCTTTTTTTCTAGGAATTATAAATTATTCCACCCTTTAGGTGGAGAAACATAGTGTCTTTAATTAATGTAATAAAGTAACCAATTGCTTTTGGATACTAGATTCATAGTATTTAATGTTAATATTAGGTATTTTTTAGTAGAACCCACATGAACATTAATTTGAAAAAAAATTATTAGATTGCATGACCATTTTATACACATTATTGATAAATATTGAAAAAACCCTTATGTTTTTGTAAGGTATATATTATGTTGTTTTCCAATCAATACAACAATATATGGATACTAAAATTTAATTTTGTTCTAATGCAATTAATTTTAGGTGTAATAAATTTGAATATTGTTCAATTATATTTGACTAGATCATTAAATTATATATGACAATGGGCAATATAATGCACTGGGTTTGACACTCATAGGGTATATTACTTGTATTATTAACATTTTCATTAAAAAAATTAATAAGGAATACAATTTATTATGATAATGAATTATCTATGATAAAACACCGTGTATAATATTTATAATTATTTTACAATATTTAGCAATAAAATTAATTTTTATATGGTTGTACACTATGATATGTTTTGTACGTGCTATTTGTTTTTGGTATTATTAAATGGCTCGAACCTGAAGGAATATTTTTAATATTGAGTATTAAGGAAAATTTATTGATTATGAGAATAAATATTGGTTGGTAAATATGTTGAAAGATATCATAAGTATTACTAATTAGTTATCATGATATATGATTAAAAACCAACACTGTAACCATCACATAGAGCCACCAATATAGAGAATAATGGAAACCGCTAAGAGTTTGAGTGTTGGAGAACACAGAAAAAATAATGAATAATTTTCATCATTTCAGATATATTGATTGAGAATCCTAGGTCAATCTATCAAATGAACAACAATAGGTTTAAAATAATGGAATTTAGAAACAACTTTATTTCAAGAAGTGATGAATTCAATTGAGATAAATAAATTATATCCTAGATGTCAAATTATATCTTGTTATTTTAAATATGGGGACGATTGGCATTATATTAGTTAACTTTTTATGTTAAACTTTAACTCCTAGATAATGAATGGAAAAATTATTATGTAAAAGTACATACATATCTGCATTTTTATATTCAATAATTATATTGTATATGTTTTTAAATATTGTTGTTTTTGTTAGGAAAATAAATAATCTCTTATGGAATATATATTTTATCTAATCATATATATCATCATGTAATTTTACCAAAAAAATTATCGACGAAATCATGAGTTTGTTGTTTAAAGTTAACCATTATATTAATGTCTTAAATGTCCCTTTTGAGACTTTTTAAATATTTGTTAATTGAGATCATAGGTATTTTGTTAGGTATTTATTAAAACACGACCCATTGGGTTAGAGTATATTTTAATAAAAAATATATATCTAATAATAAATTTGCATTTTGTAGACATAATATTGTATGTATTGTAGATGATTTTGGTTTATAATATCTTTGATGTTTTTGTAATTATGGGTAATAATAATTTGGTATAATTATAGGATTTTTAATGATATTGTTTTGTAAAATGGGACACCCTCATTCCCTATGAAAACAAGTCAAATCCTACGAGGCAGTAGGCCTCTCACCACAACCATTGGTTGATGAGGTTGAAATTACAATAAGATGAATATTTGTTTTTCTATTAGATATATATTTTTTTTAAATACTATTATGGAAAAATATTATGTATTTTTTTAAAAAAATATATGATCAAAATAATAATTTTATGATAAATAATGATAATTTGGAAAATGTTTTATTTTTTTGAGTTATATATAACTATTAGGTTTAATATAACGATTAATTTTTTGAAGAAAACTATTAAATTTTCAATGATATATTCCAAAATTCATTAGATATCCATTAAAGTGAAATCATTCATTATATATCTAAAAATTGAGGTTAATAGATAGGTCGGGTTACTTATCTTTTGAGTAGTCTATGTTAATCCTTTGGTGTAAATATTTATGTAATTTTTTTATTTATGAATATCAATTATAATATTATTATCATAAGTTATTTATAGAATTTTAGATTTTGTTAATATTAAATTATAGTAGAAAAAAATTAATATTATTTTAGTAAACTTATCATCCATTAAAATTTAATTCTAGTCCTTGAAGCATAAAAAATATGATTAGGTTATTATTTTATTCGAGTGGTATATGAGGTTGGAATTTATCGAAGAGAAACAAAATTATGATATATCACATATAAAATGAAAATATATAAAGTAGTTTTTTTCATTTTATTATTAGTTGAAAAAGAAATAGAATTTCTAAATTCTAGGAAAAGAGGCTACAAATAAAAATTTATCCTATTAGATTCAAACCTAAGAATAAATGGGCATTTAACTCACCATAAAATTATGGTTTTGTAGTCATTAACATTGTCTTGATAATTAAATTTATTGTGATCATTAATCACTATAACACTCCATAATTATTTACTTTTATCTTTTATGTAAATTCGTTTCACTTACCACCAATGTTATCATATCAGAAATCGTATTTATGTTTTCTCCAAGATTACCATAATATTTCTATCTCCACCTTTTAGGAGGCTATTGTATTAACACTTAAATGATGCTGGTTTTCAAAAAAATGAATTATCATATATAAAATCCATGATTCCTAATTTAAATTTCATATAGGGGGTATAATTTACTGAGGTTTCAGAGAATTTAACACTTCAAGATTTCAAAAGATTAACATTGTGTTTTAGATCATAAAAAACATGTATCATTGACCTCAAACGACCAATGAAATATATTTTAAAATTGGATGTTATTAAAAATCGAATGAATTGGTAGGTATGAAATGGTCTAAAAAATTTATAATTCATATAATATTCTATACCAATGATAAATTATTCATAATTATCCCAGAATTTATAGTAAATTAAAATTATTCTTAAAAATTTATATTAATCCAAAATTATTCTTATAGCTCTATCTGAGAAAATAATATAGTTTCATATTTTATTATTATAGAAAATATATTCCATGAAATTAACTTAATTAATGAAATAATAATATCAGAATTATCATAGAGTCAATTTTTTTCTTTTTACCAAAATAATTATTTTTTAATGAATATTAAAAAATACTAATTTTTTAAACACGGTAATTCATTTCAACAAGTTAATAAACTATAAAGTCTTGTTACTTTTTAAAATTTATTAAAAAGTCAAATATTTTATCCTTAATCTTATTTTGTCTAATTAATTATTTTTTTATCAAATTTATACTATATTATAGGCAAATTATATATTTATTCTTACAAATAATATTTTTTATAAAACTATTTTTATGATCATAATGTTTCATGAAATAAGTTAATTAAAATAGCGAATAATAATGAAATATTTAAATAAAATATATAGATTATTTATCGAAAAAAATTAATTTAAATCCGTTTAATTATGTTTACTAGTCATGAATTTAATATAAGTTCATCTTATAATTAAAGAATATATGTCATGAAAACCTATTTTTTGACATGATTTGTGAGTTCATATATAAATTAAAATTTTCTCCCAGTATGAATTTAATATCATAAAAATGATTCAATATTGGGAATAATAATAAACAATTTTATATAATAATATAAACTTAATTTTTTAATAATGATTAGTAAAGACCTAAAGGTTTACTTACCTCGATTAAGGTTAAAACACGGTTTTTTGTGTAACATGTGCTTTTGTTAAAATAAATTTTCATTACAAGTGGAACTTTTATTGAATAAATTGGTTTTAAAATTGATGATTATTAGGCCCAAATTATATTATAATCCACATATTATTTACTTCTTATTGTATAAATTAACTAGGTTAAAAATACTAATTACCATGATGAAAAATAAAATGATAAATGTTTGTAAACATATGGGATATAGAGTAACCAATTTATAACATGATTATTTTTCATACGGGAGGTTTTATCCACAATTAATTACCTTGGATTCATTATTTCTCATGTTCTTATCCAGATAGAGTGAGATTGACATCCCATTATTGAATAGTTTTGGGTATTTTCAAAAAATGAAACTCAAACTCAATTATAATAGGGCACCCCCTCCCCCATCACATAGTAACACCTCTTAAGCCATTCTTCTCAGTGACAACCAAAAAAAATTATCCAAAATACATATACACATTATATATCTAAGTGAATTTCTAAATAATATTCATAGGGTATTAAATTATAGATCTAAATGATGTTTTTTATAGTGAAGTTAGTCGATTTCACTCGGGCACTACTTTTTATGTATTCTTTACTTTCCTTCCATTATGACATAATAATTAACATTTACTGACACAATTATCTTACTGTTACTAAAATTTTGTTATTTTTATTTTATAATTATTATCAATCTCCTCCTCCATCTAATGGGAAATAAATCCTTCTAGCATTCATATGGAGGACTCCTATATAATGAACGAATGAAATTTTATCCCATTATCAACACATATGGATGGAAAGGAAAATCAATATCATGAATATATATGATAAATATAAAATGATAGTAGTTATTTAAAATTCATATATCATCTACTTATTTTCAATTTCACCCATTAATGGAATGATAACATCTACCATTCATTCATGTCTCCTACTCTCC
Source organism: Viscum album (assembly GCA_963277665.1). Classification (NCBI taxonomy): domain Eukaryota; kingdom Viridiplantae; phylum Streptophyta; class Magnoliopsida; order Santalales; family Viscaceae; genus Viscum; species Viscum album. Next base: position 66,706,134 of record OY728131.1, read on the forward strand.
CTAAAATGCAATTCAATTCATTTTCCATGCCCAACATTAAATAATGGATTTGAAAATGAATCCATTGAATAAATATTATATTTAAAATATTAATATCATCATATATATTATGGATCTATATCCAATGAAAATTAACAAGAAATTTCATCACAAAATATACATGAAAAAATGATGTAGTTATCAACCAAATTAATCATAAAAATGAATTGTTAATAACAAATGTGTGACATTATATTATAATAATATCATAAATTACAATATCAATTATTATATTTTCAAATATATATTAATAAAAATTTAAAATCCATTATAAATTTTTTTAATCCATGAATAAATAATTGAAAATATAACATAAGGGATTAGATCTCAATTTTCTTTTGTTGAATAACATTTTAATATTATTAGAAATTTTATTTATATCATCTATAGAATTCCCCTTCTATATGTAAAATGCAGAACCCTTTATATTTCATTGAATTTTATGTCTCAAAATTTATTAGTTCCACCAAGTGGATTTCTTTTAAATTTACCAAGTTGTAATATACTTGATAACTCAATTATTTTTCCATGGGTTATATTACAAATTCATTGCCCTTGAAATTATATGGTTATGTGTGTAATGTCTTCTGATTATGTAAGGTTGTATTCTCACCTTTTATGGGGATTTATATTATATAAAAACAATATTTTCATTAATTTATCCCCAAAAATATTTTATTATTATTGAATGATGTTTTTTCTCAAAATCCACTCCATTTACACATATTTGGTATTGTAAACCAATGTAGATTCACTTATTTTAGAATCCCAACCCTTTATTTGTGTATTTTATATATATAAGTTCCAATGTTATGTGTGGGATGTTTTGGAATAATTTTAACATTTTTTGGGTTTTTGTATAGGTGAATAGTTTGACCGTAATTAGTAGGAATAAATATAGATCTTATGTGAATCTATGGAAAGGAAACTATGAGCTCTAGGTAGGCACAAGGATTGGAACATGATTTGATAAAACCATTAATATATCCATTATAGACCATATGAAGTGAAGAATAGGTGTGTAACCTGGTTGGTTCCGGGTTTGTATAAATGTCTGAGTCATCTATGTGAGGGGTGATGGGTGGTAGTTGTTGGTGCACTATTTTCACATGGATTCCCTAAAAGTGACCCCTATCCATGAATAGTAAAAACGAGATCCAAATATTTTGGAACTAATTCTTGTATTTTATTTAATGTTTTTTTGAAATAAAACATAATATGATTTTCTCTCCTCCCAAATTCCATAGATACCCTCCCCATTTATCATGAAGTAATACTTTGGGGATTATTTGTTCATTGGAGGCAAAATTCTATTTTATGTGTATTTTATTTGTTATTTTTCATATATATTATCTTTTTTACTCTATTGAAATCATAGATTTATACCTTTGGTAATCGATATATGTTTTTATACTAATAATAATGCACTATGACTATTTTGTTTATATAGAACAAGATGTAGGGAAATATTTCCATTTTTGAACCTGGTTTGTTAAAGAGTTCTTATTTTTCTTCATTTTGTCCTATGTTTCAAAGGTAGGTCAATTCACTATTTTCTCTTTTTCATTGAAATAGAATGCATGATTTTGAATTGGTCGAATTTATTTAATTTAATTGTTTGATTTTTGTGAAACAATTGATAGAAAACCTATTTAGTGATGGTTTGATATATTCAAGGAAGTATTTGTTTAGGGATAGAGAAATTGGTTACATAATTTTAAAATTATGATTTTAGAATGATTAATTTAAAATGATTTTCTAATTATTATTCATTGAACGATATTTATGGAATTTCTTTCCATAAAAGGTGTTGTTTTATATAAATGGGTATACATGATTTCAGAATAATGTTTGGGAATTGATTGGAATGGGATGGATAATGGTCATGAAGTACCGCCAACAAAACAATGGGTTATGCCTGTAATGTTCATCAATCAATTGTAACAACAAGAATTTGTGTGTTTGTGACTATATTTTGGTTATGTGTGGATTGAAATGGTTAATTCCAAATTTTTTGTGAAATGGATTAAAGGAATTATTTAATTTCATTCCATTGAAATAATTTTGGTTCGAAAAACTATTTTCGTATGGAACCTATTTTATGCATTCAGGTCAGAAAATAAAGATGTTTTTAATATTATTAATGTAAACTGATTTATATAAATGTTATTACATAGTTTATCCTAATATCATGATTCATGATGTCAGTTGGGAAAACTTATTGTGTTTCATACACATCCCTTGTTTTTTTAATTTTGTGATCTTGTAAATATTGTATTCTAAGAAATTTTTAATTTCGATGTATATCATTTCATTACTGATCCATCATAATACCCTATGAATGGCTTGTGGAGTTGGAGGATTGATCATTTTGTAAGAAGTGAAGTTTATTTATTGGGAGTCTTTGGGTTTTTTAGTTTTGAATTCCACATTATACATTGATATTGGTTTCAACCACCTACTTATTATCTGGAATTGTTTTTTGGTCTAGTTACATTCATGTTTATTTATGTTGTTCACATGCATCATATAGTAGTGGTTTGGTGGTGTTCATTTAGTATGGATGTTTTATTTTTGAAGGAAATCAATCCCTCGGTTGATTATGATGACATCAAAATTTATTTCTATCCTTTGGTGTCTTGGGGATGTCGCATATGTCATTATATTTTCCTAATTCCTTTCTTGAAAAATGGAGAGGGTGGGGAATTACTGATTTTATGAATCATTGATGGTCCATATTTCATTTTTGGACATATGGTATCATTGTTTCTGGGATAATGAGATTATTTATAATCTATTTCTTGATTTTTGTTGGTATAAAGGAGATAAAATCATCAAAACCCCAAATGTAGATCATAAAAAAGTGTATCTAACGTGTTTATTCTGTAACTCATCTGACTGGGTATACAGATACATAAGTGGTTTGATATCATTATTAGAATTGTAAAATCATCATTATGGATTTATTTTATTATTAGTTCATTAAATTCACTGATAGAAATGAATTCCCACTAGGGGTGAAAATTACATTTTGAGTAATGATTTTTTATTTGGTTAAAATTATTTTATTTTCGAAAAATTATTGCTTAATTTTGAATTTTGGAAGTCCTTAGAATGATAAATTCGATGTGGTAAATTAGAAATTTATAAGAATTATATTACTAGAAATTGATAATTAAAATAAATTATTTTTATTATATATAGTGTCACTAGTTTGGCATAATAGAAACCAACAAGAAGAGTTTGTTTAGAATGTTATTACATATATGTCACAGATGAACCAAAAACTAGTTCAATGTATTGTACAATATTTTCAAGAAATGCATATTTGGAAGAGAAGTTATGATCCAAGGAAAGTGGATCATTCCATTTAGTTCTATAAGTTGAATCCACCAATATTTTATGGAAATTATGAATTAGATAAAGCATAAGTTTGGCCTTATAGGATGAACATAAACTTCGATTTTCTAAACACAATAGCTGAGAAGAAAATCTTGTGGAAAACGAACATGATTGAGGATCTTTCTTACCGGTGTGGGGATTTCACAATTCAGAATAAATTAAACAGAAGCATTGTGTAGGAAGTTTTTTAATAAATTTTCAATAAAAAATTTCATCCTTAAATGATTAGGATTTATAAAATGAATTACTTTTCAGTTTCAATTAGGAGAACATATCATTGATAGAGTATGTGGCTGAATTTATGAACAAAGTCAACTTTGAAATTATATTTTATCCAACTACAACTTTGAAGGAACGTGTTTTTTTAAACTAGGATGAGTCAAAATATTATCTTGAATATTTCCATATATGTTTATAATGTTTTATAGAGAGATGATAAATAGAGTAATGATGGATTATTGGGATATATCAAGAATTGCGGGTGTGGGAGTATTTAGATACATATGAGGAATGGTTGGAACTCCAATGTTGGGAATAAGAAGAAGAGGGAAACCTATTTCCAAGGTAGGTAATGACTTTGAATCATATGGTTGTATTGGTGAATCGTTTTCAAAAAACCAAATAGTATTCCAGGATATTTTTAGTGTGTCACTTTGGAGAACATTAAGAGAGACTATGTGGAACCGCCAAGAGAATTCCACCATTTCACAAAGATGGGGAATCATTGGCACTATTTTTTTAGTTCTCTACGGTCATGTTCTAGGTATACATCTCATGTTTCATAGATGGCATATGCTTCAATGGGAAATGGCTAATATAATAATTCTCCATACCAGAATTGAGCTATCCATTTAGATTCTAGGAATACAATGACTCCTCGAGTTGTGAAATCTCAATAGGTAATGAGATATCAATGTATAATAAGGGATTTTATGGATCTCATCAAGTAGTTGTGGACAATTAATCCAGAAAATTGATGGTGAGATGTATGATTCATTTAAATGATACCGTTATGTAAGATTTTTTTTACATGGGTGAATCCAAATCATTGACTTTTTCTTATAAAATTGATCTTGTAGTTTTTCATGTGGAGATGGTTCTCCAAACATAAAACTCATTTTTTTCAAATATAATATAAGTACATTATGTTAAATAAATTTTATATGACTATTTATAGAGCTAAATTTATAAGGGATTTTTCTCTTCATGAGATGGAAATATATGAAACAAAATTGGGAATAGATTCTTTGATAATGTTAAATGACCATGTCAAATATTATATAGAATGGTTTAGTAATATGAATTATGACTATAAAGAGTATATATTTAAAGGGGATCACAATACAATGACATGTGACGTTGGATTTTTGTCAATAGAAGGTGGAATGATCTCATACCAGTTGGAATATTTGACTTTGGCCTTGGTGGATGAGATATAAAATTGAGGTTTTCTGTTAATTATTAACTAGTTTACATATGGTATTATCTATAATTTCTCATCGTTTCCACCCTCAATAGAAGTGGAATTTACAATTAACCTCTAACCAGGGAACCGATATATCTCACCTCTATCATATCATATGTAACCAATTGAACAAATGGAATTTAAAATCAAGTTGGAGGAGATAGAAATCAAATTGTTAATTCGGCCATGTAATACTTTTAGGGCATCACTGATTATGTTTATGAAAAATTTGGATTGATTTATTATAACTTTTTTGGATTAACATAAGCTTAAGAAAGTAATGTTAAGGAATGAGTATACACTTCCAGGAATTGAGGATCTATTTGATCAATTGACCAGATCCTAGTGGTTCACTAAAATTGAATTACACTCTGCATATCATCATTCATGGGTTCAGAATAAGGATATTATAAAGACATTATTCATTATTAGATATGGTCATTACATTATGTGGTTATGACTCTAGGTCTTATAAGTGTACCAAAAGAATTTATGAAATCAATGATTTAGATATTTCATTGGTATCTAAATTCTATTTTGGGGGTTATTTTGTTAACATATTGGTGTATGAAAGGATAAGGGATGAGCATGAGAACTACTTGGGGATATGGTTGATAATTTTGAATAATCTTCATTTGAATTCCTTCCAATCAAAGTGTGATATTTTAATCAAGAGTTAAATTTCCTTGACCTTGTAATCTTCTATGTAGTTGCTTCTATGGATCAAAAAACAATTGAGATGGTGATATCTTATAAAATTCTATATAATACATTTTTAATATGTAGTTTCCTTGGCCTAGTTGGTTATTACTTTGTTTATGAATTTTCATTAATAGTTTCATTAATGATAGAATTGACAAGTAAATGTATTCCATTCCAATGGTATGAATAATATTAAAATAATTTTCTCGTGATTATTATTCTCCTTGAATAAAAACCAATATTGATATTTACGGATCTATGATAATGATATGTGGTGTATTTTAAAGATTCAGTCTTTGGGTTGGGTGGAGTTTTCATGTAGAAAGATAATTTTTTCCATTTGGCACACGACAACTATAGTTTCATGATAAAAACAACCCAACACACGATTTAGAGTTATCTATTTTTGTACATGATTTTTATACATTGTTGAAATATGAATTTATAGATAAATGTATTTTGTTCATAGATTATAATTTTTTGAAATAGGTTTTCTCACAAAATTATTTGAATCGGAAATGAAAAATATGGATGGAGTGTCTCCAAATGTTTGACTTTTCCATGATTTAGACATCGGGTAATGTATGTTTTTGTGGAAGATTCATTAAGAAATAATTTATATAGTCAATTAAGAAAATAGAAAATATATCAATGGTAGATTCTGTCAGTGATAATCGACATGCACCTGGATTGGGAAGAATGAGATAGTTTTTTTGGGTTTTCTTTCCAGTTTCATTGGTTCGAGATTTATTGAATATGGTTAATAAGGCACATACGTATGATTCTAAATGTGATTCTATGTGGTCAAAACTAAATGGTTGGAGAAAATTAGAATATTTAAACTAAATGAGAGTATAGTATCGTGTTTTTAAGATTATATTGTTATACCGATGGATTCAAATTCATATTTACAACAATTCATAATGGTTTTTTATCCTAGAAAAAAGATAATTTATAAGGAAATGAAAGAAATCATTTGGTGGGTTTTCTTTAAGAGGAAAGTGGATGACATTCTTACTAGATATCTCATCTTTTAATATAAAAATTAGGGGTACCAATTTTTAGTGGGTGTGTTTTATTTTTACCTATTCCTATATTAAAATGGGATCTGATAACTATGGATTTTTTGATAGGTCTCTATTGTATGGTTTTAAACTCAATTCCCAAGTTATGATAGTTGATTGACTCAAATATTAGTATCACTTTATTGATATACATGAATATCATATGGTAAAGCACATGTCAAAAATTTATATATATGAAGTGGTAAAGAGGAATGGCATACTAGTTTTGATATTATGGGACTGAGATCTATGTTATGCATCTTTTTTTTGGAAATCCTTATAGAATGAATTTTGGAGTCAATTTAGTATGACCAAGATGTATCATCATCGAATGGATGGACAATCTACGATGCTGATAAAAATGTTATAAGACACGATTTAGGATTTTGTAACGTATTTTGGTGGATCAACTAAAGAGAACATACCATTAGTGATGTTATCATATAACAATAGTTATCAGGCCTCTATACATATGGATCCATTTGAAGAATTTAATTGTGTTCATTATCATTATCCACTTTATTGGGTGGAAACTATTAAGAAATCACTTGTAAGAGTAAGAATTTTTTATGAGATAATATAGAAGACTCAGTCGATCAGGAAAATGAGGGAGACTACTCATATTCATTAGAAATAATATACAAGTCATCATTAATGACAGTTGTAATTAAATGTGTGTGATCATGTGTTCATCATAATCAATCCAAGGATTGGGAATCATCATTTTGGGATATAGTGATAATTATATCTCTGATACATAGGACCTATTAAGATACCTGAACTGGATGGTGAGGTTGTGTATTCTTTAGAATATCCCATATTTTCTACTTGATGCATAATGAGTTTCATTTATCTTAGTTGAAAAAGTATTCTCATATCCCAGGTGACATGATTTGATGGTATCACATTCACATGGAGCTAGATTCAATGTTGTAATATGTTCCAGTACAAATTTTGGATTAGATAGTGAATGTATTACCTAGAAAAATCAACGATCTACTGTATGTTTTATAGAATTATGGTAGAATTCAGGAAAAAATGTGGCCGTTTTGGAAGGAAATGGTCAAGCAATGAGCATTATAAATTTTAGAAATATGGTTTGTTTTTACTTAATGGGATGAAAATTCATTTTTTTGGGAAAATTTATCACCGGATTATTTAGGCAATTTACTATTTATTAATGTATTATTGATATATAAATTAAATGGGTTATGTATTGGAATGATTGGAGGAGTTAATTTAAGTTTTAAGGTATTTTTAGGAGGTTTACAAATTTAGAATTATTTGTAAAACCCATGAATCACCTTCCATGAAACCATACATTTGAAACAATGAGTTTAGATTAGGCACATAATTAGGCACATGGTATGGCCAAACTGTTCGTCAAACCAAGAACAATTATGAAAAATAGATAAGAGGGGTTTCACATGGTTGGTTCTAGGTTTTTAAAACCATGTCGTCAAACCATGTGTTGGGTGTTCTAAAATATGGTTGGTGCATGATCTGGGTATTATTTTACTAATCGTTCACCCTAACCTGAAAATTTGAAAATCATATCCTTAAATTGTTCGTATAAATTGGATTTTCCCATTAATGGGTCATTTTACCAATAAAAATAAATTTATATGATTTCTTATACTTATGAAATGATTTGTATATCCATTCCCATGATCCAGGATTAATCCTTCAGTGATTCATTTTGAAATGGAGGCCTAGATTAAATGGTTAGTATCCACTCAAAGTTTAATTTCCTAGATTTAATATAATTCCATATATTGGACTCGCAAATGTATGCTTTTGAGATAGATCTATGTTGTTAGACTATAATAATTATGATTTAATGTTTTTTTAGTTGAAAGGAACATGATTTATTTGTTGTTATCAGTGTTTCAATGTGTTTTTTTCAAGAATTTGGTTTATTCTTTATTTTATCATATTTTTATAGGATAGTAGGCTTCACTCTCGATTACTCCTGCTATAAGTGGAAGGATTAATATAAAATTTATTGAATTTATTTAATTTATATGTGTAATTTTTTTTGAAAAGATTAATGTAAACACTATTTGGTGACTATTTGACAATCTTTGAGAATTGGTAGTCTATGGAAAGTTTATTTTGATACTGGACTGTAAATTGATTATTTTAAAATGTTAGTTTTATTTTTATTTTTTGACTGATATTTTTAGTACAGTTTTAAATAAAAATTATTATTTTTTAAATGGGATGAAATTATTTGGGAATAATTGATGGGCATTGAATGGAATGTGATCGATAATGATCATGAAGTATCACCATCAAAGGGAAAGTTAAGGACATGATGTTCCACCATCAATATTTTTAAAACACAATTTTCTATTCTTGTGTTGTCCATGTGTGTGGAATGGAATGGGTTATTACAAATTATTTCAGAAACATTTTAACTGATTTTTTTTATTCTTTAGTTCTAAATGGTTTTAGTTTGGAAATCTTGTTTCGTATAGAAAAAGTTTTCTACATGGATGTGAACTATTTAAATTATTTTTAAATTATTTAATATAATTTTTTTAAATGAATTTGATAACATACTCTATCCTACTATCTTGATTAGGGAATTCATTTTGGGAAAATTTATTGAATATTACACTCACCCTTGATGTGGTAACATTGGTTAGCATTTTTTTATACTGTTATCCTGGACAACATTATAGGTGATGTACCTCATTTCATTTGTTATGTGTCATGGTACCATGGGAATGGATTGTTGAGTTGGATCATGGATTATTTTTTTTAGTTATGATATTTATGTATTTGGAGCCTTAGAGTTATGTTACTTTTTTCTTCCACTATATACTATTATATTGGTTGTGTTTTCTGTATTATGCTCTGATATTCCCTATTTCTAGTTTGGATACATTGATGTTTAATCAAATTTTTCTCATACATCAAATATTTTTGGTTTGATTATTCTTATCTAGTGTGTTTTTTCAAAAGAAAAGCCATTACCCAAATGTTTATAATTCCCTTTCAATTTATGGATAGCCATTGGTGTCTTGGGGAAGTCACATAAGGCCTAGTAATGTCTTACTTCCTATACATTACAATAAGTAGGGTTCTGAACATAAAAACTATTTATCCTTATGGGGTCTATATACTACAACATTGATATTTTATATCATGATTAGGTTAATATTTAAGGTATTTAATGTATAATCTGAATCTAATTATTTCATTGGGGTTATGATTATATATTTACCAAAGTTGTTATCTTTTATGCTCTAATATCATTTTAATAGTTATTTTTCATGATTGAATATTAATTAAAGGAAATTATTTCTTAATTTCCCAATAAATCAAATTAATTTTATTCTCCTATAGTTATTTATGAAATTTTCTAATAATAGTACAATTTTTATCTTTTTTTTTGAAATGATTAATGTAATAGTTATTATGAAAATAATTATTTTTTCATACAAGATACCTAACATTTATAAAGTTATCTCAGGTGGGATGTTAAGTAGTTTTTATTTTTTTAAATAAATTCCATTCAAGGGATTTGTGTCATGGGGTGTATTTTAGTGTGATGTTCATGAAAAATATGGAGGAAAAAATGTTGTGCACAATTGGAAAACAGTTTGTACAAACTGTTTGGCTACCTAGGAGAAACTATGTGATCTATGGTCTTTCAATTAGATGATTCATCACAGTTAAATCACAGTCTGAAATTCCATGTGATGTGGATGTGTGACGTTCTCCCTTGATGGAGTGGCTGACACATGGTTAGCGCATGGTTTTTCTAACTATGCCACTAAATCATGAATGGTCCAATAGTTACATTCAAAAACTGTGGATCTCACTCATTTTCATCTTTTAATGAACCATTTCTCCTATTATGTAGCCCAAACAAAGGATTTTACACTACAAAGGGTAATGGATGGTTATATAATTGATTCAGATGGATTCCATTGAATTATGAATATCGTTCCTAAACATTGAAATCCAGAATTGAAGATCCTCTCTTCTCACAGTAAGTTGATTTCATCCTGATGATTCTCCCAATATTTCTTCTATATTTTCATTATATTTTCATTAATTATATCATCTATTTCTTTAGATCTAAACCTAAATAGTGAGATCTAGATCTAGGGTTCTACATCTAGATCTATATTTGTGATATCTTGATGTCCTTAATCTTGATTTGAGTTTGGGATATAGATCTGTAACGATTATTGTAATGACCCAAAATTTCATTAATGGAAATCTCTCTTGATCTAATTAAATGTCTATGTAAAATGTTTATATAAAATGTCAACTTATTTGGTTTTATGTTAAAAATTGTTAATAGTGATCACATGATTAGTATAAATTTAGGGATTTAACAAACCCAATTTACTCAGACAAAGGAAGCGATGGCCTCATCCATTAGAATTTCTCCATACGAAGCCCATTTGTCAGTGCTCGGAAAAGATGTGGCATCTTTGAGCATCTCACTTGACCAAGCCCAAGCTGAGCTTCATCATGTCAAGCTCAAACAAGACTGTCTATGGGAAAAGTGGAAGTTGATAGAGATTACCACTCGAGAAATGTTATCCGAGCCACCCTAAGAGTCTGTCACCATCGGACATCATACCCTTAGGTATTATGCAGCTATTTTAAGGGGTTATGTAGCAAATCTCTAGTACTATGTTCAAGTATATTATTTTTTGTATATAATAATGAATATAGCTTATTTTCATTATTGACACGTTGTAAATAGTTTTTTTAAGCACAAATAATATTTTTTATAGTTAATATTCAGCTAAGAAATCTATTTTGATAAATTAATGGATTTTGGAATTAAATAATATTTTAATAAAATATTATCATTATTATAAAATTAATTTTTATTAAATATAAATTATCTTATAATTTTATGAATGCAATTGTAATTTTTATTATGGTTTGAATGCCATTTTTTGTCAAAAACCGTGAATATTTTATAAATGTCAGTTTTTATTTTAAAATTGAAAATTAACTTATTTAGAAAATTATTTAAATAAAATAAATGTTATTTCTGGAATCAAGACATCGAAATTATCCAATGGTGAATTTTTTATAATTTTATGAGACAGTCAAATTTTTGGGTAAAAGTTAAATACAGTTTAAATACATAATTTGTTTTATGACTTCATAATGACCTAATAGTTATGTAATAAAATACTATAATCTTTATGTTCGGACAATACATGTTTTAACATTAAAATAAGATTATTTTGGGTTTATTTGACTTATTTTACAAAGCATTAATGGACCCCTCAAGACATATTAAACATCTTGTCTTTATAAATTATTTTCCATGGGAGTGTGACTCACCTCCACATAAGAGATCCCATTATTTAAAGAAGTTAGGAATTTGGCCTTATAAAATATTGTTTTACTCGTCCATTTTCCAAAAACCATGGGAAAAATCCATGATCTGATTTGTGGGTTTGATTAGTTTAATGTAAGTGGTCCCAAACCATAATAATAAAGAATTCACTAACCTTTCATATATAAACCCACCCAAGCTCCCACTTAATCCTCATCAAACCTTTGGAGTTTGTCCAACCTCTGCCCAACTCTCTCTAGAATCCTCCCAAGGTTTTCTTAGCTACCAATAATCCTCTCTCAAGCCTTTGGAAGCACACTTCCAAGTAAGGGTTTTTTCTTCCCTTCTCATTTGTGTCCAATATTCTTTAAGATGTTATGCCCCTTTTAATTTCGATTATCAATTCTGGGGTATGGTTTCACACCTCACCCAAACTGCCCTCTTTATGTTTGAATGATGGGAGACCCCATTCTCTCTCATTAAATGCATCCCATGTACACTCGTTACTATGCTGAAATTCCGAAAGGAATATCCCTCTCCTCATTTACATTCAGGAAATTATTTTGTATCATGAAACTAAATTACATTACAATTAATTGGACATGTATCTATATGACCCCCTTAATGTCCATTTCATGTAAATATGATGAGACACCACTTTATCTTTCATCAAAAAAATTTATGAATTCTTATGTCATGCCGTTACGCTGCTGAAATTGCTCCGATTTTCTAAGCCAATTCCTTTGTGTATAAATACCAAGCCCATTTCTCCATCAAGGGTATTCACCTTTATGAACATTTACATATTTATTATAAAGTTCCATTTATGAATTCCACATTCCTTTATCGTGAAATAAATGATTTTTTTTAAGGAATCCATGTTTTATGATCCATGTGGCACACTTATACATGAAATGAAATGTTTATGAAGGGTGTGCCCTTATAGCGCTCCAATACATTTTGTAAAGTATAGTATCATGATAAGTCTGGTGAAATGAGAGTTGATTCATGCTAATTAAAGTTAAACGAGGTTTTACTCATGCTTCATGTGCAATGAGAATTTACTCATGCTCCATGTGCAATGAGCCATGGCTCATGCTAAATCCATGTTAAGTGTTGTTGCCACATTTCCATGTTATGATTATCATGCTTTATCATGCCTTTATGTTAATGTTTCTATTGTTCTATATTTATATTCCTATTGTCTAACATGTATTGTACTACTCATGTATTCCATGTTTATTCCCTTGCTGGGCTTTATAGCTCACCCCTTTTCTTATGCATGTCCTTAAGTTATCTCATGCAATGATAAGTACGAGGGAATGTAGTGGTCATGTAAAGGAAGTTTTCAATAAAGATGTTGTACCTCAGGGTTTAATTTGTTATGTAATCATCCTAATCCCCAAATAAAATAGACCTCTCGATATTCCATGTTGTATCAAGTGAATAGTTTATTTAATAAATCATGTTTAAGTTTGTAATAAATGAAGGGTTGTCATAGTTGGTATCAGAGGATAAGTTTAGTTATTTTTCGGATTAGGATTAGAAAACCCTAGTAAATCCTTAGAGACAAGACTAAGTATAATTAAAACATACCTATGTTTTGGTAATTAATGAGTAAGTGGTTTATCAAACAAATAAATCCCTGTCTGGATACGAGCAGGTAGAGGCAGCTCTAGCACAGATGTACCGTAGGGGAAAAACTCGAAAACACCGCTTTGAGCTAGACTCGAACGGGAACTGGTGCCCAACAATGGGCCTTGTTTCACTTTTGGTTATGACACTCCTGGGGGTATGTTTTGATAAATTCACAAGCTTAGTTTGAACTCTTATAAAGGGAATTAAAAAATTCCCCTAAGAATATATGTTACAAAGTAGATCATGAGTATCCTAGGATGAATCCTATAGACTCATGAGTTAAAAAAATAATGGTTTATTTTTAAGTCATCAACTTTTGTCATTGGTTTTCCCTTTATGTATTACCCCCTAACTTTCCTTTTATTCCAGCCAATGGCCGGTAATAGGAGGACTTGGGCTAACAACTGGTTTGAAGATTAGGGTGATGACTTTACTAATGAGATTCCCAATCCAATGGGAGTCAGAATCATGATCCTTGTCACGCTTCTCTCTCAGCTTACTCAAGATTTGAATAGAAAAACAGCACAAGAAGAACATCCAAACCCCCCTAAGAATGAACAAGTTGGTATCAAGAGCTTAATGAGGCAATGGCCTCCTATATTTTCTAGATCATCTGATCCCACGATCGTTGAACAATAGATTAACTATATTGAAAAGATCTTCTCCATCCTTCAATGTTATGAACAAAAGAAGGTTCTCATGGAGGCTTATCGTATGGAGGGTGAAGCTGTTCAATGGTGGAAATTGATCAAAAATACAAATCCTGAGGAGGATATCGAGGCGTTGGAATGGAAGGATTTCCAGAAGATGTTTTTTGATAAATAGTTTCTGCGCACCCTATGGCTTAAGATGGAAAGGGACTTCCCTTCCCTCATGAAAAAAGAAGAAGAATCAGTTGGAGAATACGAGGAAAAATTCACAAGGCATGCACGATACGCTTCCAGATTTGATTCTACCCTTGAATACGAGGTTGACCGCTTCTTTGGTGGGCTGAAGCCTAGCCTGCGGAAAGTATTAGCAATCCGTGAATTCGACAGCAATGAGGAAATTGCCTGATGTTCCCTCAAGGTCGAAATAGAGATCGGGGAATCACAGTGGTATCCTGGGGACAAGAAGCATAAGGTGGAATTCAATTCTGGCGGTCCGATGGATAAATTCAACGGTGTTAAGAAAATCCAGCACCCCACATTCCAAAAGTGCGGAAAGATGAACCCTAGAAATTGCCTCAAGGGGACGAGGAAATGCTTTAGGTGTGGATGAGAAGGGAAACTAGTTGTTGACTGTCGGAAAGAATGACCCACGACTGTGGTAGAAGAGATGAATGATCTGTTCGAACCTCAATGCATTGTTCATTGCTTCAACTTCAAAGAACTGTGGCATCTTGAAAATCAGTTCCCTAATCCAAAGGTTTTCAGAGGAAACCAACAACCTCCAAGGAAGCAAGGAAGAGCTTTTGCCATCACTTCTACCAGAGTGAACCCCGAAAATGAAGTGGTGATAGGTACGATAGTTATTTATTCAATAATAGTGAATGTACATTTTGATCCAGGTTCTATGCATTCTTTTATATCTCAAAAGTTTAGTAGAACAATCCCAGAACCACCACAAATCATGGAAGTGAATATGTCGGTGAGTACGGAAAATGGGTCAATCATTGCATCCCATGAATATAAGTTCTCCCCTGTTATAGTCTATGTATTGAACTTCCTGGTGAACCTTGTCATACTCAATCTAGTTGATTTTGGTTCAAATCCTTGCTTGGATCTACTTTCCTTGTATAAGGCCAACATAAATTGTCGTCAGAGGGAAATAACATTCCATGTAGAGAATCACCCGCCGATTTTGTACAAGTACAAGGAGGAGGATGAATCTTCATTAGCTCCATCATCTCAAAAGTGGATATTATTTCAATATGAGAATGAATATCTGGCTCAAATGATTGAGTCCAAGGAAACTACCATCCTTGAAGACATGCCTATTATGAAGGAATTCACTGAAATGTTTCCCGAGGAACTTCCTGGTCTTCCCCCTAAAAGAATCATTGAATTCTCAATTGAACTTATACCAGGGGTGCTACCAATATCCAAGACTCCATATAGAATGGTTGTCATGAAGCTTGAAGAGCTGAAGAAACAACTACAATAGAATCTGGATAAAGGGTTTATACGCCCAATGTTTCACCATGGGGTGCACCAGTCCTCTTCGTCAAGAAGAAGGATGAGTCAACCCGGCTCTTCATCGATTATCATGAACATAAAAAATCACGATAAAGAACATGTATCCTCGTCCATGGATTGATGACATGTTTGATCAGTTGTATGGAACACAATACTTCTCTATGGTATATTTGTGGTCCGGATATTATCAAGTAAGGGTGAAGAAGGAAGATTCCCCCAAGACTGCTTTTCGTACAAGATACGGGCACTATGAATTCATAGTAAGGCCTTTCAGACTCACAAATGCTCCAGAAATATTCATGGCCTTGATGAATAGAGTCTTTAGAGATTACCAAGACTAATTATTGTTAGTCTTTATAGATGATATTCTAATATACTCCAAAACCAAGGAGGATCATGAGGAGCATTTAAGAACTGTACTGGAAGCTTTGCGTAAGGAGAAGCTCTTTGAAAAGTACAACAAGTGTGAGTTATGGTTGGTGGAAGTCTCATTCATGGGCTATATCATCACAAGAAACGGGATATCAGTGGATCCCTCCAAAACAGATGCAATTGAGGGATGGTGATGGCCAACATCGGTAAAAGATATCCATAACATCTTGGGGTTAGCTGAATATTATCGATGATTTGTGAGAAATTTCTCACGATTGTCCAACCCTATTACCAAGATAACTCAAAAGGGAGTAAAGTTTTATTGGAGTGATGAATGCGAATAAATCTTCAAGGAGTTTAAAAAGAGGCTTATCACTGCGCCCGTGCTCACTTTACCAACAAGTGGGGAAATTTTTTTGATATTCAGTGATGCTTCGAAGAAGGGCTTATGCTGTGTGCTAATGCAGAATGATAAAGTGATATACTATGCCTCATGATAGTTGAAAATCCATGAGCGAAACTATCCAACACATGATTTGGAGTTGGCAGTAGTGATCTTCGCATTGCAAATCTGGCGGCACTATCTCTATGGGGAGAAATGTGAGATATATACTGACCACTAGAGTATTAAATATATATTCACACAGAAATAGCTTAATATGAACCAGAGAATATGGATATAGCTTATCATGGATTATGAATATTCAATACATTACCACCATGGGAAAGCGAACAAGGTGGCAGATTCCCTAAGTAGAAAGGACCTAGAGATTCTATCAATAATGAGAATTGAGAAGGATCTAATATTCTTAGCCTTGATGAAGATGGACATGGGAATTATAAAGAAGGGAACATCATAAATCTTTTCACAAATGATTGCCCAACCATCTCTTTTGGAAAGGTTAATGGATGCTCAAAAGGATGATGTGGGAATTCATGAAAATGTGGAAGCTATCGAAAAAGTGAAATCTTGAATGTTTTATTTTAATGAAGAAGGAATTATGCGATTTGGGAAAAGATTGTGTGTTCATTGAAGTCCGGAGCTGATGAAGGAACATTTGGATGATGCACATTGTTCAATTTTCTCTATTCACCCAGGGAGCACAATGATGTATCGAGATCTCCGAGTAATTTTTTGGTGGGATAATATGAAGAAGGAGATCTCTATATATACATCAATGTGCCTGGTGTGCGAACAAGTGAAGGCAGAAAGGAAGAAGTCTAAGGGGATGATGCAACCATTGCCCATACCAGAATGGAAATGGGAGAACATCACCATGGACTTTGTCACTGGACATCTGAGGACATCTAAAGGCAGCAATGCAATCTGGGTTGTGGTGGATCTTCTTACAAAGACGGCACACTTCATTGCTATTCGAGAGGATTTATCATTGGATCAAGTGGCACATATATATATCTGGGATGTGGTAAGTCTCCATGGAGTGCCACTATCTATTGGGTCTGAGTGGGATCCAAGATTCACCTCTAAGTTTCAGAAGAATCTTCAAAATGCTCTGGATACTGAACTATACTTCAATACGACCTATGATCCTCAAAATGATGGCCAATCCGAGCAGACTATCCAAACACTTGAGGAAATGTTAAGATCATGCACAATGGACTTTAAAGGAGGATGGGATCAAAATCTTCCTCAGGTTGAGTTATATTATAATAATATTTTCCAATCGAGCATCCAAATGGAACCATATAAAGACCTTTATGGGAAAAGGTGCAGAACATCGACATGATGGGATGAGGTCGGTGAACGTATGCTGCTTGGACCAGAAATGGTCAATGAAATTATGGAGATGGTGAAAACCATTCAACAGCATATCAAGGTAGCCCAGAGCCGACAGAAGAGTTATGCAGATAACCGTCGATGAGACCATGATTTTAAAGTTGGATACATGGTTTTTCTATGCATATATTCGTGGAAAAAGGTCATTAGATTTGGAAAGAATGGGATGTTAAGTCCAAGGTATATCATCCCCTTCGAGATTCTTGATCGTGTCGGGGTTGTGACCTATCGACTAGTACTTCCACCTACCAAGGCCAAAGTACATGATGTATTTCATGTATCCCTCTTATGGATGTACATACCATACCCTTCACATGTACTCTCTTCTGAGGTGGTATAGTTGAAGTATGATCTTTCTTATGAGGAGAAAATAGTGAAGATCTTATATCGTAGAGAAAAAGTTCTACAAAATAAGACAATGCCCCTCATGAAGGTGTTGTGGAAAAACCACAAGTTTGAAGATGCGACTTGAGAATCGGAGGAAATGATGAAGTTGAGTTACCCATATCTATTTTAGTGTGGGAAAAGGAAATTTTGAGGGTAAAATTTCTTAAGGCTTGAATATTGTAACGAACCAAAGTTTCATTAATGGAAATTTATCTTGATATAATTAAATGTCTCTTTATGTAAAATGTTTATATAAAATGTAAAATTATTCTGCTTTGTGTTACGAATTGTGACCGTTGATTTTAT
This sequence comes from Viscum album, assembly GCA_963277665.1. NCBI lineage: Eukaryota > Viridiplantae > Streptophyta > Magnoliopsida > Santalales > Viscaceae > Viscum > Viscum album. Next base: position 66,724,807 of record OY728131.1, read on the forward strand.
ATGCGTTGAACAGTGATAACAAGATTATTATAAATATAGGTCTTTAACAAACCCAATTTACTCATACAAAGGAAGTGATGGCCTCATCCTGTAGAATTGCTCCATACGTCGCCAATTTTTCAGAGCTCAGAAAAGAGGTGGCATCTTTGGGCTTCGCACTTGACCAAGCCCAAGATGAGCTTTATCATGTCAAGCTCGAACAGGACCATCTACGGGAAAAGTGGAAGTTGATAGAGACTACCACTCAAGCGATGTTATCCAGGCGACCCCAAGAGTCGGTCGCCATCGCACATCTTACCCTTAGGTCTTACACGACTGTTTTAAGGGGTTATGAAACAAATTTCTAGTACTATGTTCATGTATATTATTTTTTATATATAATAATGAATATACCTTCTTGTAATTATTGACAATTTGTAAATACTCTTTTTTTAAAGCAGAAATAATTTTTTTTTAGTTAATATTCAGCTAAGAAATCTATTTTGATGAATTAATGTATTTTTGAATGAAATATTATTTTAATATAATTTTATTATTATTTTCATATTAATTTTTATTAAATATCAATGATCTTATAATTTTATGAATGCAATAGTAATTTTTATTATGGTCTGAAAGCCATTTTTTGGTAAAACCCTTGAATTTTCGATAAATGTCAGTTTTTATTTGAAAAGTGAATATTAAAATATTTAGAAAATTATTTTCATAAAATAAATGTTATTTCTGGAATCAGGATGTTGAAATTATCCAACGGTGAATTTTTCATTATTTTCTGAGACAGTCAAATGTTTGGGTAAAAATTAAATATCGTTTAAATATATAATGTGTTTTATGACATCATAATGACCTAATAGTGATTTAATAAAATACTGTAATATTTATTTTCGGCCAATATATGTTTTACCATTAAAATAATGTGATTTTTGGTTTGTTTTACTTATTTTACCAAGAATTAATGGACCCCTCAATACTTATTAAACATCTTGTCTAATTAAATTATTTTCTAAGAAAGTGTGATCACCTCCACATAAGAAACCCCATTATTTAATGAAGTTCAGACTTTGGCCTTATAAAATATTGTTTTACTCTTCCATTTTCCAAAAAACCATGGTCAAAAACCATGATCTTATTTGTGGTTTGGATTAGTTTAATGTAAGGGGTCCTAAACCTAAATAATAAAGAATTCACTGACCTTTCCTGTATAAAACCACCCAAGATCTCACTTCCTCCTCACTCAAAGCCTTTGGAGTTCATCCAACCTCTTCCCTACTCTCACTATAATATTCCCAAGGTTTCTCAAGCTCCCAATAAGCCTCTCTCAAGTCTCTCTCAAGCCATTGGAAGCACACTTCCAAGTAAGGGTTTTTTCTTCCCTTCTCATTTTTGTTCAATATTCTTTATGTTTTTATGCCCCATTTAATATCAATTATCAATGTTGGGGTATGGTTTCAACCCTCCCACATATTGCTATATTTACGTTTTAATGATGGGAGACCCCCATCTCTCTCATTAAATTCCTACCACATACACCCGTTACTATGTCAAAATTCCGAAAGGAATTTCCCTCTCCTCATTTACATTCAAGCAGTTCATTTGTATCATGAAACTAAATTCCATTAAAATTGTTTGGACATGTATCTATATGACCCCCTTACTGTCCATTTCATGTAAATATGATGAGACACTCATTTCTCTCTCATCAACCATTTTTATGAATTCTTATGTCACGCCATTACGCTGCCGAAATGACACCGATTTTCGAAGCCAATGCCTTTGTGTAGTGAATACCATGCCCATTTCTCCATCAACGGTATTCACCATCATGCACATTTACATATTGATTATACAGTTTCATGTATGAATTCCACATTCCATTATTGTGGAATAAATGATTATGCTTAATTAATCCATGTTTTCTGATCCATGTGGCACACTTATGCATGAAATGAAATGTTTAAGAAGGATGTGCCCTTATAGCACTCCAATGCATTGGTTTAAGTATAGTATCATGATACATCATGGGCAATGATTGTTGACTCATGCTAATTCAAGTGTAAGAAGGGTTTACTCATGCTTCATGTGCAATGAGAATTTACTCATTCTCCATGTGCAATGAGCTTTGGCTCATGCTAATTCCATGTTATGTGTTATTGCAATATTTCCATGATATGATTATCATGCTTTATCATGACTTTTTGTTCATGTTTCTATTACGCTCTATTGATATGCCTATTGTCTAACATGTACTGTACTCCTCATGTATTCCATGTTTATTCCCTTATTGGGCTTTATATCTCACCCCTTTTCTTATGCATATCCTCAGGTTATCCCATGCAATGCTAAGTACGAAGGAATGTAGTGTTCATGTAAAGGATGTTTTAAATAAAGATGTTTTACTTCATGTTTTAAGTTATTTATTAATGATACTATGCCACAAGGACACTATACTTCTCGATCATCCATGTTGTATCAGGTTAATAGTTTATTAAATAAATCATGTTCATTTGTGTAATAAAAGCAGGGTTGTCATATTTATCAACATCATTGTTTGAATGAAATATTGGGGATTTCTATTTAGAAAATGATTGTTAATGATTTGTGCATGGAGGTGAAAATATAATTCAAATAGACATGGATTCGATATTTATATGAAATATTGTAGAATTTCTAGAATCCTTTTTCAATAGAGTTTCTAAAATTACGTTAATTACTGAGAAAAATTTAGTTGTTAGAGTTGTATTGAAATTATTTGTTAATTGGAGAATTAATCTCGAGAAAAAGGGGGCACCCGAGTAGATAATTAATTTGAGGAAGTGGTTATATTAAATTGGTGTTGAAATAAAGACAATTAACTGTTATATTAATTATGAGATATCTAATTTGATAAGTTGACATAATTAAGTTTCATTAATTATGTGATTTGAGATTATGATATAGAAATTTATTTGCGAGATTCTTTATGAAGAGTTGTGTTTTAGAATAAGATAAATAATTATACAAATTAATTATGAGATTTGAGTTATTATGTTGGTTGGTTTATTATTGAATTAATTAATGGTATTGAGGCATTTAGTCATTTTTTAGTTAACAAATGGATTTTAGGTATTTAATTAACTGTTCAATTAGTTAATGAATTAATGTGGTGATTTAATCAATAAATTAATTATGTGTTTGTGATCGGAACATGGTCATTCAAAATTGAGAAGTATAAATGGTAACATGGTCATCATTATTATGAGTAAATAGAATTGAAGCATGGTCATTCAAAATTGTGAATTATATATGGTAGCATTGGCATTATACATATGAGTAAATAGAATGGAAACATGGTCATTATATTGATGGGAATGCATGGTGACATGGTAATCATACTTATGTTTGGGGTATTGTATATTTTGGAAATGGGGCATTTAAATGTGAAATCATTGAAAATAAATAATTGACCTTCTATTTATGGCCTCACACATAAATATTTTAACATCGCAATGAGTTGAATATGGTATTGAGATATCACAGCACAATGAATACTTTTAGAGTTGGCAAGATGAAGGATATAAGATATGGTATTACATAGGTAATGCATTGGCTTCTGGTATGAGATTAAGCTAGAATTGAGGTATGGGTATCCTTAGGAACCCTACAGTAATTATTGTTAGATAAAAATAATTGAAAATGTGATAAATAATTTATTATTACATTGTACATATTTTTGTATAAAACATCAGGCACTATCTTTTGAATGGACATTTTTAAACACCTGTTGGGGTGGCCTGCTGAGTTGTACCCACACACTATACGGTCTCCCTGAAAAGTACCTGAATAGACTGTATGGATGTCGGACTAGACAAAGAAAAATTACTTGGGATAAGTGGTTGATTAGATATGGATCATGGAGGAGGGATATGAAAATGGTTTTTAACCTGGTGGTGGAGTCATTGTGTCTTTATTTTTAGTTTCATATTAGACACATGACACTTATATTGGAAAAAATGTTTTCATTTAAGTTGAGTATAGTATTTGTTATTTTGTATCTTGTGAAATGAGTATTTTTATGGTTGTATACGCTTCTTCTATTTTTCAAATTTTTTCTAGTATTTAACTATAATAAATTATTGTATATTCTCCCAATAGATGATTTTATAGTTCATATCTACTAGTTATAATCCTATATCCTATGGGGAGGTGCACTTGAGGTCATGTGACTGAATCGCTCAGGGTACAGATGTGTGGCACCTTAGTTGGGATGTTACAATTTTATATTAGAGGTTCAGTTTTCTTTTCCATCTATTATCTCACTATTTTGTGAAAGGTAGACATGAGACAATGAATTGTTGGGGCATGTCAATGAGCTCCTGCATGGGAGTTCTGAACCCATGTATAGGGGAAATCCTAATTAATCATGGTGGGATTATAGTTATTATTGATTTTTGTTACATATGAATACTATTTTTCCATGGGTTATGAACATGTGGTGCGATGTGATTATTGTTTCTAAGAAATTTTGAGTACTGATTCATAGCCCAGAATGGCATGAGAGTTGAGTCTACATGTATCATTATACGCACTCAGGGTTTTTGTGACATGAATCCTTTTAGTCATGCATATGGAATCATGTAATTAATATTTTTTTGAATTTGAGTTGTTTCCTTTTTGTGTAATTATAATGAAAAAATGTTGCCTAACATGAATTGAGAAATATTACAAAATTATGTAAAAATGAGAATAATGTTGTGTTTAAATGAAATACATGAATTAGGATAGCATTTCTACCCTTGTTATCCAAATCCTATGAGTAAGATGGTTAAAGGTATTGATATCACCTCGGTTTTGACCATATAGCATGGTGGGGAAACAAGCTTGCAATGTTTATATTCATCTTAAGTAAATATTATAAGATTTTTATGATACATGAGATGTGTGTTCCTTTTTGTAGAGAGTATGCGTAGATGACACTTATGGAGGGGATAATCGAGGGGATTGTCTAACAAAACATTCCCCATAGGGAACATGAGGCACCAATTGTGCCATCTGAAATTGAACATCTGTAGTCTGAGGTTACTTCACTCAATTCATGCATCTCACGAAAAGATATGATGAGAGAGTTGTGAAAATATTGTTTGAGTTGATAAGGAAGATTAAGTTGTAGAAAACAATGAATATTACAAGAGAGGGTGGACATGAGGGAGTTTAATTTTGGGTTGAGTCTATAGAGATTATATATGGCCATTTAGAGACTACAACTAAGAGGAGGGTCAAGGTGGACAATTATATGCTATAGGGATTTGTGAAGCACTTGTGGTGCATTCAGGTATGAACTGGACAAAAATATGATATGTTATGGAAGGATTTAATGGAGATATTCTTGGAACACATTAATATAGGGATTTTGAGATTAGATAAATCAGCTGAGTTCATGCATATGTCATAGGGGATAATGTCAGTGATGGACCATGTCAGATGCTACATTGATCTGAAATGCTTTCCCCAGCCATATCTGCATATGAGTTAGCTATTTAAAAACGTTTTCAAGATTGAATTGAGTTTTAGATTAAGTCCCATGTGAATATATTTAGGATGAAGATGTTTACATAAGTGGTGGATCTTGATCTCATAGTTGAATGGAACTTGGGGGAGGATTCCAATTCTAGATAGGTAGTTGTGACTGGTTGATCAAGAGGTTTGACATCCGAGAGTTAGAAGAACTGTTATGATTTATTTATCCAAGGTAGTGTAAATATGTGTTAATAGAAATTAGGGTTTGTTAGATAGGACCTTACTGGGGTGATCTATCATTAGTTTGGTAGTTTGGGGAACTATATTCAAAACTATTTCTGATTGCTAGTAGAGTGTGAATCTTATAGTAAGGTCAGTCATCTAAATAAATTATACAGGTCATAGTGACAGATTGGTACCGGAGGAGTTTCTAGGATGAGTAAAAGTATGGGAAGAGGATATATTTCAACTAATCGAGTTGGAAGACGGAGTTCTACTAGATTAGGTGGAAGAGGTAGTAGATGTCATGATTTTGTGCAGGAGAACCCGAATCAGCAGAGTGGTGCTACTCATGGGAGATTGACACCAACACAGTGAAGAGGGGAATCACAGTTACATGTTTCATATGCTACACTTGTAGATAGTGAGGTTTGACCATAAATGGGGAGAGGTGATATTCTATTATATTCTACATTAGCTACTTCCTTGTTTTATAATGGTACCTCTCATTCCTTTATATCTGTAAAACTTGTTAATTGTTTGAGCCTAGTAGTGAATATTGTGAGTGGGTTATTGACTATAGATACACCATTGGGAGAGTGTTCTTGAGGTTTCTTTCATTTAACGGGATATTCACTACATATCAGAGAATATTGTATCCTATAGGATCTTTATGTTCCTCGTATGACGAGATTCTCACTAATTATGGGTATGGACTAGCTAGCCACAGAGAAATCCCACATCGATTCTAAATATAAGAGTGTGAACTCTGTTTCTTCTAAGTGTGACCATTATATTCATTGTGGAGAGTAGGATATCTAGGAAGGCCTTTCAGGACTGATTTCCATGAAATTATATGTGCTTATAAAGCATGTTTCAAGTCTTTTGTTAGATGACGAGGGTGTTAGGAAAGTGTTTTTTCCACCATTTGTAGAACTTTTTTAGGATGTATTTCCAAAAGTCTTCTCAAGGATTCCACCAAAGATAGATGTGGAAGTAATTACTGTGCTCTTGATAGTGGAAATTTCATAATCTATTCCACCATACACAATGAATCAAACATTTCTTCAATATCTCAAGACTCATTTGAAAGAGTTGGAGGATAAGGGATTTAACTGTCCACATACATCACCTTGGGTATAACAAGTTTTTTCACAAATAAGGATGAATGGAGTTTACGTTTATGTTTTAACTATCAGAAGATGAAAAATATTACTTTTAAGAACTAATATTCTCTTCTATATATTGATGATCTCTTAGACTAATCTAAGGGACTTATTGTATTCTCGATGATCAATTTGATATCGGGGTATCATTTTTTGAGATTAAGGACTTCTGATATAGTGAGTACTGCATTTAGAAATAGGTATGACCTTTAAGAGTTTGTTGTAATGATGTTTGAGTTAAAAAATTCCCCAGTAGTGTTTGTGGATTTGATGAATTGATCATTTAATATATATTTACAAATGTTCATGGTGGTTTTTTTGGACCACATCTTGTTGCACACCATTACTCATGACGATCATTCCAATCATATTCACATCATTCTGATTATACAGAGATAGAATCAGTTGTACACAAACTTAACTAAGGGTCAATTTTGGGTGGACTAGGTACATTTCTTGGGGCACATAATCTCAGAGGATGTTCTGTGAGTAGACCAAGAGTTGGTTTTGGAAATGGTATCTTTGTAGAAGCCCAATAATTCTTTCAATATCTAAATAATCCTAGCATTTTTTGGATATTATAGGAGGATCATCAACAAAAATTCTATTTGGAAGAATCGCTTTCGAGAAGTACCAATAATATAGTAAATATTAATTGTCAGAGGATTTTTTAAAAAAGTTTCAAGTGTCAAGAAATCTATTGTCATGGGCATAGATATTGTTGCTTCTATAGTCACGTAAGGATTATATAATGTATTCTGACACATATGGGATTGGACTTGGAGCTCTACTGATGTTTGGAGATCTAGTTATGGCATATGGGTCTTGGATGCGGAGGCCTCAAGAACAGAATTACCCTATGAATAACCTCGATTTGGTCGCACTTTTTATGATCTTATGTGTTGTAGACACTATATTTTTGGAGAAATGTTTATATTATTTAAAAATCATAAAATAATTAAGGATATATCTTCATATCATGATTTAAAAATTCAGTTGAGTATATGGGTCGGGTATATGCTGTATTTAAATTTTGAACTAGGATATATGCCGAGGAAGTTAAAAAGTGTGGATAATGCCTTATGTAGGAACAAAAAACTAAAATGGTTCCAGATTTGAGTGTAGAGTGGAAGATTATAACATTTTAGGAAGAAATGGATATAGTGGTCTAGGAGAGTCTAAAGCAGATGGAACTAGTTTCATTGTAATATATGCAATTGAGACTAATTAAGGATATATAGTATGAGGATCGTGAGTTCTTAACCTAGAGGGAAAACATTTATGGAGGGGATAAATCTTCACACTGGTTGATAATTGATGATGAGATCATCTATGAGAAGAACTATGTAACTGTATCTTCGAGAATGTGAGAGGACCTCGTGTTAGATGTTCAGTACTCAAAGTGGGTCGTACATCTAGGTGTAACAATAATGTACCATGACCTACCAAAAAAAATTTGTGGCCAGGAATCAAAACATTAAATAGTGGGTATTGTTGAAGGAATCATCACTTGTTATTAGGTGAAGGAATAAAATCAATTACATGATATTTTACTACAATCTTTCCTTATTGCAGAGTCGAAGTGGGATGTTCTAACAATGGAATTTGTGGTGGGTGTTCTATAAAAACATAGGAAGATTGAAGAAATTTTGGTCAATTTAGATCAACTGAAAATGTTAAAACATTACTTTCATATAAGGGAATCGTTCATAGTAGAATAGTTCAGAGTACTGTACATTCCAAATATACTCCAACTACATGGATTTCCATCCACTATACATTGAGATTTTGATTCATGATTTACATGAAATATCTAGAAGGGAATGCAGAAAATTCTTGGAACACATGTATTATTGAGTATGGATTTCCACCCAAATATAGATAGGGAGTTAGAATGTAATATACATGTGCTTGAGGATTTTTTATGGGATTCAGTTCGTGACTTTAGTGAATTATGGGAAAACCACTTGGCTTTAGAGTAGTTCTCATATAAAAATAGTTATCAGTAAAATATACATAGGGAACCATCTGAGGTTCTTTATGGTAGTCTATGTAGATCCCTGCAATGATGTATAGAGGCTCATGAGTTAGAGTTGATGGGGCCAAGACTCGTTCTACGGACATTAGATAAGGTATAGTTTCTTAGAAAACATTTCGGGATATCTTAGAGTAGAGAGAATACATATGCTGAAATAAAGATATGTCCCCTAGAGTTTGATGAGGGTGATACAGTGTTCATTTGGGTGTCAGATAGGTAGGAAAACTACATGATACTATGGTAGGGAAAGTAGGCATCCATGGTTGTTGGAACTTTTGAGACAGTGGAGAAAATCGAGATGATGGCATACCAGTTGTATCTTCAATAGATATACAGTGATCAGAATAATTTTTTTCCATATATCACATCATTATCGATATCACCCCAACCCTTCACATGTGATTGATGTGGATTTGGTTGATCTTGATATAGATGTATTTTTTGAGGACGATTTCATATGTGTGTTGGATCGTAGTAAGAATTTATTGTGGGGAGAAACCATGCTGATAGTTCATGTTTTACGTCAACATGGATTTGTACAAAGGGAATCATAGGACAGGGAAGTAGATATGAGGTCTCCATGGCCTAATCATTTTAGATCAGAATTATACAAAGGCATGGAGGTGCATCTCGAGTATGATTTATTAAAAGGTTGAGATATTATAAGATCCCTCCCTTTTTAGACTTATCTTAGGAATGATTTCTTGTACTATTTTTTATGTAAGTACATTTGATGGGAGTTATATCCTGGGTAAATTAGGGTGATGTATAAGAATCATTTGGTCAAAAATAATCATTGCAGGACTGGTGCATGGTTTGTACAAACTGTACAGTGATCTAGTAGAAATCGTATGATCTCTAGTCTTTGATGAAGTATCTTTGGAATTGTTAATGTATGGTTTGAAAGTCCATGCAATGTTGTCTTGAAGTGTCCCCCTTTATGTAGTGGCTAAAACATGATTAGTGTATGGTTTTTAATACCGTGAAACTAAACCTTGTGAGGGCCAATAGTGAGATCCTAAAATTGTGGATCACACCCATTTTCAACATTTAATGAACACTTTCACCTCATACATAGCCCTAACTCTGGGTTTTACTCTCTTAAGGGTAAATGAAGTTTCTCTAATAAACTCAAATGTATTTAAAGGAATTATGAACGCTATTCTTTGATATTGATATCCCAATTTGAAATTTTTCTCATGTCATATAAATTGGATTTCTTCTCTATGCTTCTCTTATTCTTTATTATATCTTTCTTGATCATTTCATGGGAGATATAATACATTTACTTGGGTCTAAACCTATGTTGTGAGTTCTAGATGTAGGATTTTAGATCTTGATCTAGATTTATGAGATATTGGGGTCATGAACATTGGTTTTGGATTTGGGATTTATACCTGGAACGTTTTTCAATGTCATTGTGATGCTAGGATTTTGGGGACATTCATTATGAATCGTCAGTCAATGATTTGAGGAGGGTGGTCTAAATCAAATTCCAATAATTATGGAATTTTTATGTGTACTAAAAATGATATAATTTATACCATCCTTTAGAAATTTATTTTCTCAATTAGGGGTAATTAGATTGAATGGTTGAGTTATTGATTTTTTGTACAAATAAGTGGTCAATTCTGGTATTTTAAATGATACTAATGGGATTCCCTATTAGATAATTAATTTGGGGAAATTGGTAATTATAGATAGGTGTTATAATCTAAAAAATTAATAATGAAATTAATTTTGAGGTATCAAATTGGATATTTTTAGATAATTAATTTTTAATTAATTTTGTTCTTTGAAATTATGATCTAGATAATTAATTGTGGGATTAATTTTGTAGAGTTATGTTTTAAAATATGATGATTAAATATTAAAAAATAATTATTGAATATCATTTTTGATGTTTGTAAATTAATTATTTAATTAGTAGGATTTATTCTTTTAGTTAATTGTTATGCTAACTAATGGATTTGATGTATTTATGTAATTTTTTAATTAATAAGGTAATTGATGTGGATAATTAATTGATAAATTAATTATTTTTCTGGTCAATGTGAACATGGTCATCCAAAATTTTGAAGTAAAATTGGAATTATGGCCATCATACATAAGAGTAAAGAGAATGAGAACATGGTATTTCTAAATTGTGATGTATACATAGTAAAAGGGTCATTTTAATTATGAGTAAAGGGAATGGAAACAAGTTCATTCATATGTGGGGTATGTAAGGTAACATGGTCATCTTACATACATTTGTGATGTCAGTAAATTTTGAAATGGGGCCATCAAATGTGAAATCAAATATTGGAAATAATGGAACTTTGAGTTATGGCCCCACATGAGAATATTCGAACATTGAAAAGAGTCGAATCAGGTACATAGATATCATAGAACCTTGAATACATATTTATTCATCTAGAAAGAGTTATTAAGATATGGAATTACTTATGAATACATCAGGTCTCTGGTATGAGAAGAAATTATTATTGATTTATGGGTGTCCATGGGAACCCTAATGTAAATGTAGTTTGTTAATAATAAATGAGAATTTGATTGACGATTTATTATTACAATTTATGTTGTTCCTTATAGAACAACATTCACTAAATATTCGTTGGACTTTATTTACACAGAATTAGTGGGGGCCTACTATGTTGTACTCACACTTAATTGGGGATTCCTGATTAGTAACCGAATAGATTATATTATTTCCAGACTAGATAAGTTAAAATGCCCTAGGATAGGTGGATGATTGGGTATAGATATTGAATGATGGAACCAAACATGGATTGGAACCTTCTGGGGGAGTTTTATTGTCTTTATATTCAGTTATATATTAAACACTAGACACTTATATTGGTGTAACATGATTTCCCTTTCTGTTGAGTTTTGTATTTCTTGTTTTGGTATCTTTGGACAAGAGTATTTTTTAGATATATATGCTTCTACATTTGGTAATTTATTTACACTAGAATTTTACTCTGATGAATGAGGGTTTAGTCCCATGAATGCTAACATTAAAAACCCTCACTACTATTTAAAAACCTCTAGCATATGATGCAGTTTTCTGGAGGTTATGTGATCAATTGGCTTGGTGTACCATTGCGTGGAACCGAGGTCGGGATGTTACAATTTCTCATTTTGGTCGAAACACTTTTTGTAATAATTAAATATTCTAATTAAAAATTTTCAAATAATATTATCAATATTATACCATGATTTATCAAAGAATGTTTTACAAAAGTATTACATTTTAAATAATGGACTGAATGGATACTTCATTCGATTTTCCAGAAAATATATTTTTAGTATTTTTTTTTTGAAAATGTCAAAGGGATATTTGTATATACTGTACTCATAAGAAATAGAGTATTCCCACCATTATAACAACATAATTAATTTAATATTCCTAAAAATTATAATACGATTCTTTTCAAAAAAAAATGTACTTCCTTTTATTTTGAGAATTTATAGTTGATAAAAACTAATTTCAAAGAAAAAATGGAATTTTCGTCACGAATTTATACAACAATGTTTTCATGGTAATTATATTCATCAATGATAAAAACCCTTCATTTTACAAATAATCCTATAGGGATATTTTGTAATAATATAATCCATATTCATTCATTAGATGGTTTATGATCAAATTAGCATTGGAATGTATTTACATTCAATTTCTGGATTAATGTTTTATTTATTAACATTAAATTGAATCATTAAATTTATTATGATAAATGAAAATTAAATTTCCCATAAAATATCCATATTAATTAACATATATACTCTTATTGCATAAAAATTATCATTTCCACATACTCTGTTTCACTTTGAATGTTATATTATTATCTGGGTAAATATTAATATGTTTTATTAATTATTAAATAGGGTCATTTTTTTAAAAGGTGTATTGATTAGGAATCTGATAAATAAATTGATATATAAATAATACATTTTAATTTCAGTGATGGGTTGTGTAAAATATTATATTTCCTCTCAATTCCTAGATAATCAAAAGAGGTGAATTAAGAAGACATCCATGAATAATTTTTTATTTTATACATAGCCATGAATTAATCTCTATTGTCATATAGTCTTGATGTCATATATATAATGATGTTAGAGATCATGATTTCTAATTTTATGAATTTTGAACAATGAGAATTCATTTATTAATACACTTGTGATTACTATAATTATATGATACATAATTAGTTTATATAATATGTGATTATTTATATGATAATATATGGTCATCATTAATTCTAGCCATATTATACTCCATGGTAAGATAATTGATTAAATGTGTTGTATTTTTAGTTAATTATCTTATCAAAATTATTATTCCTTATCTGATGATGATATTAAAGTTATTTATTTTATGTAATTTTTGTTTAATTTACTTATAATTCCATATTGATTAATAAAATCTTCCATTATGTGTAAGAATTTATGAGAATCTGAGAAAACCCTTATTTTGTTTCCCCTCTCCATGATATGAATACATAATATTTATATGAATTAATTGATAAATAATTTATAATTTCAATATATTAAAATTTATATTTTTAAATTTAATTTCAAATTCATGTATGAATCTAGTTTACCAAGAAAATTAAACTATTTGGTCCTTTTTGAAGTCATCACTTAAATATGACACCAAATTAATAAAGTAAGAACCCAACCTAAAAAATAGGTATACAATATTTACAAAACCTTTGTTATGTGTAGATGTATGGTTTATTCGAATGTTAGGGAAATATTAAATCATATTCACTATAAATAGGATAGGAGCATACTCTTTCGTGTTATTACAACCAATATGATGTTATTTACCATGTAATTAAATTATTATTAATGAAAAATGAAACATAATAGAACAACAGATACGAATCAACTTTCATAGTATAATATTTTAAAACATAATTGATAAATAGAAGTAGTTGTTATGTATAATATGGGAACAAATCATACAAAACAATAATTTAATGCTGAAAAAGATATATCTTCTTCTTCATGTTACCATAAACACCATATCAACCTATCATAGTTTCGTTTTCAATTAAACATGACATATTACATGTGAATTAAATTTGGACTAAATTATAGCATCATAATAAGTATTTTTTCTCAAAAAACATATTTCACAATATATGGTATATAAGTGTTTTAGGAAAATTTGTAATTTGAACGTGTATATATTGGGAATATAATTGTTTTATGAGAAATAAAAATATAATAAAATTATGAAATTCATTCTTTGGATAATGTGTACCAATTTTAATACTAGTGAGTAATTGGTGGACATTCTATAAAAACCTCTATAATGCCATACGTCATAGAATACCTTAAACCCTTAACAGAGTAACTAGGTTAACCTATAGTTCTAAAGGATTGATATTACCACCTCTAGCTGACATATGAATTCTTTGAATTTATATTCGACATTAATCCTTGTAACACCCGAGATTTTTATGAGTAATATTTTGTTTTTATATCATCAAAGGAATATTTCACTACACACTTTATTGGCTTACTTTACACGCAATCACGACCCTCCTCGATGGCTTGCGTCGTACGCAATACTGAGTTTCACTAAACAACGATATGCTATTAAAATATTATTAAAACTAGCCGTTATGAATAGTAATAACCACTTTTTGAAATTTTATAAATTTTATTTTTCAAAATGGACTTCATTTTTGGACTCAGAATTTCGAAATTAGCCTAGGGTGAAATTTTGGTATTTTTCTGAAAACTTTCAATTTTTGATGAATAGTGAAACCACTAAGTGGTAGGTTAAAAACTGAATTTTGCATAAAAATTAATTTTACCGCTTCTGTGAATGGAATTTCAAAAATCCGACAGACACGGTTGATATCAGTAAGAAAAATGTGGTTCAATGAGATAAAAATAATTTTTTGGTGAATAGTAACTTTTTACTATTTTTACCGCAGTTAATAGTAAATAGGGTAACTAAGGGTAAATATGATATTAATATTACCCTAACACATGTCCTAATTCTATTGTACAAGTGTAATTCTACCAAAAACAAACTTAGGAATAAAATATGACCATTTAGGCCCACTTGGATTAGATTAGGACATTTATTATTAATTTATTTAAAGAAGGGTTAAAATAGTTAAAATCAAAGTTTAATAAGTAAATCATTTTTAATATGGGGTTATACATAAGATAAATTCGATTGTAAATATTCATTAGAAAGATAAAAATATTTCCTACATGATGGTATTTTATTTTTAATTTTTAGACCTCATATAGTTTAATTTATTTATGACACAACGATGATGCAGTAATTATCTTATTAATGAAATATTGACATAATTGATAATATAAATACCAAAATAAATGTAATTTAAGACTTTTTATGAATTACACTAATTTTCTAGGTTACTATGAAATATTTGTGTTTATTTAATCAACCTGGTTCGAACATATAATTATGTTATGACTTTCACAAAAATCATATATCAAATAGTGTCAAAATTGACACAAAATAGTTTTTAAATCAAATATTATATTATTAATTGTTATATTATTCCTAAAAATCTAAGGATCGGCCACATGACTTAGATAAGGATATATATATTAATAATAAACAATTTGGGGTTCTTTTGGCTTGTTATAGTAAGTGTATTAACCATATAGTGAAAGAAAAAAAAAGACATGGTAAAAGTTAAATTATTTAACTTAGAGTTAAATCTAATTGATAAGGTTAAAATAATACCCTAAACTTTTATAAATCCTATTGGTTGATAGGATTCCGACCCATCCCCACTTTATCTTAGAAATAAGACCCTTTGGAACCATTATAAACCGAATTTTACTTTAATATAAAATAATATTTTGAGATATTCCTAAGGTGCCCCTCTCCTCCCTTATAAAAGGACACCTCCTCCCCCTCCACCTCACACCAATTTGAGCACTCAAGCTTGGCCAAACCCTGCCATTTTCTCCTCTCCACTTCCCTAGAATAATCCTAGAGGTCCTGGTTTTCTTCAAAGACCAATATTAGTTCCCTAAGTGGAGGATTCAAAGAGGAGTTCCAAAGAAAAGGTAATATCCATTACCGATCTTTTCAATTTCTTTCTTCTTGAACTTCTTCTTCTTTAGTTGTTTCATGATAAATTAATAACATCAGTATTACTTACATACTAATATGTTATTATAAATATGAAACAACCCTAATTCACCTTCTATCCATCCTACGGAAAAATGAAATCACCGCGCGTGCGTACGTACGGAATACCGTCTCCACGCCGTGGTGTAATCTATTTTTCCACCATCACATTACAAGGATGGGTATAATGGTGTAATGAGTAACTATTTATGATTATTATAAAGTATTATTGATACTGAAATAATATATATATACTCCAATACAGTTCCACGATCATAGGAACGATATCATCACTCGTGCGTACGTACGGAACACCGTCTCCATGATGTGATGCGACTCGTTCTACATGATCATCATTACATAGTAATTATATAAATGAATTGAATGAATAAATATGATATATGTTACACTAATACCATTTTGGATATAAGGTATCTATAACCGTAAATGAAGAATAAGAATGTATTCGGCAAAAGACACATAAGAACAAAAGGCAATAATGACCCGAGTAACAAGTAACAATGAAATATTACTAACAAGAAGCTAAGAATATGACCATATATGATATCATATAAATATGTATGATTCTGGAATAATTCAATAACATTATTTAAACCATTATACAGGAGCTTCGGACACGTAAAAAGCAAATTGGACCTAAGGTAAGGGAAATATCACAATCTCATTTTTATCCAAGATTGTTTATTCGTAAGTATTTACTGGGGTGTATTTTATCATCCACATACATGTTTCATCAAAATGTAATATTATTTCCATCCACCTACAATTGTTTAAATCCATTTTTACCCTTCGGTGAGTTTTTAGTAATATGTATGAAAGGAATCTTTTTTCGTACGAGGTACTTTTTGACTTTTCCGACAAAAGTACGAAGAATGTTTTTTTAACTTATACGACATGAATGGATTTTTAAAACATTATTTTCAAGAAGCTTCCTTTACTAGTTTTCAAGTTTATTTTTAATCAAATTCTTTTATTTTAAAGTCATATGACATTTTATGAAAGGAAAAATGTTTTTGAAGTAGAAATGATATTTTCCTCAAGAATGGAGTTCAAGTATTTTATCAAAATTATTTTCCATCTATGATAATAAAAGGGTTCTGTTTTTATCCCTATTATTACATGGATTTGATTATGTTGTGATGGAAAAAATTTTATGAATTCCTTTATCTTATATGAATTGTTTTATGATGTCATGTTGTTTAAGAATCCCATTTTTATTACATGGGTTACACTATGATGTATGGTTTATGATTATGTGGCACACATGAGAAAGGATTCATTATAAGATGGGTGGGACCTATTTCTCCCTCCAATGCATTGGGTAAAGATTTTATATCTCATTAGATAGACATGGCTGGAACAGAAGGTTATTTCGGTTCAGTGGTACAGGACTGAAACGAGGATTGAACTCGGTTCAGAAAGGGACTTTGTCCACTAAGATAGTCTTGGCAATGAGTCATGACTAACAAGAAATGATTTTCCATGATTATGTGTGCATGCCACAAAGTTTCAAGTTTTATGTTATGATTATGGGAATCTCATTTTCACTTCTATGATTTATTCCAGGTGTAGATATTATGATCTCTTTTGCAGGTTTTGATTTTCAAAAAGATATGATATGATTTTTATTTCCCTTATTTTCCCTTGCTGAGCATTTGAGCTCACCCTTTTATGTTTTCTTTTCCCCAGGTCAGGAAGATGGATATTAAGTAGAATATGCTAAAAGGGACCCTAGATATGATGAAATAAATGGGAGACATTGTAGAAGATTTATGAACCAGTTGTTTATGTTTCCCAGTTTCTAAAGACACTATACCTATACGATCCTTTGTGGTTTTGTCATATGTTGTAATAAGTGTGCTTCAATTTTGAAATATTAACAATGTATGTAAAGTATGGGTCGTTATAGTTGGTATCAGAGGAAGGGTATAGTCAACCTTTGGAAACTAGGATGTGAAAGCCTTAGTAAGAAGCCTAAGGATAAGTCTAAGCATAGAACACAATCTTAGTGTTTTAGAAATGGCCTTGAATAACCTAGGATAAGACCTTAAACATGAAAATTTTATTGTTGAATTATGTGGTTTTCCTATTATAATTAGTGTTGCTCACACTATTCTTCTTGGTTTTAGTCAATGGCTGGAACCCGAAGGAACCGTGTTAATGCGGAATGCGATGGGAAATGCAATGATTGTCCCCCTGAGCAACCAAATGATATGGGAGCTGGAATGCAAAATCTTGTAGCCATGCTCACACAACTTTCTCAAGCTATGAATCATGCAGGACTTCCAAACGAGCAAAGGAAGGAGAAACATTCTGTTGAATCCTTCATGAGGCAGCGTCCACCTTCTTTCAGTGGGTTTACTGATCCATTAGTTGCTGAACAATGTATCAGTACTACTGAAAAGATATTTTCAGTTCTTCAATGTTCTGAACATGATAAAGTCATCCTAGCAGTGTATCGTTTGGAAGGAGATGCTGATCAATGTTGGAATATTATTAAGAATACGAGGCAAAGGGATGAAATTGAGTCTATGGAATGGGACGAGTTCAAGAACTTATTTTTCAATAAGTACTTCCCTCGTATTCTCCGAACAAAGATGGAGAAATAGTTTCTTGAACTGAAGCAAAGGGATGATGAATCTGTTGGTACCTATGAAGCAAATTTTACAAGACTTGCAAGGTACACTTCTGGTATTATTATCCAACCTGAGAGTAAGATCGATCGATTCTTTAGTGGCTTAAAACCAAGTCTTCGAAGGGCGTTATCCATATGGGACTTCAATAGCTACAAGGAAATCATTCGATGTGCTCTCAAAGTCGAGATGGAGATTGGAATAACCCATCAGTCACATGGGTTTGATAAGAAGAGGAAGATGGAATTCAAATAAAAATCTAAAGAGCACACAGAAAAGAAGATTAGCTTTTCTTTATGCTCAATGTTTGGAAAGAAACATGGAGGGAGTTGTCTTAAAGGGACAAGTAAATGTTTTAAATGTGGAAAGGAAGGTCATCGGGCATTTGAATGCTGTGATAACGGGAAGAAGATGTCTAATTATGCATACAAAGGAAGGGATAAACAGAATGAACCTACTACACTTCAAAGTTTCAAGTGCAAGGAGATGGGGCATTATGCCAATCAATTCCCAAATCTAAGGGTTGATGATGATGGTCGACGTCAACAAAATCTTAAGGCTAAATACAAAGGAAAATCACATGCAATTTCTATCAGCGATGTGGAGTACGATAACAAAGTGGTGAAAGGTACACTTACCATCCACTCTAAAGTAGAAAATGTTTTATTTGATTCTGGATCCACCCACTCTTTTATTTCTAAAGAATTTTCTATGGGTATCACCATATTACCTCAACAATTAGATGTTGAGTTAGATGTGACAACACCTAATGGCACAAAAGTCGCATCAAATGTTTATAATTCTTCTCCGATCGAAGTTTGTGGGAAAGTGATTCCTGCAAATCTTGTGATCCTTCCTTTAGTGGAATTTGATGTGATTCTTGGCATGGATCAGCTTTCTCTACATGGAGCTCATATCAATTGCCAAAGAAGGGAAGTCAGATTTCATATTCCAGATCAATCTACGATCGTATATCAATGCAAGGATGAACATAATCTTCCAGTGGAAATTTCTTCCATCTTATGGGTATTGATTCCACTAAATGAAGGTTATTTATCTCAAATGGTTGGTGAGAAACTTATGATTAAGAATATTCCCATCGTACGGGAGTTTGATGATGTCTTTCCGGAGGAATTACCAGGTCTTCCACCAAATTGTGAAGTTGATTTTTCAATAGAACTTGTACCGGGTGCTTTGCCTATTTCAAAGACACCTTATAGAATGGCCCCAATTGAGTTGCAGGAATTGAAGAAGCAACTCCAAGAGAATCTTGATAAGGGATTCATACTCCCTAGTGCGTCACCTTAGGGAGCACCTGTTCTATTTGTTAAGAAGAATGATGGATCAATGAGACTCTGCATTGATTATCGAGAACTTAACAAGATCACTATCAAGAACAAA
Source organism: Viscum album (assembly GCA_963277665.1). NCBI lineage: Eukaryota > Viridiplantae > Streptophyta > Magnoliopsida > Santalales > Viscaceae > Viscum > Viscum album. The sequence continues at coordinate 66,744,919 of OY728131.1, forward strand.
TATCCTCTCCCACGCATTGATGACTTATTTGACCAACTACGCGGAGCTCAATACTTTTCCAAGATTGATCTTCGTTCAGGGTATCATCAATTAAGGGTCAAAAGGGAGGATATACCAAAGACGGCTTTCCGTACAAGGTATGGACACTATGAATTTATAGTGATGCCATTTGGTCTTACTAATTCCCCTACTATCTTCATGGATCTAATGAATAGAGTCTTTAGAGACTATCTTGATGAATTTGTGGTAGTCTTTATAGACGATATTCTTGTCTATTAAAATAGTAAATAAGACCATGAAGATCACTTGAGAATTATATTGAAGACCCTGAGAAAGGAGAAGCTTTATGCCAAATTTACCAAGTGTGAATTTTGGCTTCAAAAAGTTGCATTGTTGGGTAACATAATCTCAAAAGAGGGGATATCTGTGGATCCAGCAAAAACAGAGGTTATCGAAAGATGGTCGAGACCAACAACAGTAACTGAGATTCGAAGTTTTCTTGGTTTGGCTGGATATTATCGACGTTTTGTAAAGTATTTTTCATGATTATCTAATCCACTCACCAAGTTGACTCAGAAAGGAGTTAAGTTTGTTTGGACAGAGGAATGTGACGAGAATTTCAAGGAGTTGAAAAGAAGGTTATCTAGTGCACCTGTGCTCACACTGCCTTGTAGCGGAGAAAGTTTTGTGATCTACAGTGATGCATCCAAGAAGGGATTGGGGTGTGTTCTTATGCAAAATGATATGGTGATAGCTTATGCCTCACGACAGTTGAAAATCCATGAGCAAAATTACCCAACACATGATTTGGAGTTGGCTGCGGTAATCTTTTCATTAAAGATTTGGAGGCATTACCTTTATGGTGAAAGGTGTGATATTTATACTGATCATAAAAGTTTAAAGTATATTTTCACACAAAAGGAGCTGAATATGCATCAAAGAAGATGGTTGGAGCTGATTAAGGATTATGACTGCTTAATCCATTACCACCCTGAGAAAGCAAACAAGGTGGCAGATGCATTAAGTCGACAAGACCATGCTAGTTTATCCATGATGAGGATCACAAAGGATCCAATATTTATGGATTTACAAAGGATGGATCTTGGAATTATAATGAAAGGCGAAAAATCTTATCTTTCTCAAATGAATGTTCAACCATATATACATGTGAAGATTAAAGAGGCACAGAAAGAAGATGTAGAGTTACAAAAGAAGGTGAGAAATGTTCCTGAATTCAACCTTGATTGTGATGGGATAATAAAGTTCAGGAATCGGGTTTGTGTTCCTTCCATCCCCGAATTAAAGAAGGAGCTGCTGGATGAGTCTCATAGTTCTTCATTCTCTATTCATCCTGGAAGCACGAAGATGTATAGGGACCTGAAAGAGTACTTCTGGTGGGATGGAATGAAAAGAGATGTTGCTGAATATGTCTCTTGATGCTTGGTTTCTCAACAAGTTAAAGCTGAGAGAGAAAAGTCTAAGGGGATGTTACAACCAGTACCCATACCGGAATGGAAATGGGAAAACATCACTATGGACTTTGTCACAAGACTTCCTAAAACATCCAAAGGCAATAATGCTATTTGGGTCATAGTTGATGGTCTTACAAAGTCTGCACACTTCATTGCTATTAGAGAGGATTTCTCTCTAGATCAGCTTGCCAGGATATATGTAAAGGAAGTGGTAAGATTGCATGGAGTGCCACTTTCTATTATATCTGATCGGGATCTGCGATTTACCTCGAAGTTCTGGCGAAGTCTTCAGCATACTCTGGATACAGAGTTGAGTTTCATCACTTCTTATCATCCTCAGACAGATGGTCAGTCTGAGAGAACAATTCAAACCCTAGAAGATATGTTGAGAGCTTGCTCTATGGATTTCAAAGGAGGTTGGGATCAACACCTACCTTTGGTGGAATTTTCTTATAATAATAGCTTTCACTCCAGTATTCAGATGGCTCCTTATGAATCTCTCTATGGAAAGAAATTCATGACTCCAACTTGCTGGGATGAAGTTGGGGAAAGAAAGCTGTTAGGACCTGATCTCGTTGATGAAATGGAAGAAAAGGTTAGATCTATTCAACAACACATAAGAGAAGCTCAGAGTCGACAGAAAAGTTATGCCGACAACCGAAGAAAAGACCTAGAGTTTGAAGTGGGTGATAAAGTGTTCTTACGAATATCTCCCTGGAAGAGGGTTATGAGATTTGGAAAGAAGGGGAAGTTGAGCCCTAGATATATCGGTCCTTTCAAAATACTGGATCGTGTTGGGAAGGTAGCTTACCAATTGGCGCTTCCACCGAATCTCTCTCAAGTTCACGATGTGTTCCATGTATCTCCCCTGAGAAAGTACATACCAGATCCTTCACATGTACTCATCTCAGAAGTTGTACCGCTGGAGCAAGATCTTTCTTATGAAGAACCGCCGATAGTGATTCTGGATCGTAGAGAAAAAGTCCTACGAAACAAGACCACTCTCTTGGTGAAAGTTTTATGGAGGAACCACCAACTTGAAGAAGCTACGTGGGAGCTTGAGGATATGATTAGGGAGAAGTATCCTCATCTGTTTGTTACAAAGTGACGAATTTCGAGGGCGAAATTCTTTTTAAGGGGGGTAGAATGTAACACCCGAGATTTTTTTGAGTAATATTTTGTTTTTATATCATCAAAGGAATCTTTCACTACACACTTTCTTGGCTTACATTACACACAATCACGACCCTCCTCGATGGCTTGTGTCGTACGCAATACTGAGTTTCACTAAACAACGATATGCTATTAAAATATTATTAAAACTAGCCGTTATGAATAGTAATAACCACTTTTTGAAATTTTATAAATTTTATTTTTCAAAATGGACTTCATTTTTGGACTCAGAATTTCGAAATTAGCCTAGGGTGAATTTTTGGTATTTTTCTAAAAACATTCAATTTTTTATGAATAGTGAAACCACTAAGTGGTAGGTTAAAAACTGAATTTTGCATAAAACTTAATTTTACCGCTTCTGTGAATGGAATTTCAAAAATCCGACTGACACGGTTGATATCAGTAAGAAAAATGTGGTTCAATAAGATAAAAATAATTTTTTGGTGAATAGTAACTTTTTACTATTTTTACCGCAGTTAATAGTAAATAGGGTAACTAAGGGTAAATATGATATTAATATTACCCTAACACATGTCCTAATTCTATTGGACAAGTGTAATTCGACCAAAAACAAACTTAGTAATAAAATATGACCATTTAGGCCCACTTGGATTAGATTAGGACATTTATTATTAATTTCTTTAAAGAAGGGTTAAAATAGTTAAAATCCATGTTTAATAAGTAAATCATTTTTAATATGGGGTTATAAATATGATAAATTCGATTGTAAATATTAATTAGAATGATAAAAGGATTTCCTACATGATGGTATTTTATTTGTAATTTTTAGACATCAAATAATTTAATTTATTTATGACACAAAGATGATGCAGTAATTATCTTATTAATGAAATATTGACATAATTGATAATATAAATACCAATATAAATTTAATTTAAGACTTTTTATGAATTCCACTAATTTTCTAGGTTACTATGATATATTAGTGTTGATTTAATCAACTTGGTTAGAACATAAAATTCTGTTATGACTTTCACAAAAATAATATATCAAATAGTGTCAAAATTGACACAAAATAGTTTTTAAATCAAATATTATATTATTAATTGTTCTTTTATTCCTAAAAATCTAAGGTTCGGCCAAATGACTTAGATAAGGATATATATATTAATAATAAACAATTTGGGGTTCGTTTGGCTTGTTATAGTATGTGTATTAACCATATAGTGAAAGAAAACAAAAAGACATGGTAAAAGTTAAATTATTTAACTTAAATCTAATTGATAAGGTTAAAATAATACCCTAAACATGTCTAAATCCTACTGGTTGATAGGATTTCGACCCATCCCCACTTTATCTTCGAAATAAGACCCTTTGGAGCCATTATAACCCGATTTTGACTTTAATATAAAATAATATTTTGAGATATTCCTAAGGTGCCCCTCTCCTCCCTTATAAAAGGGCACCTCCTACCCCTCCTCCTCACACCAATTTGAGCAATCATGCTCGGCCAACCCATGCCATTTTCTCCTCTCCACTTCCTTAGAATAATCCTAGAGGTCCTGGTCTTCTTCAAAGACCAATATTAGTTCCCTAAGTGGAGGATTCAAAGAGGCGTTCCAAAGAAGAGGTAATATCCATTACTGATCTTTTCAATTTCTTTCTTCTTCAACTTCTTCTTCTTTAGTTGTTTCATGATAAAGTAATAACATCAGTATTACTTACATATTTATATGTTATTATAAATATGAAACAACCCTAATTCACCTTCTATCCATCCTACGGAAAAATGAAATCACCGCGCGTGCGTACGTACAGAATACCGTCTCCACGCCGTGGTGTAATCTATTTTTCCCCCATCATATTACAAGGATGGGTATAATGGTGTAATGAGTAACTATTTATGATTATTATAAAGTAATATTGATACTGAAATAATATATATATACTCCAATATAGTTCCACGATCATAGGAACGATATCATCACTCGTGCGTACGTACGGAATACCGTCTCTACGATGTGATGCGACTCGTTCTACATGATCATCATTACATAGTAATTATATAAATGAATTGAATGAATAAATATGATATATGTTAAACTAATACCATTCTTGATATAAGGTATCTATAACCTTAAAAGAAGAATAAGAATATATTCGGCAAAACACGCATAAGAACAAAAGGCAATAAAGACCCGAGTAACAAGTAACAATGAAATATTACTAACAAGAATCTAAGAATATGACCATATATGATATAATATCAATATTTATGATTCTGGAATAAGTCAATAACATTATTTAAACCATTGTACAGGAGATTCGGACATGTACAAAGCAAATCGGACCTAAGGTATGGGAAATATCACAATCTCATTTTTATCCGAGATTGTTTATTCGTAAGTATTTACTGGGGTGTATTTTATCATCCACATCCATGTTTAATCAAAATGTAATATTATTTCCATCCACCTACAATTGTTTAAATCCATTTTTACCCTTCAGTGAGTTTTTAGTAATATGTATGAAATGAATCTTTTGTCGTACGAGGTACTTTTTGACTTTTCCGACAAAAGTACGAAGAATGTTTTTTTAACCAATACTGCATGATTGGATTTTTAAAACATTATTTCCAAGAAGCTTCCTTTACAAGTTTTCAAGTTTATTTTTAATCAAATTCTTTTATTTTAAAGTCATATGACATGTTATGAAAGGAAAAATGTTTTTGAAGTAGAAAGGATATTTTCCTCAAGAATGGAGTTCAAGTATTTTATCAAAATTATTTTCCATCTAAGATAATAAAAGGGTTCTGTTTTTATCCCTATTATTACATGGATTTTATTATGTTGTGATGGAAACATTTTTATGAATTCCTTTATCTTATATGAATTGTTTTATGATGTCATGTTGTTTAAGAATCCCATTTTTATTACATGGGTTACACAATGATGTATGGTTTATGATTATGTGGCACACATGAGAAAGGACTCATTATAAGATTGGTGGGACCTATATCTCCCTCCAATGCATTGGGTAAATATTTTATATCTCATGAGATATACATGGCTGGAACGGAAGGTTATTTCGGTTCAGTGATACAGGACTGAAACGAGGAGTGAACTCGGTTCAGAAAGGGACATTGTCCACTAAGATAGTCTTGGCAATGAGTCATGACTAACAAGAAATGATTTTCCATGATTATGTGTGCATGCCACAAAGTTTCAAGTTTTATGTTATGATTATGGGGATCTCATTTTCACTTCTATGATTTATTCCATGATAAGATATTATGATCTCTTTTGCAGGTTTTGATTTTCAAAAAGATATGATATGATTTTTATTTCCTTTATTTGCCCTTGCTGAGCATTTGAGCTCACCCTTTAATGTTTTCTTTTCCCCAGGTCAGGAAGATGGATATTAAGTAGAATATGTTAAAAGGGACCCTAGATATGATGAAATAAATGGGAGACACTGTAGAAGATTTATGAACCAGTTGTTTATGTTTCCTAGTTTCTAGAGACACTATACCTATACGGTCCTTTGTGGTTTTGTCATATGTTGTAAGAAGTGTGCTTCAATTTTGAAGTATTAACAATGTATGTAAAGTATGGGTCGTTAGAATACTCATATTAAAATACAATAGATTCCACCATAAAATATCAATATTAAATTATTAATCACAAAACATGGTTATTTGGAAACATTTATTAATTCAATTATACCTTTATTTTATTATCTAAATTCCAAAGGAAATATAAATATCCTATTTAATTACATTACTAATGATATTGGTCAATTTGAAAACACAAATAAAAAATAGCGAAACCCCAAAAATATAAATTGACGTTTCATTAAAAACATAATTAATTTATTACAAGAAAAATTTTAGGCCACTAATACAATACATTTAATAAATTATTTACCACACATATGATTTATAACACCACATGGAAAAACATTCTAACATATAAAATATATTATAACCTTTAGAATGTTAATATGAATTAAAAAATATTATCATGTCACCATTATACATTATTATAATAAAAAAATAACTAAGTATCATGATATTCTAATTCAAATAAAATATTATAATGACGAAGGGTCATTATATAATATATGAATTCACTCAAATAGTGATACAAGATCTCCAAAATAAACAAAAAACACCAAATAACTCAAAAACCAAAATATCAAGAGGATCAACAATACATAGCTTTTTTGATGAAATCAATATCTAAATAAATCCACCTAAATGGATCATAGAAAGGTAATAATTTTTAATGATTTTATATTTTTTGGACTATCAATTATATTTTGTTTAATATTAAATTTAACCATATAAAATTTATAAAAATTTAAATTTTATATTTATAAGTATAAGTAATGATTATTTCAAAAAACCATTTTTTTTAAAAAAATTCTCTCTTTACATGAAAAAATAAATTGAAACTTTCATTTATTGTAATGTGTTCAATAAGTAATTTTATGTTTTAAAAAAACTAAATTTCCATTTAAAATCATGTTTCAAATCATTTTCCTAAATCACTGTAATTATAAAATTATATCATTTCATATGTAAAATTAGTTAAATAAAATCATTTGAAAAATAATATTTGGGAATAAATATATTCATTTTTTTCTTAACAATAACATATTTCATTAAAAATATATAATTTTTTAACCGCAAACAATTCATTTAATTCACATATAAAGGAATAAATTTATTAATATTGAGAACACTAAATTTCCATTCAGATATTAACATGTATCACATTACATTTATAACCCAAAATCAAATTATAGAATATAATTTTTAAATCTAGATAACCATATTTTTAAGGAACTCTTAACTATAAATAAATTTTTAATTATTGGATAATTTTCCTAGACTATATTGTCCTTATAATTTATATAATATTTTACTAAATAATAAATTAGTATCTTATTTTAAAGTAATTTATTAGGTAGAATATGAAAAATTATCACAAATATGATACTAAAAAAGATAATAAATATTTAAAAAAACTCAAATAATCATTCAATTTTATAATAAAATGTTATAAAGAGAGTATTCCATCTTCCATACCAAAGGCATATATATACCGGCCATTAATGGTCTAGATATCAATAAAAACATTATTCATAAAATTTATGGGTAATATGTTGGAGGTTCATTATTTAATTATGTCCATTAATATATAATGATTGTAGTGTAAATAAAATTTATATGTCCTAATGTGATATTAGAAAATATACATCATTGATATATTCAAACGTTGTAAATCAACCAATCTCTATAACATCATTTCTAAATTTATACAATTACATATCATGATACAAAAATAAATTACTCACACAAATAAATAGTTTCTATATTGAGAAATAAAATATCCTCTATAGTATAGGTGACCCTAATTTTCATGATATAAAGGAATGAACATGGTGTATACCCTATTCCAAACATCTTATCATTAATATATTAATATTAAATCCTAAAAAATCCAAAAAATTATTTATAATACCATAAAAAAAATCCTAAACCATGTACAGTATATATAGAAAAATCCAGAATGTTATTAACATAATATATGTCCCTTTATCATAATGGGCTAGTGAATAGAATTGTAGTTATCCATTTTTTCGGATGGAGATTATTTACTCACCTTGGTTATTATGTTCATTCAGAACATGATTACTCTGATAGAACACGGTGGATCATACTGTTGTTGGACTTCCCCAATATATATATATATAGACTAGATAACCATTTTAGAAACTAAAAAAGTATGAGGGAAAATCAATTTCAAAATGAATGTGAATATAATAAAATGATACTAGAAGTACTCATATTTACAATATAATATAAAAAATAGACACACATAAAACGAATGGAATAAGAAATTTTATAAAATATGATCTTCATCTAAACACGGATTCCTAATATAATACCCCATGGATTTTGAATAAATGAACATGAATATTCCCAATAATTGTTAATAATGTATCCATAAAAAGAGGAATACCTTTCATTGGTGTAATGAAACATTTGAACATTCATTTATATGGGAGTATTCATATAGGGTGTGAGTATTAGTTCATGGTAAGGACCACTAATTATTTATGTATAAAATAATTAATAAATTGATGTATACATGAACATGTATAATTATTTTATAAATATAACATTATAGTTGTAAATATTCATGATATAATGGAGAAAATATATATATAACATTATAAAAAAAGTATATTTACTTCAAAAATTAAAACATTATATCAATAGTAATATAAATTCCTTTCCAACACAAAGCCATGTGGTAATGCATTTATATGTAAAAGTGATAAAAATAGTATCTCAATCCTAGTCAATATTCAGTAAGGAAATTAGGGTATAAAAACCAACTCCCGAGATTGGGGAAGGTGTGTAATAGATTTATATAAATATTTCAACTCTTCCCATGGAAAGGGAGAAAATGCATACTCATTCATGTTATTAAAAATTATCTTATTTCAATAACATGAATATGAAATTTATAATTATGGAAAAGTCAACATAGAAGAATTTGTGGTAGTAATCAATAAACTTGGAATGGTAAGGTAATAACATGGTTGATTTAAAAATAAGTATCCATGTATAAGAAGAAACTCAAGAACAATAACCAATGAGCATAACAGATCATATTACTGATATTTTTATATTTTTTACTCTAGTAATATTACCAATATAACATAGTTCAATGTTACACTGATTACATGGTAATTCCATTGATCCTATGGTATAGAAAACTTATATAAATAAGTGAATCATGAAAATGTTGGAACACAGTATTGTGAATTATCTTATTTGTGATGTTTTACTAACAAGTCTTATTAAAAAAAATCAATAATATAAAATACACTCCATAGATCAGTTACTTAAATATAAATAATTCACCATGCCTAGATATCATAAAAATAAGTGTAATATGGTATTAATTTACAAAGATTACTCAAAATATAATTTTTTGTATACAATGTATACATATAGAACCAAATAAAGTGAAACAAGATATGTAAATACATATTTGGGTTTTCTAATATAATTATTATATTAATTATATAATTCGGATTATTTTATTAAAATTAGTTTTAAATTTAATGTATCCAGAAATATATGAAGGTTTATTTAACAATTTTTTTACATAAATTAATCCTTTACCAAATTATAGAAAAATAATCATTTAATATAATAGTATTTATATAATTATACTGTGAAAATTATTAACATCAAAAAACATTTTTTGATAATGTATTTTATAGGAAAAACATTTACAATAAGATCAATGTTATCGAATAAAGTTTACTATGAAAAAATGTTTATAAAAAATGATTTTATTAATAATGAATAGTTTTTCAATAGAAATATATACAAAGAATTAAAAACACATGACGATTTTGGGATAAAATTTTAACACCATGAGATTTTTGGATATATTATCTCTATTAAAGAAATTTTTTCATGGATATCTTAGGATACATGCAATTCCCTGCCTAAATGAAATATAACATTTTATACCAATATAAACTAACCATTAAATTATTATTTATTAATATTAATCACAATAATTTACCAAATATGTTTAATGGATTTTGACGAAGTATAAATATTGATAAATTCGTACTGATATTTTAGTAACGTCACGACATGATTATGAAATAAATCTCTTATCAAAAAGAGATGTTGGTTATTTTTTGTAGAAAAATAATAAATTTAATTTAGTTTACTTATATAATATTTATTCGAAATAAAAAATAATTTTTTCAAATAATCATGTAAAAATATTCATATTGTTATTTTTTTATAGTTTTCATAAATTGATATTTTATAAAAAATAACAAAAATATTGATTTTTTTTAATATTCCTTTCATAACCTTGAAATTGTTTCATATTTCTTGAAACTACTGATTAAAATAAAATAACTTTATATATATTTTTAATATTCCAATTAACATCATTATAAATAAATTTGTGTTGATTTTGGTGTAACACTTTTTAAACATAAGTAAAAAATGACTTGAAATCCCTAATTTTGTAAAATATTACTGGATAAACTTTTAACTAACATTTTTAAATTATCATAATTAAATTTATTCAAATGGAATACAAATTATTAATAAAAATTAATCATATTATATAATATTTAAAATTAATATTTTCTCACAATCAATAATAATATAGGAAAATTTTCATTACTATGGTAAGGGATAAATGGAATTAATAGGGTTTAAAATATAGTTATAAGCGTTAAAAATCCTAAAATCATGTATAAATACCATTTTTTGAATATATAATGGTTATATATCATCTTATTTTTTTTATTTTAATCTATTTTTATGCATTCTTTATTTATTATGACTTTATTATTTTATAATCTTTTAAGAAAAATCAATTGTGTCCATTCCCCCACTTATATCAGGACACAATGACATTATACTCCTTAAAAAACATTTACCCATCAATATATTACAAAACCAAAAAAATTATCTTCCAAACAACCATGCCCATGAATTAAAGGAGCGGGTTGCAATACCTTGATATTTTTTCAATAAAAACTATATTCAATTGCATATTTGACAAACAATATTAATCTTAAACAAAAACAAAGTTAATAACTATTGTATTGCAGCCCTATGATAAGATGATATAAAAGGTATTGAATATATAAAAATATATAATTATGATACTAAATATAAAATATTAAAAAAAATATAACTAATCAATTAATTTTTATTAAAGTAATTTTGTACTTAAAAATTATTTTCTCCCAAAATTGATTTTTACTAATATTCGTGAAAATAATATTATAAAAAACTTATAGAAAACATATAAAATTAAATTAATAATATTATATTCATTTTATGAATTTTAGTATTAAAATAATATTTTAATGAATTTTTTGACTTTTATAAAATTATTTATTTTTATGAATAATGAAAAATACAAATTTATCTAAAAATGTCATTTATTTGAAATTAATTAATTAATTTATAATTTCTTATATGTTTTAAATAATATTTAACTTAAATAATTATTATTTATTAATATTTATTCCAATTATATAGTTCTAATAAACATCAAATTGGATTTTAGTAGAAGTTTATCCTTTGGATGAAAAACATGGTTTTACTAAAAAAAGCTTTAATTTGAATAATTGAACTAATTTTTAACTAATTTTAGATATTCATGATGATAAATAATTTAAATGGTACATAAAGATTATATATGAATAATTAATAATTTTTATTGAAATAATGTTTATTATTATTAATAGAGTTAATAAATTATCATTTTTATTGCAAAAAACAGTTAATGAAAAACTATTTTTTCATCGCATTTGTGGAATTATTTTTAAATACCTATTTGACACATATTTGAATTGATGTTTTTATAATTAATTCCATATTCAGAATTTATGTAATTTGTATAATATAATTTGTTAAAAATTGTTTTTACCATAATGAATCAGGAAGCTAGTGAAAATTAATTATCATGGTTATGTTCAAAACAGAATTACAATGGGGTTAAACTAAAAATATAGGGTTCAAAATTATCTATAAATACTTTAAAATATATTTTATATAAATATTTAGACAAAAAAATTTATAAGGGTCTAAAATGATCCATTTTTTAACCATTTTCACTTGAAAATTGCTGGAATCATTATTAATTTTGAATATTTATAAGTATACCACTCGAATCACTTAATAAAGGAAACCCCCACTCCTCTACAAATAACAGTGTAAAACACTTTAGGATTAGAAAATAAAACATAAATCACATAAATATATCCCTACCATATTCCTTGAATTATGTTTTTTATTAAGACAATCTCTGAACCCATTTTTTCTAATCCTAAAGAGATTGTCAAAAAACGGGTAAAATTATTAACTATGAATTTTTATTTTAATTCTTCTTCTACCTCCATAAAATATTATAAAACTATTATTATATGTTTAAAAAAATATATCAAGTATACTGATATTTTATTACAATATTATATTAATTAAAATTCATACCAAATTACATGAAATGGTATACAAAATAATAAGTTGTTTGTATGATGAAATCCACCTAGTGAACCAATGGAATTAGTTTTTCATCATCACCTCTCATAGATTGTTGTAATTATTGAATGAATTTTTATATAATACATTTTTTAGATAATTATACATATATATTTATTATATCACAGATACCTTATTATATTACATTCTATGAGGGAAAACATTACATTGCTCATGTGTACAATGGAATACAACATCACTAGGCGGTGCGATTTGTTTTTCTATAACAATAATCATGGCAGGTAATTAAGATAAATTCATTTATAATAGTAGATATAAATATAATATGTTTTTTGCTCATTAAATATTTTTTAATATTAATGTATATTATATTAATTTATTACTTACGATGAAAAAAAATATTATATTGTATGTGTATGTGTGGACCACCACCTCAACGAATTGATGTGATTCATTTTTAATCACCACATCAAAATAATGATACATATATAGTTTAATTAAATAAATAATATATTATTTAATATATTTTTATGATTTTGTATATATAAAATATTATATTTCATCTTTCTAAAATGATCATAAAAATTTGTATCTTTACTCTTGTGTATGTACGGCCCACCATCTCCATGATTGTAACGTAGTTCATTTTTCAAATATATTTTCCACATTTGTTTCTATAATTATAATTTCTGAATATATATGGTAATTATTTATTTATTTTTATTCATACTATGTTTATAAAATGATCTCTTTTAGCACATTCAATACCACAAATACATTTTAAAACAATGATCTTAATGTCCTAAAAACACCCGATGATGTCTTATTGGATTAAGTATTTGAATATGTCAGTATAAATAAATAAATTAAATGATTTAATTATATTTTATTAATCCTTGAAAATTTTATTTTGAAATACAATAAGTTTCGTAATATTATTATACCTGAGTTGAAGGACATACAATAAATGTCTCGACTCGTGGTAATAGTTTCCTCATCTCACATTTACTTCTGTGAGACATATTCCATATTCCCCAATTATTTGAACTTTTGGGTGTATAAACTACCATTTATGAATTCTGTATCAAAAATTCTTCAGGAATAATTATATATTATGTTTTAATTCGAATTATTTCAAATAATGGAATTTATCTTGAATTTTATTATGTGGAAAAGGGTTTATTTACTAAATTTCCTTCCATTGGGTTATAAATTTTCTTCATAAGCTCCATTTTTTTATTATTGTGTTTTAATTTAAAAATAAAATGTTTCATTCAATATTTTATTTTGTTTAATTTATTTTATTTACACAAAATATCGCAATTTATTAACTCTCAATTCAATAATAGGTACATTATAAGGCTTAATCGACCCAATTTCCTTCTTTGAGGACTAATGTGGATGTTGTGACCCTATACACTTTTATGACTTATAAATATTACGAATTTGACTTGTTATATCATGAATATACTTATTTTCATGATATTTAACGTATCTTTTTATGTTATTCATTCTTGGGGATTATGATTGAAGAGATCCCAATGTGGAAAATTCTCTATGTTACAATCTCAGTTATTTTAGGATTATTCATGATCAAGATTATTTTGGAGTAAATAATGTGATTTTATTTTCCTTAACCATTAATATTTGATTATCCTCTAATAATGAATTTGATTCACATTTTTAATTTCTATTTCCTCCCTTATTTATTGAAATAACATCAAGAAATTCATTTCTATGTGATACTGATCACATATTTATCTTTTAGATCTAGTATATTCCCCTTTAATATCCATGTATTATAACATGTATTCCAAAATTCCAATTTATATGAAAAATATTTTACTATATCCATTTATCATTCTCTTTTACCTTATTTTAAATATATTTAAATGCACATTTTTTTAAATTTTCAAAATGGGTCACATTTGAAACATTATTAAAATTATTTAAAAATAATATTTGTTTTTAACACATATGATATGAAAGGATTTTCCCACCATCATGTAAATAATTTTATTTAAAAATTCAATTATATTTTTCAACTGTTGTTTTCAAATAATAATATTTTATCATTTTATGAGTAATTTTTTAAATAAAAATATATTTTTAAATTCAAAAAAAATTATGCATAAAAATTAATTTAATGACAATTTATATGTATTTATATTCATCAACATAAATAAATATTATATTTACATATACTTCAATGGGAGTATTTTATAATCATACCATCATCAATATTTATCTAGACAGATTAGGATTGATTCTTTGTTATTTTAATGAACCTGTTTATTTTCCTTGAGTTAATAATGGTTCAAAGTGATTCATATGGAACCAATTTATTTTTAATGGGTTAGTCATTTTTAATGGTTGTTTTTATTGAACTTTTTCATTTTCTATAGTTAAATCATGTTTCAAATAAATTGACATGAAACCCACTTCTATTCTTTGATTTAATAATGTTTTAAAATGAAATGTAATTGTTTCTATGATTTTCATGGTGATGTGAAATCTCTATATAGCTTCTTTTTTTATCTATGGAAATTGTCTTATGATGGGTTCACCTAGATAGCATCGAGTGTTCCCAGTATATCTTATGTGATGGGTTCTCTATAGAATTTCATTTTATATTGACCATATGGTAATACAGTTTTTATGAGTTTTGTAAGGGTTTCATAACTATTATATAATGTTGATGTCCAATGATAACAACATAGTTTTATTATAAATTTTATGGATCATTGATGTTTTCATTGATCAATATTGATATCATATAGATAATTATTATTTATTCCAATGAATATTTCCTTTGTTAATATATTATTCAATGTGTTTGTTTTTTGATGATCTAAGAATTTATGGGTATTAAAATTCATATATTATGATCAATCACATTGAGTATGTGACTATACCCTTATACCCTTCTTATTCTCATTGGTTTCATTTAATTTTATATTATTATTTTTACCCACAATGCCAATTTTAGTTCAAGCTTCTTATGTTTATTTTTCAACTAGTTATCATGTATGATGTTGAAGGAATTATGTATAGATGGGATTCATATGGACGATGTTGATGACATAATATATATTATAAAGAGCTAAGTATATTAATAACTAAACTCTCTAGAATTCATGGGTATTTTTTATGAAATCAATTGTCTAAGATATATAAAACATTAAAACCTAAAAGGTCATTGAAAATGTATGTGATTCAACTTTTCCAATTGATATTGATTATTTTGGATGGATAAAATTGGTTCAAATCCATTGGTATCAAATTTTAAATTGTAATGTTTATAATTTTAGCTCTGGATCTATAAGTATTGATATAGGGATGTTATACTTGTTGTTTTAATGTACTATTCGATGGATCTATAATAAATTATCTGAAGAAGGCCTAACAAAGAATAGGGAATCATCGTACCCAACATTATTAAATTTATTTCATCTTAAAAATAACCAAAATATTCTATATTCATCATGAAATAATAATTTCAACATCCAAAATAAACTGAAATGTTATTATAGCTATGAAAACACAATTATTCCCCCACATTTCTCTAAAATGGGAGGTGAATGTATCACTCTTGCTTATCTTTGGGTCACAACCTCCACATATCTATTCAATTGATTTTCCATCAATACAATAACACCAACCCATATATCCTAAATATGGGTTTAAAAAGGTTATACTGTTATAAGATATGTGGAATCAGATACTAAAGAACTAAAAAAATTAGTACTATTGGTAAATTAGATAGAAACATGAAATTCAAAATTAACATTAAAATATAAAATACACAATGAATTTTTTGGAGTGATCCATTTTTCCAATTTTCATATCCCTTCATATAGATATCAATACACATAGAGGTAATATATGGAAATACATATGAATGGAGTGAGATAATGTTCTTTATAAGGGTTAGTGTATATAAGAACCTATGAATAATTAAGGCACAATCAGTATGAACAGGTAAATAACTAAAACATGTACTATATAATGAATATAGTGAGAATGATATGTATAGGGTAAAATATGATAAAATAAATTCATATAAATAATCACATGATCATGAAATCATAATCATGGATATTCTTACAAATAGAATAATCAAAATTAATTTAAATAACTAAATTGATAATAATAGAATTTATAATATTTAAAATTATAAAAATATTATCAAGGAATTATTCCAAGACTGTTTCCAACCATGGAATTATGAGAAGAAATATTATTTAAATGTTTAAGGAATCATCCAAACACTAATGCTAATTTTCCTTAGGAGACATATTGATGCATTGCAGGGTTGTTTATTTCCAGGAGCCATGTGTCACATAATGTATCCAATTAATTACTCATATTATATGGGGATACATAATCAACCTAAACATTTGTATTGAAAAACTAACATAAAAATGTTAATAATATCCCCATCAGTACGCATAATCATATTCTATACATAGTAATATAGTGAGTGGTAGTAAAATTATACCACCCTTGTAAAACTGATCATAAACCATCGACCAAAATATTATGAAGGGAATCAATAAAAAATATCCTTAGTGGATCATAATTAAAATAAATCGTTGATTTCATTAATTAATTGAAAAAATAAAAGTTTCATTATATAATTTTTTTAGAAAATAAACTTTTTACTTTGATAATTATTTTAAAAATAAATGTAAATATATATCTTTTAGAAAAAAATTTAGTAAAAATATCCTATGAAAAAATACAAGAATATTCTTCAAAATAATTAGTGGTAATGATGGGGGAAAATTATGTTCATTCCATGGAAATTTAAATAAATATTCCATTAAAATTTTCATTGGAATCCAAAAACTAATTATTTAGAAAAAAACATTAAGTTTCATTTAAAAAAAATTGTAAGTCATCTTATTTTAAAATATATTAAATTAATAATTTTTAAAAGTTCTAAAAACCAAAAATCTTATTCTACTAAATAATGATATTGATGAAATATAATTTTTATCCCAACAAGGAAATAATGTCAAGTTTTATTAAAAAGCATTTATGCATATTTCTAATTTTGAAAGTGTGTAAAAATAGTAATTTTACTTGAAAAAATTAACTAATTAGAAATGGATAAGAAAATATATTTATTTACATATAGAAATATCCAATAATTCAGTCATGGGTGAATTAAACAAAAAATCCTGAATAATGATTGTATTAAGTAATAAAACATTACCAAAATGGTAAATTAATAATCATAACCATCAAGAATGAAATAAAATAAAAATAAATATTAAATAACACTAATACAAATATAATTATGATATATCATATCAAAATAGGAGTTATATAAACCACACCATGGAATAAGTGGTGAATATGATGAATATCTCATTGAATAAGAAGTGAGTTGAGAAACCCTTACCACAATTTCAACGTCTATTGTATGTTTCTAAAATGCTGCTATAATAAAAATATCATTATTAAATATCCATTATATAACCATATTCATATATATTATACAATATATTATTTACTTATATTCTTTTTTAAATCAGTTATTATAATTTTTTTAAATCCATATTTTGGGTGATAATTAAATTATTGTTCATAAATATTTTTGTTTGGTATTTTTTAGAGATTTTTATTTAATAATCATTAGATAATAGAAATTATTTTTAAAATGATATAAATATTAACATAAGTATTTTTATATACTAAATATCACATATATTCATAAACATTTATCTATTCTACCTTCCATGTAATGTGTAATGTGAAAAATGAATCTCATCACTTTATGAGGAGGTAGGTCATGATACACGCAAGCGACGATAGTCTATCACTCAGGTAATGGAATGTAAGAAGGTATATATGATAGAAGCTGTTAATATGTATAATAATTTTATAACTTTCATATAATTATTCAAAATTAATCATTAAATACATCCATTAATGGTGGTTATAGAATATGTTTTATGTTGGTTTGCAAGTTAGTAGTCCGTTATACACATGAATTATGATTCTGTACAGCATTTGATGGTAGAGGATATAAATATAAATGATTAATTTAACATTAAAATATATATTTATATTTATGATAATAATTTCATTATATAATTAAGGATTCATAATAATTAAATTAGGAGGAGGAAGAAATTAAATAAAATGTACAATTGGGGACATTACCTCTTTTTTCGAACAACGTCTTTTGTTTTGCACGAAAACCTTTCATAGCATAACTTTAATATAAAATTAACACACTAAGGATTATATAATGGAAAAAAGGATTTCATTTGGGTCGATATGGGATAAATAACTGTGTTCATTAAGCACAAAGAGGAGCGATAAACGGGTGACCTTTAATAAGTGAGGCGAGTGGCACAATTGCGAATTTTTACAAGAAAAAGGAATTCCATCATTTGTTAGATTCCAAAAGTATATAAAGTAGTCCATTATCTACAAAATAAAACATAATGTTGAAATAATTCCATAAAATAAATGTTTTATATTTTCTGTGTCATTTTTAACACCTATTTTTTTTTGTTTAATGCCCAGGTAAACCCATTTTTACCTTATCAGTGGTAAATATTTTTTAATTTTTTTACAATTAAATATGGTAAAATATTATGTTCAACTTGTTAGATAATATATCTTATTATTGTTACTAATATCTATTCAATTTCCATAAATTCAATTCATATATATGGTATAATTTTTTAGAAAAGTAATTTTGCATTCGTGATAAAAATGTAGGTTTTCAATGAGAGAATGTTAAAAAAAATGTTCTTATTTTCTTAATCAAAATTAAATAATATATGTAATGATATTAAATAAATTATATGAATATATTTATAAATTAACAATTTTTAATCTATTTTTTAAAAAATATCGTTTATCTTCATAAACAATTAATAAGAAAATGTAGTTTTTAGTAAAAATATGTATTTTTCACTACTAAGTAAATATTGTATCATTTTAAAAATTGCTCAAAAAATCTCTCAAATATAATTTTTATTTTTATATTTAGAAAATGAATTTTATTTTTTGATGAAATTTTTAAAAAAAGGAAATAATAGATTTTAAATCATTGGAGGAATGTATAATTAGACAATAGTTTCTCGAAAATATGGTCTTAACGAAATCGTATCTTTTTATTCTAATGGATTATTTTATATTTAAAATAAATAGAAAACAATTTATATTAGTTTATACATGAAAATCATATAATTTTCATAATTTAGTTATTATTACTCATATAATACAACATAACATATACGTTATAATGATCATGATTAAATAATACTATTTTTATAGAGCATCATGTTTTGTTGAAACATATTGTTCTCTGCATTACAATATATCAAAGATAATAAATTTATTTCAACAAAAAAATTATCAAAAAAATTAGAGTGACACATTTTCCCCTAGGCCTCGTGTTTTGTGTCATCAAAACTATCAAAAATGATGTTCATATTTCAATATATCAGGGTGTTTTAACTAACATATTTCATTGATTGTAACAGTTAAAAGTTTAATGACTATATCTGATTTTTACAAAATTATTATTTTTTATAATTATAATATCATATTCTTCTTCTTACCATTCCATCATGTGGGTAATGATAATATCAGTCATGCATATGTGTGGACTACCACCTCTACAAAGCAATTTGAATCATTTTTAGTTTCCACTATGTTTGAATATTATTATTGATATATTTAATCAATATCAATGTTATTTATTATATAACATATGTTCTAGAATTGTAAAAGTTTCTTTATACTCTTTTTACATCTCTTCATTAGTAATAGTAAACAACATTAATGTTTATGTATGACCTACCATCTCTATGTTATCTGTAAATCATTTTTCTTCCTCTAGATTTAAGGGATGATTCTAAATAAGTAATTGATTTTCATATAGATGATAATTATATCATTAATAGAACTATTTAGATGATGGAGACATGATCAATGTAAAAGGATCATAAAATCCAAACTGAATCATCTATATATAACAAAATATTTAATAGTATGAAATTACAATTTAAATAATTATTTATTAATAAATAGATACTTAACTTTTATAAGTGTAAAATATATGATATTATATGATTTCATATGATTATACTATTGAAGTGTCAAAACATTTAATTTATTATTCTTGAGGTAAAAATACTTTCAGAGAAAGTAAAACCAATGGTAAATATTTATTTTTCATTATTATTTGATTGATGATTTTTATTCTTGAATTTATAGTGAATGAAATTATACGAACATTTCCTGATATAACCATTTAATTTTTAAAATTTTTTTTTAATAATTTTCTTTATTTTATTATACATACAAGAACTCGTGGTATTTAGTTAATATTTTTATTAAAAAAATATTATATTAATAAATCAAAATCCTTATCATCCTTCTTCATGTTTTCTTTAAATAAATATTAAATTTTATTTCTATTCTCCTTTGAAAATTTGAAGTCATTTTTACTAATTATTTTCAATAATTACCATTTCATGAAATAGAATCGTCTTTTCATTTTCCAAAAAATGAGCATTTAACTTTTTTATCCAAATACATTATATAAATCATTGTCTCAACTTACACGAAGTTAATAAAATTTATTTCAATCATTAACACTCATTTCTTTGAATAATACTTTACCTATTTCCATGAATAATGTAATAGAAAAAACATTTCGTAATATTTTGATAATTTATATATTCAAAATATGTGTTTTTGAAAAAAAAAGGTTATTTTCCTCAGGAAACATTCCATGTGATCTTTTAAATGATTTTTTAATATTGAATCATTTTATTATTCTTATTCATTGGAATGGACATCATCAAATTGTATCATTTACATTATTTATTGAAATGGGTTACGATAATTATGATGTGATGTTTTTGAAACATATTTACATTACTGGTTTATGCTATGAGGAAATGATGGATTGTTATGTAAACCCATTTTCCTTCCATGGGTTATGATATGATGTTATAACTAATGATTTAACATATTATTAACACATATGTATAATTTTGATAATGTTACAATAGGGGGTTGAATTATATATCCCTCCAATTAAATCTGTAGATTTGGATATCTCATTAGATTATAATAATAGAAAGAGAGATTGAACCCAATTCAGTAAGTGAAAATATTAATTATGAAAATTTAAAGTGGGAACCTTGAACAAGGATATGATGTAATGGGGAGTGAAGATAATAAATTATAGTAGTATTCAATGTGATCTGTGGATAAATATATGAATGTCAATTAATATCAGTATCCCATAATAATACATCTTATGTTGATGTTATTCTCTCTTATATCATTCCATTTGGTTGCCTTATTATTTAACTCATATAATCATCCATGATATGTTACATGAATTATAATTATTATATATTATATGTTGGGTATTTTTTAAAATATCAACCTCATGTTTAAAAACACTAATGCTCATGTTATGCTCATAAGATCATTAATAATTATCTTCTATAAAATTACAGATATTTTGTGATCATCCTTTATCATATTCTATTTCCCCCGGTTATGATAATGCTTATATGTAGGATTTTATTATATAGAGTACTATATTGGGTGATATTTACATGATATGTTGAAGATCATTCATTAAATGAGGATACTATGTATCTTGTCTCCAAAGTCATAAATCCTTTATGGTTCATGCATTGATCATAATTTCATGTAATCAATATTAATTTATTAATATATGATATCTCTTAAGGAAATGAATTGTTTACTATTGTTGGAATTATGGGAGGATTTTGTTAGTAATTATAGAGTATGATTATAGAAAATTAAGGAAAACCCTTTGGATAAGCCTATAAATAAGATAACATCATATGGTTTGGTAAGGTTTATATTATTTGGTTTCCCTAGAAATATATATATGAATGGATACTGTAAGTGGATGTGGTCTTCCATAGATGCATCCAGTGCTAATAACCAATAAAAATTTATTCAGTTATCTCATCTATTATTATGGTTCACGGTGAGTGTACTATTACCATGATCGTAATTTGACACTCCTAAGATATATTCACTGGATAAGAAAAATGTTATTAATAAAACATTTTAAATGATTTTTAAATATTATGATAATGAATAAATAAGGATAAACCTATGGTTTCACACATTTAAAATAATAGACATCATATATATGATTTTTTATGATTTTACACAATTATTTTTATTACTCATGCTGGGATGTTTTGTTTCAATTAGTTACCAGGATAGGAAGGAATAATGATAATAATGATTATGATAGAAGATTTATTTTTTTTCCTCTTTGGAAGAAAAATGATATGGGATCAAGGATGATAAATCTTGTTGTTAAATTTATGCAAAGTCTCAATTTATTAATCATGATTATATTAAAAATAAGAAATTGAGTGAACAACAATATTTTGTTCCCATAATGAATAAAATTAATCTTTATTTTACCCAGTTTGTGGATCAACTCATAGATGAACTATAGATTAGTAGTGTTGAAATTATATTTATGTATCTCCAGTTTTTTAACATGAATTTTTTATTTTTTAATAATTTTTAAAGTAAAAATTATAAACGGTGGACTCATTTCCTAAACATTAGAAAACATAAAAAGTGGAATTTAAGAACTAGAATTTGTTTTTTGAGTCAATATTTGATTAGGGCATTATTCATATTCTTCATATGGAATGTTATAAGGAATTACAAGAGGGAATGAATCATGATTAGGAATATATTTTAATCTATTTGGTATATTTTACAATACATGAAATGTACACTTCTATAATAATCATCGAGAAAAAAAACAAATTATTAGTTTTTAAGTGGTTTAAAAGAAATTTTAAAATGGAAATTAACAAAAAGTGACATCAGTATCAATAAATAAATTGTCTGATGTGCTAGCATAGAGGTTTATTGTTATTGGTGATACCCAACAATATCATAATTTTTATAAGAAAAAAATGATGTAATTAAATGGGAATTATAATATTAAAAACCTTGGATAGAAGTATATATTCTTTCTTTTATTCTCAATGGGAAGAAGAAAATATGGAGGAAAATATCTTAAGAGAACTGGTAAATTATTTAAGTGTGGAATGGAAGCTTATTGGGAAGTTGAATGTTGAAGTGATAAGAAAAATATGATATATAATGATGGAGAAGAAGCTTCAAAGTCTGCACTACTCACTCTACAATGATTAAAATGCAAGGAGTTGTCGATTTTTTCTTACTAGTTCTAAAATATTTAGGTAAATGATGATTATTTATATCAACAATCTCTTAAAACTATATTAATATGAAATATAACATTATCTTAATTTTTATAATGGTGTAAAAAAATAAAGTGTAAAAAATTACCCTTACCATATTCTCTAAAGCACTTAATTTATTATTTTATTCAATATTTACCCACTCTATTATATATGAATGTTATATATGGGTCTCACGATACCACCATAATGAGTAGTGGTTGTATTAGTAGTAGAAGCCCTTAATGGAATTATGAACACTTATAATGTCATTTATTATTACCTTAAGGATGTTTGTGGGAATGTGGTTCAAAAAAATCATGTCATTCTCCATCAAGATGAATTTTTCATTTATGGGTGGAACTATTTGGAATTTATTTTAAACAATAACATAAATTTTTGTTTAAGGGAATTCAAATTTGATATTCTCATCAAATATGTGATTCTATATAGGTCTAATGAAAAAAATTAATTTATGAATAAAATTGTATCCATTAATTGTCTCGTGTATCCTATTAAAATGACATGTTTATCTATTATGGTTGGGGATAAACCCTACATCAAGTTTATAAGTAGTATATGGGAGTTTTTTTTGATATCTTTCAAGTGGAGTTGAATTTTCATCCTATGTATTAAGATGTTCATATTTGGTTATAACATATACATAGTGTTACATTATTTTCAATAACTCCTAAAATAATGGAAACAATTAATTTACAACATTTGATGAAGAAACACATGTAGAAGCAGGATAAGTGATTCATTTGGATGAGTGTATAACTATGGATTTTTTTTGTTATTTTCATTAAAAATGCAGTTGGAAAAATTACACTCTACATTTATTATTGGTAAATTTTAAATATCATAATCAATAATAAGTTTAATCTTCTTTATATTTATAATTAAATTGATCAACTATTAAGAGTTTGATATTTTAAAAGATTCATATTTGATTTGTATAATATCAACTGAGAGTCAAAAGTGACGATGTAACCAAGGGAGTGTTCTCTATGAGTTATAGACTCAATGAATTTATAGTGTATCCATTTACAATTATTAATGGCCTTGATAGATTCATGGATATAATGAATTTGAATTTAGATATTAACTTGATCGGTTTTCAATTGTGGGAACCCTACTTGGTTACCCTCTTAAGATGGCACCCAACCCAAATTTCCACACGTGTGAAGTGATTTCCCAATCCCCACATTCTATAGACTAGTAGCTGAGGATAAATAGAAATAGAGTGAAATATTTATATTTAATTGATGCAGAAAACATGACATATATATGTGCTGTGTGTGTCATGTTTTGTTCTTGTGTTGGAAATAATTATTCCCTCTTGGGGTTGATTCCCAGTTTCTAGTAACCTGTATGTGGAGATTGGTCATTCCCATCATGTTTTTGAACATTAAATTAAGGCACTAGTTTTATAGGAAAACTTGTATATGTTCACCATAGTTTGGTATCAGAGATGGTATGAACTCAATAGTACTTGTATCGATACATTTGGTTGAGTGGATATATGATTGTCAGGACCTGAGAGGCAAGTTGTGGTGAGTTCTTATCCAGATCTTACTATAATAAAACTCATGTAACCATGGTATGTTTGGATGTGTGCCTAAAATTTTCATTTCTTGGTCATAATATATGTTTTTTTCTTATATTTTGATTTTCTAAATTTATCTTATCATTTTTTCTATCAATTATTTTGATTTGACTCATAATGGTATGATTTCAATATATCTTTTTTGAGTTCCTCGTAAGGGTGCAACAGATTATCCATATTTGAATCCTCCTATAGCTCATAATATTATAAATGCTATCATGTGGTCTTTTCGTGCTACTGATAAAAATTTACCTCAACTCGATAATAAAAATTTTGAGGTGAAATTGTGATTTAGAGGATAAAGTTATCAATCATGAGATTTATGACATGATAAGACAACGTCCTTAAGGAGTTAGAATGAACCTAAAGAGACTGAGTAGATATAAAAGAACGATCAGATCATTTACATTCTACATTCACCAAATAGTATCAAGGTGAAGTCTGTGATGTTCAAAACTGATGATCCCAATAAGAAATAGTGGGATTATATGATAAAGGCAGAAAAGCTTGTGTACTTGGAGTAGAATGGCTTCAAGTCACTATTATTCTTACATTTTCCTAGACTCATTGATGATAGAAAATTATATATAGTAACTATATTACTATTATGGAGAGAATCATGTGTTGGTGTACACTAGTTTGTTTACAGTGTTGGTTCATGTTTCTCTCAAGATGTTGAGTAATGACCTTATAAAGTCCTAGAAGTACATGTAGTGTTTTTAACTTGGAAATCCAATAATAGTTATTTATGATATACCAATAGAGTATGTGAAGACATTTTCTATGAAAATGATGGTATATATGAATATTTCTGGAATGGTTGGACATTATTTCTCATGTCTTCCTCTTAGTGGTAGATTTAATGTGCTCAAGGGAAAACATTTTATTTGAAATATCGTCATAAGAATGGTAGAGGTGGTTCTTAGTAGAATGCATCAAATTATCCTTTAGATATAGTTATTATTGTTCCAATGAGTTTATACAAGTGTGGAGTGGTTAGAAAAACCCAAAGTTCTTATTCTATAGTTGTGAAGATATATATCATTTATGGGCAATATACTCATATATAATGTTTTAGTGACGATATAACTATGACTTGTTATTGTCAGGGAGCATTTTTTTAAAAGGATACTTTAGAACATTTTTATTCATCCATAAATACATGTATCCATACACAGTACATACGAGTGAAGCACCATCACATTATATATGGGCATCTAAAATATGTACATGTGATTCCAACTACATTGAGAGTTACCGTTTTTACTTCATCTACAACAACAAATTTTTTATTCGATACTGGTTCTTCACACTATATAATATCTTTCATTTTCTATTAAACTAATATTCTATAGGTTAAAATACCATTTTAATGGACTTAGCACCACTTATTGGGGAGATTGATGAATCACTGTTTTAGTAACCTTATTGTTCATAATAGATTACTAATAAAGAGTTAGTATGTGATTTTACCGTTAGAATGTGGGAATTATTTCTCATCATTATTCAGAATGAATAATTACCACTCATTATGATGAGGTTTGTTGTTTTCATTAGTGTATATTGTTTGTTATATCTGATGGGAGATTCAAGGAGTTTCCTAATGAGTTTTATCCCAGGTCTGGTGGTGCAAGACCTTCCTACCAAGTTATAAAAAGATTGTTCTCTTATGTATCCTTTGATCCGAATATGGTATCTTTAGTTGTAGACTATCCTTTTTTCATCATATTCCAAAAAAATCCAAGAAAAGTTATTTATTCCTCCTCTAAAGTGGGAGGTAGAGTTTTTAATTAACTTGGCATCGTGTATGTAGTAAATTTTGAAACCATCCTATCATATAGAACTAGCGTGTCAGAAATAGATAAATAATCATTTGGATTTTTTGATGATAAAAGTACTTGTTCTCCCTATTTCTTCCCATGGGAATCCCCTATGCTCATTTCCAAATAATAATATTGTTTAATAAAAATATATGAGAACTATCAGAAGTTTAGTTGAGTAACTGTTAAGAACATGTATCATTTTCCTCATGTGAATGGGGAAAATGTTTTTTATGATTGGAATTTTATTGGGTTATAATTAGATAATAGTTTGATAGAATGATATACTAAATATTTATTTTCAGAGAATCTATTTCTATTAGAAGTGTCATATGACTTCATCTTGTCTATTTATTACTACTTCAGTTTTCAAGGTTTTTATTAAACTGATATTACATGAGTATGTCAACATTTTCATAGTAGTGTTCATAGATGATATTTTTTATTCAATATCCATGTACGGGTATGAGAACCATTTCAGATTGGTTCTAGGAATCGTAATGAGTCATAATCTGTATGAAATAATTTATAAATTCAGTTTTCAGATCTAATAAGTTATTTTATTTGGGAATGTTATTTCATATCATAGAGTTTAAATCAATCTACACAAGTTGAAGGATGTCTTTTCTTTGGATTATCCACATAAGTTCATTGAGATTCAGATCCTCTATAGTCTTGAAGGATATTATCGATGGTTCACTAATGATATACCATATATGTTATCACTATTGACTGTTCCAATTGGAAAAGGGGATAAAATCACATGGGATAAAAATTGTTAGTCTTTATTGGAGGATCTGAAATGGATTCTGAAAGTATATAATGGTTTCTTCATACCTAATCATGGAATGTGGTATGTTGTTTTTTGTTATTATTCTAGTGATGGTTGGATTGTGTGCTTATGCAGGCTAATAATGTGGTTTCTTATGAATCTCTCCATATGTGTCCTCTTAAGAAGAATTCATCCACTAATGATTTATATATTTCTATGGTTATATGTATTCTTAATTGTTGAAGGAATTTTTTTGGGGATAGGTTAATGGTCTTTTATGACCATAGAATCTTATGATATATATTTTCATAGATATACATGAATCTTTGATAGATGGGTAGGTTTCATACCTTCTAAATAATGGATTCAACATCTCTTACGCCCTATAGAATGTGGATTTCATTACATATTCTCTTTGGAAGAAATTTACATAACAATCTATACTATAATATAAGGGGGAGAAGAACCTATTGGGAATACTTCTATTATTACACTTTGATACATAGAAATATGTTTCGGGTGTGTTTCTGACTAGTTTTTGGTTATCATGATCATTATTTGATTCCATTCTACAGATTCAGTAACATGGTGATGACTTCATAAAAAATTCAATAAACTATTTATATAACAATTATTCTCTTTACGACACATTAATTATTGATTTATTAAATAAAATCATACATAATTCAACAAAATTGATCTAGTAGTCTACTGTATTTGGGTAATAGGTACATTACATAACAAATTAAAATAAATAATACATAATATTTATTGAAATCATCCTTAACATGTTTAAAACATTCCTTCATACTTTTGTCTGTATAAGAGAACCTACGGACATTGATTAGAAATGGGTAGGCTATGAATCCCAGTAAGGGTATAATCATGGAATAAGATAATACAAGATATACAATAAACATATCAATGCGAAATAAAATAATTGAGAGTCATAAACATGAACATTATGAAATGATATAACATGATAAACAAATTCGACTTTGGAAATGTTTTAGAAACATCAAACACTCCATCATAATAGATGATAATGATAACTTCCAAGGCATATTGGTGGAAAAAGTAATATAATTGAATCATGTTTAATATATAACCCAACATGATGTCTCATGAGACTAAACATTTGTCAATGCATGGGATCACTAAATAATATCTAGTGCACTGATCACATTCATTTCATCCCCATTCTTAAGTGTGCAATGTGGCTCTTAGAACATGGATTCATGAATCTTAATATATTATTCCTTGATAATAAAGGAGTGTGGTAAAAAATTTATGTATAGATTAAAATAATTATATGTTTATAAATGCCACCACCCATGATGTGGAATGGGTATTGTATTCACTATACAATTGTTTGGGCTTGAGAAATTGTGGTAAACTATTGATCACAAAACGACATCACTAAAATACTCATAAAATGGTTTGAGGAGAGTGAAAGGGGACTCTCGTAATTTGGAAATAAAATGGGAAGTAATAGGGGAATAAAAAATGTTTCATAATATTAGGAATTTGAAATTGAAGGATTAAAATAATAATGAAAAATTAATTATGTGGAGAATGATATGATCCCTTACCTTGAAAGAGCCATACCAAATTCATGGGAAGTGATTTATTAGAGACTCGAGGTACCATGGGATGAAAATAGAGCGATTATAATAGAATGATGAAATTATAAAATGATTTTATGTGAAATGAAATGGTATTTTGTTTGAGTTTATTTTGGAAATAAATCGGTAATTCATTATCATTTCTCAAAATTTTGTTTTCCAATCTATAATGAAATTAACAAAACAACAAAAACTCTCATGGGGTTTCCCCATGTATTATACCAAATGGTAGTTGTTTTCATTATTTTATAATTAATTGGGATGAACATAATAAAATGATATATTAGATACTTTGTAAGTAAGTTGAACTATTAATTAAATGATTTTAAAACCTTCTAATATATTATATGTTCTAGAGGATTCAAAATGGATTTATAAAATTAATAAAATATTATAAAAATCTCAATTTTAAAATCAAGAAAATAAATAATTTTTTGTAGCTACCATATAACGTATTTATTACATCACTCTTGGGACATTATGATTTCTAAATACACACCGTATATTTATACTGTATTTAATTTTTACCTGAAAATTGAAATGAATCAAAAAATTATGAAAAATTCACTATTGGAAAATTATGATATTATAATTCCAAATATAATATTCATTTTATAAAAATAATTTTCTAATTATTTTCATTTTAACATTCAATATAATTATTATCAATTATTGAGAAATTTTGTTTTTTATAAATTACTGTTTTTGAACCCTTATAAAAAATAAATTTGACCCAATGAAAATAATAAGATAATTTTTTTAATAAAAATTATTTAATTGTAATATTTTGTTAAAATATTTTATATTAAAAAATAAATTAATTGGTTAAAATAAACTCCATAATTGAGTTTTAATAATACCAAAAATTTATTTTTTACTATATTAAAATAAAATACCTTAAAAATTTAATAACAATATTATGAAAATTAATTAATTATACTATAAAAAATAATTTATATAATCATATAACTTGAGAAATTATAAATATCCATTTCATACACTAGTAAATTCACAAATAGTAATGTGTGGTGAGGTGATACCTTAATGGGGTGGCTAGTCATACATTGTTTTGGTTGTGATCTCGATGTGCTTTAAATTCTCCCAAAAATGGTTTCGATCATGTTCAAGATGTTAGAGATCAGCATGGTAATGTTCAATGTAAAATCCTAGTGATTCTATATCCCATTTAATATTTGATAAATGGGATTCGCAGTGTACAATATTTTATGTTGGGGCCATCATTTCCTTTTTCTATGTCAATTTGATGTGTTAAAACCCTTTATTTATACTAATCATGCGATGACTTTTCAATGGCTATATTATGAACAGTAATGGTTCTGAATGGTCATTTATATGTGATAGGGTATAATAAAACAAAATAAGTGCATGTTTTTTTCAATAACAACAATACAAAATAAGACTTTTATTTAATATCAAAAGTTTAATTTAATATTTAATAGTTTGGGTCGTTATAATTTTTCCCCCTTAAGAAATTTCACCCACAAAATTTAATTTTCATTCACTAATATTGTTGTGGGTAATTCTATTTCATCAATTCCTCTTGTACCCATGTTTATTCTCTAAACATGTGTTTCTCCATAGCATTTTTACCTGGTTCGTTGTCTAATTTTTTATAACATGGTCTCTATGATCGATTATCTTTATTAGATCCTCCTCATATGATACAACATTATCCAACTATACCACATATATAATGAGTATGTGTGAGGGGTCTGGTATCTAAATTATTAGGAGGGATACAAGTAATGCATCATTTAATTGATATAGGTTTGGTGGGAGTTCTAGTCGATAATCCATTTTCTTAATATTTTCAAGGATCTCAAAGGGGCGTTGTACAATAGACTAATAGTTATCATATTACCAAATCTCATGACCATATTCCATGAAGATATTTGGTGGAATACCATGTATTCAACATCAAAATCTAGGACTAATCGATGATTATTGGAATTTCTCTATTGTCGTCTCTGAGTGGTCTTGATGTGTTGTTGAATGGTATTAGTGTTTTCCAACATTTATTCAACTGTCATAGGAACTAGTAGTTTTCATTAAAAAACTCCATACCAACATGAAGGTTTTCTTCACCACATCCAATAATGGGTTTCACAGAGATCTATCTAGTTGCTTTACTGGACACTGTTATTGTATGAGAACCGAACGAGAGGTAGATTTTAATCCCATCATCCTTTGATGTCAATCGATAATGATCTCAACATGTACTCAACTATCTGGATAGTTAGATCAAATTGGCCATCGGTTTGTGGGTGATAACCTATGATAATGTTCAAATCATTATTTAGCGTGTTTTGGAGAATCATCCATATCTTAGAGGTAAATCTTTGATCTCGATCGAATATAATCCATAATGGTATTACATGAAACCTCAACACATCTATAATTTATATCCTTTTCTATTTATTGAGTGATACATTCTCCTAAATAACATTTAATTGCATAGTCATTATTATATAATCCACGAAAACCTAGATTGATTGATTTTTTTGAGATTTCAATAGATGATTAATGAAAAAGTCTATGGTTTTTTTTTCATATTTACATGTAGTTATGGGTAATGGTTTCATCACCCAAGAAGATTTTTTTTATTTCTGCATTCAAATGACGACATACAAAACATCATGATGTATATTATTTCATATAATTCTTCATATTATCCCCAAAAAAGTGCTCTCAGAGATCTCAAAATATATTTGTGCTTCCTAGATTAATGGATAATGTTGGGACATGTGGATCATCCAACAACTCCTTATTTTAAATCAATATTTTTTATTACGTAATGTCGTGACCAAAATCTCACGACTCTAAACACATATACTTTAAACAATAAGTATTTTACCCATTATTATAGTATCTCCTTTCTTATATGTTCCCATATTATTTATTTTATAATTCTGTATCCTCTTTAGATGGGGTGATTGAGAAATATTTTTGATAAGTATTGATGATTCCCCTTCATTTATTATCCCAATGTCCATCCTTTATAATTATAATAAGATCATATCCTTTTCAATTATAATTAATGAAAAAAAATTGGATCTTTTCAACATTGTGAATCATCCAATTTATTAACCTTCTCAGTATGGTTATGGATTGAGTAGTCATAGTCTTTTATCAGTTCTAACCATCATTTTATGTTAATATTCATCTCTTTCTATGTGAATATAAACATGAGTGTTTTTTGATCTGTTTATATCTCAATATTCTCCCCAATGATCTTATTAAAGAAAATTTTAAATGAAAATATCATTACAATAATCTCCATATTCATTCTTGAGTTGTTTTGTTTTTAAAAAATTAAAATTCCTTGAATCATAGACTATTAGTTTTTCATTTTAAATTAACAAATTGCTCAAGACCTTCTTTGAAGAATCTCTGAATACCATGAAAATTTCTCCAACTATGGGGTAGTGTGAGTATAGATACAATGATGATAATAAATTTCATCTTGTTAAATCTATATTAACATTCATCATTCTAAGAAATATGGTCTCCCTTTCGAGTTATCTTTGATGGGGGGTTTGAAAACCAAGAAAAATTTCTAACCAATTGATGATAGTGCCCAGCTAATCCAAGACAACTACATATGTCCTTCACAGATGTTTTCCTTGTCCATATTTCAATTTATTTTATATTTAAATGATATATAGATATAACATTTAAAATTATGATATTACACAATAAAATTACATCCTTTAACTAAAACTATCATTTTCTATAGTTGGAATAAATATTATCCTTTAATAAGGCCTTTATTACTTTTCTTAAATGCTCTACATACTCCCCTTGTCTTTTGGAGTATATTATAATATCATCTATCAAGACTACCAAATTATTAATTAGGTAAACCATAATAAAATTAATCATAAATACCATGTTTATTACTGCAGAACTAGTGAGCCTGAAGGAAATTATAATGAACTCATTTTTCTCATACATTATACAAAAATAAATCATGGGTATATCCTCCTTCTTCAACATAATTTATTAATATTTGAAATACAGATCCATCATAGAGAAGTATTGTTCTCCACATACTAGATTGAAAATGTCATAAATAAATTTCGTAGGACACTTTTTCTTTATCATGATCAAGTTGAGCTCAATATAGTCAATCTAAAGTCACCTTTAACATTACTTATTATTGATGAAAAGGACTGGTACACGCGATGGTGAAGTACAAAAAAATATGAACACTTTATATAAATTATCTTTTAGTTGTCTCCTCACCTCCTAAATTTCAAAAACATCCATTCTATATAGAATCTAGGATAGTGGTAAATACCTAGGTATGATATCTATTGAAAATCCATCCTCTCAACAAGGAGGAAGACTATGAAATTCATATAGAAACACATCAGAAATTTCCCTCACGATGTGCATGTCTTGAAGGCAGATTCATTACTTATAATAAATAATTTGATCTAGATATTCTTTATCATAGATAATAATGTTCATTATTTTGTTGTTGCTTCTAAATAAGATCCTTCCTCTTCCATGCACTTCTATAGAATCAGTGGTCGATTCATGATATAGAGGGTGATTTACTTATCATGGATATTTATGTTGGTTCTATATAGGGAAATCCAAGACAGGCATATAATTTCATCAAATCACACCAAAAAGAGTATGATATGGTTTTATTAGGAGTTCATCCCACAAATTTTGAGATGGGATGAGTTATATACTCTAGATGATAAAAATTCAACATTTAACATTTCCACTGACATCTCTACTTCCATGCTTTGTGGTGGTGTTTCAATAGTTCTACAAATTTTTTTGATATAAATGAATGTTTAGAAATTTAATAAAATAAGAATGTTCACTATTAAGGAATAAAAAACAAGTATACCTATCACTGCTTCATTTTCTAGATCCACCTCAATATTTCTGATAGACATAGATCACCCTTACACCCATTGAGGTTGTTGGTTGTCTCCAACAACCCTTGGAATAGTTAATTGGTATGAAAATTTACTAGGATTCTTATATTTGAAGTAATGAAAATTATATTTAGGGTTTAATGGAGAATTTCAGTCCTCTGTCACATTGGTGGATTTCTTTTTTTTTTAATTACTAGCTATGTTCTCATTATTCAAAGTCCAAAAGCATCTCCTCTTCCCCCATAGGAAATTTATGGCGTGCTTATTTTCATACCATTGACAAGTGGTACATTAAAATTTATAGGGACCATTTGATTTCATTATCAGACTACCTGAATTGAATTCCAATTTCGTCGTATTATATAATTAATCACTTTAAATTTTCCAATATCCTTGATGAAATTGATGGCACATCATTAAAATTCATTTTAACTATCAAATTCGTCGATCACTATGGATTTTCACAGAACCTATTTTTGAAAAGAATTGAAGCATTTAACATTGAATTAGTAGATAATGACAAAGATATAGGTGCATTGTTCTTGTCCTGTGTAGTTCTCATCACACAATAGTATATATTCATTGTATTTTTTAGCTAAAATAAATGCCATTTGATTTTTGTTGGAGTGTGTATAATAAATATGTATCATAAAACATTTTACCTAATTCCTACCACCACATTACTTTGATATGTTCCTCAGGATTAATATATTGGACCAATGACCATCGCATATCAGCTTCTCCCGATAAAAAATACAAATTAATTAGAACCTATTTCTGCTCAGAACATTGATTGATGGAGAAGATATTTTCAATTGAGTTGATCGATTATTCTGTGATTAAAGGATAGGATGGTCCAATAATATTTAGAGGCATTTATTGCATAATGGTCTATATTTCAGCCTATTCTTTCTAAGAGGAGTTTGGATGATCCTCCTTATCTAGATTCCTATTCAGAACCTATGTTAGATGAGAGGTTATTTCTATAAATTTCATGATTCACACTCCAATATGTTTTGGCATCTCATTGGGTCATTCATTACATTTCCATCCATATTGATTTTTTTATCTTATTCCTCCAACATCTAACCATTTTATAGGAAAAAGTATATAATTATTAATTTATATTTATAATCAATCAATCGCTTAAATTATAATCAAATGACATTAAATAGAGTACTTATATATTGCAGGTTTTCCATTGAACTGATAATTTAATGGATTCATTCTATGTAATCCATGATCTATTTACAAACATATACTATTATGGTTATTTGTTATTCCCTTTATATTTATTGAAAATTATCATATGAAAATTTCAATGAATATATCTTAAGAGTGTTATACATGGTGTACTTCAAGTCCCATTGTGGTGCACCAGTTCTTTCCCATATAAAGCTCAACATAGTTTTTATTGGATTTTCCACTATATACATATGTGCCATACACACATCCACATATAGCATCCTAACGTGAATGTAATTGCATAATAATCTTCTTTATCTTTATTTCCCATAATTTAGGGATGTTTTATTATACATAGTCTTATCTCTAACTCTCTCTCTAGAGTTTTCTAAACCTAAACCCAAATTAACTAAATATTTCCATTGATACCAACTATAACTGTAACACCCGGAGATTTTATGAAAAAAATTCTTTTTAATTTCATTAATGTCTTTTGTTGTATGCTACACCAAAAGGAGCTTTCACAACATGCATCCCTGACTTGTCTTGCATTACATGCAATCGCGACCTTCCACGATAGCGTGTGTTGTACACAATACCGAGTTTCGCTAAACAACGATATGTTATATAAAATTGCCGTTGTGAATAGTAATACCCACTTTTTGAAATTTTATAAATTTTATCTTTCAAAATGGACTAAATTTTTGGATTTAGAATATAGAAATTAGCTAAGGGTGAATTTTTGGTATTTTTTTGAAAACATTCTATTTTTGATGAATAGTGAAAACACTAGGTTACCTTTAAAAAAACGACTTTTTATTTAAATAATTATTTATTTTATTTAAATATATTTTAGGTAAAAATTGATACATAATGCCTATATAGGTTCAATTTAATTCATTGGAGTCATTTTATAATAATTTTAGATATATAAAAATTTTATTGAACTTTTCACCGTCTTTTACCCACCTCTTAGGAGAATTTGAAAATTCACAGAAAACATAATTTTACTACTTCTGTGAGTGGAATTTCAAAAATCTGAGAGACACGGTTAATATCAAGGACTAAAATGTGGTTCAATGAGATGAAAATAATTTTTGGTGAATATTATTTTTTTACCTTTTTACCACGGTTAAAAGTAAATAGGCTAATTAAGGGTAAAAATGATATTATTATTACCCTAACACATGATTTAATTCTATTGGATAAGTTTAATTCAACCGAAAACAACCATAGGAATAAAATATGACCATTTAGGCCCACTTGGATTAGATTAGGACATTTAATATTATTTTATTTAATGAATAGTTAAAATAGTTAAAATCAATGTTTAATAACTAAAACGTTTTTAATATAGGGATATACATAAGATAAATTCGACTATAAATATTAATTATAAATTCAAAAAGCTTTCTTACATAATGGTATTTTATTTATAATTTTTAGACATTAAATAATTTAATTTATTCATGACACAATGATGATGCAGTAATTATCCTATTAATGAAATATTAACATAATTGATGCTATAAAAACTAAAATAAATTTATTTTGAGACTTTTTATGTATTAAACTAATTTTATAGGTTAATATGAAATGTTATTATTGATTTAGTTAACGTTTTTCAAAATAATCATTCTGTTATGAATTTCACAAAAATTAATTACCAAATACTGTCAAAATTGACCTAAAATAGTGTTTTAAACCAATATTATATTATTAATTGTTATTTTATTCCTAAAAATATAAGGTTCATCCAAATGACTTAGATAATATTATATATATTACTAATAAACAACTTTAGGTAAGTTTGGCATGTTATTGTAAGTTTATGAACCTTATAGTGTAATAAAACAAGAAGACACGGTAAAAGAAAAATTATTTTAGTAAAAGTGGAATCTAAATGATACAGTTAAAATAGAAACTGAAAATTGTATAAATTATTTTTGATGGGAGTATTTCGACCCATCCCCACCTTAGCTTCAAAATAACTCAATTTTGAGATATTAAAATCCGAATATGACTTTATAAAAAAAAATATTTTTAGTTATTCCAAAGGTGCCTCTCTCCTCCCTTATAAAAGGGCACCTCCTCCCTCTCTTCCTCACACCACATTTAGCCTTCCTGCTCGGACAAACCCTACCAATTTATCTTTTCCACATCCCTAGAATCATCCTAGAGGTTCTGTTCTTCTTCAAAGGCCAATAATATTTCCCTAAGAAGAGGCTTCAAAAAGGTGTGTCGAAAGAAGAGGTAATATCCATTACCGATTCTGTCAACATTATTTCTTCTTCTACTTCTTCTTCATTAGTTGTTTATTTATAAATTAATAACTTCAGTATAAATCAAATATTGATATGTTATTATAAGTACGAAACAACCCTATTTCACCATCTATCCATCCTATGGAAAACGAAATCACCGTGCGTGCGTATGTACGGAATACCGTCTCCACGCTGTGGTGTAATCTGTTTTTCCAACACCACCATACTTGGATGGGTATAATGGTGTAAAAAATAACTATACATAGATATTATAACATCATAAAGATTATGATTTATTGTATCATCCACTACAATTCAATTCAATAATTATGGGAACGATATCATCGCTCGTGCGTACGTACGGACCACCGTCTCCCCGACGCGATGAGATTCATTCTCAATGATTACCATTCATGAATGATTATAAAGTATATATAATAATTAATCATGAAATATATGAAATAATAATGATACTAGATTTATTTATATATATATATGTATTTCATCCAATTAATTCCATTCAATTCAATGAGGAAACGAAAACAATGTTCATGCGTACGTACGACCTACCGTCTCCATGAACAGTGTATTTCTTTCCATTTATCGATCTATTATATATATGTATATTCTGAATATATATTATATATAAATCATGTTTTATATTTTGGAATTAAGTAGTCATGATCTATGTAATCATATGAATAATTTCAATTCAAAACATGGAAGACAAATGAAACGATTTTACCCAAAACTCTCTTTAACATTGAATTTACAAAAGAACAGGTTATATAAAGTCATAAGTGAACCATATATGATATCATAACAATGAATATGATTCTTTAATAAGTAAATGACATTATTTAAATCATTATAAAGGATTTTCGGATATGTACGAAGCATATGGGACCTAAGGTAAGGGATAACTATTCCAATATCGTTCTTATCCGATATTGTTTATTCTTATGTATTTACTGGTGTTATTGTTATCATCCATGTACATGTTTCCTAAAAATGTTTTCATGTATGTTTAAAGTCCTTTTTAACCATTTTTGACTTTTACAACATGGTATGTAAGGAATCATTCTTTTTTACCATACGAGGTACTTTTTGGCCTCTTCGACAAAAGTACGAGGAGAATGTTATTTTTAACTTATACGGCGTGACAAACAATTTACGGTTTCATAACGTCTCATTTTCATGAACCTTCCCATACAAGATTCCTTGATTATTTTCAATAAAAGCCTTTTATTTTAAAATTTCATGGCATTTTGAGAAAAGAAAATTATTTTGAAAAGAAAGTTATTTTCCTCAAGAATTCATTTCTAGTGTTTTATGAAAACCATTTTCAATCTAAGATGAAATTGTTAAATATGTGTATGTTTCAAATATAATGTCTCTATGATATAAATGGTTTCACTTTTTTTTATGATGAAATGATATCCATTTTTTTGTATGGATTATGTTATGATGGGATTATGTTTATGAAACCCATTTTAAACTTTGGGTAATGACGAATGATTTATGTTCATGTTGTGATACAAGTAAGAATGATTTCATTATGAGATGGGTGGGACCTATATCTCCCTCAAAT
The DNA here is from genome assembly GCA_963277665.1 of Viscum album. Classification (NCBI taxonomy): domain Eukaryota; kingdom Viridiplantae; phylum Streptophyta; class Magnoliopsida; order Santalales; family Viscaceae; genus Viscum; species Viscum album. Next base: position 66,784,643 of record OY728131.1, read on the forward strand.
TCATTGGGTAAGGATTTATATCTCATGAGATAGACATGGCTGTAATGGTTTGTTAATCTAGTTCAGTGTTACAGGATTGAAACGAGGGGTGAACTCAATTCAGAAAGGGACTTTGTCCACTAATATGGTCATGGACGCAATGCCTTGGCTACCATGGAAATCATATCTTGTGCTTAATGTTTTTTCCACAATTACACGTTTTATTCCCATTATATTTTATCATGATTGATGTTCCATTATGATATATTCCTTACGTACTTCCACGATTTATGCCTTTGCTCAAGATTATGATGTACAAATTTCATGTTCAGGTTTTTTCATTCAAATGTTTATGGATTGTTTTATGTTCACTATGGTTCCCCTTACATAGCATTTGAGAAAACCTTTTTTATGTTTTATTTTCCCCAGGACATAAAGAAAGGTTTTAGGTATGAAAAAAAGGGGAATATCTTTATGGGAGAAGTTGAAGATCCTTCACTACAATTAGTAGATTACATTACAAGTTTCCAAAGACACTAAACTATTACGGTCCATTGGTGTCTGTTTTTGTTATGTACTAAGTATTCCGAAAAAGTAATGTAATTTCCATGTATGTCAAGATTTGGGTCTCTACATTTGGTATCAGAGGCAAAGGAGGTAGGAATGTATCTGATCCTTGGGAACTCTCAAATGTGAGCATTGGACAAATCTTGGCTCTCCGCCCAAGGGCTTCATGAGGAAATGGTTACCACTGGGGATGGTGGTGTGTCCCACCCAGGGGGTGTAGCCACCCATGGAATGCCCTGATAGGTGTCAATTATATTCCACTTGAAGTAATTCCAGACCGCTATAGTTGGTATCAGAGGAAAGGTTTAGTTAACCTCTGGAAACTACGATGTGAAAACTATAGTGAGACCCCTAGAGATATTTCTATGGTATGTCTAGTGATGTCCCTAAAGTTATGTATAAGTAGAGTTTATAATCCTAGAATTATGGTAACGATCTTAGAATTAATCCTAAGATGTTAGATGTAGAAGTTACTCCCCCTTGATTATGTTATTTTCCATATTTGATTTTTTCCACTCACAGAATTATTTTTGTGTTATAGTCAATGGAGGGAACCAGATGGAATTCGGTTAACATTGAATCCAATGGAATTTTTTTTTGATTATGTGCAATAGAATTGCGTAATTCCTAGAGAGAAAGATATTGTGATTATGCTGAATCAGTCATCGCGATATATGATTAACAAGGTGAAATTTAGTGGTATGCCTAATTCATCAAAAAAGAGGAAGATAGACTTTTATGCATTTTCTCATGTTAAGGAGCATAAAGAAAGGAAGATTTAGATTTCTAAAGAAGGGAAGAAGAACCTTGAGGAATACCTCAAATGGAGGGACATATGTTATCTATGTGGAGAAAAGGGTCATAGAGTGACAGACTGTTATGGAGTTCGATGTCTTATTTATGGAGAACATGGGCATTACCCAACTCAATGCCCTGATCTAAAAAAAGTTAGTTCTAAATCAAGGAAGGAATTATTCCAGGACAATCATTGAAGAGCGTGGATTGAAGTGTTTATGTATTTGTATTCAAGAATAATGTTTTTGAGGTACTTTTATGGGGTATTATAATATTTGTGTATTAGACTATTGTGGGTTTAAATAATTTTATGGTACTGATAACCATGAAAAGTGATTCAAATATTTTGGAAATAAGATGATATGTGAATAATGAAGGGATAAAGAGAAAATGAAATGTTTGACTGTATTCATGAGCACATGATGGATATAAGGACTAAGTGATATCATGGTTTGAGTATATAGAATTTTGAGGATTTTGGTATGTGGAAAGTGTTAAATTTTAACTGCATTCATGTTTTCACTAAGGTTCAATGGGTATTCAATTTTTTTTAAAGAGAATATATGATCAAGTCCTTAGATTTTTTGGAATGTGACCAACAAGACATATCTTTTGGTATATGGGGATCAACGATGGTATTAACATGCTTGTTATATGAACTATTTGGTAATCGTTTTCACTATAATATGAGATTGGACAATAGTATTTTGGATAAGCCTAAAGATTGGAATGAATTATGTTTGACATAAGTTAGTATTGTTTAAGGCAAGAACTTTTTTGATATTATTGATGGAAGGTTATAATAATGTATTTTTAGGAAAAAAATGACAACCTGTAGGACGGGCGACAGCCCATCGCGTCAGACATGTCTATGGGAACCGAACCAAAAACCAAAGTGTGACTGGCTTTTATCACCTACCACTGGACTACAGGAAGTCCCGGGTTAGTGGAAACTAGTTTTATTTTTTTAAGCGGTATGATAGATGAATTATAAGTCCATTTTTGTAATCATATTGGATTAATCTCACTATATATAGACTTATGTATATTTGATAATATTTCGAAAGTTTTTGTTTGAGACAGATGGAATGACCTGTCATTCTATCATATGATCTGCTAACACTTCGAGAATGAAAAATTAAACTTCATTTCTTTAAGAGACGAAGTGGAAATTGTCCAATGAACGTCCAATGGTGAGATTGCACCAAAATCAGGAACGTATTTCTTCTAATTCAAATTTCTTCAAATTTAGGGAATTGATCTTGAATACAAAAAAATTTTTGTCCTAGTGTCCTTATATCTGATGAATCAGATGGTACCTTAGATCATTACAAATTTATGGCTTTGTGATTGTTGGATTATTCATAGACATGTTATCTACCACTCTCCATCAAAACATGATGTCTAGATTTCTCTTCCATATCCATATTTTCACCTATGTTCTGCTATATGGAAACCCAATAATGGGTTACGTTGGGTAATCGTTACGTTTCATACTTTAGTTTTTAAAATTAATTTTTAGTATTCCTTTTTACAATGTGGGTTTCTATGAATAGAAAACGATTTATAACCCTGACGAATTTCGAGGGCGAAATTCATTTTAAGGGGGGTAGAATGTAGCACCCCGAGATTTTATGAAAAATATTCTTTTTAATTTCATTAATGTTTTGTGTTGTACGATACACCAAAAGGATCTGGCACAACACGCATCCATGGCTTGGCTTGCATTACACGCAATTACGGCCTTCCGTGATAGCGTGTGTTGTACGCAATACTGACTTTTGCTAAACAACGATATGTTATATGAACTAGCCGTTATGAATAGTAAAACCCACTTTTTGAAATTTTATAAATTTTATCTTTCAAAATGGACTTAATTTTTCGATTCATAATATCCAAATTATCCTAGGGTGAATTTTTTGTATTTTTCTGAAAACTTTCAATTGTTGATGAATAGTGAAAACACAAGGTTACTATTCAAAAAGCGATTTTTTTTAAATAATTATTTATTTTATTTAAATTTATTTTAGGTAAAAATTGATACATAATACCTATAAAAGTTCAATTTTAGTCATTGGAGTCATTTTGTAATAATTTTAGATATATAAAAATTTTATTGAACTTTTCACCGTCTTTTACCCACCTCATAGGAGAATTTGAAAATTCACATAAAACATAGTTTTACCCCTTCTGTGAGTGGAATTTCGAATATCCGAGAGACACGGTAAATATCAAGGACTAAAATGCGGTGCAATTAGATGAAAATAATTTTTGGTGAATAGTAGCTTTTTAATTTTTTTACCACGGATAAAAGTAAATAGGCTAATTAAGGGTCAAAATGATATTATTATTACCCTAAAACATGTCCAAATTCTATTGGATAAGTGTAATTCGACCATAATAAACCTTAGGAATAATTTATGACCATTTAGGCCCACTTGGATTAGATTTTGACATTTAATATTATTTTATTTCAAGAATAGATAAAATAGTTAAAATCAATTTTTAATAAAAAACATTTTTTAATATAGGGTATTACATAAGATAATTTAGACTATAAATATTCACTATAATGACAAAAAGATTTCATACATAATGGTATTTTATTTATAATTTTTATACATTAAATAATATAATTTATTTATGACACAATGATGATGCAGTAATTATCCTATTAATGAAATATTAACATTATTGATGTTATAAATACTCAAATAAATTCAATTTGGGACTTTTTATGAATTCCACTAATTTTATAGTTTAATATGACATGTTATTATTGGTTTAGTTAACTTTATTCGAACTAATCATTCTGTTAGGATTTTCACAAAAATAAATTATAAAATAGTGTCAAAATTTACATAAAATAGATTTTAAAACAAATATTATATTATTAATTGTTATATTATTTCTAAAAATATAGGGTTCTTCCAAATGACTTATATAATGATATATATATATTAATAATAAACAAATTGGGTTTCGTTTGTCTTGTTATATTAAGTTTATTAACCTTATAGTGTATGTAAACAAGAAGACATGGTAACAGAAATATTATTTAACTAAAAGTTAAATCTAAATGATATGGTTAAAATAGAAACCTAAAATTTTCTAAATTCTCTTGGATGAGAGGATTTCGACCCATCCCCACCTTAGCTTCTAAATTACTCAATTTGGAGCTATTAAAAACCGAATATTACTTTATAATAAAATAATATTTTTAGATATTCCAAAGGTTCCCCTCTCCTCCCTTATAAAAGGGAACCTCCTCCCTCTCTTCCTCACACCACATTGAGCCTTAAAGCTCAGCCAAACCCTACCAATTTCTCTTCTACACTTCCCTCAAAACATCCTAGAGGTTCTGGTCTTCTTCAAAAGCCAATCTTAGTGCCATAAGAGGAGGGTTCAAAATGGCGTGTCGAAAGAAGAGGTAATATCCGTTACCGATTCTTTCAACTTCATTTCTTCTTCTACTTCTTCTTATGTATCTCTTTCTTTATTAAGTAATAACATCAGTATCAATAAAATACTGATATGTTATTATAAGAATGAATCAACCCTATTTCACCATCTATCCATCCTACGGAAAATGAAATCACCGCGCGTGCGTACGTACGGAATACCGTCTCCACGCCGTGGTGTAATCTATTTTTCCAACACCACCTTACTTGGATGGGTAAAATGGTGTAAAGAATAACTATATATAGTTATTATAACATCATACATATTCTTATATATTGTATCATCCACTCCAATTAAATTCAATAATTACGGGAACGATATCACCGGTCATGCGTACGTACGGACTACCGTCTCCATGACGCGATGAGATTCATTCTCAATGATTAACCATTCATGAATAATTATAAAGTATATATAATATATAATCATGAAATATATTACATAGTAATGATACTGGATTTATGTATATATATATGTATGTCATCTAATTAATTCCATTCAATTCAATGAGGAAACGAAAATAACGTTCATGCATACGTAGGGCCTACCGTCTCCATGAACGGTGTATTTCCTTCCATTTATCAATCCATTATATATATGTATATTACGAATATATATTATATATAAATCATGTCTTATATTCTTTAATTAAATAATCATGATCTAACTAATCATATGAATAATTACAAGTCAATACATGGATGACAAATGAAAATCTTTTACCCAAAACGCTCTTTAACATGGAATTTACAAATGAACGGGTAATATAAAGTCATAAGTGAACCATATATGATATCATAACAATGAATATGATTTTTTAATACGTCAATGACATTATTTAAATCATTATACAGGAGGTTCGGATATGTACGAATCATATTGGACATAAGGTAAGGGATAACTATTCCAAAATCGTTGTTATCCGAGATTGTTCATTCGTAAGTATTTACTGGGGTTATGGTTATCATCCATGTCCATGTTTCCTAAAAATGGTTTCATATATGTTTAAAGTACTTTTAACAATTTTTGACTTTTACTACATGGTATATAAAGAATATTTCTTTTTTTACCATACAAGGTACTTTTTTACTTTTTCCACAAAAGTACGAGGAGAATGTTATTTTTAACTTATATTGCGTGAAAAAAGTTTTACGGTTTCATAACGACTCATTTTCATGAAGGTTCCTATACAAGATTCCATGATTATTTTCGAAAAAACCCTTTTCTTTTAAAATTTCCTGGCATTTTGAGAAAAGAAAATGATTTTGAAAAGAAATGATATTTTCCACAAAAATTCTTTCCAAGTGTTTTATATAAACCTGTTGGTCGGAGTTGATACTCATGAGGGGGTGAATTGAGTTCCAATTAAAATTTCTATTTTAAAATCCTTTACCAAAATACCCAAATTTAAATTACTAGTTGAATTTTATTGAATTTGAACGAAAGAAAACTTTTAGTTAGGTTCTCAAGGGATTGATTAATTCCCAGTTAATCTAATCAGAATATCAGATTAGCTTTTGAAAATAACATAATGATTTACAAATAATGCAAACACTTGCTAATTCAATTATCAGACTAACTTTGAAAAACAGTTTATGTTTTAATGCACTTGGCAGTAGAATAAAAGCCTTTAGATAAAACTAAATAAATCACAGCAGATATGACTAAGAGGTTCAGTCTTAAGCTGAGACTTAGTCCTCTCAACAATTTATACAAATTGGATCCACACCCTAGATCAGGGTTCACAACAGTTTACAACTGTCCAAGTCAAAGACCTCTACCACAGTTCTAAGTGGAAAACAAAAACAATAGCAAATACAGCTGTCCAGGTCACAGATGACCTCTCCCACTGTTCACAATGAGAAATAGAAGGTGTAAGGAGTTTTAGTGAGGATTTATAGATCCTCCAGTTATGTTTTAGAAGACAGTGTATGTGTAAATTAAATCTGATGACCCACACTACTCATAATGTAAATAATAAATCACCGAGAAAAATATAGAGATTAGAATGGCTCTAGTGATTGCAGTGTAGCTCTGGACTCCTTCGGATTTGATCAGAAATGGTTCTGAGTCCTCTTCAGGTTTTTCTCTAAAAAACATAGTGTCGTCTGCTTGACATCTTGGTTCAGAGACAGTGAAGATGCAGTCGATGAGTTTCTTCAATGACCTTGTGAATGTAACTAACTGTTCTTGAGTAAGATTGAGTGTGTATGAGCTTATGTGTCTTCTTGGTCATGCATGTATATCTGTATGAGCTCTTCTTGTGTATTTCACATGTATATCACTTCCGTATTGCGGTTGTTTATCTTCTCTATTTTGCATCAACAGGGAATTCTTGTATTTATGGCATGAGCTCTGGCAAAAGAAATGATTTCTTTTTTGAAGGTACAAGGTACGGTTCCCTGACATCCAACAACCTTCTTTAAATAAATTACAGAGCATTAAAATATATCTTATATGACCGTTGGTTAGATTAAATAAAGATAAAGAAATTAAGATAGTGTTAGATTCTCTGGAACGGTAGCTTTGGATATCGGTAGCCTTGTGTATCGGTAAGTCTTTGTATTAGTAGCCTCTTTTGTAACGGTAGCCTTTCTATCGGTAGACTTCATGTCTATCGGTAGACTCAATCGGTAGCGGTAGACTTAATGTACCAGTGACCTTTCATGTAACAGTTGCCTTTATGTACTGATAGCTTTTTTAGTGTATCGGTATACTTCCTTGGTGTATCGGTAAATTTACTCGGTGTATCGGTAGACTTAATTGGGTAAATTTTCTGTAACGGTAGACTTAAATAACAGTGACTTGTCTGTAACGGTGACCTTCATGTAATGGTAGACTTTACAAATCGGCAGCTTTCTTCTGTAACGGTGACCACTTGTCTGTTTAAGCATTTTAGTGGCAGAATGGGTTAAGTTAGAATATATATTCATCTAGTAACCGAATTCTATGAAGAAAATATAAATATTATAATATATGAATATGTGCATGGTGTACAGAAATAATGAAATAAGTAAGTAATCATTAATCAATATAGGGATTATCAAACCATAATTGAGTATAATTGGGATTATCATAATATGAGTGAGCCTAATTGGGATTATCAAAATATGAGTTCAACTAATTCTCCCAGAGGTTTCAACAATATCCCCCTTTTTGATAATCACAACTTATGCCAATGTATAACAATAAAATGTTGTCAGAGAAAGAATTTCCAAAAATGACCTTTAAAACAATGTTCTCATTTTTCTCCCCCTTTCAATTTCACTCTCCAAGTTCTCATTAGTTTCATTTCCCCCCCTTTGTGATTAAAAAAAAGAAGGGTAGAATTAGAGAAATGTAGAGACTAAAATATAACATATTACAAAGAAACATACACATAGTAATGTGGAAAAAGTAAGAGTAAATTTCTATTAAATCCCAAAGGTACAAACTGAGAATGTCAATATTACAAAAATGAAAGTGAATCTTATCAAAAACGTCCAGAATCACTCAAACATCCCCTTAAATAGGAGTCTTTTCGTAAGGATCAGAAGAGGGTGCAGGGTCAGATTGAGTAGATGGATTGGGAATAGCTGAAAGAACAACTGGAGGGTCAGCCACGAAAACTGTACCGGATCTGAAATATGTGCTCTTTTGTGGGATCATAGGTGTCATGCTTCGAATAGCCTAAACTGGAGTCAACTGAGGCGTACTCCCAGAGGCAGAAACAGGAAGTGCAGGAGGTACAATCACCGGTCCAGCATCCACATGCCAGAATGGTGGCAACAGTTTCCTGAAATCCATAATAATACATCCTCATCTCTCCATTACAGACACAAAATCATCTTGATTTTAAAATAATTTATCCAAGGAAGGAGTAAGCACCCTGAGCATACTAACCTGTTCTCTGAAAGCATGAGTTACTGGAGGCAACGTCAAATTCTCCATCAAGATCTTGAAATGGTTGGTCATTTGATGCTTGGTATAGACCTTCTCAATGTAAGAATATACTTTATTCTTAATTTCCTCTTGAGAAGTAGTCACTGCCTGTAGGTGATCACGAACAATAGTACTAACTTCCTAGTGGTAGCAAGGATCTGAGTATCCGAGGTGCCACTGGTACTGGCCTTAGCCAACTCTTCCTGGATAACATTTCTGATCTGGTCGTGGTTCATAGTGGAGTTGGATGAGGTAAGGGGTTTAACTGAGAAAGCTACTATCTCTTAGAATGATTGTGTCAGATTACTAACCACCTTCTGAACAAGTTCATCTTGACTATTCAAATGTTCTTTGACTGACTTCTTAACATCCTCAAAACCTTCCACAAACTACTAGACTACTTCTTTGATATATCTAATATTAGTATTCACTTGGGTTTGAGAACTTTTCATGGAAGTCAATGAAGCAATAGATTGTCTTAGAGCCACCACATCTCATGTCCAACTCTCAATTTGAGTATGGCATACTTTAACTTCATCTGTCATTCCCTTCACTGGACTAGAAACAACACATCCCAGAGATAGCTCTAGGGATTTCTCCACACTCCTCATTACATCAACCAGGCTTTTCTTCAAATCATCCATTGATTATCTCAGTTCTTCTTTCATTTCATCCTTTAAGGACTCAAGGTCCTCCTCGGTTGCCAAATTTTCAGCCACAACAGGTAGGATAACTGAATCCCTTTGGGGCTGGTCTTCCTCATCAGAATCTATATAATTAAGACCAAGTACCATATATCCTGGATCTGATGTCCAACCTTCAATGTCATACAACACAGAAACTGAACCAAGATGCTCCCCCTCACTTAGAGAATTCTCCTTAGGAATCTCCTCTAACTGTTATGCTCAAGGTAACTCTACAGCCTCCTCTACAATTTCAGAAGATGCAACAACCATTTTCTCAGATAGTTCAAGAGTAGGGTTATTCCTATCCTTTTCTGAGTCATCAATGACTCTCTCACCAATGGTAGTAGATGACATTTCTACTTCCTGATCAGGCACAATCTTGTCTGTATTAGAAATTAGAGGGCTCAAACTCAGCTCTTCTTCTTCATTTTCCTCATCATCTGCTTCACCAGCAGCCTACTTCTCTCCATTAACAAACAGATTGGATTCAGTTGCCTCATCATCTTTAGAGGTGTCCTTCACAACATACTGATATGCTTCTTCTTCTTCTTCTGTGGTCTCTGTATCATTATCCTTCAAAATAGTTTCTCTCCTTGGTAGTTCTTGTGGAGGGATAGCTGCTCCATAGGAAATATTTCGATGCATAGGACAAGGAGGTAAATCTGTGTCTCCTCCTTCCTCAACAGATGTCTCTTCTTCCTCAGCTTCAGCTTCATTATCACTGTAGACTGTTTCTGGCTCATCTGGTCCAAGACCAGGATCCCTCAAATCCTTTGGTCTAGAAGGATGGTACACAGGAGTGTACTTGTCATAGATTTTACCTTCATCATTAACCAATGATTTCTTCCAAGGGTTCTAGAAAACTTTCATATACATACAAATAGTCCTGGTGAGGAAAATTGTATCCTTAACCATGACAGTTTCATCCTGAGGTCTAGCTACCTCCTTTGCGTTCAACATAATAGAAATCAACATAGAAAAGAAACGTGCATTAAAAATTGACTTCGGTCTGGTCATATCCTAAATCTGAATCATTAGAAATTTGCAAAAACTCACCATTACTCCATGCTTTAACAGATAAAACAAATAAATATCCTGAATTATGAGGGTAGAAAAATCTCCTCTCCATGGACTAATCACATGCTGAATGAGCTTAAAAAGTAGTTTATCCTCCCCTGCCATCTCTGCATCAATTATCTTTCTAGGGGTTCCATTTCCTGTCAATTCTAACAAGGCATACTCATATTTGAAAAAGTCACTAGCAGTAGGTATGTATTTTGAATAAAATCCATTATCACCACTATGAGGAACTCTAAGGTTCTCAGCCCATTCAACTGATGAAAACAAAAACTTTTGACCATTCACAAAGGAAATCATCCTATTCTCCACTTCTGATTTCTCAAAACATACAAACTCATAGATCTCTTTTACCAGTACTGGATAATATGGTCCATTATTATTCGTGGAGCACTCGAGCCATCCTTTATCTTGTAAGATCTTCAGAATCAAGGTATTTCTCTCCAACAGCCATTCCATACATAACTCCTTTTCCACTACAATTTCTCACTTCCATAAATGCGGATTCACAGGATTCTTTCAAGAAACACCTCTACTTCTTCCACTATCACCAACATTGGTTACTTTCTACTTCTTATCTTGTGGCACATCACTCCCTTCATCCACTGAGGGTCGCTTCACACGGTCCATTTCAGATTCTAAGGCTTTGGGTTTTGTGAGCTTGAGTGGTTTATGTAGGATGGATTCGAACAGAGATTTTCATAGTGATTGAGTGAAGTCTAAAGTCGGGTTTAATATGATTTATGATTCACATATAAAATATATCTCATAAAAAAATATGGAGTATTGGCCTTAATATGGAAATTTAAAATAGCTCGAGATATGTACCGGTGAGGTCTATCCTAGCAGTGAGGTTTATCTAACGGTGAGGTTTTATCTAACGGTGAGTTTTATCCTAATGGTGAGGATTATCTAACTAGGATGTTTATCTAATGGTGAGGTATATCCTAACATTGCGGTCTTATCTAACAGTGAGGTTTTATCTAACGGTGAGGTTTATCCTAACGGTGAGGTTTATCTAATGGTGAGTTCTATCCTAATGGAACGGTTTATCTAACGGTGAGGTTTATCCTAACGGTGAGGTATATCATAACGGTGAGGTTCTATCTAATGGTGTGGTGTATCTAACCATTTTAAGAGTAAGTTATCATTCCTAATTCATGTCTAATGAAACTTAATATTTCTAAACATAATGGACAAGTGAAAATATCAGCTAATTGGAGTTCATTGCCTATAAATTCAAGAGTTATATCACCTCTTTGATAATGATCTCTTAGAAAGTGGTGTCTAACATCAATGTGTTTGGTTCTAGAGTGAGACACAGGGTTCTTTGATATGTTGATCATAGTAGTGTTATCACAGTTAATTGAAAAATGTTTAAAATCAAATCCATAGTACGATAATGTGTGTTTCATCCACAGAATCTATGTACAGTAACTACCAGCAGCTACATACTCTACTTCAGCAGTAGACAATGCAACCGAGTTCTGTTTCTTACTACATCTTGATACTAGGGGCTTTCCAAGTAAATGACATGTTCCAGATGTTCTCTTTCTATCTAACTTGCATCCAGCAAAGTCAGCATCTGAATAACTTATTAAATCAAATGATTGTCCTTTTGGGTAAAACAGTCCCAAATTAGCAGTATATTTAAGATATTTGAATATCCTTTTAATAGAAAGTAAGTGTGACTCTTTAGGGTTAGCTTGAAATCTAGCACACATACATACACTAATCATAATATCAGGTCGACTAGCAGTGAGATGCAGGAAGCTCTCAATTATACCTCTATAATTAGTTTGATCTACTAGTTTACCAGTTTCATCAATATCTAATTTACAGGTGGTACTCATAGGTGTATCACTCCCCTTAATACTATCCAAACCAAAATGTTTTAATAAATACTTAGTATATTTAATTTGATTTAAAATAATACCATCTTCAGTTTGATAGACTGGAAATCCAAGAAAGTACTTAAGCTCTCCCATTAAACTCATTTCAAACTCATTTTGCATACCCTTTAAAAATTCAGTACTTAGAGAATTTATAGACGATCCAAAAATAATATCATCAACATATATCTGTACTATTAAAACGTCTTTTGAAATTCTCTTTATAAAAAGAGTGGGATCAGCAATTCCTTTTGTAAATCCTTTTGAAATAAACATATTTGTGAGCCTTTCATACCAAGCTCTTGGAGCTTGTTTTAAACCATATAAAGCTTTAGAATGTTTAAAAACTTGATTTTGAATATGAGGATTTGAGAAACCAGGTGGTTGTTCTAAAAAAACATCTTCATTAATAAAACCATTTAGAAAATCACTTTTCACGTCCATTTGATAAAACATAAAATTAAGATGTGATGCAAAGGCAAGTAAGGTCCTAATTTCCTCAAATCTAGCTACAGGTGAACATGTTTCCTCATAGTCAATTCCTTCTTCTTTATTGTAACCTTGTGCAACTAGACTAGCTTTGTTTCTAATGATGTTTCCAGATTCATCCACTTTGTTTCTAAACACCCATTTTGTGCCTATGGTTAAAGTGTCTTTAGGTCTTTCTACTAATTCTCAGACTTTATTTCTTTCAAATTGATTTAGTTCTTCTTGCATAGCCATTACCAAAAATTCATCATTGATAGCATCATTGATATTTTTAGGTTCTAACTGTGAACGAAAAGCTTTATGTTCAACCTTATTTCTTAGAGATGCTCTAGATTGAGTTACTATATCTAGATTACCTATAACAACATCTAAAGGATAGTTATTTAGAGTCCTAGTTGGTCTCAATAAGGTAGGGCTAGAGAATTCAGGTTCATCAACAGGTCGGGAATCAACAGAGGCAAGTTCTCGAAAATTTCCAGAACTGGATGTTTTAACTATAGGTCCACTGTCTTTATCATTATGGTTCAAAATAGAACGATCATTTTCAAGATTTTCAAGAGAGGTCTTAGGTTCATGTGGATCAGTTTCATCAAATTTGATGTGAACAGATTCCTCCACACATTTGGTTGTCTTATTGAAAACTCTATTTTCTTTACTAGAAATAGAAAAACTGATGAAAATTCCTTCATCACTCTTGGATGCAAACTTGTCAAGATTATATTTGGTATTATGAATAAAGACTTTGAAACCAAAAACTCTGATGTAGTTAACCATAGGTTTCCTATGGTTCCATAACTCATAAGGGTTTTTCTTAATAACGGGTCTGATCAAGACTCTATTGATAATATAACAAGCTGTATTGACAAATTCAGCCCAAAAATTAATAGGCAGGTCATATTCATTAATCATTGTTCTGGAAATTTCCAGAAAGGTTCTATTCCTCCTTTCCACTACACCATTTTCCTGAGGTGTCCTAGGGCATAGAAATTGTGACGATAGCCATTGTGTGAGCAGTAGGATTTAAAATCATGATTCTCAAACTCACAACTGTGATCACTTCTCAATGTTTTAATCTTATGTGCACTAAAGTTCTCTACAGACTTGTAATATTTAACAAAGTAAGAACAAGCTTCACTTTTGTGAGATAGAATATATACCCAAGTATACCTAGAATAGTCATCTACTAGAACATAGACATAGTGCTTCCCATTTAAACAATAATCTCTAGAAGGTCCAAAAAAATCCATGTGACCCAACTCGAGAGGTTGAGAAGTTGACACATCTTTCTTTGATTTAAAAGAAACTTTATGTTGCTTTCCATTTTGACAGGGATTACAAACTTTATCTGCTGGGAAATCAAGTTTTGGTAGGTCTATAACTAAGTTTTTTCTAGTTTGTTTTCTAAGTGAATGTACTTTGCAGTGTCCGAATATTTTGTGCCAAACAATACACTTTATGAAAATAATTTAAACAAGTAATATTTTTCATAGCTAAAGAATTTAAATCAACATCATAGACATTTTCATTCCGCAAGGCAAAAAATACTAATGCATTTTTAGAATTAAAAACATTGCAAGAATCATTTTCAAATTTAACATTAAATCCAGCATCACATAACTGAGGAATAATTAGTAAATTATACTTAAGTCCATCAACAAATAGAACATTCGAAATTAATATTGATTCAGTGTTACCAATCTGGCCTAAGCTGATGATTTTTCCTTTAGAATTATCACCAAAAGTTACAAAACCTCCATCAACTCTGACTATGCTTTTAAAGCATGAGAAGTCTCATGACATATGTCTTGAAAATCCAATGTCCAAGTATCGTGTCTTTCTACAAGATCTCTTTAAGTAGGTTCCCTACAAAACATATTTAGATAGGAAATGATTTTGGTACCCAGATTTTCTTGGGTCCAGACAGGTTATACAATAAAACTTTAGGTACCCAAATTTGCCTTATGGATCTCATAAAATTTGCAGAATCAACAAATTTAGACAGATAAACCTTATTAGATCTTTAACTATGAATATAACTAGTTGAAGCATATGAACTTCCAGAACTAGAACTATCTACATTGCGTCCAGATTTAGGGATAAATCTAGTTTTGGTAATTGTTCTTTGTCCAGGTTGGTATCTTATACCAGTAGTATATCTAGGTGCAATCTTCTTATTTATCATTTGAGTAAGAGTGTCTTTTCCGTTTTTGAACTTTTCTAAATCCTTCCTAATTTTCTCATTTGAGAATTTTAGTTCAGTGTTTTCTTTAAGTAACTAAGGATTCTTTTCCATTTCTATGTCAAGGTCAGATTTATGTTTAACAGTTAAAGCATAATGTTTCATTAAACATTTGTATTTTTCATTAAGCTCATTACAGGATTCTTCCAACATATTAAAGTATTCAAACAGTTCATATTTTGTTATATTTTCAGGATCAGAATCATCCCCCGAATAATATGAAATTAAAGCAGGAGTTTCAGATGTTACCTCAGAAGTGTTTGTCATAAAACACATGTTTGCCTTATTTCTGTTTTTAGTCTCAGAAGCTTCAGATTCACTGAAGCTATCCTCAGAAGCACTCCACGTAGCCTTTATGGATTTCTTATACTTTTTATCCTTATACTCATACTTCTTCTTGTATTTCATCTTTGGACAGTCCTCTTTTATATATCCTTTTCTATTTAATTCATAGCAAAAAACATCATCAAATTTGTCAGATTTCTTCCAGTACTTTTTCCAGTGTCCTTTGTTGTCGCACTTACCTTTGTAATTTGATTTTCTAAAAACATCTTATTCCTATAAAATTTCGTGAATCTTCTGGCTATGTGATCCATTTCTGCATCATTTTTAGATACACTTTCACTTTCTTCACAGCTTGAGCTATCACTTGCAGCTTGAAGTTTCTCCTTATCCTTATTTTTTGAAGTAGATGTCTTGAAGGAAAATTACTTCCTTTTTGATTCATATTCTTCTTCTTTGTTTACCTTATGTTCTTCTTCATACATCATCAACTTACCGATAAGTTCCGTAACTGGAAGTTCACCAATATCACAGGATTATCTGATTGAAACAGAAGTGCCCCTCAATCCTTCAGGTGGGAATCTCAAAATTGTCATGATCTGCTCCTTTGATGGAACATCCTTTCCTAGTGTGATCATTGTATTGGCAATTTCGTCAAACCTGAGATACATATCAGAAATGGATTCATCATGCTTCATCTTAAAATTATCATATTTATTAGTATAGGTGTTCAATCTCATTTCCTTAACTTTAGTTGTACCTTCATGAGAAACACCTAATGTATCCCAAATATCATGTGCAGCTTTACAAGCAGATATTCTATTAAACCCCTCATCTTATAAAGCACAATACAGAGCATTCATAGCTTTGCAATTATTATTGTAAGATATCTTAGTACCTTCATTCCAAGTTGATCTAACAGTAGTGGGAATTTTATATTCTGATTCTATGGAAGTCCAAATATCAAAACTCATGATTTCTAATTGAATTTTCATCTTAATCTTCCACTAAGCATAGTTGTTTCCATTGATAAATGGTGGTCGATTATTATCAATACATTCATGTCTGTTATCCATGATAACTAATTTAAAGAAAAAAAATTTAAAGAGATAAAAATTTAGAAATAACAGAAATTTTAGGAACATTAAAATACAACTAAAATCACTGTTGAAAACAGAGTACTTTAGAAAATATTTTAAATCCTCTGATACCAAATGTTGGTCGGAGTGGATACCCAAGAGGGGGGGTGAATAGAGTTCCAATTAAAATTTCTGTTTTCAAATCCTTTAACAAAATCCCCCAATTTCAAATACAAATTGAATTGTAGTGAATTTGAAATAATGTAAACGTTTAGTTAGGTTTTTAAGGGACTTATTAATTCCCAGTTAATCTAATTAGAAGATTAGATTAGATTTTTAAAATAACTTAATGATTTACAAATAATGCAAACACTTTCTAATTCAATTATCAGAGTAACTTTGAAAAATAGTTTAAGTTTTATAGCACTTGAAAGCAGAATAAATGGTTTTAGATAAAACTAAATACAGCAAAGCAGATATGACCAAGAGGTTCAGTCTCAAGCCGAGACTTAGTCCTCTCAACAATTTATATAAATTGGAACCACACCATGGATCCGGGTTCATAAAAGTTTTCATTTTTCCAGTTCAAAGACCCCTACCGCAGTTCTATGTGGGAAACAAAAACAACAGCAAATATAGTTGTCTAGGTCACACACGACCTCTACCACTATCCACAGTGGGAAATAAAAGATATAAGGAGTTTGAATGAGGATTTACAGATCCTCCAGTTAAGGTTCAAAAGACAGTGTATGTGTAAATTAAAACTGATTGCCCACACTGCTCATAATGTAAATAATAAATCACTGAGCAAGATATAGAGTTTAGAATGGCTCTAGTGATTGCAGTGTAGCTCGGGACTCCTTCAAATTTGATCAGAAATGGTTCTAAGTCCTCTTTATGTTTTTTCTGAAAAACAGAGTGTCGTCTGCTTGACATCTAGGTTCAGAGATAGTGAAGATATAGTCGATGAAGTTCTTCAAAGTCCTTGTGAATGTAATGAACTCTTCTTCAGTAAGCTTGAGTGTGTATGAGATTATGTGTCTTCTTGGTTGTTCATGTATATCTGTAGGATCACTTCTTGAGTATTTCACTTGTAGATCACTTTTGTATTGTGCCTGTGTATCTTCTCTATTTTTCAGAAATATGGACTTCTTGTATATATGGCACGAGCTTCGGCAAAAGAAAAGATTTCTTTTTTGCAGGTATGCGGTACGGTTCCCTGATATCCAACAACCTTCACTAAATAAATGACAGAGCATTAAAATATATCTGATATGACCATTGGTTAGATTAAATAAAGATAAAGAAATTAAGACAACGTCATATTCTATGGAACAGTAGCTTTGGATATCGGTAGCCTTGCGTATCGGTATGTCTTTGTATTGGTATCATCTTGTGTAGCAGTAGCCTTTCTATCGTTGGACTTCATGTCTGTCGGTAGACTTGATCGGTAGCGGTAGACTTAATGTACAGGTGACCTTTCATGTAACAGTAGCCTTTATGTACCGGTAGCTTCCTTAGTGTATTTGTAGGCATCCTTGGTGTATCTGTATACTTACTTGGTGTATCAATAGACTTCCTTGGGTAACTTGTCTGTAACCGTAGACTTGAATAACAGTGACTTATCAGTAACAGTGACCTTCTCATAATGGTAGACTTTACAAATTGGCATCTTTCTTTTGTAACGGTGACCACTTGTTTGTTTAAGCATTCTCATGGAAAAATGGGTTAAGTTAGAATATATATTCATCCAGTAACCTAATTTTCTGAAGATAATATAAATATTATAATATATGAATATGTGAATGGTGTACAGAAATAATAAAATTAGTAAGTAATCATTTATCAATATAGGTATTATCAAACCATAATTGAGCATAATTGGGATTATCATAATATGAGTGAGTATAATTGGGATTATCATAATATGAGTTCAACTAATTCTCCCAGAGTGTTTAACAAAACCATTTTCAATCTAAGATGAAATTGCTACATATGTGTATTTTTCATGTATAATGTCTCTATGATTTACATGGTTTCACTTTTTTATGATGAAAGGATATCCATTTTTTTATGGATTTTGTTATGATGGTATGATATTTATGAAAACCATTTTATACTTTGGGTAATGATGAATGATTTATGTTAATGTTGTGGCACAAGTAACAATGATTTCATTATGAGATGGGTGGGACCTATATCTCTCTCCAATGAATTGGGTAAAGATTTATATCTCGTGAGATAGACATGGCTGGAATGGTATGTTAATCCAGTTCAGTGTTACAGGACTGAAATGAGGAGTGAACTCGATTCAGAAAGGGACTTTGTCCACTAAGATGGTCTTGGCAGCAATGCCTTGGCTACCATGGAAATCATATCATGATCTTAATTATTTTCCTCAATTACAAGTTTTATTCCCATTATATTTTATCATTATTGATGTTCTATTATGATATAGGCCTTACGCACTTCCATGATTTATGTCTTTGCTCAAGATTTTGATGTTTAAATTTCATGTTCATGTTTTTTCATTCAAATGTTTATGGATTGTTTTATGTTCACTATGGTTGCCCTTACTGAGCATTTGAGCTCAATTTTTTTATGTTTTCCTTTCCCCAGGATATAAAGAAAGGACTTATGTATGAAAAAAATGGAAATATCTTTATGGGATAATTTAATGATCATTCACTACAATTAGTAGATTACGTTCCAAGTTTGCAGAGACACTAAACTATTATGGTCCTTTGGTGTTTGTTTTTGTTATGTACTAAGTATTCTGCAAAAGTAATGTAATGTCCATGTACTTCAATCTATGGGTCTCTACAGTTGGTACCAGAGGTAAAGGAGGTAGGAATGTATCTGATCCTTGGGAACTCTCACATGTGAGCATTGGACGAAGCATGGATCTCCCCCCAAGGGCTTCATGAGGAAATGGCTGCCACTGGGGATGGTGGTGTGTCCCACCCAGGGGGTGTAGCCGCCCATGAAGTGCCCTTATAGGTATAAATTATATTCCACTGGATGTAATTCAAGACCGCTATAGTCGGTATCAGAGGAAAGGTTTAGTTAACCATTGGAAACTAGGATGCAAAAACTATAGTGAGATCCCTAGAGGTATTTCTAAGGTATGTCTAGGGATGTCCCTAAGGTTAAGTATAAGTATAGGATATAATCCTAGAATTGCGGTAATGATATTAGAATTAAACCGAAGATGTTAGTTGTCGAAGGTACTCCCCCATGATTATGTTATTTTCCTTGTATGATTTTTGCCTCTCACAGAATTATTTTTGTGTTTTATCCAATTGAGGGAACTAGAAGGAATTCGGTTAACATTGAATCTATTGAAAAAATTGGTGATTATGAGCAACAAAATTTCGTAATGCCTATAGATAAAGATATTGTGACTATGCTGAATCAGTCATCCCGATATATGATTAACAATGTGAAATTTAGTGGTATGCCTAATTCATCAAATTAGAGGAAGATAAACTTTTATGCATGTTCGCATGTTGAGGAGCATAAAGAAAGGATGATTGAGATTTATAAATAAGGGAAGAAGAACCTTGAGGAATACCTCAAATGGAGGGTCAAATGTTATCTGTATGGAGAAAAGGGTCATAGAGTGACATACTGTTATGGAGTTCAATGTTTTATTTGTGGAGAACATGGGTGTTACCCAACTCAATGCCCTGACCTAAAAAGTTACTTCTAAATCAAGGAAGGACTTATTCTAGGACAATCATTGAATAGGATGTATTGAAGTGTTTATGTATTGGATTCATGAATAATTCTGTTGAGGTACTTTTATGGTGTATTATAATATTTATGTATTAGTCTACTGTGGTTTTCAATAATTTTATGGTACCAGTAACCATGAAAAGTTATTCAAATATTTTGGAAAGAAGATGATATGCGCATAATGAAGGGATAAGGAGAAAATGAAATGTTTGAGAGTATTCATGAGCTCATGATTGATATAAGGACTAAGTGATATCATGGTTTGAGTATATAGAATTTTGAGGATTTTCGTATGTGGAAAGTGTTAACTTTTAACTGCATTCATGTTTTCACTATGGTTCAATGGGTATTCATTTTTTTCATGATAATACTTTATTAAGGCCTTTGAATGTTTGTAATGTGACCAACAAGACATATCTTTTGATATATGGGGATCAACGATGCTATTAACATTCTTATTATATGAACTCTTTGATAATCGTTTTCACTATAATATGATATTGGACATCAGTATTTTGGATAAGCCTAAAGATTGCAATAGATTATGTTTGACATAAGTTAGTATTGTTTAAGGCTAGAAATTTTTCGATATTATTGATGGAGAGTTATAATAATGTATTATTAGAAAAAAAGGACAACCTGCAGGACGTGAGACATCCCAACACGTCGGACAAGGCTGTAGAAATTGAACCCACAACCGAAGTGTGACTGGCCTTTATCACCTAACACTGGCCTATAAGAAGTCCCTAGTTAGTAGAAACTAGTTTTATTTTATTAGGAGGTATGATATATGTAGTATAAGTCGATTTTTGGAATCATATACGATTAATCTCACTATAGATGGACTTATGTATATTTGATAACTTTTGCAAAATTTTTGTTTGAGACAGATGGAATGACCTATCATTCTATCATATGATTTTCTAACACATCGCGAATGAAAAAATCAACTTCATTTCTTTAAGAGATAAAGTGGAAATTTTCCAAGGAACAACCAATGGTGATATTGTACCATAATCAAGAACGTATTTCTTCTAATTCCATTTTCTTCAACTTTAGGGAAATGATCTTGAATACAAAAAAAAATTATGTCCTACTGTGCTTATATCCGATGAATCGGATGATACCTTAGATCATCACAAATTTATGGCTTTGTGATTATTGGCTTTTTCATAGCCATGTTCTCTACCACTCTTCATCAGAACTTGATGTTTAGATTTCTCTTCCATATCCATATTTTTACCTATGTTATCATGTATAGAAAGCCAATGATGAGTTACATTGGGTAATCATTACATTTCATAGTTTAGTTTTTAAAATTAAGTTTTAGTATTCCTTTTTATGATGTGGGTTTCTATGAATAGTAAACGATTCTAACCCCCACGAATTTCGAGGGAAAAATTCATTTTTAGGGGGGTTGAATGTAACACCCTGAGATTTTATGAAAAATATATTTTTTTAATATCATTAATGTCTTATGTTTGACGCTACACCAAAAGGAGCTTGCAAAACACGCATCCCTGACTTGGCATGCATTACACGCAATCGCAACCTTCCACGATAGCGTGTGTTGTACGAAAAACCGAGTATCTCTAAACAACGATATGATATATAAACTAGCTATTATGAATAGTAATACCCACTTTTTAAAATTTTATAAATTTTCTATTTCAAAATGGACTTCATATTTGGATTCAGAATATCGAAATTATCCTAGGGTGAATTTTTGGTATTTTTTTTGAAAACTTTCAATTTTTTATCAATAGTGAAAACACTGGGTTACTATTCAAAAATAGACTTTTTATTTAAATAATTATTTATTTTATTTTAATTTATTTTAGGTCAAAATTGATACATGATTACTTCTTATGTTTAATTTAAGTCATTGGAGTCATTTTATATTAATTTTAGATATATTAAAATTTTATTGAACTTTTCACCGTCTTTTACCCACCTCCTAGGAGAATTTGCAAATTCACATAAAACAGAATTTTATCGCTTTTGTGAGTGTAATTTCGAATATCCGAGAAACACGGTTAATATCAAGGACTAAAATGTCCTTCAATGAGATGAAAATAATATTTAGTGAATAGTAACCTTTTACTTTTTTACCACAGTTAAAAGTAAATAAGCTAATTAAGGGTAAGAATGATATTATTATTACCCTAACACATGTATTAATTCTATTAGATAAGTTTAATTCGACTAAAACCAACCATAGAAATAAAATATGACCATTTAGGCAAACATGGATTAGATTAGGACATTTAATATTATTTTATTTCAAGAATAGTTAAATTAGTTAAAATAAAAGTTTAATAACTATAATATTTTTAATATAGGGGTATTCATAAGCTAAATTATACTTTAAATATTAATTATAAATCTAAATAGATTTCCTACATAATGGTATTTTATTTATAATTTTTATACATTAAATAATATAATTTATTTATAACACAATGATGATGCAGTAATTATCCTATTAATGAAAGATTATCATAATTGATGTTATAAATACTCAAATAAATTTAATTTGATACTTTTTATGAATTACACTAAATTTCTACATTAATATGGCATGTTAGTATTGATTTATTTAACTTTTTTCTAACTAATCATTCTGTTAGGATTTTCACAAAAATCAATTACCAAATAGTGTCAAAATTGACATAAAATAGTTTTTAAAATAAATATTATATTATTAATTGTTATTTAATTCATAAAAATATAAGGTTAGGCCAAATGACTTATATAAGGTTATATATATTAATAATAAACAACTTCGGGTTCGTTTGTCTTGTTATAGTAAGTTTATTAACCTTATAGTGTAATAAAACAAGATGACACGGTAAAAGAAAAATTATTTAACTTAAAGTTAAATCTAAATGATAAAGTTAAAATAGAAACATAAACATGTCTAAATTATATTTTATGAGAGGATTTCGACCCATCCCCACCTTATCTTCGAAATAACTCAATTTGGAGCAATTAAAAACCGAATATAAAATTATAATAAAATAATATTTTTAGTTATTCCAAAGGTGCCCCTCTCCTCCCTTATAAAAGGGAACCTCCTCCCTCTCTTCGTCACCCCAATTTGTGCCTTCAAGCTCCGAAAAACCCTACCAATTTCTCTTATACACTTCCCTAGAAACATTCTAGAGGTTCTAGTCTTCTTCAAAGGCCAATCTTAGTGACCTAAGTGGAGGTTTCAAAAAGGTGTGTCGAAAGAAGAGGTAATACCTGTTACCGATTATTTCAACTTTATTTCTTCTTCTTCTTATTCTTATTTATTTTTTCATTATGAAGTGATAACATAAGTGTCACTCATATACTGGTATGTTATTATAAGTATGAAACATCCCTATTTCACCATCTATCCATCCTACTGAAAATTAAATCACCGTGCGTGCGTATGTACGGAATACCGTCTCCACGCCGTGGTGTAATCTGTTTTTCCAACACCACCTTACTTGGATGGGTGTAACGGTGTAAAGAATAACTATACATAGTTATTTTAAAATCATACTTATTTTTATATATTATATCATCCACTCCCATTCAATTCAATAATTATGGGAACGATATCATTGCTCGTGCGTACGTACGAATTACCGTCTCCAAGACGTGATGAGATTCATTATCAGTGATTAAACATTCATGAATGATTATAAAGTATATATAATAAGTAATCATCAAATATATGACATAATAATGATACTTGATTTATGTATATATACATATATATGTATGTCATCTAATTAATTCCATTCAATTCAATGACGAAATGAAAACAACGTTCATGCGTACGTATGGCCTACCGTCTCCATGAAAGGTGTATTTCATTCCATTTATCAATCTATTACATATATGTATGTTCTGAATATATATTATATAAAAATCATGTTTTATATTCTGTAATTAATTACTCTTGATATAAGTAATCATATGAATAATTACAAGTCAAAACATGGACGGAAAATGAAACGATTTTACCCAAAACGCTCTTTAACATGGAATTTACAAAAGAACGGGTAATATAATGTCATAAGTGAACAATATATGATATCATAACAATGAATATGATTCTTTAATAAGTCAATGAAATTATTTAAATCATTATACAGGAGGTTCGGATATGTATGAAGCATATCGTACCTAAGGTAAGGGATAACTATTCCAATCTCGTTCTTATCTGAGATTGTTTATTCGTAAGTATTTACTGGGGTTATGGTTATCATCCATGTCCATGTTTTCTAAAAATGGTTTCATGTATGTTTAAATTCCTTTTTAACCATTTTTACTTTTACTAAATGGTATGTAAGGAATCTTTCTTTTTTGATCATATGAGGTACTTTTTGACTTTTTCGACGAAAGTACGAGGAGAATGTTATTATTAACTTATACGGCGTGGACAATATTTTACGGTTTCATAACGCCTCATTTTCATGAAGCTTCCTATACAAGATTTGATGATTATTTTCAAAAAAACCTTTTTATTTTAAAATTTCATTGCATTTTGATAATCGAAAATGATTTTGAAAAGAAAGGATATTTTCCTCAAGAATTCATTTCATGTGTTTTATGAAAACCATTTTCAATCTAAGATGAAATTATTACATATGTGTATGTTTCAAGTATAATGTCTCTATGATTTACATGGTTTCACTTTTTTTGTGATGAAATGATATCCATTTTTATTTTATGTATTATTTTATGATGGGATGATGTTTATGAAACCCATTTTATACTTTGGGTAATGATTAATGATTTATGTTCATCTTGTGGAACAAGTAAGAATGATTTCATTATGAGATGGGTGGGACCTAGATCTCTCTCTAATGCATTGGATAATTATTTATATCTGATGAGATAGAAATGGATGGAATAGTATGTTAGTCCAATTTAGTGTTAGAGGAATGAAACGAGGAGTGAACTCGATTCAGAAAGGGACTTTGTCCACTAAGATGGTGTTGGCAGCAATGCCTTGGCTACCATGGAAATCATATCATGTGCTTAATGTTTTTCCATATTTACAAGTTTTATTTCCATTATATTTTATCATGATTGATGTTCCATTATGATATATGCCTTACGTACTTCCACGATTTATGTCTTTGCTCAAGATTTTGATGTTTAAATTTCTTGTTCAGGTTTTTGCTTTCAAATGTTTATTGATTGTTTTATGTTCACTATGGTTTCCCTTTCTGAGAATTTTTTCTCACACTTTTTTATATATTTTTTTCCAAGGATATAAAGAAAGGTTTTAGGTATGAAAAAAAAGGAGAAGATCTTTATGTGAGAAGTTGAAGAACCTTCACTACAATTAGTAGATTACATTCCATGTTTCCAAAGACACTAAACTATTACGGTCCTTTGGTGTCTATTTTTATTATGTACTTAGTATTCCGCAAAAGTAATTTAATGTCCATGTACGTCAAGCTTTGGGTATATATAGATGGTATTAGAGGGAAAGGAGGTAGAAATGTATCTGATCCTTGGGAACTCTCACATGTGAGCGTTGGACGAAGCATGGCTCTCCGACCAAAGGCTTCATGAGGAAATGGCTCCCACTGGGGATGGTGGTGTGTCCCACCCATGGGGTATATCCTCCCATGGAGTGCCCTAATAGGTATCAATTATATTCCACTTGAAGTAATTCTAGACCGCTATAGTTGGTATCAGTGGAAACATTTAGTTAACCTTTGGAAACTAGGATGTGAAATCTATAGTGAGATCCCTAGTGATATTTATAAGGTATGTCTTGGGATGTACCTAATGTTAAGTATAAGTATAAGTTATAATCCTAGAATTACGGTAACGATCTTAGAATTAAACCTAAGATGTTAGATGTTGAAGGTACTCCCCCTTGATTATGTTATTTTCCTTGTACGATTTTTTCCTCTCACAGAATTCTTTTTGTATTTTAGTCAATGGAGGGAACCATAAGGAATTCGATTAACTTTCAATCCAATTGAAAAATTGGTGATTATGAGAATCAAAATTGCATAATGCATAGAAGGAAAGATATTGTGATTATGCCGAATCAGTCATCGCGATATATGATTAACAAGGTGAAATTTAGTGGTATTCCTAATTCATCAAATAAGAGGAAGATAGAGTATTTTGCATGTTCGCATGTTGGGGAGCATAAATAAAGGAATATTGAGATTTCTAAATAAGGGAAGAAGAACCTTGAGGAATACCTCAGATGGAGGGACATATATTATCTGTGTGGAGAAAAGGGTCATAGAGTGACAGACTGTTATGGAGTTCAATGTCTTATTTGTGGAGAACATGGTCATTACCCAACTCAATGCCCTGACCTAAAACGTTACTTCTAAATCAAGGAAGGACTTATTCAAGTACAATCATTGAAGAGTATAGATTGATGTGTTTATGTATTTGTATTCATGAATAATGTTGTTGAGGTACTTTTATGTTGTATTATAATATTTTTGTATTAGTCTATTGTGGTTTTCAATAATTTTATGGTCCCGGTAACCATGAAAAGTGATTCAAATATTTTGGAAAGCAGATAATATGGGAATAATGAGAGGATAAGGAGAAAATTAAATGTTTTAAAGTATTCATGAGATCATGATTGATATAAGGACTATGTGAGATCATGGTTTGAGTATATAGAATTTTGAGGATTTTGGAATGTGGAAAGTGTTAACTTTTAACTGCATTCATGTTTTCACTAAAGTTCAATGGGTATTCATTTTTTTTCAAGATAATACATGATTAAGGCCTTCTAATGTTTGGAATGTGACCAAAAAGACATATCTTATGATATATGGGGATCAACGATGGTATTAACATGCTTGTTATATGAACTCTTTTGTAATCGTTTTCACTATAATATGAGATTGGACAGCAGTATTTTGGATAAGCCAAAAGATTGGAATGGATTATGTTAGAAATATGTTAGTATTGTTTATGGCTAGAAATATTTCGATATTATTGATGGAAAGTTATAATAATGTATTTTTAGAATAAAAAGGGCAACCTACAGGACTGGCAACAACCCATCGCGTTGGACAAGGTTGTGGGAATCAAACCCACAACCGAAATGCGACTTGCCTTTACCACCAACCACTAGCATAAAAGATTTCCCTGGTTAGTAGAAACTAGTTCTATTTTATTAAGAGGTTTGATAGATGAAGTATAAGTCCATTTTTGGAATCATATACGATTAATCTCACTATATATGGACTTATGTATATTTGATAACTTTTGAAAACTATTTGTTTGAGACAGATGGAATGACCTGTAATTCTATCATATGAACTGCTAACACTTTGTGAATGAAAAATTCAACTTCATTTCTTTAAGAGATGTAATGGAAATATTCCAAGGAATGACCAACAGTGAGATTGTACCAAAATCAAGAACGTATTTCTTCTAATTCCAATTTCTTCAACATTAGGGAAATGATCTTGAATACAAAATAATGTTGTCATAGTGTCCTTATATCCGATGAATCAGATGGTACCTTAGATCATAAAAAATTTATGGATTTTTAATTGTTGGCTTTTTCATAGCCAAGTTCTCTACCACTCTCTATCAGAACATGATGTTTAGATTTCTCTTCCATATCCATATTTTCACCTATGTTCGCCTATATGGAAAACCAATGATGAGTTACTTTGGGTAATTGTTACGTTTCATACTTTAGTTTTTAAAATTAAGTTTTTGTATTCCTTTTTACGATGTAGCTTTCTATCAATAGTAAACGATTTATATCCCCGACCAATTTCGAGGGCGAAATTCATTTTAAGGGGGGTAGAATGTAACACCTCGAGATTTTATGAAAAATATTCTTTTTAATTTCATTAATGCCATGTGTTGTACGATACACCAAAAAGAGCTTGCACAACACACATCCCTGACATGTCTTGCATTACATGTAATCGTGACCTTCCACGATATCTTGTGTTATACACAATACTGCGTTTCGCTAAACAAAGATATGTTATATAAATTAGCTGTTATGAATACTAATACCCACTTTTTAAAATTTTATAAATTTTATCTGTCAAAATGGACTTCATTTTTGGATTCAGAATATCGAAATTAGCTTAGGGTGAATTTTTGGTATTTTTCTAAAAACTTTCAATTTTTGATGAATAGTGAAAACGCTAAGTTACTATTCAAAAACCGACTTTTTTATTTAAACAATTATTTATTTTATTTATAATTTTTTAGGTCAAAATTGATACATAATACCTATATAAGTTCAGTTTATGTCATTGGAGTCATTTTATAATACTTTTAGATATATACAAATTTTATTGAGCTTTTCAACGTCTTTTACCCACATCCAGGGAGAATTTGTAAATTCACATAAAACGTAATTTTACCGCTTCTGTGAGTGGAATTTCGAAATTCTGAGAGACAAAGTTAATATCAAGGAATAAAATGTAGTTCAATGAGATGAAAATAATTTTTTTGTGAATAGTAACTTTTTACTTTTTTTACCACGGTTAAAAGTAAATAGGCTAATTAAGGGTAAAAATGATATTATTATTACCCTACCACATGTAATAATTCTATTGGATAAGTTTAATTCGGCCAAAAACAACCCTAGGAATAAAATATGATCATTTAGGACCACTTGGATTAGATTAGGACATTTAATAATATTTTATTTAATGAATAGTTAAAATAGTTAAAATCAAAGTTTAATAACTAAAAATTTTTTAATATCGGGTTATACATAAGATAAATTCAACTATAAATATTAATTAGAAATATAAAAATATTTCTTACATAATGGTATTTCATTTATAATTTTTAGACATTAAATAATTTAATTTATTTATGACACAATGATGATGCAGTAATTATCCTATTAA
The DNA here is from genome assembly GCA_963277665.1 of Viscum album. Taxonomy (NCBI): domain Eukaryota; kingdom Viridiplantae; phylum Streptophyta; class Magnoliopsida; order Santalales; family Viscaceae; genus Viscum; species Viscum album. The sequence goes on from OY728131.1 coordinate 66,813,713, forward strand.
TGATATATTAACATAATTACTGTTATAAATACTCAAATAAATTTAATTTCATACTTTTTATGTATTCCACTAATTTTATAGGTTAATATGACATGTTATTATTGATTTAGTTAACTTTTTTTGAACTAATCATTCTATTATGATTTTCACAAAAATCAATTACCAAATACTGTCAAAATTGACCTAAAATAGTTTTGAAAACAATTATTATATTATTAATTGTTATTTTATTCCTAAAAATATAAGGCTCTGTCAAATGACTTAGATGAGGTTATATATATTGATAATAAACACCATGGGGTTCGTTTGGATTTTTATAGAATGTTCATTAACCTTATAGTGTAAGAAAACAAGAAGACACAATAATCGAAAAATTATTTAACATAAAGTTAAATCTAAATGATAAGGTTAAAATAGAGACCTAAACTTGTCTAAATTCTATTGGATGATATTATTTCTATCCACCCCCCTTATCTTTGAAATAACTCTATTTAGAGCTATTAAAACCGAATATGACTTTATAATAAAATAATATTTTTAGTTATTCCAAAGGTGCCCCTCTCCTCCCTTATAAAAAGGCACCTCCTCCATCTCTTCCTCACACCACATTGAGACTTCACGCTGGGCCAACCCCTACCAATTTCTCTTCTCCACTTCCCTAGAAACATCATAGAGGTTCTGTTCTTCTCTAAAGGCCAATCTTAGTTCCCTATGAGGAGGTTTCAAAAAGGCGTGTCGAAAGAAGAGGTAATATCCGTTACCGATTCTTTCCACTTTATTTCTTCTTCTAATTCTTCTTATTTAGTTGTTTCATTATGAAGTAATAAAATCAGTATCACTGATATAATGATATGTTATTATAAGTAAGAAACAAACCTATTTTACCATCTATCCATCCTACGGAAAATGAAATCACCCCACGTGCGTACGTACGGAATACAGTCTCCACACCGTGGTGTAATTTGTTTTTCCAACAACACCTTACATGGATGGGTATAATGGTGTAATGATAACTATAAATATTTATTATAACATCATACTGATTCTGATATATTTTATAATCCACTCCAATTCAATTCAACAATTATGGGAATGATATCATCGCTCGTGTGTACATATAGACTACCGTCTCCACGACACGATGAGATTCATTCTCAATGATTAACCATTCATGAATGATTATAATGTATATATAATAAGTAATCATGAAATATATGAAATAATAATGATACTGGATTGATTTATATATATATTTATGTCATCAAATTAATTCCATTCAATTCAATGATGAAACAAAAACAACATTCAAGCGTGCGTACGACCTACCGTCTCCATGAACGGTGTCTTTCCTTCCATTTATCGATCTATTATATATATATTCTGAATATATATTATATATAAATCATGTTTTATATTCTGTAATTAAGTAATTATGATCTAAGTAATCATATTAATAATTACAAGTCAAAACATGGATGACAAATGAAACGATTTTACCCAAAACGCTCTTTAACATGGAATTTACAAAAGAACGGGTAATATAAAGTCATAAGTGAACCATATATGATATCATAAAAAAGAATATGATTCTTTAGTAAGTCAATGACATTATTTAAATCATTATACATGAGGTTCGGATTCGTACGAAGCATATCGGACCTAAGGTAAGGGATAACTATTCCAATATCGTTCTTATACGAGATTGTTTATTTGTAAGTATTTACTAGGGCTATTGTTATAATCCATGTCCATGTTTCCTAAAAATGGTTTAATGTATGATTATAGTCCTTTTTAACCATTTTGACTTTAACTACATGGTATGTACAGAATCTTTATTTTTTTACCATATGAGGTACTTTTGGACTTTTTCGACAAAAGTATTAGGAGAATGTTATTTTTAACTTATACGGCATGAATTTTTTTTACTTTTTCATAACGCCTCATTTTCATTAAGCTTCCGATACAAGATTCCATGATTACTTTCAAAAAAATACTTTTCTTTTAGAATTTCATGGAATTTTGAGAAAAGAAAATGATTTTAAAAAGAAAGGATATTTTCCTCAAGAATTAATTTCAAGTGTTTTTAAAGACCATTTTCAATCTAAGATGAAATTATTACATATGAGTATGTTTCAAGTATAATGTATTTGTGATTTACATGGTTTCACTTTTTTATGATGAAATGATATCTATTTTTTATGGATTTTATTATAATGGGATGATGTTTATGAAACCCATTTTATAATTTGGGTAATGATGAATGATTTATGTTCATGTTGTGGCATAAGTAAGAATGATTTCATTATGAGATGGGTGGAACCTATATCTACCTCCAATGCATTGGGTAAAGAATTATATCTTATGAGATAGACATGGATGGAATGGTATGTTAATTTGGTTCAGTGTTATAGGACTGAAACAAGGAGTGAACTCGATTCAGAAAGGGACTTTGTCCACTAATATGGTCTTGGTAGAAATGCCTTGGCTACCATGGAAATAATATCACGTGGTTAATGTTTTTCCACAATTACAAGTTTTATTCCCATTATATTTTATCATGATTGATGTTCCATTGTGATATATTCCTTACGTACTTCCACGATTTATGTCTTTGCTCATGAATTTGAGGTTTAAATTTCATGTTCAAGTTTTTTCTTTCAAATGTTTATGGATTGTTTTATGATCACTATGGTAGCCCTTATTGAGCATTTGAGATCACGGTTTTTTATGTTTTCTTTTCCCCAGGATATAAAGAAAGGTTTTAGGTATGAAAACAAAAGGGGAATATCTTTATAGGAGAAGTTAAAGATCCCTCACTACAATTAGTAGATTAAGTTCCATGTTTCCAAAGACACTAAACTATTATGGTTCTTTGGAGTCTGTTTTTGATATGTACTAAGTGTTCCACAAAAGTAATGAAATGTCCATGTACGTCATGCTTCGGGTCTCTACAATAACAATCCATCGATTTATTACACTTTAAATCTATATTTATTATATAAAAGATCTCATAGAACATCCCTTATGATTGAGAATTATATTTTAAATGGGAATTAGGTACATTACAAAACAACATAAAATAAATATTAACTCATATTTCTTGAAAACATATTTATAAAGTTCATTACATTCCTATATACTTAAAAATATATGGGATAATATAGTGAAAAACATTAGAGAGGAGGATCTACAAAGCCTAGTAAAGAAATAAACATAGAATATGGTAATACATATTAGAAAATTGGAATAATAATGGGGAATTTATTTAGTGAAAATCAGAAACATGAAGAATTAGATAGGTTATATAAAGATAACATAATGACAACATAGGAAATATGGAAACAAAAAAATTACATCATAATCATACGTCAATGATAAATTACTTTACATCATGATAGAATAGTTACTATAAATGAATCTATTTCACCAAATTTCCAAACATGAAAACTCATGATACCAAAATTACCCAATGCATTAAAGTACAATATAATCTTGTACACACAAATCCCATTCATTTCTTTTTCATTCTTACGTTTTCCAAATAAATCATTAAAATTTCATTCATTCATCATAATATTTTCATCCATGATCCAAGAATGTGTAAAAAATAATTTTAAGTCATTAACCAATGAATTATGTCTATGTAAATATGAACACCACTAATGCGAAATGGGTATTGTATACACTACACATTTTTTTGGCGTGGAAAATCATGTTGAAACTTCAATTGCATTACTGTGCGACATAAAAATTCTTAAAATTGGTTGATGAGATAAAAAGTGGTCAATCATTTTTTTATTCAAAATATATGTAATATAAACTTAGAAATACATATCTCATCATTATTAAATAAGAATGGAAGGAGTAAGATAGTAAATTAAATTTAATAAAGAGGCAGTTGTGAATAACCCTAACATTGAGAGTGTGACTCCAAATACATGGGAGGAGCTTATTAAGAACATAGAGGCACCATGGGAAGACTTTATAAAAAGGATTGAGAAATAAATATGTGACACAAAGATTTTTACTAAGGAAAAATGGGATTTTTGGTGGGTTTATATAGGAAATTTGTGGGGAATTATTTATTATTCATCAAACATTGGTATTGGACTCTGTATAATATAATAACTAAAACCACTAACCATAGCCTAGTTTTTTTACAATGGTATCTAAAAATTTTATATAATCATTATTTTATAAGTAAGATGGATGAACATAATAAAATACGAACCATCATGATTTGGTATTGAGTTATACTATTAATAAATGGAATTTAAAACAGTAAAACATATTATAATGTTAGGAAGATGCATAATGGAATTATAAAATGAATGATATAAACATAAAATCACATTTATGTAAAGGGAAAAGTTTTTTTAGTCATATATACCCATAATAGTATTTAATAAATCAATTTTGTGCCATTATTATGGCACAATTAACACTGTATATTTATAATTTTTTTAATTTTTACCTGAAAATTATATTTTTTTATATTGTTTTTGAAAAAAATACCATTAACTAATTTATATTTTAAGATTCCAAAAATAATAACCATCTTATTAAAATAATTTTCCTACTATTGGTGTGTTTACATTAAAAAAATCATCATTTGTTGAGAAATACTAGGTTTTTTAACAATATGAATTTTCCAAACCCAATAAAAATTACATTTAACTATACAAAATTTATATGATAATTTATATTTAATATATATTAATTAATATAAATTTGTTATTAATATATTATATATTAATAATATACAATGATTCATTAAAATAGATTTTCTAATTGAATTTGAATATTACCTAGAAATACTATTTGTGTTTTATTTTATCAACATAAAAATACATTATTATGCAGTAATAATTGGATGAAAATATTATAATTATTCTATAAAAAACTTTATATACTCATATCACTATCGTAATGATTCATTTCTATTTAATAAACTAACAAAGTGCATATGAGTAATGTGCACAATGGTGAGACTTTCATTAGGTGGTTCAGCGTACATAGTTTTAGATGTGATTTGAATAAGAAATAATGTCTACAAAAAAATATTTTCTTTCAGGCCTAGGTTTTTAGATATTATCTTGAGATTTGTCAGTGGAAAAGAATATTAATTTTACCTTCATCAGATTCCTAGATAAATGGGATTTATAGGGTATGATCCTACAGGTTGTGACTATAACTTAATTCTTCTATTTCAATTGGATATGTTGAAATCAGATATTTATATTAATATTTTTATCACTTATAAGTAGCTATATTATCAATGGTAATGATGTTTAATAGTCATTTAAATCTGATAGATTATAATAAATCAAAAAATTTCAGTTGTTTTCTATAATAAATATAATAAAAATAAATTTAATTAAAACAATAATGATTAATTTATTAAAAGTTCAAGCCCCTACAATTTATATTTGGAAGACCATTTCTAGCTGGTCTCTCACTTTTTAATGTATTATAAATTTTAGGGATTAGTTATCTATCTTAGTGTCTATGAGGAGATTAATTTTTGTAAGATTATTTTTGTTCTTATTGGGCCATACTTCTGGGAACTAATAATAAGTGTTATAAAATGAGATAATGATTTATGTGGTTGGGTATGATGCATGACATTATATATTATGTGTCCCACTATAACACTTGTCAACTAATAAAGGTAGAGCATATTAAACCCTACAGCTTTCACCAACATCTTTGGTGCCATATTAGGAATGGGGCGAGCTGTCCATGTATATTTTTAATTTTATTTGCATTGATATCCCAATGGAGGAATTCTATCTTGGTGGTGATGGATCAGTTGAAAAATGTTATCTCACATCATTATATTTTTTTACACCATAATAGTTGATGATCTAGGTATGTTGTATGTGTAATAGATCATTATGTTATATGGGATTCCTTATACCATAATTATAGATATGTATCCTAGGATTATATATTGGTTCTAGATGAGTTTCCAAGATTTAGTGAGTATTCAATTGATGTTGATTATATCTTATCATCCATAGCTAGATGGCCATATGAATCATTCCATTCATATTCAGGAGGATATTCTCTGTGAATGTGTCATAGAATTTTTCGATATGGAATAATTATCTCTGAATTTTTGAGTATAATAACACCAATAGTTTTTAGTCATTAATAAAAATGGATTCCATTTTGGATTTGAATATTCCTTTGTTGGAAAGAGGTGGGTGATGCCTCTTTTGTGGAACTATTATCCACTCATGAGACATAAATGACGACCAGGAATATAAACCACCATTTTGATATAGTTTATAGGGTAAATATATCATATGCATATCATCGGTGTAAAATAATGGAGTGTTCTTTTGGTGATCATGTTTTCATAAATTTTTGTCCCCTATTGGGTGACAATTTTTTTGTTTAACATCAATTTCTAGATATGCGATCTGTTACTCACGGGATTTTTAATGATGATTATTTGGCAAAATTTATGGATTAAATGATAGGAATACACTCATTTTTTATCATACTGCATCTTAAGACCTATCATCTTGACCCCATCGTGAATTGTTTTTGGGTAAGAGATTAGTTGGAGTTATTGATTAATGATTTGGATCATGTAGTGGAGATCATTTAATTACTATTTAAATTTTTCAATGGGAATTTAATTCCATTTTACTTAGTATTATGGTGACACATAACATTTTATCATGAGACATGGGAGAATTATTCGTTGATGAGGTAGTTGTGCATCACCTTTTTCTGGAAAACATTATTCTCTATTACATTCCATGGATGTAAATTCATGCAATTTATAGTTTACTTTGATGAACATGACTCACATACACTCTAAAATGATTATCAGAACGAATTTACACATATTAAAAGGTTGTTCCCAATCCCCACATGACAATGAAGAACACTCAGGCATCAAAAATGTAATTCCTTGAACCTAGTTACCTTGAGTCGGTCCATTATTACATAACATTTTCATGATCACAAGAGATTAAATCTCTAAAGACTGATTTGTTTTGTAGCCTTGGAAGTACTAGATACATACATAAGTTTTACATTACATCATGAAATAAAAGAACTACATTTTCCCCCTTTTTAACAAAGTTATATCCCTTATCTTATCTCTCTAGGTCCATCATAAGTTTCTTCTTCGCATCTTGGAAAAATAAGATATAAGAAAGGGGTGAGATCAGATGCTCAGTAAGGATAATAATATAAGAGAATCATTAATAAATAAGTTTAAAATTTTTAGCAATGTAAAAGACCAAAAAAATATCCTTTTTAAACATAAACATCAGAAAAATATAGAAAATATAAATCAAAATAATTCCATTTACTTACACATATTGATATTCTTCTATTTGAATAATCACATTCAATATCAATAGAAAATTTTAATATGAAGGAATGCATAATGTCGGACATCATAACCACATAGTCAATAACTCGTTCCAAGACTATAAATAATATTTTTTCTTGGCCTTCTGTGAAGACACTAATTTATTTAATGAGACCTACTGATGCATTGAGGAGCTATAACAGGCTCCACCTGTCACTTACATTTTCCAATGCATTCCTCATATGAAAAGGATGAAACATAACCTAATATTAAAACTATAATATGAAATGTTAATACTTTAACCATAGACCATGAAGGGTATAAAAATAACACATCAAAAGTAAAACATATCACCAAACCTTCAATAAAATATGGAATATTGTATCATAATAAATCAACTTTAAACAAGTATAAAATCTCTCAAATGATGTTCAAATAAATGAAGTCAAAACTATTTGAGAGAAATATCTTTTTCTTTTTTGAGATCAATTAAAAGTCACGTAATTATAAAAGAAAACATTTATCTAGATAATATTTTTTATAATATTGTAAGGAATTCGTCGAAGGTTTTATAACGGCAAAAAAATCATGCACCCACATTTTGAGTTAAAAAACACTATTACCTTAATTTTTCGAAAATCTCATAAAGAACCTTCATTGGAAAATGACAGAAAGATTACATTCAAACCATTTTATAAAAAGTAAAAAAGAGGGTATAAATGAATTTAAACCATAGTATAGGAAGTGTTGAATTTATTTTCCAATACAGTTTTAGGAAAACATGGATGTGGATGATAAATATGTCACAATAGATACTTATGTATTAACAACCATGGATAAGTAAAGAGATTGTAAAATTAACACTGACCTTGTAATTTTCATTTTTTGAGCTTATGTTAAACTCGTGTATAATAGTAAAAAAAATTATTAAATTATACAAGTACCACATACCTAAATATGATATCATATATGATCTTCTAATATTGATTTTTTATATATAATTTAGTAGTATCATTGTTTCGAGTGTGGATTGATTCATCATCCTTTAAAATTTTTGTTACATAAGTCAGGTTAGTTATGAATATGAAGTATTTTATTCATATCCATAATTATATTATGTTTTAAAAAAGTGTTTTTAATCATAAAATGGAAATTATTCTTGAATGGTTAGGATGGGGAATGAAACTCATCATGTTTGTTTAGATGGTAATTTATACGTACGCACAAGCGATAATATCATTCTATTGATGGGGAGATCATATATAATTGGATATATATCATATAAATAGAATCATTAACATGTTATATTTATTATTTTAATCAAATATAATCATTATTAAACCAATCCAAAATAATAATGTATTGAATAACAAACTACACCATGATGTGTAGACGGTAAGTCATACGTACACAGGTGTGGTGACATTGTCATTCATAGGATGGATAGAGTAATGAAAATAATTGTAACATATTTATAATAACATCAAAGTATTTATAATGAAATTGTTTTATTATTTATGTATGGAAATAACAAGGAAATAGGAAGTGGAATAAGAAAAGAATATTGAATGTGGTGATGAAATTATTACCTCTTCTTCATGTGATTCCTTTTAATTGGATAAAAAATCCTCTCTGGGTTGGTTTTATGATCCAAGTAAGGCCTATAGGATTAAGTTAGGGTATTTTGGAGGATATTTGGGCCAGGTATGGCTGATTCAAATTGATTTTGAGGTGTTAATATGAGAGAATTGGAAGTACCCTTTTATAAGAGAGGTGAGGGTCACTTTAGGAAATGATTGAAATATTATTTTATTATATATTCATATTAGGTTTATAATAGCACAAAAATGATTTATTTCTAGGATAATGTGGGTATGGGTTGACAAAATCTCAACTAATACGGTTTAGATAGGATTAGGTCACCATATTATCCTTATCTTTTATATTTAACTCTTAGTTAAATGGTTAAACTTTTACCATGAATTCATGTATTATTATCATAAATGGTTAATAAACATACTATAAAATTCCAAAAGAACCCCAAGTTGTTAATTATCTATATATCAATCACCATCTAAGTCTATAGGCCAATAATTATATTTTTAGGAATATTATATCAATAAATAATATAGTATTTGATTTAAATACTCATTTATGTCAATTTTGACACTATTTAGTATTCTGTTTTTTTAAGTCATAAAAACATAATCACATCAAAAATAATTTAATCCACCCTAACATGTCATATTAACCTATAAAATTAGTTTCATACATCAAAAGTCTCAAATTAAAATTATTTTTATGTTTATGATATAAATTATTTTAACATTTCATTAATATGGTAATTACCGCATCATCGTAGTGTCATAAATAAATTTAATTATTTAATGTATAAAAATTATAAATAAACAACCATTCTTTAGAAAATATTTTTAGATATATGATGTATATTTATAGTCGAAATTATCTGATTTATAACGCTATATTAGAAATATTTTATTTATGAAAACATGAATTTAACACTTTTAACTCTTCTTTAAATTAAATAATAATAAATGTCCTAATACAATCCAAGTGGGAAAAAGGATCATATTTTTCTAAAGACCTGAATTTTGTTTTCAATGTTTATTTTTTTAATTATATGGTAATTTCACAAGTCTGTGAAAATTGACGGCACCTGATACCGAGGCCCGAAGTGCCCGGAATGAATCTTTGAACTTTTTTTTGGGTATGTTCAGGAAACGTGAGAGCGGGTTTTTCTATATTTTTAACACGTGCTCAGAATTGAAATTAATTGAAATTTTTGAACTCAAAATGATGATATACACTTGATGAGCCCTTCACCTCAACCATAACAGCTCGAGGGTGTAAGTTAGTTTTTCAGTTTTGTGAGGAAGAAGAAAAATAAAATAATTACCTTTTTATTTTACTTGTTGAAACATCTATTTTTTGAATTATAGAGGTGGGGAACTCTAGAGCTTGAAACCTCATTTTTTAATTCTCGTGGTGGGGACCACCCGAAACCTTCTATAATGTGGTGAAATCCCATGGAATCCTCCCATTTATTGTGCCAACACTATATAAATTATTAAGACATTTTAATGTGCCAACCTTTGTGCCAACATTTATTAAAATATCTTAATTAATATTGGCTCCTAATTTCCTTGATGGAAATAATTGGAAATGGAGAATTGGGAGAGCCTTGGAGAACCTAGAAGAACATTTTATAATGAAGAACACCACCCCCAAAGAAGAATGAGGATGACACAGGAGGCTGGATCGGAAGCGTCTTGCAGAAGCAACAAAACGCTGACATTGTCTTCATCGACTATGTCTTATTCCTCATGCCACCTACAATGGAAAATAGAGTTAGGGGTATTAATCAAATTTAATTTATTCTATAGATTCTTCTTTTCATAAATTCATGACGACGATGGCCAAAAAACATGGCCATCACCCCGCACATAATCCTTGCTCCCCTTTCTTTTTATTATTTGCATGTTATTCGTACATTATTCAACTCCTAATATTTATTAACTATGGAAACATGAAGTTTCTCTCAGCGAAATATATGGAAACGGAACCCTCGACACAAGGATTGTAAATTTGCAATCGTTTAATTTTTCGGGTTTGGAAAAAAGCTGCATCGGCTCACAGAAAAAGGCAGCAGCCAGCACCCGACTGTCCACATGGGTGGAAGGGCGGCGAACATTCTACTTCCAATTGAGTAGGAGGCCACTGCTCGTCAGCTGAGGCAGAGATGGGGGCGGTCGCCATCTGGACGACCGCAGGGCAGAGCAGCAACGCATGCCCGCACCGCCGGTGGAGCTGGAGGTCGTGGCTATTGGGTCCCCACAGAGGCCGGAGGGCGGGCAACACCCTGCCGACTACAGGTGGACAACGACCCTATCACACCCCTGGAAGTAAAACCAACTGGTGGTTCTGGCTAGCCAAGCCATACTGTGGAAGACTACTGACCAGTCCCGCATGCCAGAAGGGAGACCGAATGGCCATCGATCCATTCTGATTATTGGGGGGGTTCCCTCTTAGGTTGCGGCTAGGGCAGTCCGCCTGCCCACCGTGTGCCGCACCGCAGGCTGCCCAGTGGGTCGCGCCCTTCACGGGCTTAGCCGGGCCTCCCCCTTCACAGGTTGGTCCTGCCGAGGCCAAGGCCATCTTGGCCAGACCCCGACCATGTTGAGTCGACTAGAAACGGTTCGGGTTTGTCCTGGTCTAGTTGGGTAGGGTCGGACCGGACACGGGCCCATCTGGGCCCAGTATTACCTTTTTGGTCAAAACATCATAACCGGGAGTCTGTTTGATGAACAATATATAGATCCAGAATCCTTGGATCGAGATAGTTCTTTTGATATACACCACTATAGTTTTTATATTGTTGGAGTACGGCCGGGTTGGTTGGACCCCGAATCCAACTGGGGCCCCGGAGCGGAAACACTAATAACTTACAGACCGGGCATCCAATTGACTTTTCGTCTGTTGTGTTGTATCACTTTTGACGGGAAAAAACATAGTGATACTTTTTTTTTATCTTTTTGGAATTTGGGGTTTCACCTATGGCTTGGGGTGCAGTTCTCCCACGCGCGATACGTACGGAACCCTACGACTGGCTGAGACTTGACGACTGCAGACTGTTTCGACTCAGAGTGACTCGACCTGCCTAGTGGGGAGCGCCTCTATGTGGCGCGGAATACCCATGGTGGGGAGCGCAACTATGTGACGCAGAAGACCCGTGGTTCTCAACTAGAGGAGTACCTAAGCAGGCCATGAGGGGGAGCACCTCTATGTGACGTGGCAGACCCATGGTGGGGATCTCCTCTGTGTGACACGACAGACCCACGGTACTTGATAGGAGGGGTACCTTAGCAGTCCTAGGTTTGTGGGAAGCAGCTCTGTGTGACACGGTAGATCGAAAATACTTGATAGAGGACGAGTTCTTAAGTAGCTGAGGTTTTTGATGTTGGGACTGAGAATGTTACTTGTCACTATCCCTAGAGAATCATGTGGCTGGATATCAGCTTCCTTAGTGACCCTATGTGGGTCAGCTTCATAATTCTATTTCATAGAGTTGTATACTGAGTGTGAGCTAAGTCTTTATCTTTGTGGTATTGGACCTTCAAGGAATAGTTGGGCCTTAGTCTATTGAGTTGGGCCTCGTGTTTTCCTCATGGTTGATATAGCATCCCTCATTTTTATAACATAAACTTTCATTACATTACACAAAAATGAGGATCTTTAAGGTTTAGTGTCTTGGAAACCAGGAACATAATACATGAAAACAACATAAAAAATTCTTCATAAACACATGAAAGGATTCTCCTTATGTTCATCCTAGGTTCATTACTGCATCTCATAACCTGGGGACATAAATCAAATGAAAGGGTGATTAGAAGGCCCAGTAAGGGAAACAAGAGAAACATTTTACATATGAACTTGAGATACATCAATAAAGTCATGAAAAGCACTTTAAGGCATGAGAATGAAATCATGAGGCATATCATAATAAAAATAAAATTCTCCATAACTTGAATATTTGGATACAACATTTAACATTTACAATCATTTCGTTTCACCAAGGTCCATCACCAAGGTGTCATAAAAAATTACCAAGGTTATTCACCATGGTATCAGTCTAAAAGGTCATCTCTAGAGATCAAGTCTTTGCCCAATGCATTGGAGAGATATCAAGGAGCACCCGTAAATTTTCCATTATTATCATGTGAGCCACATATATCATCATCAAACATTTAATTAATAACCCATATAGCATAAAATAAATGGGTTTCATTTCATAATCACAATGTTTTAAAAACTGCTTTAAAGACATGATCTTAATGTCACTTTAAACCCACAGAAAAGGAAAGCTGGTCTCATGTATGTAAATACCAGAAATTAAATTAATTTTTTTTATATATATGTGAATACCCTTGTAGAAATAAGATCTTTGAGAATTCACTTTATAACATAAAATAACTTTGAGAAAAGAGAGAGGCATTTTGAGACGAAAATTCTGCTGTATAACGGCTATGTTACAAGGTTTTAGAAAATATTGAATGATATATCATATGAAATGAAAAACATGGAAGTGAGACAAAAATAAGATTTCTCTTATGAAAATTCGGCAGCCTAACGACGTCATTTTAACATTAATAAAAATGATTTGACAAGATCAAATAGGTTCTCTCATCATATGATCATAAGAGATCAGTATGATAGATATAGAGATCATACCTCAAAATAATAAAATGGAACTTGAAAGACTTGACATGAAAATCGAACTTGAAAATGAGAAGGGTGAAAGAATCCCTTAAAAATTCTGCAGCCTAACGGCGTCACTTAAACATTCATAAAACGAAATGATGAGACTAAGAGGGGATATCTCATCATATAAACATGAAAATGGAAGTAAGGGAAATATAAAAGAACATCCTCTCACATAATAACATTGAGCATAAAAGGAATGACAAAAAAGAGATTACATGAAAAGAAAGAGAGAGGTCGGATCCCTTACCTTAAAATGTAACTCTTAAAACTCAATGGTTTGGACCTTGAGGGCTTGGGGCCCCTTGCGACGACGCCTTGGGAGATAAGGAGACTATAACTTCGTTGAGGATGTTTTTTGAGTCGAATGGATGGGAGGAGGGCTTGGTATTTTTAGGGAAAGTGAGGGGACAAGGCATTAATGTCCAAAGGACACCTCAAAAGTGGTTTTCTCAGAACCATGTGCTCTCCCATGATATTTCCCATGAAGTTAGGCCACATGGGGCCCCTAATACAATAGTTCATCATTTTTGGTCGGACAACCCTTAAAATATCTCATGACATCATCATGACATAGTTATGATGTAATTAAACATAACGAAACCCTAAAATTGTATTTTTATTATTCACTGAAAATTCAACATTCTTAGAAAAATTAAAAAATTTCACATTAACCAAATATCAATTCTCTGATTTCAAAAATGAACTCCATTTTATAAAAATAATTTTCTAAATATTTTTAATTTCATTTTTAAATAAATACACTATTCACCCAAAATTCATTTTTTCTAGAAAAAACCCCAAAAATTACCATAACATAATATCGATGCTACGAGTTCAAAAATGAAATCCATTTTATAAAAAATAATTTTCTAAATATTTTTAATTTAATTTATAATTAAAAAACACTATTCACATGAAAAAACTAATACATGATTAATAATTTATGAAACCGCTATTTATCCATTTTATTGAATCGCATTAGTTAATCAATGTGCCTAATTTATTTTAATACATTCTTTAAGTGAGGTTAATAATCTATTTGGTCACATTACTAATCCTAAGAATAAAATCACTATTCATAATTTACTATTCATCAAAAATCAAGTTGATCTTATTAGACTCCAAATTTCATACTGAACATAATTGTAGAAGACCACTTTTTGAAAATAATTAAAGATTTTTAATTATTTAAGGTTTACATAAACATTTTTTAAAATATCTTTTCTATAAAATTCACTAAAAATATGAATACTATATTTATCTGGACATTTTAAAAGTCATAAACATTATCATAAGAAGAAATGCAAATTTTTATTTAAAACAAAGGATTACATAAGGCAGTTACGATCTCCTTAAATAGCACCTTATCACGCTATCATGGGACCTAAGTGTAAGGAGTGCTAAGGTGAGAGAATCTGAGGGAGGCTTGGCCAACATAGCATGAGTATAAATTTCTATCAGGTTGAACTTCTCGTGAAATCAATTCCGTTCTAGCTTCACACGATGAAGTTCGGCTTGGGTTTGGTCCAGAGCAAAGCTCAGTGGTGCTAACTACTTCCCAAGTCCTGTTAGATGGGCTTCGATTGGTCCATGACGACTGGGTGAGGCCATCGAATCTTCTTTCTATATTAATAAACCAAGATTACATGTATTTAGAGACAATAATCAAAACGTTTAGTTTCCAGCGGTCATATTGACCGATGGTCATATAACAGTCAAAACCCAATGGTCTCATTTTAATTATACCCATGTAATCAAATTTAACATTTTTGTTGAGTATAAAAATAAAATAAAATAACACATAAAATTAGGAAAAAATATTTATTCAAAATTTCAGGTCGTTACAATCTTCCCCCATTAAGAAAGTGCCTCCTCGCAATTATTAAAAAATTGGGATTTGAAATTTCTTTGAATGTCCCACTTCGGAAAAGGAGTCAGTAAAACTATTACTTTAAAAGAAAGAAATGGAAGTAAAATGGTCACCCGAGTTAACCCATACTAGGATCCCATGTAAGAAAACATGGACATGGAGGAAAAAATCAAGGGTCACATTCTAAGGGAGAGTGATAGAAAACATGATTAGGAGAAAGTTAACCATGAGAAAATCCCAAACTTATGGTGTGTGTAAACGGTCTTTGACTACCAAGTGGATAACGTAAACCAACAATGTTTTTGTTTTACGTTCCTTTTTATAATTTTGAGGAATTCATTTACTACATAGAAAACAAACATAGGGAAATATACCTACCTTCCAGTAGAGTTTCATCCTTTAATAAGTCTCTACCAAAACTAAACTTTCCTCCAAATGATGAGAATACAAAAACACTTGGTCTCATCAAAAGATCAAGAATTATCTTCTAGAGAATCACATAATCCACAAAAGATTAACTATCTATTTCTTCTATCTTTAAACATTATCCCAAAAACAGAATGGTTAAGGTAAAACAACTCTTCAAAAAGAAAGAATCCCATAGGAATGGAAACTAATTTTAAATCTTCAAAGTTCCATGGTACTACCCAATGTTCATCATAGACCATTCCATAAATAACGGTCCTTAAAATTATTCAAAATAAACCATACTAAGATTGAATCCCAAATACCAGAAGGATTTGATAACATATTTCTCCAAAATAAGCTTCATTGTTCATATCCAATCAACATCAACCACTCTTAACATATTATAACAAAAGTAGCTAACGTAAACATATTTTACCCAAGATAGGTTAATCATTTCCATAAGTAACCTAAATTACTATAATTCCACCTTAAATTAATCAATTCTATAATTCAAACTTACTCCTCAATGAAAATATCGTAGTAATCTATTTACCTCCATCATATAGGGTCCCCAAAATAGTGAACTTCTTCCAAAATAATAATCATCTTTTAATCTCCTAATCATCTCTGTCCTATTAATACGGAAATCGTCGCATTTCCTATCACACTGGTTGTTGGGACATGTTTTTCCATTTCCCACCATTAACTAAGAAGAGAAAGTATAATTAGAGGCTTAAATACTTAACCAAAATCATGAATAGGAAATTAAAGCATATTAAGATTACATTTAGAAGAAAATTATACCCTAACTTGTGATCCCCTAGGTTTCAAACTAGGTTATCCATGAACATATATTCTTATGTGAATCTTTATTTTGTTTTATCCTTGTTCCTTTAATAATGGTTCATACTAAGCTTATGAATTTACCAAAGCATATCCCTCGGGAGTGTCATAACCAAGAGTGTAGCAAGGTCCGTTGTCATGTACCAGTTCCTGTTCAAGTCTAGCTCAATGCGGTGTTTTCAGGTTTTACCCCTATGTACATCTGTGCCGGAGGCACCTCTACCTGCTCGTATCCAGACAGGGATGTATTTTCTTGGAAACCCCTTACTCAATACTCACCAAAATACCAGGAAGATTTCCTATATTTAAACTTTTCTATAGGGTTATTCCTAGAGTTTTCATATCCTAATTTCCACAAATAACTAAACCATCCTTTGATACCATCTATAGCATCCCTCATTTTTATAACATAAACTTTCATTACATTACACAAAACTGAGGATCTTTAAGGTTTAGTGTCTTGGAAACTAGGAACATAATACATGAAAACAACATAAAACATTATTATTAAACACTTGAAAGGCTTCTCCTTAAGTTCATCCTAGGATCATTACTGCATCTCATAACCTGGGGACATACATCAAAAGAAAGGGAGTGCAGAAGGCCTAGTAAGGGAAACAAGCAAAAAATTTTACATATGAAGTTGAGATACATCAATAAAGTCATGAAAATAACTTTAAGGAATGAGAATGAAATCACGAGGCATATCATAATAGAAATAACATTTTACATAACTTGAATATGTGGATACAACATTTAATATTTAAAATCATTTCGTTTAACCAAGGTTCATCCCCAAGGTGTCATAAAAAATTTCCAAGGTTATTCACCAAGGTATCAGTCTAAAAGGTCATCTCTAGAGATTAAGTCTTTACCCAATGCATTGGAGCGCTATCAGGGTGTAACCTTAAATTTTCCTTTATTATCATGTGAGCCAAATATATCACCATCAAAAATTTCATAAATAACCCATATAGCATAAAATAAATGGGTTTCATTTCATAATCATAATGTTTTAAAAACTGCTTTATAGAAATGATCATAATGTCACTTTAAACCCACAGAAAAAGAAAAGCGGGTCTCATGTATGTAAATCCCAGAATTTAAAATATAACATTTTGATATATATGTGAATACCCTTTTAGAAATAAGGGCTTTGAGTATTCACTTTATAACATAAAATAATTTTGAGAAAAGAGAGGCAATTTGAGACGAAAATTCTGCAGTATAACGACTATGTTACAAGGTTTTAGAAAACATTGAAAAGAGAGGGGACATGGGTCACCCACTCCTAAATGATCCATAAAATAGTAGGGGGAAAGAATATAAGGGATTTATGAACATGGAAGTGAAATTTGAATGATATACCATATGAAATGAAAAACATGGAAGTGAGACAAAAATAAGATTACTCTTATGAAAATTCGGCAGCCTAACGACGTCACTTAAACATCAATAAAAAATGATTTGATAAGATAAAATAGGGTTTCTAATCATATGATCATAAGAGATCATTATGATAGATATAGATATCATACCCCAACATAATAAAAAGGAACTTGAAAGACTTGACATGAAAATAGAACTTGAAAAATGAGAAGGGTGAAAGAATCCCTTAAAACTTCGGCAGCCTAACATCGTCACTTAAACTTTCATAAAACGAAATGATGAGAGTAAGAGAGGATCTCTCATCATATAAAAATGAAAAGGGAAGTAAGAGGAATATAAAAGAACATCCTCTCACATAAGAAAATGGAGCATAAAGGGAATGACATAAAAGGGATTACATGAAAAGAAAGAGAGAGGTCGGATCCCTTACCTTAAAATGTAACTCTTAAAACTCAATGTTTTGGACCTTGACGGCTTGGGGCACCTTGGGAGGACTCCTTGGGAGATAAGGATACTAGAATTTTGTTGAGGATGTTTTTGGAGTCGAATGGATGAGAGGAGGGCTTGGTATTTATAGGGAGAGTGAGGGGACAAGGCATTAATGGCCAAGGGACACCTCAAAAGGGGTTTTCTCAAAACCACATGCTCTCCCATGATATTTCCCATGAAGTTAGGCCACATGGGGCCCCAATACAATAGTTCATCACCTTTGGTCGGCCAACCCTTAAACTATTTCATGGAATCATCATGACACAGTTATGATATCATTAAACATACCGAAACCCTAAAACTGTATTTTTACTATTCACTGAAAATTCAACATTCTCAGAAAAATCCCAAAATTTCACATTAACAAAATATCAATGCTCTGATTTAAAAAATGAACTCTGTTTTATAAATATAATTTTATAAATATTTTTAAGTTTATTTTTAAATAAATACACTATTCACCGAAAATTCATTTTTTCCAGAAAAAACCACAAAAATTACCTTAACATAATATTGATGCTCTGAGTTCAAAAATGAAGTCCATTTTATAAAAAATAATTTTCTAAATATTTTTAATTAAAAAACACTATTCACCCGAAAAAACTAATACTTGAATAATAATTTATGAAACTGTTATTTAACCATTTTATTGAATCACATTACTTAATCAAGGTGCCTATATTATTTTAATACTTTCTTTAAGTGAGGTTACTAATCTATTTGGTCACATTACTAATCCTAAGCATAAAATCACTATTCATAATTTACTATTCATCAAAAATCAAGTTGATCTTATTATACTCTAAATTTCGTACTGAACATAATTGTAGAAGACCATTTTTTGAAAATAATTACAAATTTTTAATTATTTAAGGTTTACATAAACATTTTTTAAAATATCCTTTCTCTAAAATTCACCAAAAATATGCATACTATATTTATCCGGACATTTGAAAATTCATAAACATTATCAGAAGAAGAAATCCCAATTTTTATTTAAAATAATGGATTACACAAGGCAGTTACGCTCTCCTTAAATAGCCCCTTATCACACTATCATAGGACCTAAGTGTAAGGTTTGCTAAGGTGAGAGAATCAGAGGGAGGCTTGGCCAACATCGCACGAGTAGAAATTTCTATCAGGTTGAACTTCTCGCGAAGGCGATTCCATTCTAGCTTCACACGATGAATTTCGGCTTGGATTTGGTCCAGAGCAAAGCTCAGTGGTGCTAACTACTTCCCAAGTTCTATTAGATGGGCTTCGATCGGTCCAAGTCTACTGGGTGAGGCCATCTAATCTTCTTTCTATATTAATTAACCAAGATAACTTATATTTAGAGACAATAATCAAAATGTTTAGTTTCTAGCGGTTATATTGACCAATGGTCATATAACAGTCAAAACCCAACGGTATCATTTTAATTATACTCATGTTATCAAATTTAACATTTTTGTTGAGTATAAAAATAAAATAAAATAACACATAAAATTAGGATACTAGATTTATTCAAAATTTCGGGTCGTCACATTTGAGATGGGTTTACTCGACAACATATGTTTATGTATGGGCATATACCAAAGTAGGTTTGATAGTTGTTTTCATTATTTGTGGTTTATCAGTTATGGATTTTGTGAGACCTTGGAGTGTATAAGGGTCCCTACTAAGTATCGTTATACTTATCAATGCACAGGCTACGCCCACACCTTATAGTGTTTTGTGCATACGACGGACAGTTCTGACTAAGCATGAGGGTACCGAGAAAGGTGGTAGCTCAGTGGTAGACTTTAGTCGAAGCATACCGCAAAGACAACCATTCGAGAGCTTTACCGGCCCTTCATGTAGGATCCTTGGTGGGTGTTCACAGGAGTTGTACTCAGTTTTACTTATACTTTTCATTGTACCTGTACTTTACAGTTGGGATTGTATTTTGTCCCCTTCTTACTTTTTGTACAAACCATGTTTACCATATAGTTTAACTTTTTTCTTTTATCGTTCTTTGTGCATTTTTGTGTGAGTATACAGGTTAGAAAGGAAATGCCTTCACGTTTTAAGGGAATATGCCTTTTGGTGCTAGTCCCCAGCCCATGGCCTATAGAAGGCGGGCATGGGGTAGTCATGGCACGGGCCTCGAGGGACGGGTCATGAAAAAATGGTAGCATAGGAGTGTGGTTATACCGATGAACTAGAACTCTGATCTTTTCTAAGTGGGATTAGTGTTAAGTGTTTTGAGTGTAGTTTTCAGATCAGGGAGTCCAGTGTTGGTGTGGCAGCCGATGTATCCATACACCAGAGCCCTAAGTTATGATTTCCGACTCGATGAATGAAAACACTAATTGAGTATGTGTTTTTGAAAAAATTTAATGGTGATAACATTTAGTCATCTCACTAGGTATAAACATCATGACTGGGGAACACCTTTATCTTTTAAGCATGCCTCCACACAGATAGCCAGCCTGGATTCCAGTGAAATTACATGATGACATCCCACAGAACGATGATGCTTTGATGTAAGGCCCCCATACGGTTGTTTTACCACTGTGGGGTGTAATAACAGCACCACAACCCATTGGGAAGCCAATGCCACTAGCCCCAGCAGTAGAGGGTGCATGTCGCTTGAGCATGTTGCACGAGTTCCAGTGCTAGAGTCCACCGAGGTTCCAGGGTGAGACAGATCTACAGGCAGTTGAGGATTGGCTGGAGGCTGTGGTTAGAGTATTTCAACTGATAGGGACACTAGCTCATCTCATGGTGATCCTTGCCTCCAGCCTTCTTCTAGAAGCATCAGAGAGATGTCAGAGCTGTATGATGTATGTTCGCGACTAGGGGATTCTTGTCTGGGGGGATATCGAGAGCCCTTTCATGGTAGAGTTCATACCAGAGACCCTAATCTCAGTGCGTATACAAGAGCTTCTCCACTTTCAGTAGGGTAGAATGACTATAGCTCAGTAATCAGTGAGGTTCACCGACCACTCGTGCTACTCCGCTGAAATGGTGCATGACCCTTTATTCATGGCCTGAACAATTCGGCAGGGGCTCAGATGAGGGATTAGTGATTTGATGGATTCTATCTGAATCCCCATGCTGGTGGGGCTGTTATAGAGAGAAATTTTGGTTTAGAGTTTCCTTTTTGAGTTGTACCTGGTAGCAAGACCCACCACCAGATGACACGTAGTAGAGTCAACGATAGATGGTAGTAGACAGATGACACATATATACAAGAGGACCAGACCTACATGTGGATGAACGCATGATACATGGTCAGTCGTGTGGGGATCTCGAGGTAGATAAGGTATTATGATTATCATACAGTGTCACTAGTACAGCGCATAGAGTCCCATGGATCCTGACTGCATGACCCGCCATACCGACGACCAGCAGACGGTCGAGGGACCTCAAAGGTAGAGATAGAGGTTCGATCAAGGAGGTCCACAGGCTGGAGGCGGACATGGTAGAGTATTGGGCCATGCAACATGTGGTGGGAAATGTTTTCTACTGCCACCACTGCCAGGAGGTCTACCCCGACCACAGGGAGCAGGGAGGAAGGGATGAGCTCAGCTCTACGAAGCTAAGTCCTATGACCGCAGTGCTCCGAATATGATATGAGGTACGATCAGTGTCCACTCCACACTTGCAGTAGTACTTATGGACACAGTTGACAGTCACTCTTTTATTGTCATGGCCCTCATTCAGAGCTCGGAGATTCCGATAGATCTATTGGCTCAATCTTTATGGCTATAGACTCTTATGGGAGCAGACTTGATGATTACACACTGGTGATAGCAATGAGAGCTTACTCTTGGAGGAGAGATATTCGGTAGAGATCTTCTAGTAGCAGCGTCTAGGCCTTAGGTTGTTATCTTGGGTATGGGCTGGTTATCAATAGTCCATGCTCATATTGACTGTATTAGGCACATGTTGCGGTGTGTCCGCATGGATGGGGCCAGGTTTTCCATCAATGGAAAGAAGGGAACCTTTGTAGTGAAGGATGGACTTACCTGGAGGAGGGTGCAACCAATCACACATAAGTTGCCTAGACTTACCCTCGGATCTGTTGATGTAGAGGGTCTATGCTATCCTTTAGTAAGGGACCAGAACGATGATGTTTTCTCTGATGATGTTCTGGTTCTAAATTCTTGCAGAGAGTAGGAATTTTACATTGACTTGTACCATAGGACAACACCAATATCTACCGCATCATATTGGATAGCTCTCACAGAGCATTGAGAGATACGATTACAGCTAGAGGACTTACAGAGAAAGGGGATCAATTGGACCACTATTTCTCATTGGGCATCCCCGATATTGTTCGCCAAGAAGGTGGATGGGAGTTTGATACTATGTGTGGATAGTCGGTGCTTGAACCAGGTGACCATGAAGAACAGGTATGTGCTCCCGAGGATTGACTATCTCTTTCATCAGCAGAAGGGAGCACGATGGATTTTTAAGATAGTCCTCAAATCAGGCTATCACTAGCTCAGAGTATGAGACGAGGATGTTCATAATACTACCTTCATATATGGGTATATCCATTATGAGTTCTTGGTTATTCCATTCAGTATGACCAACACCCCAATAGTGTTCATGGGACTCATGAACATGATCTTCCAGCCATACCTTGATCGCTTTGTAGTAGTCTTCATCGATGACATCATGATATACGCAGTGATAGAGGAGGAACACGCCTATCATTTGTAGATACTTCTGGACACACTCCAAGATCACCTTATTTATGGTAAGCTCCCAAAGTGCTAGTTTTGGATACGAGATGTCGACATTCTAGGACACGTCATCTCGAAGGATGGAGTTAAGGTGGATCCAATGAATGTTGAGTCTTTACTAGAATGGGAGCCACCATGGAGTGTAGAAGAGGTGCCGAGTTTTCTGGGATTGGCTAGTTTCTAACAGAGGTATGTGCCAGACTTTTCCAGAGTTGTGGCACCCTTATCAGCATTGATGAAGAAAGGGAAACCCTTCGCGTGGTCAAAGAGATGCCAACAGAGTTTCCAGGAGATGAGGATGAGACTAACGAGTGCCCCCATCTTGAGGCTTCTGAGGAAGGTGTTGGGTAAGTAGTATACTACGACGCATCAGGGACTGGGCATGGATGTGTCCTAATTTTGGAGGGAGCAATTATTGTGTATGTTTCTCGATATCTGAGAAAGCATGAGAAGAACTATGCAACCCATGACTTAGAGTTAGCATTAGTGGTCTTTTCCTTAAAGATGTGACAACATTACTTGATATGAGAATGTTTTACAGTCTACTCTAATCACAAGAGTCTTAGGTATATCTTCTCTTAGAAGGACTTCAACCTCAGATAGCGGCGTTGGATTGAGTTCCTCCAGAACTATGACTTCAAGATAGTCTATACTCATGGAAAGGGGAATGTCGCAGCAGATGCACTCAGCAAGAGATCAGTTATACAGTTATTGACTGAGGAAACAGAGAATCTAGACACATTGTAGATATCCTATGTCGATCGAGATGGAAAATATTATCTATAGTCATAGATAGTCACTACCCCACTCCATTAGCGAGCCAGGGAGGCATAACATGAGGGCACTGACAGCAGGGCTCGATGTGCTCATATATCCACATTACAGGCACTTGATGGATTTTCTAAATGTGGGGAGCACATGATCCTCTTCAGAGGGCGTACTATGGAACCTGTGGCACTTAGTGAGGTTGTGTTAAAGGAGTTCCATATGCCCCCCTAGCGATACATCCATGAGGGGCAAAGATGTACCAGGACCTCTGTCATCATGATTAGTGGATGGGAATGAAGAAGGGATTGGCATAGTTTGTCTATCGGTGCCTCACATGTCAGGATGTGAAGGTAGAGCATTAGGTTTCAGCATGCTTAGTTCATCCATTATAGGTGCCAGAGTGGAAGTGGGATGAAACTTCCATGGACTTCGTGACGGGTCTTCTACACACATTCAAGGGACATGATTCCATCTAGGTGATCGTAAACCGACTCACCAAGGCAGACCAATTACATCCAATCATAGTGAAGGGTTTATTATTGGGATTGGGACGGCTCTACGTATATGATATTGTACAGATTCATGGACTTCCATCTACAATAGTCTTTTATCGTGATTTATAGTTTACTTTTTGACTACGGAAGGGGTTGTCGAAGGCTTTCGGGACACATATTCTTTTGAGCACCGCCTTCCAGCCTCAGATTGATGACCATCCAGAGTAGACCATTCATACCCTCATGGACATTCTACGTGCATTCATTTTTGATTTTTTCTACAATTGGGGGGATCAATTCCTTTAGTGGTGATCACATACTACAACAGTTATCACTCCACAATCGGTATGACACCCTTTGAGGAATTGTATGGATGACCTTGAAGATCACATTTGTTGTGGAAAGACCTAGGGGAGTCAGAAATCATGGGACCAGAGATGTGGAGATAAATAACAAAGAAGTTTCAAATAATCTAGGAGCAGATAAAGACTTCATAGAGTAGGTATAAATCCTATGCTGAGAAGGGTCGGAGACCTACGGTGTTTGACGATGGTGACCACATATTTGTACGGGTCTCACCTTGATGAGGTTTGCAGAGATTTAAAAAGGGTGAATTTTTATCTTTGAGGTTCATAGGACCTTTTTAGGTTATCCATTGATTTGGAAAGGTGTCTTACCTTTTATCACATACACATTAGTTGAACCGAGTGCATGACGTTTTCCATGGATCCCAGCTGAGGAGATACATGCATGACCCATCTCTTGTCATCGACCACATGGAGCTATACATCGACGATGGGATGACTTTTACAGATCTTCCAGTAGATATTGAGGATCTATGGAAGATGGTCCTTCATGAATAGTCGATACCTTTTGTGCATGTTCAATGGCAGCACGTCAACCTCCAGGAGAGCACATGGGAGTTGGAGGCTACAATACATGCAAAGTACCCCCACTGTTCCCCCTAGTTTATGTTGTGGATTTCAAAGACTTGAAACCCCTGACCTGGGGAGAATGTAAAGACCTAGATTTTTTTCCATGATTTTTTTAATTATATGAAAATTTTACGAGTCCTATAAAATTGATTGTAGATGATTCTGAGTTATGGAATTCCCGGAATGAATATCTGAACATGTTTTTCAAGTACATTTAGTAAACGTGCGAGATGGTTTTTTGTATCTTTTGAACCGGTTCTTGGAATTGAAATCTGAGGAACTTTTGAAATCGCAGCACTGGTATTCTCATAAGGAGACCTTCATCTAGACTATAGTAGGTTGAGGGTGGAAGTCTGTTTTTCAGTTTTTTGTTGATGATGAAAAATAAAATAATTAACATTTTATTTTTATTTTTGAAACCTCTCCTTTTTGAATTATAGAGGTAGGGACCACCTGATCATGAAACCTCCTTTTTGAATTCTAGAGGTGGGGACCACCCCAACTCTTCCTTAATGTGTTCAAATCCCATGGAATCCTCCCATTTATTATGGTAATGTAATAGAATTTATTGCCACTTTTTAATGTGCCAGCCATTATGTGCCTACATTAATTAACGTATCTTAATTAATATTGGCTCCTCATTTCCGTGCTGGAAATTGTTTGAAAAGGAGAATTCGGAGAGCCTTGGAGAACCAATAAGAACATTCTCCAATGAAGAAACACCCCCCCCCCAAAGAAGAATGATGAAAATCCACGAGCCCGGACCGGAAGCATCTTGGAGAAGCGACGAATGCCGACGTCCTCTTCATCGACTATGTCATCTTCCTCACTCCACCTCCAATAGACAATCTAGGTAAGGGTTTTAAGAAAGTTGAATTTATTCTATTGATTCTTCCTATCATAAATTAATGACGATGATGGACAAACAAACATGCCCATCATCCCACACATAAACGTTACTCCCCTATCTTTTTATTCTTCACATGTTCTTCGTGAGTACTTCAACGCCTAATTTTTATTGACACTGAAGACACCGAGTTTTGATGGGAATGATATATGGACACGAATCCCTTGATGCAAGGATCATGAATATGTGATCACTTAATTTTTCAGGCCTCTAATTAAGACGCAGTGAGTCGCAGAAGAAGTCGGTGGCCGACACCCGTCTGGGCGCAAGGGACGACGGGGGGTGGGTGACCGCGCTGCTGGTTGAGAAAGACGTCATGGCCCATTAGTCGCGGCGGAGCAAGGTGGCAACCGACATGAGGCAGGCTACATGGCGGAGTGGAGGTGCGCGTCCATGCCGCTAGTGGAGTAGGAGTCTGCGGCCATTGGGCCATGGTGGAGGTCAGAGGGAAGCTGACACCCAGGCAGCCACAGGTGGACTGCGGCGTCCTCGCGCTGCCGAAAGCTGAAGTGGCCAGCCGAAGCGCACCGTCCGGGACCGCTGAGCGGTCCTGCGTGCTTGCAGGGCAGCTGAGTGGCCATCGTGCTATTAGAATTACCAGGGGTTCATCCCCCCGGGATGCGGCTAGGGTGGACCACATGTCCATTGTGGGCAACACAGCATGCTGCTAGGCAGGTCACTCTTGCGGGCCGTGCCAACGGGTCGCACACTTCGTGATCCGGGCCAGACCACGGCACAGCGGGCCGGGCCCACCGAGGCCCAATCCAGCTAGGCCAGACCCGTACGGGGTCGGGTCGACCGAAACATGCCAGGTCGACCCAAAACGGGTCAGTTCGGGTCAGTCTAGGCCAGGTCGGGTAGGGTTGGACCAGACTCGGGCACATCTGGACCTAGTATTACCCTTTTGGCCATTACATGAGAACCTAGCATCCATTTGACGAATCGTCTATTGTGCCAAAATCCTTGTATCGAGAAGATCCTTTTGATATACTCCACTTTTGTGTTTATATGGTTTGATTACAGCCGGGTTGGATCGGACCTCAAATCCAACTGGGCCCCCAGAGCAGAAATGATAATAACATACCGATCGGGTGTCCGATTGACGTGTTGTCTATTGTGTTTGGTCATTTTTTACATAACCGAACTTTGGGGTATTTTTTGTGGAACTTTGGGGTGGTTGAGACTTGAAATATGTTTTGGGGAGTATTTATCCCAAGCACGATATGAATTGAACCCTGCAACTGGCTGAGACATGACGACTGTTGACCGTTATCACTCGGAGTGACTCGATAGGCCAAGTGAGGAGCGCCTCTGTGTAACATAGTGGACCCATGGTGGGGAGCGCCTTTGTGTGATGCGGCAGACCCACAGAAATCAACATGAGTAGTACTTTAGCAGGCCATGAGGGGGAGCACCTCTCTGTGATGCGACAGACCCACGGTGGGGAGTGCCTTGGTGTGACACAATAGACCCATGGTACTCGAAAGGAGGAGTTCCTCAGTAATGAAATGATAGTGGGATGTGCCTCTGTGTGACGCGACTAGCCCATAATACTCGATAGTTTAAGAGTTCTCCATCAACTAAGGTGTTCGATGTTGTGACATGGAATGTTACTTGTTACTGTCCCAAGAGAATTTCATCGCTGGTTCTTAGCTTCTTTAGTGATATTGTGTTGGTCAGCCTCGTAATTCTGTTTCTCAACGTTTAATACAGGGAGTGAGTTGAGTGGTTATCATTGTCGTATTCTACCTTTGTGGAATATTTGGGCTTTGGGATTTTATGTTGGGCCTCATCTTTTCCTCATGATTGAGATGGGTTTACTCGACAACTTAGGTATATGTATGGGCATATAACTAAGTAGGGATGAAAATTGTTTTCATGCTTTGTGGTATATCCTTTGTGGGTTTTTCGAGACCTTTGAGGGTCTCGGGGACTCTGCTAAGTATCGTTAGACTCATCCCATGCACGGGCTACGCCCACACCTTGTTGTTTTTGGTGCAGATGATGAACAATGATGACCAAGGAAGAGGGTACCAGAACTGGAGGTAGCTCGGAGGTAGACTTTAGAAGAGGTGTACCATAGAGACAACCATTCGAAATCTACACCTAACCTTAAGGTAGGATCCTTGGATGGTTTTCAAAGGATCTGTACTCATTTTTACTTTTACTTTTTAGTTTACTTGTACTTTACAGTTGGGCTTGACTTTTGGACCCTTTTTACTTTCGGTACACACCATGTTTACTATATAGTTTAACTTTATGATTGTATCTTTCAATGTACTAAGTTGTGTGAGTTTATAGGTTATAAAGGAAGTGCCTTCACATTTTTAGGGAAAACGTTATATGGTGTTAGTCGCCAGCCCCTGGCCTATGGAAGGCGGGCTTGGGGTAGTCACTGCAAGGGCCCTGAGAGACGGGACAAGAAAATTTTATTTCTACAGTTGATTTTGGTCGGAATAAACGTATCACATCGATTTCAGATAGGGCTAGTATATTAATAATTTCTTTTTTACGTTTAATTGTTCTATTTAATTTTAAACAAGGTAAATTAACGTCAAAAGTTACTATTCAACAAAAAAATATTTTAATCTTTTTGAACCACATTCTAAATACTAATATCAACAGTATCTCTTGGATTTTTTTAAGTTCAATTCACAAAAGTGGTGGAACGCCCCAACCACAGTTACCTAGAGTCGATGGATTATTACATAACATTGGCATGATCACAAAAGATCAAGCCTCGAAAGACCAATTAGTTTAGTAACCTTGGAATAACTAGATACATTCATAAAGTTTGCATTACATCATAAAGTGAAAACTACAACAAAATCCTTTCCCCATAGACTACACTCATATCCCCTCATACTATCCCTACAGGTCATTCATAAAATACATATTCACATCCTTGGAAAATTAAAAATAAAAAGGGGTGACCTCAGATGCCCAGTAAGGATAACAATACAATGGAAACAATCATAAATAGGAATAAACATTTAAGGTAATGTATAACTAAAACAAAATCCTTTTAAACATGACCATCATCATAATATGGTAGAAATAAATTGAAATAATTCCATTTACATATTCACATTGATATTCTACTAGTCGAATAATCACATGCAATATCAATAACCACTTTCATAATGATGGAATGCATAATTCTAGACTATCATAACCACATATCCAAGGCCTTGTGCCATGAAAAAAAATAAGATTTTCTCAAGGCCTTGTGCCAAGATACTAGTTTGTCTCATTAGACCAACTGATGCATCGATGAGCTATAGTGGGCTCCACCCATCACTTATTAAGTCCAATGCATTTCTCATATGAACAGGTTTAAACATAAAATAAACATTCGTATTTAAACTAGCATATGAAATGTCAATACTTTATCAATAAACTATGAATGGTATAAAAATAACACATCCACATTCAAACATATCACAAAACGTTCAATACTATATGGAAGATTTGTATCACAATAAATCAACTTCATGTAAGCTTAAAATCTATCAAAGTATGATGACATAGATGAAATCAAAACTATTCAAGAAAAATATCAATTTTTCAATAAATAATTTAAAAGTCACATAATTATAAAACTAAACATTTACTTTGAAAACATTCTTATAATCTTGTAAGGGAAGCATTGATGATTTTATAATGGAAGAAAATAGCCACACCAACCATATAAGTTAAAAAATACATTCTTACCTTAATTCTGTCGAAAAGGTTAAAAAGACCTTGTTTGGAAGACAACGGAAAGATTCCATTATAAACATCTTATAAAAAGTCAATAAGGTTATAAATGACATTAACACATAGTCTATAAAATAGTAAGAATTATTTGTAATACATTTTTAAGAAATATGGATGTGGATGATAAAGAGGTCTCGGTAGATAATTACATATAAACAACCTCAGATAAGGAAGAGATTGTGAAATAAACCCTTTCCTTGTACTTTTCCTTGGTCGATGGTAGGTTAAACTCCTGTATAATGGTGAAATAATTGTTCTTAAATTATACAAGAATCATATACATTAATAAGATATTTTATATGATTTTTTTACATTGCTTTGCTAACAATATCTTAGTATTATTGTCATTTTGGGTGTTAACGTACTCATTTTCTTTTATATGATTTGTTACATAAGCCATGTTTGTTATGGATAGGTTGTATCTTGTTCATATCCAGAATTATATCAAGTCACTAAAAATTATTTTTAATCATCAAATGATAATTATTCTTGAATGGATACGATGGGGAATTAATCCCATCACGTTCGTGGAGACGGTAGTCCGTACGTACGCACGAGCGAAAATATCATTCTTTTGATATTAAAATCGTATATAATTGGATGGTATATCATATATACAGAATCATTATAATGTTATATTTATTATTTACTTCAATTACACATCATTATCATACCCATCCAAAAAATAATTTTTTGAATAACAATTACACCACGACGTAGAGACGGTAAGCCGTATGTACGCATGTATGGTGACATGTCATTAAAAGAATGGATAGAATAATGAATATGTTTGTACCATATTTATAATAACATCACAGAAAATATAAGATACTGGATTTATTATTTTAGAAAATAAATAACAATGAAAGATGAAGTGAAAGAAGAAAGGAACTTGAAAGAGGGTTGTGAGAACATTACCTCTTCTTCAGGTTCTTCCTTTTGATTTGATGAAAAGGGCTCATTAGGTCGGATTTCATATCCAACTATGGCCTCTAGATTTAAGTGATGAAAGTTTATAGAATATTTGGGCAGGTTTTGGCTGATCCCAAAGGCATTTAATGAATTAATCTGAGATAAGGGGGAGTTCCCTTTTATAAGAGGGGTGAGGGGCACCGTAAGAAAAAACATAATGTATTGTTTTATAATAAATTTATATTCAGTTAATAATGGCTCCAAAGTGACTTATTTTGAGGCTATGGTGGGGAAGGGTCGAAATCCTTTCAACTAATATATTTTAGACTGGTTTTGGGTCAATATATTAACCTTATCATATATATTTAACTCTTACACATATAGTTTGACATTTACCATGTCTCTTTGTATTTTTATATTATATGGTTAATAAACTTACTATAACAAACCAAGAAAACCCCAAGTGGTTTATTATTAATATATATATCATTATCTAAGTCATTTGGCCGATCCGTAGATTTTTTGGAATAACATAAAAATTAATAATATAAAAATTATTTTAAAAACCTTTTTTTGTCAACTTTGACACTATTTGGTATTTTGGTTTTGATAAATTTATAACCGCATTATTACTTCAAAAGAAATTCATCTCACCAAACCTAATATGTTATATTACCCTAGAAAATTATTTTAATTCATAAATATTCTCAAATTTCATTTATTTTGATATTTATAATATCAATTATTTTAATACTTCATTAACTAGGTAATTAATGCATCACGATTGGCTTATAAATAAATTAATCTATTTAACGTTTAAAAATTATAAATAATATAATATAATATAGGAAATCTTTTTATATTTATAATGAATTTTTGTAATCGAATTTATCTAATGTATATCCCTATATTTAAATTTTTTTAGTTATTTAACTTAGATTTTATCTCTTTTAACACTTCTTTGAATTATACTAGTACTCGCCCGTGAATTTGCACGGTATTATTGGTCAAGAATTATTTCCAATAAAAAATTATTATTTTTCAATGTTAATATAGTTCATTAATATTGAGTATATTTAAATCAAAATATATAAGTAAAATATATTGAAATAAAAGTGGAAAAAATATATACATCATCAACATTGAAGAAAATGATGTAGATTTGAATTACATGATTGAACTACATTTGAAATAACATTCTCAAAAACATTGGTTTGTAGAGTGAAATAAAAATTAATAGAAAACTAAAATAAAACTATCATATTTTTCAATACAAGTTACAAAATTGGTTGGAAATCATAATTTTAGTCGAAAACAATTAAAATAATTTATAATTAATAAAAATTTCGTTTCAGCAAGAAATGTAATGGTTGTAAATAATTGAGAGACGTAACTAATCAAGGGAAAGAAACAAGAATTTTGGTTGGGAATAAGTCATTTGATCAATAAAATAACACGATCCACTATCCAAAAAAATACATATTCTAAGGGTCTAGAAAAATATCTACTTCTCAAATTAAATAAATCATCCATTTCTCAATAACATACAATATAATAAATGACTCAATACTCAATAAAATGCACTCTATACTGAATTGGAACCATTAAACTCTTCACTCCCCAATTAAAATACTCTTTTATCATCTAAACAGTGTTGCTTTTTTATCTGCTATACCAGATGTTTTAGAATCCTCACTAGAAATGATGGAATCCTTTTGGCTCCTTGGTAAATGGGGTTTTTTATTGGGTTCCCTTCATTCACCTATTGCAGACTTGAACCTGGTCTATGACATTAACATCATCAGGTTAGATTATACCTTCAAAATTTATCTTTATGTATTTGTACATGTGGGTAAATTAACCAGGATTTCTTCTTGAAATAGGGTATTTAGAGAGGAGCATCTTTCTAAGATACTTAAACCATAAAAGAAACTCCATAAGTGGAATCTTAATACCAGAAATAAAAACTAAAAAAATAAATCCTAATTAATACTCAATAAAAGTAAAATAAACTATCAACTGAAACAATATAAAATGAGAAAAACACTTCACAAGGTGGTAAAAGAATTTTTAGAATGTGATCCACAGAGTTATGAAAATAGAAAGAAAATAGAGGTGTATTTTACACACGCTGTAGCTCAAGACGTCTCAAATCTACCCAAAATATTAACATTTTTAAAATCCAAAAGTGGGTTTTGATGCTCCAACAGGTAACACATTGTTTAATAATATATTAAAATATCCATCCATATCCAATGTTATTTATTCAAAACAGAAGCTGAAAAAAAAACGTCACAAATCTCCAGCACCATTGCTTTTTTACCTAGATCTTATAATAAAAACTAAATCCATGTAGACATAAACTGTCATAATTTTTCAGAAACATCAATCTACAGGAAAAAAATCCATTATCATTCAAGAAATAAATCATGTAATAAGAATGTAATGATATAGCAGATATATGGAGTACAAATTAGATTTATTGAACTGTTGAACCTATTTTGAACAATATATGTACAATAATAATGAAATATAACAAAATATAGTTCTCCTACATGGTTTCATATATGCCTAAAAATATGTAGTATTGTCTTGTCATTACTAAAACATATCCAGAATAGTTATCACAAATTTTGAGGAGTTGAAATAATACTATAATCAAAGTATGATAGTATATTGTAGGAATTGAACTTTCACAATATTTATAGAATTCTATAAAATATATGAGAAACACACCTAAATAATTTCTTCCAATATTTTGAGTTTATTTAGTTAGAAACTGGACTATAGCATCAACGTCATCTTTCCCAATAAGAAATACGAAAACTTCACCCATGGTTTCTTATATAATAATATGGGAAAAAAATATTCTATATTGCATTTCTTAAAGATAAATTAGTTATATTTGATTTGAAACTATGACATACACCATGAAGAAATTAAGTGTCAATGTAAATCACTGAAAACATTTCCATAAATGAAAATTAAAACCATTTAAAGGTTAAATCCTTGATAAGAATATGAAATAGGAACTATACAGTGGAATAAACATTCAGAAAATATGTACATGAACTTACCATCACATAAACACGTAACTCCAAAGACAACAATACCTGATCATGGATTGACATAAAAGTCAAAACTCAAGCTTGAAGATAATCCAAGACAGGTTATTCAACATAATAGTTTTTCACAAAAAACCCCCTTCCCTGATAGGTCCAATTAAATTGTCATAATATCACCCAAAAAAGACCATGTGTTTGAAGGCATGTATGTTGTTGTTTTTGTGTGACAAAAAAATAGCACCACTACAATCCAAATTGGTGGTTGAAGAATGTTTTTTTGGGGTTTTAAAATAAAATCCATATAAAGATAAAAGGAATTTGGATGCGAATTTATAAGAGTCTGGGGAAAATGTTAAAGAATAAAAACAAAATACCTCAACTGATAAGATAAAAGGTTCATCCCTAGGGCCATGGTCCACAACATCCACTTTTTGGAACTATCTAATAATTTTAAATATTCAATGTTAGTGGGATCAACATGATTGAATGAAAACACCAATCAAAAATAAAAAGAAATAATCTATCACATATTATTGTTTGTAAAAAACCTTCTGGATAAAAGCATACATTGATTTGGATTCATTTTTTTCTGATGAGATGATGAGGTGCAGTTCGAGTCAAAAATGTTTCATTATGATGATAAATGAAAAAAGGATGCAGATGAACTGTTCAATTTGTGTAAAAATATCACAGAGATTGATCTGTTGAAAGGGATCTTTCAGGAGCCTCATCCACCATAATTACACTACCAAGATCATGTCCAGAAAAATTAATATAAGGATACATGAAAAATGGATGCTAATGGAATCTTGTCTAATAAAAAAGAAGGTATAAAAATGTATAATATAACAAAATTATTTGTTCAAAAGAGGATCATCCATCATTACCCTCTGTAATACCCCATCTGTGAGAAATTTTATTATCGTCACATCCTATCATGCCAGACACAAAAACATCCGTTATGAAAAAGAATACAAATGAAAACAAACACAAAAACGATGATAAATACATAAATAAGCATCTGGGAAATAATTATGATACTAAGAGTTATCATATTTTTATTTTAAAATTAGTAAAAGAATCATTCCGGAAAATATTTTGGATGATCTAGATTATGTGTAGAGAATGATTGTGGGTACCTCTAGGAAAGGAACTTTCTTTAATGTTATTGTTTTCCAAGTCATCCAATTTGGATTCCTTGAATTCCTTTTCATACTTCTCTATCCTTACTAAAAACTCAAATATATTAGCAAAGAAGGTTGGAATAAATACATGCATGAATGAAAACATACATATGTATGTATGTTATTATATAGAGTACAGGGAGGGATAGTGGGGGAGGGAAAAAATTGTTTTCAGTTAAAGGTATTCTAAATTCCCTTAATAAAGTATGGAAGGCATCCTACAGTTCACTTCAATCAGTGTTTTTTAATAAAAAAGTGACTTTAATCAATTAAAATCCATGCAGACTTAAAACTGATGCTAATAGACCATAAGACTCTAATGGATTCAGTAGGATAAATATAGTGAAAAATGAATTTATCTTCAACCAACAATGAAAAGAATACAATAAAAGGATATGATTTTTGATCATGAATTCAAGAAGCTAAGTAGGGATTCGTCCCAATTTTCCAAAAATGAACAGCATGATTATGTCCATCAACTTGAGAGATGAAAAGCTAAATTAGATAGTTCCTATAGAAAATTGAATAAGCTTACATATGATGCAGTGTAGGATTGTCTGGTACCATCTTCTACTGAACAATCATTTTTTCCATGCAAAACATGTTATTCTTTGCAAACCCATATCTTGGAATAAATAGAATTTACACATCAAAAACCAATTAATGGAAAAAACACCAATAATCTGTCATTATAAAATAAACTAATAATGAAATATAGTATTCATTTACACATAATAGTAATAGTAATGTGAATAAAATTGTGACAGTACCATCACAACCGAGTACCAACTTCAGCAAGATTGAAAACCTACCAAGAAAAAAATGTTCTTTGATGTGAAACCATCTCCTGAAATTAATAGAAGAAACACACTGAAAACCATAAAAGGAAAAAAAAATAGATGTTTACATAAGATAAAAATTCTTTTTTTATGTTCACTCACATGAATCAACCTTTTAGAGAACTCAAACACCTCTCATTCGGATGTTTTATTATTATAATGAAACAAAAGTATTGTAAATATTTATGAGAACTACATGAAATTTGACTTCAATCATACATAAAATATGTTTAGAAAATATTTCAAAAATAAAATTTGTAAAGCACTGACCTTTTTTACTATTGCATCAGCATTATAATCATATGGAAAAGATTGATTTCTTACATCTAAATCTTGATCTCCTATGTCTTCATCCAAAATAAATATATAATCATTTGGAGCAATGATAAAAGGATGTATAAACCTCTTGTAATTCCACCTAATAGGGTTAAAAAATTAATATAAAACACCCACAATATGGAACAAATGATTATATATTATTGTTTGAAATAGTCAAATATTAAATGATTCTTACCGAGACTTCTTTGAGAGATGTGGAAGGATTTGGGGGTTACACGTCAGCTTGGAGAATCCAAGATTAGTATATATAATAAAATAATAGATATAAATAGAGGAAATTGATAAATAAATCATATTAGAAAAGAGACAAAATAAATTTTCAAAGGATTTCTTGTCTTAAATGAATTGAAAAAAAATCAGTCATACCCCCTAGGGAAAGCAAAAAAAGCGTAGTTGAGGTCATACCTATTGTGATCCCAAATGTCCACTTGAGCACCAATTGTGGCAAATAGGTATCTTTCCACGTGATACTAGCCCTAACACAGAATGTAGTTCAATAGAATAAAAAAGATATAGAACTCAAATTAGATAAGATACAATATCAATTGACAAAGGAATTCGTGTCTTTAAAGCATTGAAATGAAATCATAGTCTTACCAGAATGAATTCTTCCACACATAAACTGTCAGTGTCTGATATCAAAGAAAAAATATATTCCACAAGGGGAAGATAAATAACAAAAGGTTTCACTGCAGATATGTCTACACTGAGAAAGAGTTTACCTTGAAAGGATTTTCAGATGCATTGTCAGTGCCTACAACATTTTTATAATATGAGACATTTGATCCAATGATGCCCGATTGAGGAAACATGTGCATTTTAATGACGTAAGAATATTTATTAAGCACCAAACTATGATGTAGAATACATAAATATGTTTCTATTTTCATCAATCTGTAAAGCCAATGCAATAGATGGATGGTTTTCAAGCATTTACATGGTTAATACAAGAGAAAGGTAGGAAGAAATTAATGAAAACAATTTATATTAATATTTCCACTAATCAATAACAGGAAAAGTTATTAAATTAGCTACAACTCAATCCTTAAATCCATATATTATGGTTAAAACCATTGTTTTTGGAGAAGTTACAATAGTAGAAACCATTATAGTTTTTAATCTACAGACAAATTGAAGTTATTTCATCGAATCATTTTCTGCATTGTTAAGAACAATGCGCTAAACTATGATGTAGAGTACATAAATATTATTCTATTTTCATCAATATATAAAACGAATGCATATAGATGGACGGGTTTCAAGAATTTACATTGTTAATACATGATCTAAAAAGAAATTCATGTATCTGAACTTATATAATGCAAAATATTTGTATTTTGCATGTGCATAATAACTACTGAACTTATATACTACAAAAAACATATGTAATAGTTCAAAAAAATTAATTCTATTAGTTGATAAATAGTTTAAAACATGTGAAACAAATAAAATACACATGGAGTGATTCTAGTTGATGGGTGACTATTGGAGTAGAGCAGGGAAACCCCCAGTGTTTAAAAACGATCTAAGCAGGTTTCTGAAAATTCATAGATAAGCTAATAAAAATCCAAAAATGTTAATTAAATGACCAACATTGATCAATATACACAATTATTACAAAATTGTGAAAAAAATAATTCACAAAGAAAAAAAATTATAGAATAAGTTCTTGAATGTACCATTATATGTTGCGAAACTAACCTTGAAAGGACCAGTATCAGTTCTAAAAC
This sequence comes from Viscum album, assembly GCA_963277665.1. Lineage (NCBI taxonomy): Eukaryota > Viridiplantae > Streptophyta > Magnoliopsida > Santalales > Viscaceae > Viscum > Viscum album. Next base: position 66,851,980 of record OY728131.1, read on the forward strand.
TGATCCTAAAACATATTTCAGACAAATAGAGAAACCCCTATAGTTTGTAAAGAAATTAAAAAAAACAATTTTTTTAAATTAAAACTCATTAATATATTATACTTACTAAAAACCATTGAAATTACACAAAATGTCGTTGGTCACAGACATAAGGCCCGATTCTGAGATGAATGTCCAGACCTGATTACTTCTCCAGCTTGATGAATCTGACCAAATAATATCTCCCTTGTAAATAGTATTGCATGCAGAGAAAATAGACAACAATTGAAACAATTATACATATCAAAACGTACATGAAACACTAATTTCTTGGAAGATGCAGAAAAATGTATCAAAAAGATATTGATGTCAAACGAAAAAACAATAAATAAAACATTATGCAAATGAAAATATAAATATTAGTTAGATTCCATTACCTTGAATCTTTGATACCATTACATTGTATATCCGGAGATGGTGATAATGATACCTGAATCAAAGTAGACATGTAAAGTCATTCAACACCATTTTAATAGTCATGTAACATAGATTAAATGTAAAGATGGGGAACAATATTTCATTTGACAAAACTTGCATCAATCAACCCAAAGGTACTTACTTCATGAGGATTTTTTTAGGATAAGAAGAAGTTAGAAATAAATATCGGGCCGTTGTATGCATGAGTTGATAGAGTCGGCAGCCTAGGAAAAGAGGAAGATCCGGTGGGTTCTAAGAGAAATAATATAGACACGCATGTAGATGCAGGTACCTAGATACTCCCATGGTTGATCACGATGGATGCTAAAACCCTCATATTAAGGTAAGATCATAGAATGATTCGGATATGCGAGTAGTAATATGAAATGGGGATGTAGATATAGCATGTCGAGACATTCGCTGGGTGTCGCGGTGTTGAGAGGGGGATTCGAGGATGGGAGGAGTCGTGGAGGGGGATAGAAATATAGGTGGAGGAAGTGCGAAGGTGAAGGTGGAGGCATATGCGTGGTTGGAGAGACGAGTCCAGGAGGAAGAAGGGGATTTTCGAGAACCATAATTAGAACGGATGAAAACCGATAGTGGGGGGAGAAGAACAAGGCTCGATGCAGGAAACCTAAAATGGAGGGACGTAGCGAAAGGGGGTTTCGGAAGAAACTGTAGGATGAACATGCACAGGTAGAGGTGGAGCGATCTGTAGAGGCCGCGGAAGGTTAAGGATGAACAGGAGGAGGTGGGGTGATGTGTAGAGGCATCGGGAGGTCAAGGATGAACAAGTAGTGTCGGAGAGATCTGTAGTCGCCGCAGGAGGTCAAGGATGAATAGGTAGAGGTGGAGTAGAAATGGTATCAACCCTAATCGTATCGGAAGTCAATCCCAACTGAGAAGTCCCAGGGGAAATGGATTCATAGATGACGAACGACGAAATTGGTGGGATTAAAATTTTTTGGGGGACATGGCTTCTTATTTTGGTGACACGTAAGCTGGAGAAAGCCTATTTTTGTATATATATAGATAAATAATAATAAATGTCCTAATCTAATCCAAGTGGACCAAAGTGGTTCATATTTTATTCTTAAGGTTTTTTTGGTCTAATTATACTTATCCAATAGAATTAGGACATGTGTTAGGGTAATAATAATATCATTTTTACCATTAATTACCATATTTACTTTTATCAGTGGTAAATAAAAGTAAAAAGTCACTATTCACAAAAAAAATATTTTTATCTTATTGAACCACATTTTACTCATTGATATTTATTGTGTCTCTCAGATTTTAGAAATTCCACTCATAGAAGCGGGGAAATTATGTTTTATGTGAATTTGAAAATTCTTTTTAGAGGTGGGAAAAAGACGGTGAAAAGTTCAATAAAATTTTTATATATCTAAAATTATTCTAAACCAAATCCAATGAATTATATTGAACTTATATAGATATTATGCATCTATTATGACCATAAATAATTTTAAATAAAATAAATAAAAATTTAAATAAAAATTCGGTTTTAAACTATAACTATGTGTTTTTTAACTACTCATAAAAAATTGAAGGTTTTCAGAAAAATGCTGAAAATTCACCCAAAGCTAATTTTGATATTTCGAGTCCAAAAATGAAGACAATTTTGAACAATAAAATTTATAAAATTTCAAAAAGTGGGTATTACAATTCATAACGGCTAGTTTGATTGGTTGTTGTGTGTGTTAGAACTCGAAGTTGCGTACAATGCAAGCTATTATGTTATTCAAAAAGAAGTGTATCGTGGAATCATGGGGTGTTACATTCTCCCCTCCAAATAATTGAGTTCTCGCAATTTGAAACTGTTCTTCAAAAATAAAAGGTTGAAAATAGAAAATATCTTTGTGGGAAAACCCTAATCAAAAATTGGGTTAATAAAATTTAGTCTTAATAAGAGGAAAATAGAAATGAAAGGGTCAACACCAAATTATGATCTCGATTAGGAGAACATTGGTGGAAATTAGAGCCACATAATAGGTGGGAAAACGTAAATATTTATAGAGAGTGATTGAGGTCATCAGTCACAAACAATTGAAGAATTGAGGGCCTCAAAGCCATCAATCTATGATGATTTAAAATATCATCAGTTCAACAAAACCTAAAAAATTAGGATAACACATTTTTAGTTTTAATATACCTTACCTAATGATTAGGAATTAATTTCTTCATAGAATAAGAGAAGAATATATATATATATACTGGACAAGTATAGTTCGATAATTTCATTAATTTCTACCACAAACTCATCTTTCACTCTAAAAGATAATATAACATAAAAAATATATTCCATTTATCCTATTCGTATTGGGTTCCGAAATAATGAATTTCTAATTCATCTACTAGACATTTTAAAAAAACTGCATTATTCAATCCAGGACATCATGTGGTCTAGTGGTAGGTAATACACCCTTGTCACCCTTCGGTTGCGGGTTCAAGTCTCACAGCCTTGCTGGACAGAACGGTTTGCCACCTGACCTCTAGGTTGTCCTTTTATGGCAATCAAAAAATAATCTCAAACTAAAATTTTCCAAAATACTTCTGTCCAAACTCACAGTCCAAAATTTATAAGGAAGGTAAACATAATGAAGATCCTTTTTTCCACGTTGTGAACAGCTTCTTCATGGATTCTTCAAAAACACTGCAACAACCTGAATTACCATAAAATGTTATCGATCACATTCATGATCCCTTATTACTTATAGAATACTGGATATACTCCTTCTATCCGGAAATGTTGTAAACTCCAACAATGATGGAATATTCAAATTATTAATCAGTTTTAGGGGATTCAAGAATATCCAATATAATTTATCCAAATCAATCATGTATTATTCCAAAATCACTACCTCGGTATCAGAACTATATTATGGTTTATCTTTCTCTAAACCATATATCTTCCAAAAATCCTTATATACTCCATAATTATTATAACCAGTACAACGTTGATACAACACTCAAATGATATAACTATTTAATAACAAAATAAGATCTCTAATCATTCCTCCTTATATGTGGTAGTATAATAACTTGATTATTATCCAATAACATCATTTGGGGCATACTATAATGATTTGGACATTGGTTCACATAGTTTCCCATCTCCTTGCAGATGAAGCACTGTACATTTGAAACCTTTTTCTTACCCTTATAGTCTTGTACATGGTGTCCTTTTTCCCCACACTTATAAAAAACTCCATTTACCTTTTAGCAAGTTCAAAGGTGTTTCTTCCCACAGATATCACATATGAGAAATTTTTTATTTTCCCTCTTCCCTTTATCCATCTATATCTTTTCCATCATTTTCTTCTCTTGCTTCCCATCAAAGCCATAGTACTCAAAGAATTCATTACTTATCATTTTGACAGATGATATTATTTCTTCATTTGTTGAGAATACATGGGAGACAATTTTCCTTCTAAATTTTGTCTTAATACCGTGAAGGATATGATCCTTTTTACTCTTTGGATCATATGTATTTCTGGAGTTCACATTCCTTCTACTGGGTTCCATTTCTATACAATGGAATACAATGGGTCAGTTTATGAATTGTAATGAATAATTCCAAACATGTAAAATACCTAATGTAAATTAAACAGTTTATGGATATAATCCATAATCATAATAACACTCTTTGAGGATGTATATACTCATAAACCCTTTATTATGGTTTGTAAAGAATATGAGAATTATCCTAATCATATCCCCCAAGAGTGTCGTGACCAAGAGTGAAGCAAGGCCCATTTTCGTGCACCAGTTCTCGTTCGAGTCTAGTTCAAAGCGGTGTTTTTGGGTTTTACCCCTAGGTACATCTGTGTCGGAGCCGCCTCTACCTACTCTTATCCAGATAGGGATGTATTTTTTGGAAAAATCACAAAATTTATACAATACCAATATTCTAGGAAGTTCTTCTATACTAATCCTCAAAGTCTATCTTAGGTCTATGTGCTCTAATCAGAGTTTATCTAAATCTTGCTTCCAAGGTTTGTACTAAACATTCTCTGATACCAATTGTAATGCCCCAACCCCAGTTACCCAGAGTCAGTGCATTATTACATAGCATTGGCATGATCAAAAAATATCATGTCTCGAAAGACCGATTAGTTTAGTAGCCTTGAAATCACTAGATACATTCATAAAGTTTACATTACATCATAATATGAAAAACTACAACAACATCTTGTCTCCACAGAACACACTCATATCCCCTCATACTATCATTGTAGTTCATTCATAAAATACTTTTTCACATCCTGGGAAAAATAAAACATAGAAAAAGGTGAGCTTAGATGCCTAGTAAGGATAACAATATATCGGAAACATTCATAAATAGACATAAACATATATGTTAATGTATAATTAAAATAAAAGCCTTTTAAACATAAACTTCAGTATAATATGGATGAAATAAATTGAAATAATTCCATTTAATTATTCACATGGATATTATACTAGTCGAATAATCACATGAAATATCAATACCCTGTAACATCCCGGTTCCGAAAGCCACCCAGATGCTCCCCGTACCCGGTTGGTCACATGGCCTCAATCACATTTCCCCAAATGCCAGAGGCTGCAGACTGGTAGCGAGGGCCTTGTGTGTGATAGTGGGAAACTATTACCTTCATTGGAAGAGTATACAATAGATGTAAGTAAACATAGAATAGCAGAAGCAATATATAACCGACAATAATAAACAGTGGAATGAATAAATCAGCAAACTACTGGAGCTCATATGTATATATATGAAATGATGCATGATACATATCTACAAAAGCATCCAAACAAGTCACAATGCTGAAAAATACAATAGTACCAAAACATGTACAAAAGAAAGTAAACAGCTCCTCAACATTGCAAGCCGAAGCTTGGTCCCATGCTCTCCTACTCCAAAGCAATCAAGATCTAGAAGTCGATGGAATTTTCCCTTATCTATACCTGCAACAACATAGTCTCTTTGGGCCCAAAAACATGACCCAAACAGGGTGTGAGACTAAATCCCATTAGGCAACCACCAATACGGGTCACTCTCAGTCGAAGGTGCTGGAAAAGAAGACACTTCTATCACTTAGGCGCAACCCTGGTCAATTTAATGAAAAAAATAAAATACACGGAGTGTACTTCTTGAGTACACATCCTATACTCTACTTTTTCGTACTCCACTTTAAGGTGCCTCCACTTTACCCCTATACACAGTGTGTGTGGCCCGGACACGGCCAGCACATGGAATGGTGCGGCAGGGTAGTACACGGCCTGTATGCATAAAGTACACGGCTTGTACTTCAAAAATTTCCAGAAACTCATCTTTTCTCAAATACTCCAATAAAAGAAACACATTCCTGAAAATGAAGATCTGGTTTCTTACATAACCACTTTCATAATGATGGAATGCATTATGCCAGACTATCATAACCACATAGCCGAAGACTTATGCAAAGACTACAAATAAGATTTTGTCAAGGACTTGTGCTGAGATCCTAGTTTGTCTCATGAGACATACTGATGTATCGAGGAGCTATAGTGGGATTCACATGTCACTTATTAAGTCCAATTCATTCCTCATATGAACAGGTTTAAACATAACATAAACATTAGTATTAAAACTAGAATACAAAATGTCAATACTTTATCCATAAAACATGAATCGTATAAAAATAACACATCCACAGTCAAAAATATAAAAAAGCCTTCAATATTATATGGATGTTTTGTATCACAATAAATCAACTTCAAATAAGCTTAAAATCCATCAAAGGATGTTGACATAGATGAAATCAAAACTATCTGAGTGAAATATCTCTTTTTTTAAATCATTTAAAAGTTACATAATTATAAAATAAAACATTTATATTGAAAATATTAATATTATCTTGTAAGGTAAGATTCAATGATTTTATAATGGTAGAAAATAGAAACACCCGTTTTTTAAGTTAAAAAAGACATTCTTTCCTTAATTCTGTCGAAAAGGTTAAAAAGGACCTTGTTTGGAAAATGACAGAAAGATTCCCTTATAGAAATATTATAAAAAGTCAAAAGGGGTATAAATGACTTTAAAGAATAGTCAATAAAATAGTAAGAATGAATTGAAATACATTTTAAGAATCGTGGATGTGGATGATAAAGAGGTCACAGTAGATAATTATGTATAAACAACCTCGGATAATGAAGAGATTGTGAAAAAAACCCTTACCTTGTACTTTTCCTTGTTCGAGGGTAGTTTAACCACTTGTATCATGGTGAAATAATTTTTATTCAATTATAAAATAATCATATACATTAATAAGATATCATATATGATCTTTTAACATTGTTTTGTTAATAATTTCTTTGTTTTATCATCGTTTCGGGTGTTAACTTACTCATTTTCTTTTATATGTTTTGTTACATAAGACTTGTTTATTATGGATAGGTTTAATCTTCTTCATATCCAGAAAGATATCAAGTCCGTAAACATTATTTTTAATTATCAACTGAAAATTTGTCTTGACTGGATACGATGGAGAATGAATCTCATCATGTTCGTGGAGACGGTAGTCCGCACGTACGCACGAGCGACAATATCATTCTTTTGATATTAAATTCCAATATAATTGTATGGTTTATAATATATAAAGAATAATTATAATTTTATATTTATTATTTTCTTCAATTACACATCATTATCATAACCATCCAAAATATTAATGTTTTGAATAACAATTACACCACGACATGGAGACGGTAAGTCGTACGTACACACGTATGGTGAAATGTCATTCAAAGGATGGATAGAATACTTGATATGTTTGAAAAATATTTATAATAACATCACAGTATATAGAAGATAATAGAGTTATTATTTTATATTGTAAATAATAAAGAAAGAAGAAGTGGAAGAAGAATGGAAGTTGAAAGAGGGTGGCGAAAACATTACCTCTTCTTCGAGTTCTTACTTTTGATTTGATAAAAAATAATCCTTAGGTTGGATTTCTGATCAAACTATGTCCTCTAAGTTGAATTGGGGGAAGTTGAGAGATTATTTGGGTAGGTTTTGTCCAAGCCAAAAGGCTTTGAATTTATGAATGTCTGAGAAGGGGGTTCCCATTTATAAGAGGGGTGATGGTCACCTTAGAAAAAACATAAAATATTATTTTGTAATAAATTAATATTAGGTTTATAATGGATCCAAAGTGACTTATTACATGGCTAAGGTGGGGATGGGTCGAAATCCTTTCGTAAAATAGATTTTAGATTGGTATGGGTCAATATTTTAACCTTATCATATATATTTAACTCTTAGTTAAATAGTTTGGCATTTACCATGTCTCTTTGTATTCATATTATATATGTTTAATAAACTTACTATAACAAGCCATGTGAACCCCAAGTGGTTCATAATTAATATATATAACCTTATTTAAGTTATTTTGGTGATACTTATATTTTTAAGAATAGAATATCAATTAATAATATAATATTTGTTTTCAAAACTCTTTTATGTCAATTTTGACAGTATTTTGTATTCTGTTTTTTCTAAATTTATAACAGCATTATTACTTCGAACGAAATTCATCTAACCAACCTTATTATGATATATTAACATAGAAAGTTATTTTAATTCATAAAAAGTCACAAATTACATTTATTTTGATATTTATAATATCAATTATTTTAATATTTCATTAATTATGTAATTACTGCATCACCATTGTGTCATAAATAAATTAAATAATTTAATGTCTAAAAATTATAAATAATCTACCATTATTTAGGAAATTGTTTTATCTTTCTAATTAATATTTATAATAGAATTTATCTTATGTATAACCCTATATTAAAATGTTTTTGTTATTTAACTTTGATTTTATATCTTTTAAATCTTTTTTAAATTAAATAATAATAAATGTCCTAATCTAATACAGGTGGACCAAAGAGGTTAATATTTTATTCCTACGGTTGTTTTTTGTCAAATTATACTTATCCAATAGAATTAGTACATATGTTAGGGTAATAATAATATCATATTTACCCTTAATTACCATATATACTTTTAACCATGGAAAATAAAAGTAAATAGTTACTATTCACCAAAAATTAATTTTATCTTATTAAACCACATTTTACTCCTTGATATTAATAGTGTCTCTCAAATTTTTAAAATTCCTCTCCCAAAACTAGTTAAATTAAGTTTTATGTGAATTTGCAAATTTTCCTAGGAGGTGGGTAAAAGATGGTGAAAAGTTCAATAAAATTTTTATATATCTAAAATTATTCTAAACTAACTCCAATGAATTATATTGAACTTATATAGATATTATGTATCAATTTTGGCCTTAATTAAATTTAATTAAAATAAATAATTATTTTAATAAAAATTTGGTTTTAAACTATTACTTAGGGTTTTTCAACTATTCATCAAAAATTTAAAATGTTTTTAGAAAAATACCAAAAATTCACCCTAAGCTAATTTAGATATTCCGAGTCCAAAAATGAAGTCCATTTTTAATGATAAAATATATAAAATTTCAAAAATTGGGTATTGCTATTCATATCAGATAGTTTGATTGGTTGCGGTGTGTTTTAGAACTCGAAGTTGCGTACAATGCAAGTTATTGCATTATTCAATAAAAAGCTTACCGTGGAAGTTTGGGGTGTTACAAGTGGTAAAATTACTTTTTATCCAAATTTGTAAATGTTCCTAATATGTGGGTAAAAGTCATTAAAAATGTCAATAAAATTTAATATATCTAATATTATTATAAAAAAACTCGAATGAATTACATTGAACATATATAGTTATTATGTATCTATTTTGACATAAAATAAATTTAAATAAAATAAATAATTATTTATATGAATAGTCAGTTTTAAACTATAATGCTGTGTTTTTCTTTATTCATCACAAATTCAAAGTTTTCATATAAATATCAAAAAATAACTGTATGATATTTTTGATATTATGAATCCAAAAATGAAGTCCATTTTGGAAAATAAAATATATAGAATTTCAAAAGGTGGATTTTATTTTTCATAATGACTATTTTGATCGGCCTTGGTGTGTTATAACATGAATTTGTATACATATCAAGCTATTGTTTTATTCAAAGGGAAATGTACCATAAAAGCATGGGCTATTACATTCTTCCCTCCATCAATTAATGTTTTCCTCAAAATTTCTAGAATAATACTGTGTAAAAAGATTCATGTGGTTCTTTATAATAAGTTCTTCAGGTTCCCATGTTGCCTCTTCCATTTTATGGTTTCCCCATAGAACTTTTACCAGATGAGTTGTAATGTTTCTCATCACTTTTTCTCTGGTAATAAGAATCTTGACAGGCTCTTCAAAATATGACAGATCACATTCGAGTTATATTTTTTCATAGGCGAGTACATGTGTTGGGTCAAGCATTGAATTTTCTCAACAGTGATACATGGAACACATCATGGAAATTGGAGAGGCAGGGAGGCATTTCGAAAAGGCAAGAATAAACTCTAATTCATTATATAATTTTGAAAGTTCCAATATACCAGGGACTTAATTTACCCTTCTTACTGAAACGTATAACACCCTTCCATGGATATACCTTCAGGAAAACATGATCACCTAAATGAAATTCCCAATCCTTCCTTCAATTATCGACATTAATCTTTTCCTTAATTTGAGCTTCTTTGATGTGGGTATTGATAATCTTCACCTTTTTCATTGCTTCCTCAACATGTTATGGGCCTACGAGTTTTCTTTCACCAAAATCATCCTAACAAGATGGTGTGAGACATCTATTTCCATATAACACTTCATACGATGCCATCCGAATACATGAATGGAATCTATTGTTGTATGAAAATTATACCAAAGGTAAATATTGATTCAGCATACCTTGAATGTCAAGTGAGAAATACCTCAACATGTATTCTAAGGTTTGAATGGTCTGTTCTGATTTTCCATCTGTTTAAGGGTGGAATGAAGTGCTCAAATTATGTTTAGTATCTACGGATTTATAAATAAATTTCTAGAATCCTGATGCAAAACGGGGTTCACAATCAAGAACAATTTATAGTGGTACTTCATGAAGTCTTAAAACATCATTAATATATAGTCTTTATAAAAGTTCAAGTTGTAAACCTTCTCTTGTAGTGAGAAAATGTGCTGAATTGGTAATATGATCAGTAATGACCCATATTTCATCGTTCCTTATATGATTATTTGGTATTCTCATGAAAAATTCCATCATAATATCATCTGATTTACACTCAGTTATGGGAAGAGGTTACATGACTCCCCTTGGATATTGTCTTCCATCCTACACCTATTGTCAAACCAGATATCTTGATTCATAATCAGCCATATCCCTCTTCATGTTGTCCCACTGATAATGATCCTTTAGATATCTATACGACTTAGTGCTACCAGGTTGTATATAGAAATTGGATCTATGAGAATTATCCAACAATTTCCTTTTTAGATAAGGTATATCAGGAGCACAAAGACTTTTCCCAAATTTCCAAATTCCATATTCATATACGAATTCGATTAATATCCCTGCATTCACAACATTAATTTTCTTTGTATACTCATCATCATCAGTCTGAGAACTTTTTTTCCTCTCTGGTAAAGATGGATTGGAAACTATTTGAAAAAGTATTGAAGTTTCACCTTCCATGATTATTTACATAACCTTGTATACAAGATATATGAACATAGGGTCCATTTCAACTTTCAACATGTTCATAACTCCATATATTGAAAACCCCATTTCATTTCATGTATTCCATGAAACCAAATATTACAAAAAAATCACCAAGGATTAAAAAAATGGATTTTTAACAATTCATGATGTGTAATATTTGGATGGTAAGAAAAATATTCGGTCAATGAACCAATTGAAATTTTTGTATATTACATGAAGTGAACATGATTCATGATGTGTAAAAAAAATTACCCTTTACTAGTTCATTTGATCTTATCTATGACCAATACACTACATGAACACTTTACACAACACGTAAAAAATTCATGATGTATAATAATTACCTGGAATGTTGTCACCATGTAGACAGTAGAAACACTATGTTCTTCTTGAATTCCAAAACCAACACCAATGTTCTCTAAACTGGTGGATAAACCCAAAAATCATTTAACATATTTATACTAGGACTCTATTAATTCAAACTATCATACATCCCAGAACATTCATTCATTTCCCCAACAAAGTCTTTCCATACTTGAAATCCCCAAATGAACCCAGATAATTTGGGAAACAATAAGGGATAGAATATATACATGATAGTCAGTTACAATATGTTACATTTATATTATCTTTAATGGAATTATTTCATATTCCAGTATTAATTAAATTCAATATGATCACTTGATGATTTTACAAAATATAAATATATGGTGAATATTTGTATCAAATATAACTGTTTGGAATGTTTTATAATATCATTTCTCATTTTGGGTCATATCATGTAATGTGATAGTATATTAGTTGATCTAAAAAATTATGATCTTATTTAACTTTCACCCACAACAAACCACTATGAATGAGTTCAATAGTTTTCTTGGTTTGTATATATATAATTGATTCTTAGTGGGTAATTTTAGAGAGTTGTCTAATCAGCTCAGACTGTTAACTCGTAAAGATCCAATATCCATTGGAATATTTAATATTATAAAAATTTTATGGAACTAAATTTAAGGACACTATTTGCACCTATTATTATATTTCTATTATGTGGAGAAGAGTTTTGACCTATAGTGATTCATTGAAAAATTCAATGGGATGCATCCTAATACAAAATGAGGTTGTCAAAAATAAATCCACCTACCAATTTAAATTTCATGATAAAAGTTATCCATGTCATTATTTGGGTTTAGATATGGTATGTTTTTAATTAATTTTATTGAAATGTTATATTTGATGTGAAATGTGTGACATATATATTGATCATAAATATATAAAAAATATATTCACATAGAAAGAGTTGAATATGAACCATATAATAAAGTTAGAGTTGATAAATAATTATGACTAATAAATAATTCAAAACCCATATGAAATAAACTAAGTTTTAGGATCTTAGATATAAAATTATATATCTTGATTCACTATGATGATGGTCCAAAAAATATCAAATATATCTAAATTTGAAAGTGATGGTCCAGGAAATATTGACATAAGGGGGGAAGTCTTATCTTTTTCAAATGATTGATCAACTATCTATTTAAGGTATGATAAAATTGGTGCATGAGGAAATTGTAGTGTAAAAATATATGCTAACCTGAAATCCTATATACAATCATTATTGTTATAGAATGATAATATTCAAAACAAATAAATTTTTCTCTCAATAAAAAATCTAATGGAAGAGCTTTTTATGAATCCTTTAGTTCATCAGTCTATATTCACCCTTGATGTATAATGATGTTTAGAGAACTAGAAAATTATTTATGTTGGGAAAATATGAAATAGGTTATTGAAAATATTATATCATGGTTAATGGTATTTCAACAAGTTAAGGTTGACATAAAAATTTGAAAGGGGAATGTTCAACTATCACCCAAACAAAAAATGGAAATTGGAAAATATCATCATGTATTTTTCAATTGGACATCCCAAAACATATAAAGTTCAAAATGATATTAAGGTTGTATTTGGTCACTATAAAATTTTAAAAAACATCATTTTAATTATATTATATATATATATTCATTACATTACAAAAATATATATTAATTTTTTTTATGATTTCAAATTGTATAACATTATATTTTGTCTGACAGAAATCCGAGGTTAACTTGATTCTATAGATATTTATTTAGAAGTATCCGGATTAAATGTTATGTTCCAACACAATCTATCATCCATAGATAGATATTAATTTAAAATTATCCATTCAAACGCTAGAGTATTTTTCTATATCATGTTCTATGTATTTTAATAGATGTTGTTATCAATACCTTTTTCAGTTAGAATTTTTTTTACAACAATAGATTTCACTCAGAAAATTAGATGGACACCTATGATGATCTATATACGAATAACTATATAACTCAAACATATGTTCATGATGTTGTAGAAATAATGATATTGGGACATGGTCAGATAAGTATGTTTCATAAAATGCTTTAGCTATTTAGAATCACATCAAAGTCATTCATAATTAACCGAAAATTTATGCACAACCCCATATTCGAAATCATAAATTTGAAGTCATTGAGATTTTAGTGTCATTAATTTCTCAATGGGAAAATTTTATAAGATTTTTAATGATTGGGAAGATAATCTAATGTTATATTGACCCCTTAATGGCTCTTGATCTATTAAGGAAAATAACTTATTTTTAATCACTTTAAAAAAATCTCTTTATTTTTCATTATGTGTTCCTTGAACCTCTCCTAATAATGTTAATTCATGATCCTTCACATATAATAAACATGGATGTTTTAATTTTAGTTCATGATCCTTCCAATAAAAAAATATAGTATAAATCCTAGATCATATAGATAACGTGTTTTTGAATAAGACTATAAATGTGGATAAATTTATTTAGGGTAATCCAAAATTTGATGAAGCAAATTTAGAACTCAGGCATACGATGAAATGGTTATATTCAAATTTTATTTTTCAATTTGATGTAAGTTTCTAGGATAAATTCATTTTAAGGGGGTTTAATGTAACACCACAATATTTTATGATTATTCATCCAAAAAATATTAGTTACTTCAGTATCATGGGGTACACATAACTCAAAGCCTAAATAAACTAAAATATAAAATATAATTATAAAAGTTATGCTAAAAATGATTTATGAATAAGAATACCCACATTATCGGAAAATAGAAATAAATATTTTAGATAAAGAAGATATAATTGAAAATATCTACACAAATTATAGTAATGTCATAACATGATTCAAAATAAAAGTTCCTAAAATATGGTTTATTATTTTAATGGAAATAAATTAATATAATTTATTTATATCATGGATAGATTATTTATATGATAAATGTAATTCATTTATAAAATCAACTTGTAAACATTAAATTATTTTATGTTTTTTAGAATTTTTAAAAGACATCTTTTTAATTAAAAGATGAAATTAATGTTTTTTATTAATAACTGTCTTATTATTCCAATAATTATAAAAGATAACTCCATTAAAATTTGTATTCAATTTAAAATTATTTAATTTAAATTACTTTTATCTAGTTATGGTCATTGTAATAAAATTTATAATGAATCTGGTATAAAACCTGTAAAAAAAAGTATTCATTTTTTTGATAGTCAATTTTCATTATGTTTTTTGAGGATGATCATTAATTAATTTCTTAAAAATATATAAATAAATTTCATTAAATAACTTACATATTTATTACTATAATAATTAATATCATATATAATTTAAACATAATTTTTGATAAATATTATAATACATATGTAAATTTTCACTAAACGGTAATGGATAAAATATATTAATTAGGGTTAAACTAAACTGATAGGTATTATAGTAACCTAAATACTATTATAAGTCTTATTGGATGAATAATACATGGTTATATATCCAAAAATCTCAAAACAAAATCCAATTTGATGTGTTTTTCATGATTAAATTCCTTGTATCCTCTCCCCCACTTAAAAAAGTACACCGATTTATTCCCATTATTACCCCATGTTGAGACATATAGATTGAAAAAACCAACCCGACTCACATATCAGTCTCATTTTACATGATTTAGAGGTTTTGTTTTAATTCTATTATAAGGGTCCTTTAGAAGGAATCAAGATTAGGGCTACTGAAGAAGAGTTATCCATTCTACCCAACCCCATTCAATTTATTTATTCTTATTACTTTTCTTATTCATTGTTATTAATCATAAAAAAATTAAATATACTAAATATAATAAATTGTTATTATAATTATGTAAAAATGATTTTTCACCATATATTCCAATATTTTTTTCAATGTATCATTCAAGCGTTCCTGTAGACTACCACATTCACAAAATGATACTATTAGTTATCAATCTGCAACATTAATCGATGATAATTATTATTAGTTTATTTTTAATATATGATATTTGTGAAATTATTATTATTTCTTAATTTTAATATAACACTACACTCTGACCTTCCCATTCATTTGAAAACAATATCTTCATGTGTGTGTTTGTGTGGACTACCACCTATAATAAGCTATTTGGTTGTCTTTTCATTTTTTTCATTAAATGTAAGTTAATGAAGATATTTGAAATATATAAGTATGTAATATATTATATACTAATTTTGATATAACGATAAAATATTATTTTTATTTCATTCATTATTTTTCATAGAAAATGAAAATATTGTTCATGCATATGAATGACTATTGTCTCCATGAACGGTGTGTGAAATTTGTCAATCTCTAGAAATTATGTATATATCTACATATGCAAGTAACTAATTTTTCACATAGGTATATATATCCAAAGGGATGTTCTAATTCAATTTTAGGGACCTAATGTTGATTCTTAATGAGTTTACGGAGGTCTCAAGGGTGTCCAGGTCATGTTTGAAGTCTAGAATCCTATTTTTTTAACACTTTGATCTACCTCACAATTAGTTTAAACCATATAGGTAGAATTCGTGGTTAATATAAACCTTTTGGATGATATTTAATTTCAGGAAGATCCATTCTACATATTTGGTGCATGGTTACTCAAACCATGCAGTCTAACAATGCATGTGGCCCTCTTCTTCCTGGTTTATGTGCATGGTTGTCACATAGTTTGGTAAATCGAGAAGCCACATCGTGCACCAATAAACATTTGTAAAATTTTACCCTTTCCCCATAATAATATAATTAACCCTATCCTCCTTCCTAATTCTTATTTCCAGTGATACAAGCCTCCATTTATCTTATTTTGGATCTCTTAGAACGCCTAAACTTGGGAGTGATAGATCTCCATTGTCTATGATCTCATTGAGCTTATATTTATCACGTTGGATGTGCAATGTAATTTACTCAATTATTCCTATTTTTTCTTAATAGATCATGATCTTGACAAAGTTATCTAGGATTGAGTCCTTATACCCTTTTTCATATATACTCAAATTCGAGACAAATTAGTGGTCAATATTGGAGGAGTATAGATGTATGAGTATTAGGTTGGTGGTCTATAACTCATTAATCAATAATATTGATTGTGTTTGATGTGTAGGGACTAATGGATTAATTGGGTTCCATTTATTGAATTTATATTTCATTATTACTTTCAGTAGAACCATATGGTTATTCTTTTTCAGTTAATTTTATTATTTTTGTGTGGTTATATTTATAATGCACAACACCCCATATAGGGTAATGTGCCATAATTGGGTTTTTTGTCTTTTGAAAATTTTGACCCACCATTCATGTTCATTCAATAATGACCACACTAGTGTTGAGACTCCTTATTGTAATTGCCTATTGTATCAAGAAATTTTGAATAGCTTGTACATTTTCACTTTGACATGACCCACCTAATGTACGTGCCTAAATGTGTATAACTAATTTAACTGATATTGTGGTAAGTATACATAAGTATATGTATTGACCTTATTAAATGTAATTTACTATTTGGTTGCATGTCTGTATCACACCTGTCCATGTTTATGGATGGAAGCGGAGTGAAATTTATTAATTTATCTTGACATATATGGTTTTAATTAAACTGGTACATGTTACATGGACTTGTCAAACTAACATATGGAATGGCTTGAACCAAGTGACTTTGTTAATAGCATTGTTATCATATGACAAAATTAATTATAGTGAATGAAATGTAAGGTGACCCTTTATGGACATGGACATTAACATCTTTATAGGAATAGATGACTTGTGTTAGCTCTTGGATTACTGAGGTAATGCCATGGGTACTCAAGGACATCAATTTGATTCCCGGATGTTGCCTTCCTTGGATGGGACCTACCCAAGATCTAGAACTTTTCCAGAATTTGGATGCACAATATGACACCATAATATCCCATCATTAGTATTACATGACTCCTTAGATACACTCTTGGATTCAACGTGACTTGAGGTTACTTGGTTACATCCTTGGGTTCAACCACTACTTATCTCTCGTTTTACCTCTGATATATTCATTGGACTTGGTTAGAAATATTATTGTTTTAATTAATTTGTTGATTCTCCGTATATTACACTCTTACCCCCTTAGTTATACCTAGTTACTACGGAGTTAATGAAACAGAGGTCTATGTCGCCTTTCCGATTACAATTCAACCACTTCCTATTTAGTTATAAATCATGGGTTCCTTGTTAGACCTTGGAAGCTCCATAATTTATGATATCATGAGGTAATGTCAGTTCTGGATAAGCCTCATGTGACCTATTCATATAAATTGGTAATTACTTAATTAATAAATGTCTTACTTGTTCAGAAATTGGATGATTGTAGAAGCTGGTACATAGAATTTAGTAACATTATAGTACATTACATTATATATTCATTATTTCATAATGTCACTTTTCCATTAAACAAGCTTGATGTTATAGACACAATTTTGGGTGGCCCACTAAGAATTATCCCATTGCCTCTCAGGCTATCATTTGTTATATTGCGAAGATTACATGTGTGATGGTGTTGATAATGGGAATCATACTACATCAGAAACATGTTTTATTGTTGTGTTAGTTTGGAGATTGTAGTAGATGATTAAGATTGATCTTGGGATACTATGGATAGATTATGTATTTACATTTTTTAAATTATGTTTTTCATGTATTCTTACTATTTTTAATCCATGTTTTCTTGTTTTATTGTGACATGACATATATAATCATCAGTTTTTAAATGGTATTCACATTATTTTAGTTATATTTATCCTTGTCTAATTCTATTGTTCAATATAGTTATTAATAATATTATCACTACATTCCAATATTTATAATTATTCTGTATTATAAACTATGGTAATTAGGGAATAGTCTTCCCATAGATACATCCTAGAAACATTCTCTTATTTAATAGTCTCTCATGTTGGGCGAGATGCACTTGAAGCCATTTGGAAAAATAGTCTCGAGGCGCCTATTAAGTTGAATCTAGGTCTGGGGTGTCACAAAGTGCTATCAGAGAAGTTCCTTTCTTGATTTACTATTCTAATACAATTGTTATCAAATAAGGAATTCGGGGACATGTTCATAAGTCAGTCATGGATATCACGAACACATGTGTAGGGTAAAATATGAGTTTCCTAGTTTATGATTTATGTTATACAATTTCCTATTACAGTGGATATCCATTCACATTTGGCTGGTGCACATTTTTTTGTGGAGTTGTTCACTATTATTCTGATTAATAATTTCATTTCATCCTTGGCTTGATGATATCAGGGAAAGGATATTTATTACACGCATCACTATAAGAACCTTGAATTTACATTTCATGCATATTTCTATGACATTTATGTGAATTTAGCTACCTTAATTGCATGATATTCATGTGATTGTCGAGTGATACATGCCTATATATATTCATGTGTTGCTTTTGGGATATGATTGAGTGATTTATATTTCCAATTCATGGGGAATTATGGGTCATCATGTGATGGAATGAGTAATTTATGAAATCAAGAATTTTATTATAAATTCATGAGGGTGTTAATTTTGGGAATAATGAGTACGTGACATGATTCACTATGAGGAAAAATAATTTTAATAGAACTTTGAAACAAATTATAAGAAAATGAAAGCATAAAAGTGGAATGGATTTATGTCCTTATCCCACATTTTCATGTTTATGAAATATAAAGGAGTGAAATTAATAATTAAATATTAAATGAAATTAAATGGTTTTTAGTAAATGATGTGGAAAGGTACTATTGATTATTTTTATACTAGAACACCTAAAACTAATATTAAATCACATATTGATGCCTCACTATCTATGTGGGTGGTTAGAGTAGAAAAACTTGATTACTGTGTTTTATATTATTATATTCATAAGGTGATGCTATCATTATTATTCTACATTTTAATAAGGTGTGTTCATTGAATTTGTAGACAAATTCCACCACAAAGTAGTCATGTCTTATGTTAGGAAGGTGGTGACCAACATGCTCCAGATGTGGTGGTCCCTAATATGACAGTATTATAACTATGAGTTCGTCTTGAGGCCCGGCATATTATACCTGATCCAAGAACAGATTCAAAATTCATTCATAGTTTTCTACATCTAATGTAGTCCATGCATGACACTCCACATGATGTGCCTAAGATAGATGATCTGAATTTTGAGTTTCAGCTACAACATCATGCCACCATCTTCAAGGTTGGAGGTCTACAGGCTGCTGAGTCTTGTATAGATTCCACTTTTTCTATCTTATAGTATATGTGGACACCTCCATATCAAATAGATAAACAATCTACTAAAATGTTGTGTGATTAGACCAAGCACAGGTGGGATGTGGTTACCTAGGCTGGTTATCATCTAGCCATGGTATGGCTTGAATTCAAAACATCCTTCAATGATCATTTCTTTCTATAGATAGTGACAGATGATAGATCTGGAGATTTCATGCTACTCAAGCTGGGTTCTATTTTAGTTATGATGTATTCAACACAATTTACGGAGTTTTAGTGCTTTCACTACTTCAAGCCGGTGATGAGATTTCACAATCTCGATGCTTCGAGGATGGGTTCCAATATTGAAAATATACTCAAGTGAATTTTTATCCCAACGTACCTTTTCTGAGATCATAAATCAGTCTCCAATCACTAATTACAACATTATAAATGACCATAGTACCAGGCATAGAGGATTAGTGACAAGGATGTCATTTTGTTCTTCTAGTGGTAAAAAGTGATAAATTGTGGTTTCTCATCAGGGAAGTGGAATCCATGGTACACATACAGGTAGATAAATAGTATTCCATAAATGCAGATGATAGGGTAATCTAATTCCCTAGTGTGATAGAGACCCACTGTAGTTTCGGGCTTGCGGCCATATAGGGAATCTCTTAAATATCTATATTATCTTTTAATAATCTTCTAGTGTACAAAGATCCTTTCCATCTCGACCTTTAGAAGTGGAATCTTTTATTCCACATCTGGCATGGATTTGGAATATCACTGGTAGGACTTGTCTTGGTGGAGGTTGTAGTCATAGTTTTGATCATGTTAGAGCAGTTGTTTCCTTATGATGTGGATGGGGTTTGTTCCATGCATTACAATCGATACCCAAGAATCTGGATGCAAGACCATCTAAAATACAAGGTGTTATTTTATTATCCTCTACTATAGTACCATATTTATTTGATACAGGTTCTTTAGACTCATTTATCTCTTTATCTATCAAGTGAATACATAGGCTATAAATACAGTGTTATTGTGGTGTAATGACTCTAGATACACCATTGCGTGTACGATTAGATTCTATAAACCAGTGTAGGGAGTTCCCCTTAAGGTAAGTAGTTATTAATTTCTATTGTACATTTTTATTCTTGAGATAACACGCTTCGATGTCATTCTAAGGATGGATTGGTTAATTCATCTTGCCTTTGTAAACTACTATTACCGAATGGTATCATTTACATCAACAAAAAGTAGTAGTTATCTTAATATGGTTGGGTTGGATGTAAAATTTAGATGTTTAGGAGTAGTGAATCATTGGATAGTTGGGATAAGGACCCAATTTTCCCATCTCTTCCTGGTGAATCTTGATTCAGATGCAGGAGAATTCCCTCTAGTATCAAATCATTTTAGGGATTTCTTTCTCGATGACTTTTTCTATTATCTCTTGAGAGGGAGGTATATATTATGGTTGTACTTTTTCATGGAGTATATCAATTTTTTATTCCTCCATATAGGATGGAACATGATGATCTCCAAGATCTCAAGAAGTAGTTTGAGTATCTAGGGACCAATGGTATTATATAACCTAGATCATACTCATGGGGTTCACCTATACTTTTTTCCAAGAAGGAATATGGGACCCTTCATTTATTCATGGATTATAGTTGGCTGAACCATTTTACAATCAAGAACTAGTATCCACTTCCTTGAAAAGATTATCACTTTGACTATCTCTTTGGAGGTAGGGTCTTCACTAGGATCGATCATCGATCGATAAATCATCATGTGTGAGTCAATATATTAAACAAATATCATATTGAATTCCATTATATGAATAGTCTAAATGAGTACATAATTATGTCGCTCGGTCTTATGAATAGAGTAAACATTTTCATGGCTATAAGGAATAGTGTGTTCCACCCCTATTCTTTTGTGGTCTTTTTGGACAACATCTTGTTGTATTCTCACAATCTTAGTAACCATTATTGAAACTCTAAGATCATTATCTGGACACTAGAAGATAATATTCTTTACGATAATCTTTCTAAGTGCCACTAGAAGATTGAAAAAGGTCACTTATTATATCATATTATCTCATTATCGGGAGTATCTATTGATGTAGACAAGGTGACAATAGTGGTATCCTAGGAGAAACCCAAGAAGATGTTTGATATATGAAGCTAATTGGTTATGACTGGACATTATTGTAATATCATACATGACATATCATAAATTGATTTACCTATTACTATCCATACAAATGAGGTTTTTATGATCCTTTTGTATGATGAAAGTGAGAAATCTTTCATGAGTTAAAAGGGAGGCTTGTATTCGAAACTATATTAATTCTACCAGAGCTTGACTAATGTTGTATCATCTTCTATGAAGAGTCATGAATTATCCTAGGAGTAGTGATGATGATGGGGGACATATTTATTGACTATGAATATGGGTAGTTGAGGCCACCTGGGAGAAATTACACAATGAATGACATTGAGATAAAATAAAATTTCTATACATTACATTTTTTATGAAACAATATTTTGGGTGAGAACATTATTGTGTAAATAGTAAACATGATTCAGAATTTTTTTTTTGAAACATTAGAAAATCTCATAAATAAAGCTGGGTCAAATATATACAGTCCTTCTATTTTGATATTGCATATACACCTAGAAATGGGAATTTAGTTTCTGATGTGGTGAGTTATAAAGATTAGGCACATGCTATATGGGAATCTAGTGATTAATGGAAATTAATTTCACTTATTATTGAGTTTCATCTATAGTTTAATCATATTAATGGATATTCATTCCTCTCAGCCTTAACAGTTACCTCTTATATCCTTAAGAAGTAGAAGAGTATGCAATTTTCAAATCCTTTTAGCTTTTTTCTCTAAAAGGGTATCTCGGGATATAACCCAGCATTGGATTTGTCTATGGATAGAGACAACATCGTGGGTATATATGGATGTGTCAATATTCCTAATGATGTGAGAGGGAAGGTAATGTGTAATTCTCACATTCATCAATTGGAGTTTCATCAAGAAATGTCCAAAATGTACTGAGACATGTAATGATTGTATTGGTGGACTTTGAAGAAACATCATATATAAGACTATATCACTAGGGTTTCCACTATCTAGTAGGTGAAGGTTGAGTTACAGATACCTTTGGGCATGTAAAAACCACTTAAAGTCCTAGAATAGAAATGGGAAGCTATTTCTTTGAATTCTGTAGTCGGTACACCTAGGTCGCTGAAGGTTAGTAACAATGTTTGGGTAGTTATTTATGAACTGATGAAATTATCATACTTCATTATTATTCTAGAAACATTCTCAGTTGATGAGATGGGAATAGAATATGTTTATGAGATAATAATACTACACCGTGTACCTCATACTATTTTTTTATATTGGGATGCTTGTTTAATTTCATGGTTTAGGAAGAGCATGCAGAATGCAATGGGTATGATGGTTATTATAATCACATCTTTTCACCCTCAAACTGATGGGTAGTCAGAATAGATGATACAGGTTCTAGAGTTCATTCTACGGGTATGTTTCATTGATTTTAGTAGTTCATAGGATAAGCATATCCCTACCATTGTTTTTTCATATAAAAATATAATCATGAGACAATTCATATGGATTATTATAAGGCCTTATAGGATAGGTAATTCAATTCAACCCTATGATGGCTAGAGGTAGGTGAGGCAGCCATCCTAGGTCATCACCTTGTACAAGAGAGTTTATAATTGGTTCAGTTGATGATAAATCATATGGATATACTCATTCTACGAGAGAATATTATGTTAATCAACATCGATGACCTTTGGAGTTAATTTTAAGGGATCATGTTTTCTAGTGGGTATTTCCAAGTATAGGACATAGACAGATACAGAGAGAAAGGAATTTGTCACCACATTTTGTTGGGGAATTTATGATTTTGAAGTGAGTGATGATTGCAACCTATTGGACTCTATTACCTTGGAGGTATCGTTCCATGAATGACATATACCACATTTCATAGCTTCACCATTATCATGTAGACATGTCTCATACTTTGGATCCCAAGTAACAATAATGGTATGTTAATGCATCATTTGATTATTATACTATATGCATCAGTGATCGGATCATGAAAACTCTCTGATGTCATTTTATTCTTCTAGTATGAGTGGAATGGAAGAACAACTGTGTGAATTATGTGTCACGGGAAAAAGACGCTGATGTACTTCTACAGTGGCCACTGGTTTTCCCAGACAATTCTTTTCTACCCTATCAAGGTGAACTCAAAGATGAGTTCTTTTAAGGTGGATGAATTTAAGAACCCAGTTTTTGAATCGGGTATGGATCCTAAATATTTGATTTAATTCACATTTATGGACTTAATGTGTATTCTTAATGGGTTCAAAAGGGACGTTGGGGTGTATGGGGCCTGTTTAGAGCCTCTAGCCTAGAATTTGGAAAAAAATTGCAATGTCTCAATATTAGAGTAAACTATTTGAGGAGAAAATAATGTTATTATAGACCACCTATATTGTAAATATATTTTCAAAAATCCATTAAAAATAGTTGATGCATGGTTTCTCAAACCATGTGACCTAACTATGTGGTTTTCTCTTTTTCTATAGGTGCTCATGCATAGTTAGATCTTCTATTTCTAAACTGTGAAACCAAACCATGCACACACTATTTTTTTGTAATTTTACAATTTTCTCTTAATGATATAATTATTCCTCTCATTCTCAATTATTTTGACTTCTAGTGGAATGAACCTATATTTCATCCATTTTGGAGAACATTGAATTCTTAAACTTGTGATTTAAAAATCACCTTTCTTCGGGATCTGATCGAGCCTCTATTTTTCACATATGATGAGAAACGGTAAGTAATAAAGTCGTATTAAGTCAATACTTCTTTCCATTTCATTCAATATAGTTATTCAGGTGTGAGTCCTTATACTCGTTTTTCTGATCTAGTTTGATCCAAGATAAATTTTAGGCCGATACTAGGGGATGAGAGTTGTATAAATACCATGTGGTTGTTCAATAACTCATCATAAAAGATTGTTGATTCTGGGATTTCCATGTGGGGAATGCTAATTTAATTTGGATCCATTTATTAAATTTATATTCATTGATTATATTCATTATAATCATATAGTTAATCTCTTTCAAAAAAATTAATTAATTTTTTGTGGTTATATTAATAACGTGCAACACCCCATGTAGTGTAGTATACAATAATTGGGTATTAGTGTTTTGACACATTTGAGCCACCATTCAGTTGTTTTGGAGGTTGAACGCACTAATAGTAAGCATCCATACATGAATTTCGTATTGAATTATGGAATTTTGATTATATTTTAAATTCTCAATTCCACATGACATGCATAATGTATGTATGCAAATGTTATTAATTCATTCAAATGATATTATGGAAATCACACATATGCATATGAATTTTCCTTATTAAATGTAAATGAATGTTGGGTTGGACATTTTTATCAAACTTTACTATTTTATGGACCAAAATATAGTGCTCCTTATTAATTGAACATGGCTGACAAGGTTTTAGTAAAAAGATTGCATACAACATGGCTCGTCAGACTAATGAAAGGAAATTATTGAACCAGGTGAATTTCTTAATGTAATAGTCATAATATGACCAAATTAATCATTGTGAATTTATGTAAATGATAATATTTATGAACATGGCCATAACATATTTATATAAAGGGTTAAATTGAGTGAAATCTTGGATTCTCGAGGGAATTCGATGGGTAGTAAAGGGCTTCACTCTGATACAGGGATGTCAGTATCCTTGGGTGAGACCTACCTAATAATTAGATCATTTTCCACCTTTGGATGATCATTATGACACCATAGGATCACTTAATTATACTTATTAAAATACCCCTTAGATAAATTATTTTTATCAAGAGGGAGTTGTGGTTCCTTGGTTACATCCTTTGACCAGACTACTACTTATCTCATATTTTTCCATGGATGTATTCCATGTAATCACTAGGAAATATTATTGCCAGAATTATATGGATGATGATCCATAGATTACAATATTACTCAATTATTTATAATCATTTATTATAGAGTTATTACTCCTGAGGTCTTGGTTTTTCATGGTGATTACCATATAACCACTTCCTATATAGTTATCAAACATGGTTTCCTTATTACACCATAGAACCATCTATATTTATACTATAATGATGTGATTTTGTAGTAGGATATGACTCATGTTTCCTACTAATATAATTTGGTATTTACATAATTAATGAAATGGTTACATGTTCCGAAACTAGATGGGGGATGAATCATTTAAAAGGAATTTAGTAACATTTTACTTCTTTACATTATATATGAATGCTTTCACACATTTAAATTTCCATTACTCGGGAAATGTGTTATAGAAACCATTGGTTGTGTCCCACATAGATTTATCTAACACGTCTTTGAGATCCATTTAGTACATGAGGAAGATTAAATGTTTGTAGGTGTTGATAAATGGAAGCATACTGCTTTAGAAACATGATTTTATATTGTGTTAGTATGGAGTTATTGTAGATGACAGAGAAAAATATCAGGATTCATGGGATTTTTTTTTGTTTTTTCTTTTTTTTACATTGGGTTTTTTATGTATTCGTGCTAATTTGTATGAATTTTTTTAAACTTTCTAGTTTCATGATAGATATAATCATCCATTGTTGTATGTTATTCGAGTTATATTAGTTATTTTAATCTTTATATATTACTTATGGTACATCTATTTATTTAGACTACAAGCAATATTTACCTGTATTTATAATGATATATTTTTCTATACTGTGGTGGTGTGCACATAGTCTCCCAAAAGACATACTGTAAGCCCTCACTACTAGTCGGCAGCCTCGACTGTTTAGGGAGATGTTCTTGAGGCCATGTAGCCAAATTCGATTTGGTAACCTATTTCATAAAATCCAAGACTAGGAAATCAATATATATATATATATATACTTTCAAAAAAAATTAAAATTAATAAAATTATGGAGATTGTGGAACCATTATCATTTTTTAAGGACAAGAACTGGAACACCGAAACCTCAATAGAAAAATAGTTAAAACTGATAAATGATGATTCTAATAATGAATTTTAGTTAAATTGATGATAAAATGTCAATAATTGATCATATATGGTATTAGAATTATTTACATAATTGTAGTGTGATATTATTAAAAATTAAAATTTATTATACAAGAGGTTAGAGAACTTTTTATTTCATTCATACTTGAGTTAAAGGATTTATGTCCCATTCTTATTTGATTCAATATATTTTTTTCTTTTTTCAATTGATGAAAATTATATGATACCTTCATGAAAAAACCATTAAACATTAAATTCCAATAATTATTTTTGTGATATTATATGGTTAAAATTCATTATAGTCTTTTTAAATAATCAGTCGACTGTAATATTTTTATTGATGAAAACAAACTATTAATATTATTTTGTTGAAACACAATTAATTTCATGTTCTTGTTTCATGAAAATGTTTTAATTTTTTTAACTATTATCTTCAAATAATACAATTGTTAATTTTCCCACTATTTACACTTTGTTCAAATGATTTAATGTGAATATTCTTCTTAGTTTATGAGAGAATAACTTTTTATTTTCTACTAAAAAGTTGAATGAAATATTTTTTTAATGTAGACTACATGAAATGAATTACCAATCAACATAAAAACTAACAAAATTGATGATTCTGTTATATTATTCTTGGTTAATTTTTATAGTATTTTTTCTACAATTTATTTTACATTTTTATATTTTATGGATTTGATTTCATGATGGGATGTTTATTCTTTGGAAAAATTATTTGATGGGGTGTTTAAATGAACATTCACCTAAGATGACATCCTATGATTTCACTAATTATTTTCTAGAGATATATTCCAATAACACAATCATTATACTTTTTGGGGATGTTTAATGATTTTCATTATAATATTTTAATTAAATTCATTTATTTTCAATGAGTTATTCTATGATGATGTATTGAAATCATTATGAACCTGTTTTTCATTACATATGTTTTGATATGATAACAAAATTAATGTTTTATAATCTTATTGAACATATATATATGATTTTATTAATTTAATGGGTGGACCTTAATTATATATCACTCTAATGAAATGGGAAACTATGGATATCTTATGGGATAATAAAAACTAAAATAACGATTTTACATTGTTCTGTAAGGGACATTATCTACCCTGAAAGTCCATCAAGATTCCATTGAATAAGGATATAATAGAATGGATATTGAACCCAATAAACTATGATAGTCTTGGTAGTGAGCCTTAACTAATGAAATTATTTTCTATGCTTATGTGATTTATATAAAAATATGTATTCTAAAATTTTATGGATATCATGGGTCATGTTATTTGATTTCATTATGATTCGAGTCTTGTAATATTCCTTGATTTATTTCATGACATGTGATTTGGATAGATTATATTTTGGGAGTTATTTTCAAATATTAATATGGTGTTCTATAACCCATATAATTATTTTATGCTTACGTGATCACTGGAATCTTCTCTGCTTACCGTTGCTAATCCTAAAAGTTAACTCATTATTATGTTTCATTTTCAACTGTTGTGAAGAATTGATTTAAGTATGGTATGTCTATAAATATCACTGTTGGGGAAGATCATTATGGTTTACATTTATTATCATAAATTAATTGTGAATATTTTCTGTCTAGTCTTCGTGGACATTAGATCATTATAGTTCTTGTGAGAATCTTAATTTTATGTCAAGAATAAACATATATCAGGTAGTTATATCTATGTATGAATGGTATGGGATTCTATGAAAATGTATTATCTTCATATTTCAATCCCAACCATTATCACTCAGTTAATGTAATCAAATAGAATAAATGTAATGTATTGATCATGAAATATAATTAATTATATTATATGTGTAATGAAATGATCTCACCCAATAAAACATTATTGTGACATAAAAATGTATGATTTTACAGTATAACAACCTAATTTGAATTAATTTAGAGGAGTTGTTTTATATTATAGGGGTTATATTATATAACCTAATTAATGGGTCCCACATACTACTAAGAGATAGAACACTATATATAATTTATTTAAAATATTATAGCTTTGAGAATAAATTATGTTCTATGTAATTTATTTATGAATATAGATATATGATTTTAGATGCATCATGGTATTAATAGTGTTATAAGGAAACTGATCGACAAAATCAATATTAATTCTTGACCAGAGACATTTAAGTTGAATATATAAAACGACTAATATTGCAACGAGTAAAAATTACCGAAAACAATAAATAATGTTTTGAAATAAGGGAATGTGTGAGTTAATACAATAACTTTATTGTTGATGGAATCTATAGAAATTAAAAAATTTTCATATAAAAAATAACATTCAAATATCATCCATGAAAAATTCTAAAATTTCCCTTTTAATATAATTATTGGTTTTTAAAAATATGCCATAATAATATAATAGGAATTACATTAGCGTAAACTAGATGTTCTTATACCACCTATAATAATTATAGCTACCCATGATTTTCATTCATACATATTACATCTTAATATATAAATATTCTGTATAAAACATTTCTATCATTCTATAATCGTTTTGGTCTAGAATAATTAGAATCGTGAAAACATAAACAACTTGTTCATAAAATTTCTACACAATCTTCCACTTATATATTCGTAATATAAACCCTTATAAGAAATACCATGCTTAAAAAATTTCATTATATCCTATGGAAAGGTAACATATGAAAGGGAGATCTGTGATTCCGCATAAAGGCAGTGAATGTTTATTAAAATGATCATATATGTATAAGATGAAAAAATGGTTTGAGAACATGATCATATCTATTGACATAAAATTTATTGAATATCTTTAATCAATACATTATGTCATGGAATATATTTTATATGTTCATAATAAATTAATCATAAAGGAATCAAATAACACGATCCATGAGAGCATAACATTGGAATTATACATATAATTGTGTTATATACGTCAACAAATAAAATAGTTCCCTCTGTATTGTAGGAACACTTACAAGACTATTACACTGGAATAGGTTCACCCACCAAATGATCATAATATTCAAGGTTCACTCCAAAGACAATCATAGAGGACAATTTCCTTTACTTATCCAAGTACACTACGAATTCTAGTATAGTTTATCTCAAGATATACTAACATTAACCAAGTGAATTAGAGGGATACATAGGACCCACTTATCACAGAATGAAAATAATTCATATGTGTTCCATAATAACATAAATCATTAATTATATCAGAACCCATGAAAAGAAATGCGTTTCATTACAATATCCTTACAGAAATATCCATTTAATATAAATGGGTTTCATAAACATTCCATCATTTTTTCATATTATATCCTGAGGAGTATAATTTTTTAAAAAAAACATGATGTTGTTTTTTTCATAAAAATACTAAAATAATAATAATGAAATTCTTGAATCATATAAATAGAAATCCATAATTGAAATCCTACTTTGTAGTCATTTATAAATATAATTAAAAATAAAATATAATAAATACTTCTTTTTGAAAATACATGCAACGTCCTAGAATTAAAAGGATTTTTTAATGAAAATTATATAGGATTTTTTTGAGACAATGAAATTTGACGTCATGTGATTCTGAGGACCAGAGTGACATGAATGTAATTTTTATTTCTTTATGGTATGTTAAACAAATGTGTGAATAATATTTTATATTTCTGAATAATTGTTCGGATCGAAAATCCAATGACAAAAATGAATTCATAGATTGAGAGATTAAACTAGAAATAACATTACATAGGACGGTATGGCCCGAGAAGAGTTGTTGTTTTTTGGAATTTTTAGGAAATATAATCAAATATGTTAAAACAAATATTTTATTTTTTCACTCTCTTTTGGGTGGCAGACGGCGACACTGCGGTGTAGCGATAATGAACTAACGATGTTAATTAATGAGGCTCATTAATGGATCATTAAAAACATAGCATAATGACGCATTAATGATTTGTAACAATGACACTATTTCATAATTAAAATAGTTTAACAATTCTACATCGCATCATAATGGTAACGCAGCACCGTGCAACTATTTATAATTTGACGTGATGAGGAAATATGGATTAAAATTTTGGATAACTATCTGGAGAACATCTGAAGGGCTTCCTCCCTAGTGAATAACGACAAATGCTAGCAGGAAATCTTTATCTTCGATGCCTCTTGAAGATCTGATCCGGGAAGTGACATCGACCTCTTAAATCCCTTGAGGACGAATTTTGCAACATTGATCGTCATAAGAGGTAGAGGTTTTTTAGTTAAATATCTTTTCCATTCTACATTGTTTTTAAAAATATGGATACAGATCGACCCAAAAATAGATTAATCTACAAGTCTCTCGCTTATGCGGTAGGGTATCTTTGGGGGTACAACATTGGGATTGATTTATTTTGGATTTAACTACACTCACCAAAACCTCCCCTGTTTTTATCCTCTGGGCCGAAGGGTGCGGGATGATAGGAACAAGGCCCAAGCCCCTCTTCAGGTTCATTCATTACTATTTGAATTTGAAGTCAAGATAGATCTGGATCCATCGCATTGAATAGGGCATCCTTTGGAGGCCGCAGGCAAAAACAGTGTGAAAAACGTGCCACCAGAGTGCATCCGGCGGCCCCCCAAGACGACAAACGATGCGGCGCTAGCGTCAGAGGTAGGAAGAGGCGGTGGCTGTGTGCCCGACGATGGAGATACGGGTCGGTGGCCCAGCAGGGGGCCGAAGGAGGTGGTCGGCACTGACAGTGCGCCTGGGGGGCAGAAGTCGCAACCATGATGGGCTGTGACGCTGGAGTCCCATGGCACCCATATGGAACCACATGGAAAAGTCAACCCATTATGTGGGTTGATTTGGGAAACGTTTCCAGTGGGCTTGACCACGTCAGAATGTTCCGAAAGCTTGTATGCCACCTTTGTGGAGAAGGGGGTTACGCCACAAAGGCGGGCCATGGTGTACCTAGCCAAACCCCCAACAGATTCATGCCGAGTCGGGCCTAGCAGGCCGGGTCGACCCGGGTAAGGTGGGACCCGGGTCAGGTCGGTGTGACCCGGACCGGGTCAGACCAGACCTAGACCCTGACCCTTTTCAACCTATTTACGCTTAAAGGGCCTTATCTCATAAAAATGATGTCTGTTGGATGAATCTTCTATGGCGCTTGAATCCTTGGGACGAGGTGGTTCGTTTGAGATACTCCACCTGTGTTTTCGGTAATTTGGATATATGGCTGGGTTGGATCAAACAAAAATCTGATCGGGCCCTCAGAACTGATATTATTATAACTTACAGACTGTTAATCTGATTCACGTGTCATTTGTCATGTTGGAACCCTTATAATATGGTGGTCCTTATGGTCACTCCATTATGGAACTTTGTGGTAGTTGAGGTACGACAGATTTTCTAAGGAGCATAACCATGGAGTTCCTTGCAGAGAGTGTTATGAATGTTAATCCATTGATGAAATAAGGTACAATAATTCCTTACTCCTATGATCTAGTAGAAACTAGACTCCCCACATCATGGGAGTGGGTTTCATTTTCCTAAGAGAAGGTTCTTCCATCGTTGGAGTCATAACTACCCTATTGGACTATGGCGTGGTTCCTCCATACGAAACTCACATTGAGTTAGGTACTCCCCTACTAGGAAGGGTGCAGGTCGTTTATGATAGGAGTAGGTACTCCCCTGTTGACTCGGGGTGTGGGTCCTACTTACATAGTGCTACGACATAGTTGGTACTCCCCTACCATGCATGGGCATGGTCCTTATACCCTGGGGTTTGTAATCCCCTGACATATTAGGTTGTGTGTCCCCCACATCAGATATTGGGATAGAGTCGGTTACTCCCATACATTTCCAAGATGTAGGTCCTCTAGTCACAAACACATACTACACTACCAATTCAGGGTCTGAGTCCACTTTACACCTTTTTCCTAGATTCGGTACTCCCCAGATGTTCTAGGGTGTGGGTCCCCTATCTTGGGGTTGTTACTCCCATGATGTACATGGGAATGGGTCACCCATGGTGGACAAAATACAAGATTTGTACTCCCCTACAAGGTATGGTGTGGGTCCTCACTTATGGAGTAGTACTCCCCCGTCTCTGAGTAGCAATGGGGAACAGGTCCTTCCTGGGAGTGGGATCTCCCTTGACTACAGGAAATAGTTACGAGGAGCGGGACCCAACACTTCATGTAATTGATACCAATGTAGAAGTTAGTGCTCCTTTGACAGACTAAGGTGAAATCGAGTTCATACTAGATTGACTGAGATATCATTGGTTAGACTAGAGTTGTTCTCCTCCAATTGAACTCGGTGTCTAGGAGTTGGTCTATGCACATCATTTCACTTGGTCATACATTAGGCTCAAGACTGTGACTATGATACCACTAGTGTCATGCACTAGAGGAATTTCTAGAAGAATGTTCTCGATGGAGCACGTCCTTTGAGACATGCCATTATGAATGATTGAGTTTTACGTGATGAATATCATCTATCAAATGGGTGTTGTCAAGGATGTCCACCTCATGGAGTGTGTACTCGTAATCCTTGAGTGACGCTTTGAACCTTCTTTGGAATCATGGTAATATCTTTGATGTTGGAACCTTATGTATCTTTGTGGCTAGGAAGAGTATATTCGGATGACATAGGTATATGTATGGGATGTTACTGAGTAGAATTGACTATGAATAATATTTTTGGTTTACATCATTGTGCTGCCTTTTGTGGTTTACATTATGGTTGTGGATTTTTGGTTTACTTCGTGGTTGTTTTGTAGTGTTTTCTATTTTGGATTTTCGAGAGGCCATCGAGGGTCTCATATTCCCATAAAAATTACTGAGTTTCTAACACCTGCATGGGATTCACCTGCACATGTTCTGTCTAGTCCAGATGATCGACATTCCAATAGAGGTTCCTAAAGGGATGGGACTGATGGATGTTACGACAGTGGAATTGGTGTCCTAGGTCTATGACGGGACCAGTAGGACCAGGATGATAGGACATTCTACTTATAATTCCATTATCTTTAGTACTCTATCAATTAGGTGGGATTTTTTCACAGATAGACATCAGTGATCGCTTAGTACCTTATTGTTTCCATTTTTCTCATGGGGCTGTATACTGACCTAGTTTTACCACTCAATGCTTTACATGGAGTCGTACTCTAGTTTCTGATTACATGCAGTTCACCATTCAATTTTTTGGATTTGTTTTGTGAGTTCATGTGGGTATAGGTATCCAAGAAAATGTCTCCAACATGCAGGTTGATGCCTTCATCCCTAGTCACCAACCCCTAGCCTTCAGGAGGCGGGCTTGGGTTATGTAATGGTACGGGCCCTATGGGAAGGGTCATGAAAAATTGTTATCGGAGATGGTTGGTTCTACCTTAATGACAAAGGGTCTGTTGTTTTTGTTTGTGAGGAATGATGTTATGTGTTTCGAGTTCGTCTATTAGGACAGGGACTCTTATATTGGTGAGGCGGCCGACGTATCCATACACCGGGATTCTAGACACCTATTACCCAACTAGGAACATGGAAACATTGGTTGTGTGTAAATGAAGTTATTAAATACCTTGTATGAGTGATTGTGATTTTAATTTCCTTCATGAGTCAACTCTCCAGATATACTCTTATTTGTGGTTCATCGTGACTCATTTCATTGTTCCTCCATGATGACAGACATATAAGATTCCACAGCAGGATCGTGATGATGATCTGCCCTAAGTGGAGGCTTCAGTGTAGTGCATTGTTAAATTGGAATTACCTTTCGGTGGATCACAATTGATTCCACCACCCATCAAGAAGAAGTTACCACTACCAGATCAGGGTGAGGATACACATAGGCTGAGTGCGATAAACGAGTTTCAGAGGAAAATTCCTCCCATGTTCTGTTCAGATACATGTCCTCGGGTTGTTGAGAAAATTCTTGAGGGAGTTACATGTGTCTCCCTTTTAGTGAGGACACCGCTCGACCAAATGTAGGTCTTTGTTGCAAGCCTTTTTCCGGGCTCAATGTAATGTTGGTGAATCCTGACGATCCAAACTCATGATGAGGTGACCTTAACTTGGGATTACATTGAGCACCTCCTCAAAGATGAGTGATTTTCGGTTCCATTACGCTATGCTCACATATAGGAGCTACTACACCTAGGGCAGGGTAGCCTAACAGTAGAAGAGCACTAAGCGAGATTAATATATCATTGTCGCTACCCTGCGAATACGGTGAGGGACCCTAACATAGGGCCTGGACCTTCGATCAGGGACTATGAAGGGATATCAGATCATTGGTGATACCTCTCCGCATTCTGGCTTATGCATGTGTTCTAGAATGTGCACTGGTGGATGAGAGCTTCCTGATGGAGGAGTAGGTGGTTGTTAGTTATGATAGAGGTCCCAAATTAGATGTGTCTAATAGATATAGAAGATGAGTGGAAATGGGAACGCTGAATAAGATGCTTTCCCATGCCCAGACACAGACTTGTGGGTCTGTGGAACAATAGTATCACCAAGGAGTAGATCAGCCGAAGGAGAGGCATTGTTACTCCTATAAAGGTTGTGAAATCTATCTAGAGATTTCCCAACCTGGTGTACTATTGATAGGGAGTCGGTAGACAAATATTCTTGGAAGAAACAAATCTTGGATCATGGAGTTTCGCAAGTCGGAAGGTGAGGTAGAGGAACTGGACGAGCAGAAGGGGGTGGTCCCTGCTGGGCCCAGGGAGCTGGACGACATGGGCTAGGATAGTTGCAAACAGTCATACATCATGACCACAATTCTCCAAGACCTGTTTGAGGCAAGACATGTGTCTTTTCATTTGGAGCCTTTATAAATAGACACAGGTGTTGGAAGATCCTTTTTTCATGAGTCCTATTTGAGACTTTTTGGATCCTGTTGGATTGTTGACTCAACACTCACACTTAGAGACTAGATCTACTAGAGGAGTCCCAGTTATCACTCATAGACTCTGATAGTTTAATCGAGATCTTGGAGGTGAGAGTTTCAGTTTGGATCTCTCAGTCATGGCGTCAATACCTTACGACGTCATTCAGGGTATGTACTACTACTGTTAATGATCGTAATGCCAATATTAGGCAAGAGATGTAGTATATCCACATGGTGGAGAAGGTATTTACATTGTAGAAAAATGGAATACCATTAAGAATGGTTTTGAATAATTTAAAGAGTCCCAATTAAGTCATTATGGGGCAGCAGATCTAGACAAAAATATGTTTTTGTCGGGAGGAATGGTTCTTAACTATCCATACATAGTAGAGATTCTAAAAGAGGGAGTGGCCATGTTCATGTGTTGGATTTTATATTGGCCACTAAAGGATCTAGTAAGAGGGACTAGTAAGACCCAAAATTCCCTCAGGGGCATCCCTATTTCATTCATAATTACTCTAACATGTTAGTGTAAACCATGAACACATAATGCTTGTGGGGGTTTTAGAACAGTGCATCCATGGGAGGATGTGGATTATGGGGTAATTTCTATGATCTGTGTCTGGTTTTCATGGAGGTGATCCACTAAACCCCATGACTGTAGATGAATCACAGTAATTAGTTATTTTATCTATTGTTACTGAAAAGAAACATATTCATGTTGTGAATCAATGTTGACCTAGCAAGAGCTGGACATGAGAGTGGTTGATCTCAGTGTTTCTTTGTGGTGCGTGCATAGAAATAGCGTAGAAACCTTTTTTGAGCCAGTTTCACCTTGTATATTTGAGTTTTGGATATTCAGGGATGAAAATTACAATGGTGGGTGGATGTAATGTCCTATAATTCCATATATTTTTTTTAAAAAAAATAAATGTAATTTTTTTTAGATCGTAAATTTCGACAGCACATGATTCCGTGGACCAGAGAACCCGAAATGGAAATTTCTATTTTTTTAGGGTACATTCAGTATACATGAAAATGAGATTTTTAATCTTTTGAACAATTGATCAGATAAAAAATTGGCACACATCATTGAATTCAAATTCTGGGATTTGTCTAGAAATGAATTAACTTAGGCCGAAAAGGGCCGGGAAGAATCCATATTTCTCAAACATTTTGAGAAAAATAAAAAAATAATTTCAAAGAATTATTTTATTTTCATTATCAATTTTTTGTGGTGGACGAAGAATTTATGGGGTATTGACAGGGAAGTGACGAAGTGCATCAATGAGTCTCATTAATATATCGTTAAAACAACAGTATAATGACACATTAATGATGCGTAACAACCACAATGTTTCTTAATTAAAATATTCTCACAACGTGATGTCACATAAAAATTGGAATTCTACCATGTGTTCTAATTTATAGTTATGCGCGCTTGGGAAATATGGATTAAAAATTTGGTGGATTATCTAACGAACCTCTGACAGACTTCCATGCTAGGGAAAAATGACAAATGCTGGCGGGAAATCTTCATCTTTGATGCCTTTCGAATATCAGTGTCGGGAAGTTGCGTTGATGTCTTAAAACTATTGAGGAAAAACGTCATAGCATCGGACGCCATAAGCGGTAGGGGTTGGTTTTTTAACGATATTCCATGTTCTCTATTATTTTTAAAATAATTAATCTGGATCAAACCATGAACTGGTGGATCTGAAAGACACTTGTTTATGTGGGAGGGTATCTTTGGAGGTTCAGCATTGGGATTGATGTATTTTTGATTTCACTACACTCCCTGAAATATCCTAGATTTTTATCCTCTAACACATAGAGCTTCGGTCGACAAGAATAATGCTCAATCACATCTGCATTTTCATTCCTAGGGATCAGCTCTATGAAATTGACGAGAAGGGGATTCAGATCCATCGCAGTGAAGAGGGAAGCCCCTAGACATCGTAGGCACAAACAGAGAAAAAAATTCCACTAAAGGGAATGTGGTGGCCCTGCGAGGCTACGGCCAGCACGACAGCACTGGACACATGCCTGATGATGGATAGATAGGCTAGTAGCCTGGCCGTTGGCTAGTGGTGAAGGTGTGCAATGGAGGCATGTCTGGGCGGTAGAAACTGCAGCCGCGACAAGCCACATCGTTGGAGTCCCGCAACGCCAGCGTGGCACTATGTGGTGAAGTCAACATTCAACGAGGGTTGATGTGGGGGAGGCAGCTGGTTGACCCACCTGTGTGAACATGTACCGTATGCAGTTATACTGCGTCCTGGGAATAGGGGGCCATACGTAAAGGGCGGGCCCCACCACTAGGCGAGCTAGATAGTTTAGACCGAAAAAGCAGGCGAAGCCCGTAGGGCCATCGGGCTGGACTAGGGACCCAGTCAGACCTAGTCGACCCGAATCAGGTCATGCCTACCTAGATTGGGACATGTCAACCTAGATCGGCATAGGACGACCCGAAACAGGTCGGACCAGACACAATCCATTTTTGATATAGTAATGCTTCAAGGGCCTTTACTACTATAGTAGACATTTTTTTTTAAAAAACCTTCTAAAAACTAGAATCCCTCTAACGAGGGGTTCCTTTTGAGAAAGTCCACAAGAGTTTTTTAGAAATAGGAATTTTTGACGGGTTGGATCGAACACGAATCCTACCAGGCCCTCGGTACGAAAATTCCTATAAATTACAAATTAGGCGTCTGATTGACGTTTCATGTATCGTGTTGGAACCCTTATGACATAGAAATCCTTCATGTCACTCCATTGTGGAACTCTGTGGCAGTTGACGTACGACTGATACACTAAGGAGCAGAACCATGGGTTTTCTTATAAGGAGAGTTAGTCCAGTTACACCATTGATTACTAAAGGTGTGGGTATTATTTAATCCTATAATACAGTATTGACGAGACTCCTCATGTCATGGGTGTGGAGTATATTTCCTCTGATAAGGTTCTTGTATATTTGGATTCAGCACCCCCATATTGGACTAGGGAGCAGGTCCTCCATACACTCACATAGAATCTGGTACTCCACTACTGGGTAGGGTGCATGTCACATGTTTTAGGAGTATGCACTCACTTTTCGTCCTAGGGGTGCGAGTCCTTCTTAAGTGGTGCTACAATATAGTCAGTATGTCCCATTTGTGATAGGTCCCAGTCCATCTAACTTTAGGTCATTACTCCCCTAACATACTAGGGTGAGGTTCCCCAACATCAGATATTTTTACAAAGTTGTTTAATCACCTACATTACCAAGGCGTGGGTCCTCTAGTCAACGATTTGTACTCCCCAGCCGATTCAGGGTGTGGCTCCTCTTTAATCCTCGTTCTAGCAAAGTAGGTACTCCCCTGCCATGCCAGTGTGCGAGTCCTCTAGCATGGGGTTGGTACACCCTTGACATTCTTGGGAGTCGGTCCCCCATAGTGAACAAACTACTAGAGTTTTCATACCCTACCGAGTAGGGTGTGGGTCCTCACTTATGGAGTAGTACTCCCCTGTCACCGAGTAGTGATGGGGAGTGGGTCCTTCTTGGGGGTTGCAGTACCATAGACTGCAGAACAATGTTACGAGGAGTAGGATCCTCCACTTGATGTGATCGATACCAAGGTAGAAGTTAGTGCTCCCTCAACAGATTTAGGAGTGGTCCACTTATTACTGGAGGGACTGAAATATCATTGGTAAGACTAGATCAATTCTCCCCCAACTGGACGTAGTTTTGAGTAGTTGGACTCTTCACATGGTCTCCCTTGGTCATGCCTTTGGCACAATATTGTGACAGTGAGTCCTCTAGTTTCAATCCCTATATGATGTTCTGGTAAAATGTTTTATATGGAGGATTTCCCATCAGACATATGATTAAGAATAGTTGAGTTATACCTGATGGATTACATATTTCATATGGGTTCCATCAGGGATGGGCACCACATGGAGCTTGTACTCTTTATCCTTGAGTTACGATTCGAGCCTTCTTTGGAAATATTGGTAATGACATTGAGTTCAGAGCCATATTCTTTTTTTGTGTCTTAGACTACTATATCATGATGACCTAGGTATATGTATTGACAAGTACTTCAGTAAATATTAATATGCATATTCATTTTGGTTTAAATGGTGGTTTTGGGTTTGTTTTTCACTTTGTGGTTGTGATTTTTTGGATTACTTCTTGGTGGTTTTATGTTGTTTTCCATTGTAGATTTCTATGAGACCATCGAAGGTCTCAGGGTCCCCTATGAAGTACTAGGTTACTCACCCATGCATGGGCTTTTCCTGTACATGTTTTGTCTCATGAACAAGTTTGACGTTCCGATAGAGGCTCTCAGGGTGACGGGAATGACAGACGTTATGAAGGTGGAATTAGTGGCCATGGACCTGGCATGGCCAAGTAGGACCAGGCAGACAGAACATACTACTTATAATTCCAGAAGCTTCACTACCATAGTGATCATGTGGGATTTTTTTGTAGATGGACATCACTTCTCACTTTGTACCATTCTATCTCCAGTTATTTTTTTGGGCTTGTATACTGGCTTGGTTTTACCACTTAGTGCTTTACATATTATTTTACTCTAGTTTCCAATAAATTATTGTTCACCTTTAATCATTTTTGATATGGTTTGCGAGGGAACTTGTGTTAAGGTATCCATTAAAATGCTTCCCACTTGCAGGTTCATTCCATCAGTGCTAGTTGGAAACCCCCATCCTTCGGGAGGATGGATAGGGGTATGTAATTGTATAGGCCTCAGGGGATTTTTCGTGAAAAAAGTAGAATCATAGCTGGTTCATTCTACATCAATAACCATGGGTCAGTTGTATTTGTTTGTGAGCGACAATGTTAAGTGTTTCGTGTTTGGATTTTAGGTCAGGGACTCCACTGTTGGTGGGGTAGCTGAGGTAACCATGCACTAGGATTCTGGACACCTATTTCTCAACTCAAAACATAGAAACATTGGTTATGGGTAAATTAAGGGATTATAGTTCTTGTAGGAATAATTTTGATTTTCATTTCCTTCTTGATTCAGATCTCCAGATAGACTCTTAAATATGGTTCATCTTTACTCATTTCAGGATTACTCTATAACGACAACCAGAAAAGATTCCATTGCGGGATTTTGATGATGATCTTCCCCTAGTGGATGCTTAAGTGAAGGGCACTGATAATGGGTGGTAACCTTCAGGTGGTGCAGTAGTTATGCCATCACCCGTCGAGCAGCAGTCGCCACTAGTAGTTTAGGGTAAGGATGCATGTAGGATGATCACTCTACACGTGTTTTAGTGGAAAAGACCTCCAAGGATCCATGGAAAGACATATCCTCATGTCTCTAAGGATTAGATGTAGTCAATTACGCATGTCTTCCAACTAGTGAGTAAGCTACCCTACAAGATGGTGGTCTTGGATGCAAGCCTTCTTTGGGGATCAGTGGGAAGATGGTAGAGAATGACGATCCAGACTAAAGACAAGGAGACCATATATTAGACATAATTTGAGAACCTCTTCAGAGATGAGTTTGGTCCAGAGACTTTGCGTACTACATGAATACATAACCCACTGCACCTACAGAAGGGAAATCTAATGGTATCAGAGTACTCAGTGGAATTCACGGATAATTCTCAATACCCCACATATATTTGTGTGGGACCCTTAATTCAAGTCCTAGACCATCGATAAGGGAATGCACTGGGAAATCATAACATCAGTGATAACTCATATCATTCTGATGTATTATGGGGTAATGTAATGATCCCTGGTGGTTGAGATCTTCATAGAGGAAGATCAGGTAGACTTGACCAACAATAGTTGTCATGGATTAGAGGTGTCTAATTGAGATAGGAGATGAGTGGTGATGATATTATGACATAGGAAACATACCCATGCCCCAACATAGAAACATGGGTCTCTTGATCATCAGTAGTGCCTAGGAGCATATCTGTTGTCGGAGATGTGGTTATATAATTGAACAGCTGGGGGAATCTCACTAGAGAATATCCAACCCACCATACTGCTGAGAAGAAGCCGGACGATGAACCTCCTTGGCTAAGATAGTGCTGGAGCATTGTGTTATGCAAGTCTATAGGTGAGGTAGAGGAGTTGGCCAAGGAGTAGGGGTGGTCCCCACCAGGATCTGGGAGCTGGAAGACGTGCGCAAGGATAACTACATATAGTCATGGCTCATGGCCAAGAAACTGCAAGAGATGTTTGAGGTATGACTTATGAATTTTCATTTGTTGCCTTTCGAAATAGACATAGGTGTTGGAAATTTCGATTTTCACGAGTCCTATTCGAGACTTTAAGGTTTCGGTTAGACAGTGGAATTTTTCCTCATTCTTAGAGACTTCTAATAGAAGAGATCCTTCTTATCACACACATAATATGGTAGTGTAACATGGAACTTGGAGGTAACAGTTGCAGTTGGTATCTCTCAGTTGTGGAGTCAAGACCTTTTAAGGTCATTGTTGGTATGGACTACTACCTTTCATTCCAGTATTGAATATTTTATGCACGATATGCAATATATATTTTTTGTGGAGAATGGATTTCCTCTGCAAAAAGCAAAGCCCAGGCAGCATTACTTGGACTCTGGTAATGAGTCCCAATTCATTCATTATGTGGTGGCCTAGATAGACCCCAAGATTATTTCATAGTGTAGAATGGTTCGTAACCATCCATACATAGTATAGATTCCACAATCGCGAGTGGTCATGTTCTTGTTTCAGATTTTGGTTTGGCCGCTGGAGTTTCTAGGAAAAGGGCCAAGTAAGACCCGGTGTTAGCTCCTGGGAAGCGCAGTTTCATTTTTAATTACACTCATGAAATAGCGTCGACCTTCAGCATGTAACACTTGTGGGTGTTTTAGTACAATGCATCAATGAGAGGATGTAAATTGTGGGGTTTTTTTGTGATATGCATTAGGTTATCATCGAGGTGAGCCATTTAACCCCAAGACTGCAGATGAGTCATAGTAATTAGTGTATTTACCTATTGTCACTGTTAAAAAACATGTTCCTATTGCAGAACGATGTTCACCTAGCAATATCTAGAAAAGAGATTGGTTGATC
Source organism: Viscum album (assembly GCA_963277665.1). Classification (NCBI taxonomy): domain Eukaryota; kingdom Viridiplantae; phylum Streptophyta; class Magnoliopsida; order Santalales; family Viscaceae; genus Viscum; species Viscum album. Next base: position 66,894,898 of record OY728131.1, read on the forward strand.
ATGGTGTTTATTTGTGGCACATTCTTAGAAGTAGTGTAGAAACCATTGTTGAGTCAGTTTCCTCCAGTATGTTTGGGTTTTGGTTTTTTGGGGACAAAAAATCTTAAGGTGAGTTAAATGTAATGTCCTAGAATTCAATGGATCTTTATTTTTTAAAAATTAAATTTAATATGTTTTTGAGGCCGAGAAATTTGATGGCACATTATTCCGTGGTCCGGAGAGCCCAAAATGTATTTTTTAGTTTTTTAATGGTATGTTCTGTAAACATGTGAATGGGATTTTCAATTATTTGAATCGTTTCTCAGATCAAAAATCTGAGGACACCGTTTAATTCTGAACTTCAGTATTCTCCTAGAAATAAATTAACATCAGGTGGAAAGGGTCGAGCTGAAAAGATATTTTTCGGAATTTCTGAGACAAATAATAAAATAATTTTTAATAAAGTTATTTTATTTTCCTTCTCCCTTTTGTGTGGCGGACGGTGGAACTGTGGGGGAAATGATAGTGCATTAACGATGTTCATAAATGAGGCTCATTAATTACTTGTTAAACACACATCATAACAACACTTTAATGATACATAACATCGACATTGTTTCATAAATTAATATTGTGTTATAAGATGATGTCACATCATAATGGGAATGATCTAATGTTCTTCTATTTATAGTTCAATGTGCTGGGGAAATATGGATTAAAAATTTGGGGGATTCTATGTTCAACCTTTGATATACTTCCACCCCAGTGAAGAATGACAAACGTCTATGGGACATCTTCATCATCGAATCCTTTCTAAAATCAGAGTTGGGAAGTGAAGTTGACATCTTATATCCCTCGAGGATGAATTCCACATCATCAGACTCCATAAGAGGTATGGGTTTGTTTGTTAAATATATTCCCCATTGTTCGTTATTTTTAAAATGATGGATATAGATCAACCCACGAACATTTTGATCTGTAAGTCGCTCATTTATGCGAGAGGGCATACATGGTGTTTCAACATTGGGATTGATTTATTTTGAATTTCACTACACTCCCCAAAACCTCCCCAGTTTTTATCCTATGATGTGGATGGTGTGGGTCGACATGAACAAGGCTTGAGCCCCTATCCATGTTTATTCCTTGTGACAGGCTCTCTGAAATTGACAGTAAGGTGAATCAATATCCATCGTAGTAAAGAAGGCATCCCATAGATGTCGTAGTCACAAAAAGAGTGAAAAAATTCAACTAGAGATCTTATGGTATCCCTTCGAGGCTATGGCCAGTGCAGTGGCCTCAACCGCATGCCTGATAGTGGAGGGACGGGCCACTAGCATTGTCGGAGGGAAGAGGAGGAGGTGGGCCTCGACGGCTTGCCTGGGCGGTAGAAGTAGCATCCGTGATAGGCCATAGTGCCAGATTCCTACGGTGCCTATGTGAAATCGTGTGGAGAAGTCAACCCACCATATGGGTTGACGAAGGAGATTTAGCTAGTGGACCCGACCGTGAGAGAAGGTGGTAGATGCGATTATGCTGTGTCTGAGCGGAAGGGGGCAGACCCTAAATGGCGGGTCGGGGTGAGCCATGTGTTCTCCATCTCCAGGAGGGCCGGACCGATCAGGTTGTCCTAGTTGGCCGAGCCCACAGGTTCAACTGACCGGACCCACATTCCCACTTTGCCGGGTGGACCCTAACTAGGTCGGACAAGACCTTGACTATTTTTGACCCAGTTATGCTTAAAGGGCCTTATCTCCTAAACCATACATCCATTTTATGAACCGTCTACGGCACGCAAATCCATTGGATGGGGAAGTTATTTAGAGATACTAAACTTGATTTTTTGATAAATATGAATCATGGATGGCATGGATCAAACACGAATCTTATCAGGCACTTAGTACTAAAATGCCAATAACATAAATACCAGACGTCTGATTGACATGATATGTTTTGTGTTGGAACCCTTATGACATGGCGGTCCTTCAGGTCACTCATTTTTGGAAATTGGTTGTAGTTGAGGTATGGCTGATAGCCTCAGAAATATAACCAGGGTGTTTCTAGTGATGATAGTTAAGACAGTTACTCCCTTGATAAATGAAGTGGCGGGTATTCATTATTTCTCAAAACTGTTAGAGACGGACTCCCCAAATCATGGGTGTGGGTTAGTTTTCTTTTGAGCAGATTATTCTATCTTTGGAGTCAGTACTCTCCTATTTTTTCTACGGTGATAGTCGTCCATATATACCTCAAATAGAGTCTGGTACTCCCATACTAGGTAGGGTGTATGACCTCTATTTTTGTAGTAGGTAATCCCTTGTCGAATTAGGGGTGCAGGTCCTTCTTATATACTGCTACTGCAGAGTCGGTTCTCCCCTGACATGACAGGGCAAATGCCCTCTAGCCTGGGATTGGTACTCCCCTGACGTACTACGGTGAGAGTCCCCTACATCAGATATTGTGAAAAAGTTGGTCACTCCCCTACATTACCAAGGCGTTTGGCCTTTATTCACTGAGTTGTACTCCACTGTTGATTCATGGTGAGAGTCCTCATTACGCCATGTTCCAGCAATGTCTTCACTCCCTTGCCGTGCTATGTTGCAGGTCCTATAGACCATGGTCAGTTCTCCCCAAACGTACTATAGCATGGGTCCCCATAGTGAAATAATTACCAAAGTTGTACTTCCATATGGATTTGGGTGAGGGTCCTCAATTATGAGGTAGTACTCCCCCATTTCTGATTAGCAACGGGGATTGGGTAATTTTTGGGAGCTGGAGCTCCCTCGATTGGAGGACACAATTATGAGGAGAGGGCTCCTACACTTAATGTAATTGATACTAAGGTAGAAGTTAGTTCTCTGTCAAAAAATTGAGGTGGGGAAACTTATTATTGGAGAGAAAGAGATATCGTGGGATAGACTAGAGGAGTTCTCCCCCAACTGAACACAGTTTCTAGGAGTGGGAATTTTCACTTGGTTTTCCTTAGTCATTCCTCGTGCACAAGATTGTGATTGTGATACCTCTAGTTTTGGGAACTAGAGGAAGCTCTAGTAGAATGTTCCTGATGAAGGATGTCCTTTTGGAAGTACCATTAAAAATGGTTGATTTGAACCTGGTAGATTAAATCTCTAGGAAGGTTGATGTGAGGGATTTCTAGCTCATGGAGTGTGTACTCCTGATCCTTGAGTTATGCTTTAAGCCTTCTTTGGAAATATGAGTAATATCTTTGAGGTTACCGGCTTATGATTCTTTGTAGCTTTGATGAGTATATATGGATGCCCTATGTATATGTAAGGGAATTTACCTGAGTAGAGATGACTATGCATAAATATTATAATTTACCTTTTGGTTTTGTATTTGTGTTTTACTATGGGATCGTGGATTTTTGCTTTACTTCATGTTTTTTGTAAGGTGTTTTTCATTTCTAGATTTCTAAGAGACCATCGATGGTCTCAGGGACCCCTATTGAGTACTTGGTTACTCACCCCGTCATTAGATTCTCCCACACGTGTTGTGTTTGGTGAAGACATTCGACGTTCTAATAGAGGTGCTCAGGGAGACAGGACAGACAGAAGTTACAATGGAGAACAGGGTGTATAAGGACTATGTAGGGCCTAGTAGGACCAGGCGAACATGAAATACTACATCGGTTTCATATAACTTTAATACTCTAGCGATTAGGTGGGATTTTTCTAAATATGGACACTGATTATCCCTTTGTATCTTTCGGTTTCCAGTTCTTTTGTTAGGCTTGTATACTAGCTGTGTTTTACCGCTTAGTGCTTTACATGTTGTTGTACTCTGGTTTCTGATTACATATTGTTCACCATTCATCTCTTTGGATTGGGTTTGTGAGTTCACATGTGTACAGTTATCCCGAAAAATGCCTCCCACATGCAGGTTGATTCCTTTAGTGCTAGTCACGAACCCCTAGCCATCATTAGGTACGCTAGGGGCATATCGCGGTACGAGCCCTGGGGGACGCGCCGTAACAATACACATTAAATTTTTAAATCAATTATATAAAAAAAATGAAAATATTGAGGAAAAAATCATTAAAAATAACCACATAATCATGTAAAGGATGATTCAAATAAAAACTTTTCCAATGTAGTTTTAAATTTTTTTCCATACGATATCAGTTAAAAAACACATTCCTTCCATTAGGTTTTCAGAAAAGTCACAAAGTACATTGATTGGTAAAAAAATATATTCTAATAAAAACGTTTTGTAAAAAGTAAAAAATGGTCAAAATGTATATCAATCAGTCAAAAGGTAATATAAAAATCCTCATTAATAAATTTTTTAAAAATATTTATATAGATGAAAATTTTGTTTCAATTATAAAGTGAAATGGTGTAAATATCAATTAAAAATTACTTTCATTCCCCTGAGTACATAAGATGTTCAAAATAAAATAGAAACAATCATTCCAATAGAAAAAAATAGGAGAAGAAATTTCATGAGTTTCATTATACTTATCATTTTATTATTAATCATAATGAATAACAACAAACAATGGGTTTGTAAGGAAAAACCTATACCACTTTATAGACATTTAAATAGTAATCACCATGAATGAAATAACATTAAAAATATATTATAATACCCCTAAAAATTATAATAATATTATTTCAATAAATTAAATTCAATTATATAGACCACACATAATAAATAGTTTTTTAATATGTCATTTGTCTCATAGGAAAAAAATTGAGATAGGTATAACTTACATCGAGTTCACCTTACATTGAAATCAGCGTAACCAAGTTTGTATCATGTTAAAAATTAAAATATTTTTAATAAATATTCATTTTAATCATTATAATATCATATATTATACATTTATAACATTTCATCACTCCTTTTATTAATAACTCGTCATTAAAAACATTATTTGTGATTATTAACTGTTTCGTTTATCAAGAATATTTCAGTTCAATTGTTATGGTCGTTATACATCAACCTTCACACCAAAATGACCAAATTATTAATCTTGATTTAAATAAAATATATATATTCTTTATTAAATAATTTATATTCATCCATAAAATTTATTTATGAAAAAATGAATTGTACCATTTATGGAGATGGTGGGTCGTATATAGGCATGAAAGATTTTTTCATTTACCCATGGATGGATTAAAATAAATTTAAATATTAATTATCATTTATATGATGATGATTATATCATATATATCATATCATTATTCATCTTCATCCATGTAATATATTAATGAAAAACAAATCCCACTGCTTTGTGGAAGGTGTTGGGCACATGTATGCACATACAATGTTATTATTTTTCAGAAGAATGGATGGTAAATATGTATACTTAATATAACAATTTAAGAAGTATAATTATCTCTAAAATATAATCTATAAACATTAAACACAACATAATACTCAACCAAAAAATATGGTGATGTAAAATTAATAATATCACTAAATAGAGATGATAAGTTATACGTACACACGAGCAATACATTCCCTTCTATTTTGATGGGAAGGATGGTGTATAATAGTATCATACTAATCATAATAAAATTAAATCATATTTATGATACATTATTTTCTATTATATGATTAATATCATAAATTTATAAATTCTAAAAAATATCAGAAATGAAAGTTATTGGATAAAGGAAATACCTATTTTCTGAAAGAAATAATTTATATATCCTTGAAAGCGATCTACAGTTTTCTTTTGGGATGAAAATAAACTATCGGATGATGAAAAATAATTTTAAAAGGTAAATTATTATATTATTGTTGATATAAAAGGCCATATTTTATGTAAATTTGTGATGGAAAAGGTTCCCAATCATAATTGAGTTGAGGGGTACTTTTGGACTATTAGAAAATACTAAATTATAATGAATTCATACTCAATCCAAATGCATCCAAATGACCTAGGATTCAAGTGTAAGGTTGTATTGGGTTGTAATCCCCTAAAAAATTATAATTTAGACATATTTTTGTGTAAATTTATACACCATCATTTTTATTAATCATTTATTAACCTATATTTATTTTAACTACGATAAAAAACATAGTAATATAGAAGGGTTTTATTTGTTAATTCTAAGTTGAATATTTCCACATTAATGTGAAATTAAAGAATTTTTTTAATATATACCATCAAAAGTTTCCTCTTTCAGATCATTCATAAGTTTTTTGTAAACTAATAATATATTGTTGTTTATACAAGAATTTTCATAATCCACATGTTATGTAGCTCCATAATTAGTTTCAAAAAATAAGTGTCTTATTTAATAATAATTAATTAAGAATAACATCTCATTGAATTATTTTATCTCAAATATTATATTTATTATAGAAAATACTACTTTTACATCATTATGCAAGCTCTGTGTGGGCACGGAATGTTATTATCATATATATCACTATTTCATAGTTCCTTGAATCGTGTGTTCTAGTTTAAGAATCACTGCATCCAAGCAGTTACCATTCGATTTATTCATCGAACCAGAATCTTCCAATAGTTATTTATCCAAAATGTACCTTCTTTCTAATGGCTGGAATTCATTATGGTTGAACATTACAACACTTAATAACATGAATCAGTTGAAAGGATGGGAGGTCTGACTCATCACACCCTTTTGGGTGGAATTATTTTCTACTCCATGACTCTCTTTATAAGTTGTAGATATTTTCTTGAATCCTTATCAATTAACCTAGTATAACATAGGTTTCCCTTGGAATTTTCAATCACTTATTAACTTCGGTGAAATTTATAATCATCCATATGTATTCGAGGTTCATCATTAATGGATATATCCATATGTATTCGAGGTTACCCATCAATGATATCCATTCATATAGTATTTAGAGATTCTTTTAATCATTATTATGATGGAACTTGTTTTTAAGACATTCAGTTGGGCACTCTGGTATTTATTATCATGCAGGGAGATGAAGGATTGTTTTGATATTTTCACCGTACCCATAAAATTGGCTACCTACATATCATTGTTAAAGGAATCAGAACATGTTGGAACCACTTTCTGTATAAGGTTTTATTTGTTGTCAATCGTTGTCAATTCGGATCAAAATGAAGGTGATCATGAAATACTCCGATGAAGTAGAGGTGTGGTGATTCAGATGATTGTTGTGCTGATCATAAGTTCAAAGAACATGTGTCCAAGGTGATACATTGTTTACAACAATGAAGAATGTGAGGAGTAATCAATCCAAGTATGATTAAAGCAGGATGGTGTTTTTGGAGGAAGACCATGCAATTCCTCTTTATTGTATAAGAACCGTGGTCTTTGATGAAGACCATGAAATTACTCATGATTGCGTGAGAACCATGCTAGAGACTTCTTGACGGATTGATTAACATGGTTTGCATGAGTTGATCATGACGGTTGATGAAGGAGGAAATGTGCCAATGAGTTGACTTATGAAATGGCCATGCACATCACATTTTCATAGAGGATTATGGTACTAAATCTGTTCCTTCAAAGAATACATATCACAATAGTGGAGTTTGTGATAAAATCAAAAGAGTTTCTGAAGGATACAGACCACCAAGAAGAAGTGTTGTTGAGGTGATCGTGCTTGTCGACAAAGCAAACAAACGACATAAAAATTTGTTGACAAAGGAGATTCCATGGTGACATGTCCAGTTAAGAGTTGTTGTCAACGATCTATGTTTGATTCATGAAAATCGATAGAGGAATGGATGATCTGGAAGCGGTACAAAAAGAGAAGATACAAGGTGGCGCCGTTTTCCAGTGTTTGCCAAATTTCAGGGCCTCAAAATCAACAAATGAAGAATATTGATTTTGGAAAAGGGACTTGCACGCCATAATCTTAGAGGATAGGAAACTTGCACACCATATGTTTTTGAAGATCAGAGCATCAAAATATGGCAAAGGGATAAGGGTCGCCCACGTTTTGGTGATGTCGCGCTGGTGAATTATGTTCCGGGAAGAGACTTGCGTGCCGACGTCTTGAATTCACTATAACATGCACACCTGTGGTTTTTCGAGATCAGAAGATCCAAATTTGGCAAAGTTAAGATGTTCGCTCAAGTGTGGATGTTGATCGCACAAGTGCCTAGCAGGGGCCGAGACTTGCGCGCCGATGGATGACTTTGGCGCCGCCGCGCAGGGGGTCTAGTTTGCCTATAAATACTGGACCACCCCTCCTCATTTCTCACAGAGCTCAAGACGTTGAGATTGTTCGAGCTCTCGTCGCTCAGGTGGTTGAACCGCACAAGTGGTAGTTGGGTCGCGCAAGTAGAGGTTGCACGCCGACTGATGGTTGGTTGCCCCATGTGATTTGGGCAAGGAAGGAAGTGAGTTGCGTAGGTTTGAAGTTCAAGAAGGCAGAGACGCACAAGTTCTTTGGAGACACTTGCGCACCAGGTTATACTTGCGCGCCTAAGACTTGCGCGCCAGATGGAGTCTTGCACGCTGGGCTTGAAAAGGAGAGCCAAATATTGTTGAAGCACGCCCGCCTTTCTGGAGCTGCACAAGAGCTAATGATTGCCTAATACATTCGGTGAAAAGCGAGATTGAAGAAGAAATCTAAATGATTCATGCATGATCTCATGCATACATGGAGAACTGATTCGGACAACGTCGATTAAGCTGATATTCATTAAGTAAGCAATCACATCAGTGATTGTGATTCAGGCAAACAAAGACAAGGGGGTCTAGTGCATTTAGTCATTGCACTAAAGAAGAAATATTGAACTATAAAGAGCATAAAATCTGAATCCTGATGCAAGAAAAGTCTCATGCGGAACCGGAGACAAAGAACATCAATGCACATTTATTGAAGATACCTTCACGTCTATAAACTGAGTGGGACTTCACCAATGGCAGTGAGCCAGGGGGAGTCAACGGGTGTGACCCGAGGGACGCAGTGAGCTATCCCTGAACAATTGTAATGGTAGTGAGCCTGGGACAGAGTGACTGTACCCATACCTTTGTAATCTACAGCTAGTGAAGCATAGTGGATTTAGGTACGACCGACAACCTGTCGGCGTATGCTCCTTGGACGTAGCCCTTAGTGGTGAAACAAGTAAAAATAGTTGTGTCATCTCTCTGCATGTGAATTTTTAATTGCTGATCATATCCATCATATAGGTTTAAGTAGTTCCTACCAACGTGGGAACAAGATCCACAACTAAAAGAAGAAAAAGTTGCCACCCTGATTCACCCCTCCCCTCTCAGGGTGTCCCGGGGTCCTACAAAACCCTCGTAGTTCGATGCCACATAATAGGACACATCATAACTTTTAAGGTCATGTGATAATGAACTCTAAGATAATGTCTCTTAGTCATGTTTTGTTGTGGGACTTATGCCAAAAAGTCCCATGAAACATTGAAATGATATTGATTTGAAATTAAATATTTTTGGGATTATGGCCCAAGGAGAACCTTTTTTGATATGAATTGTTGGGGTTAAACCTCCTGAGGGATTCCAACACATCCCATGTGGATAGGAATCAGAGCCCATGGAGTTCAATAAGTCTAATAGTAGAATATATTCATTTAAGAGATATGAATTTGGTCTAACTTATTAAAATGGATACCTTGGTGATTTGGGGGTGTTTTATTTGGGCCTTATTTATAAGAAGGATTCCTATATTTAGGAAATTAGGTCCAGATTCATGAAGATGATATCTATTGAGCTCATGCTTGGATTATAGATTCCTACATATCCATATTATGGTGGGAATCAAAGTTCTATTAGTTTATTCATTGTGAGTATTTGTGGGAATGTTGTAATCATCACAAAACTATAAGACCTTGTGATTCATGCTTAGTGTGAGAAACAAGACCATATGAAAGATTAAAAAAAAGGCACTAACACATTTCCTCCTCTAATAGTGTAAGAGGATGCCTATGGGAGTGAAGGTGGATGAGGACTAGGTGACCTGGGAAGAGGGAGAGGTGATTACACTTCCCTCTTTTCACATTACATTGGAAAAGGGTCCAATATAAGGAAGGAATAAAGGGGACAGATGTAGAGAGGAGCAATAATTCAACCACCTACATGAAAGGATAAGGGCTTACACCAGGATGTTTGCCTAGTGATAATGAGTAGGGGAGTGAGACTTATCCTTTTCTTTCACAGAAAAGAAAGCATGAACTATACCTTCACTACCGGAGAACTGATGTTCTGGGTTTCAGTGATTTGAAGGTGAGGTCAAAACCCAAACCCTAATCCTCCAAAGTGGGAACTTCCCAAAAATTTTCCTCGGAGAAAGGTCCATTTGAATATGGATATACAAACACATAAGTAATCTAGGAAAACTAAGACAATTGTGAAACAAATGTGGGAACCATATAACAATGGATATACAAACCCAAATAGAAGACACACTGATTTTCCATTAAAAATGTTTGATAAGTTATGAGGTTTTGGTGGAAGTATCAAAAAAATCCCATTCAAAAAATGGAGGCATTGAAGATAAAACATTTACATGAATGGATTTTAATAGGTCTTAATGTCTTGTAGACTGAAGAGATTAGGTGAATCAATAAAGGGAACTCATGTATGTTCTCATCCTCAAGTATGGGTGTGAAAGTAGGCCTTGGTAACCTAATATTCACTTGAGTGACAAACATCTTGGATGTCAATACATGGGTGAAACCTGAATTAAGACATGAAGAGTATTTATTGGTATTCTCCGAAGAGGTGTGATCAATTTCATTTGATAGGAATAGGTGGCGCACAAGTGTTTCTAATATAGGTTGGTTGGGTGCTTTAGGTGCACAAGTTTTATGGATTTCAAATTGTAAAATGAATTATGTCCTATGATAACCATTCTATTATTTTTCCTTAGGTGTTAAGGAACTACCTTGAATGTTTCAGAAGACTTTAGAGAAGAACAAGGGTGACCAAAGCAGCAAATAGACTTCCAGGAAATTCATCTATAAAAATTAAGGCCCCAATGGTCCTTTACATGCAATAATATACCCCTGGGTGAAATCGTGATCAGGTGCACAAATAGGTTGCACTCTAGAATTATGGGTGTATGTACCTTACGCGCCAACTACTACTTGGCCTGACGTGGAAAAACCAATGCTCAATCCTTGGGAAATATTTATTTTCTCCATGTTCATTCTCTTCTTTTTTCATATGAAATTTTTTTTCCATTTTTTTGACTCTGTGAAAAAATGGAGTTCCAGAAAAATCCCCTTCCTCAAAATTGGATTTAGAAAAAAAGAGGATTTTTTACTAAGGTTATGTACAAAATAATAAAATATGGCACTAGGGTGCACAAGTTATAGTGTGCATGGTAAATGGGTTCCCAAGTTGGTGGCACATATGATTAGGGTGTGGAATGTGACTTGGATCATTTATATATATTGGATTCACATCCGACAAATTTCTCACAACTTCCGGAAATCCATCCCCTAGTGCTGAAGATCTTTTCACTTGGAAGCTCTTATACATTCATCCTTTTACTGTATGTTTTTCATACACACGCAAGAAAAAAGGATCCACAATTTTTGCGTCAATTTTATAATATTGGGCCATGTTTAGACTTTCACGTCATAACTCATTTATCAATTTTTATCAATTAATTATTCAAAACATCAAAAAAATGAGCTTGATGTTAAAGAATATTTTTTCAATTTTTCAGGTTCAATGGCTCCCAAAATAATCTGAACCACTATTGAGTTGTCCAGTAATAGGATTGATGACATGATGAATATTGTCGGTCATGACTACATTGATTTCTGTATCACCACACTCCCAGTAATTGAAATATATATAAAGAAATATCACTTCAATTTTCCCTAGATCATTTATTTTTCTTTGAATAATTATGGCCATATGCAGGATGTCAATATTCCAGACCCGAAAAAATATAACTCTCTCATGTATTCAAAACAATTCCAACATCTCAACTGCCAATGTTTATGTTGGTGGATCATGTGCTAATGATAGGACAATAGATACGTCTCATATCATGCATCACGACCTGTGTGATCTAGATTTGAAAGCACACAAACCCGAGCTTTAGCCACAATATTATTCATCCATATTATGGGATTTTAAGATGGATCAATCTAATGGCTGGATTAAATTTTTATATTTTTGTCTAGTAGGGTGTGTAAAACCTACATGGATGTGGTCATATTGCATGCGCATGACAAGTGAAAAAATTATAGATGGCTAAAAAGGTGTTGGGATTTCTGAGGTTGTATTGGTTGGGAAAACCAGTGTGTATAGGAATAATGATTTTGGTCAGGAGTTTATAAGCTGATAAATTATATAATGTAACTCATTCCATTTTACAAATGGATAAGTAGGCATCATTTTCTGTGATGTATTCATGATCTTTGAATCTTAAATCCTTGATGATATGTATGACGATTTTATGCCCCCAAGGTGACATGGAATGATGTAGAGAAGACACGAGTCGTGGTTCATGAGTTGATGACAACATTTTATAAACACATTAATGTTACCAATATGAATTCCCACACATGAAGGGATAATCATCTAGAGGAGTGGCAGGAAATTTTCCATGTAAAGAAGAAGGGAAAATCTCCCACCTACACTCATCTAACTAGTTGTCCAAAGCTAGAGAAGGGAGTTACACCTGACACTTGTTCATCAACATTAGAGAAAGAAGATTTTGAAAAGTGTGGATATTAATTTAATTTCAAATTTCATGTGAAGAAATTTTTGGAAAGTTTCCTTGTTATGTGGCTCTGCGTGTGTTTATTAAAAGTCATAGATTACAAAGGAGTCGTGAGGCCAAAAACTTTTTTTATCATGACCAAGCTCGCCGAGAGAAGGATAGTAGGGTTGAAAACTCTTTTTCTGGAAATGATTCATAGTATATTAATTCATATTTATAGAAGGATGTATCCTTTTATTATTATGGGGCCATTCTAGGTGTTATGGGGTTGTATAGCCACTCCATTAAGAACTTATGTTGTGAAAAGTGGGGTACATTTTTTTGGACGTTCTTTCGGACCATCTATTTTGGCTTTCTCTTGTATTTTACCTTTTTCTCTGAATGATTACAATATCAAGGGTTGATTGAGTATGTATAAAGAAATATCATCTCTTACCTTATAGGAATACGCCTATGGGGCAATTCATTGATGATTTGATGGCCAATTTAGATCTAAGGGAATACAAAATGGCTTGAAAAGATGGCATATTGGTCACTATAATTGATGGAGAAAACATATGTTAGGCATATGCTCATTATATATTTGCACGATAATTCAATTGTGTGTAAAAAATTTCTGTATCCCCCTGTTCATGTCATGTTATAGCTATATTAAATAGTTTCCTAACAACTATGGTTATTGACATCTGTGTAGAAGACTGAGGAAATATTTAATTTAACTATTGTTGGTGCAATAAGAAGATTGATTTTATGGTATGATGAAAACTAGGTATCATCTTAAACATAAGGGGTATTATACTATGATTTCCCTCAAGTGGGTATAAATAGAGGTAGTAGGAAGGAACCAATTCATTTGGAACATAAATCTTCATCGTTAGGGGTTGACTCACTAGAGTATGAGGGTGGAGGGGATGAGGCTCTAAATTCACCAAAGTTACCTTAGGCAAGATATAATCCACCTGTAACAGTTAATAGATCCACCACATTGATCCATATTGAGGTTGTACCGAGGAAAACTAGTCACCATTTTTTATAAGAGAAATGAGTCCAATTTTATCACCCCCATCTGTGAATGTTGGAATTGGTATGAAACATAAATCCAAGAGTGCATGAGCCTCTTCACAATAATCTGGTATGCCTTTTGAATATATAAGACTAGTGGTTGTGCAGAGAAGGAAAAGTTTACATTGTGATGCTCAAACCACATGGATAGATCTATGTGAATGTTTTCATATTTCATGAATAGGGGATCTACATGCCTCTTATGATCCTCTATTTATGAAAAATTATGAGGAGGTGAGAACTTACATCCAAGGGATGTAAATTTTCATATACATAACCGATGAATCAATTCCCATTGTGAATTTGATGAAGGAAATTATCGATCGTGGTACCACTGAAGGTATTTATCTTTCATTACTTTAATAATGTCATGTTTTTCTAGATCCTGAAGATGTATGTTTCTTTTTTCTTACATTCTCTTCTATTTTGAAATTTGAATCTAGTTAAAGTGTTTTTACTCATGGGAAATATCATCTTAACATGATGCTAGCTAAAATAAAATCAATTGATATTCCATCACCATGATATATGCCTAGTGGCACTGATCTTGGAGCTATTCGATCACCCCATGAATCAGGAGAAATATCTTCAGGACAACAGGCCAGGAAGGATGATATATAAAGGGTATTATAGTATCCAATACCTTATATTTTGAGATCGTGATGCATGCCATTATAAGAAGGTGAAGAAACAAAATAATTGAAGAATGGATACCATGGTTAGAAGTTTTCTCAGTAGTTGTAAGCCTTCCTAATAACATGAATTTTATTCTTATTTATGAAATAATGTTTAAAATTCGTGGAATTACAAGAGATTCTTGTACTTGTTATATAAAATAAAATACTAATAATCTTCTTAGAAACTATATTGGGTGATTTTTAATAGGCACTAATTTCTATTAACCTTGTGGTTCCTAAAGTGGCATTGAAGCCAAAGGAACCACTGTTTGTTCCCAACACTATTCCTGTTTCTTCAATCAGAAGGGAGGAAACCTCTCGTAAATTAACATTGCTATATAAGACATCAAATGTAACACTTATCTTCAATTATATGATACATTAGGTTCATTATATGCATCGTAACATTTTGTTACAATTTATGTTGACCCCGCAACTATTGATGAGGAAGCAGTTTGGGGTAAAAGGTTTTCAGATGAAGGTTGCGAAAAAAACATATTGAATGCTTTCATAGGTGAGACTATCCTGGGATATAGGATATCATTGTATTCTATTATGAACCATGGAATTCCTTTTGAATATTTATTATAAAATGTTAACCTACCAAATGATTTTGATGATATTTATCTTCCTTGTATATAATCAACTAGATGCATGTTTTAATTATTCATCCTATTAATCTTCTTGTGATTAAATTTCTAACCATGATTGGTGGAAATATTCAGTTCCCTATAAAGAAACTAATGTTGTGATTATTCATGAAAGAAGCACAGACATTAATGTAAATCCTTCCATTGCGGAGACATTAGATTTGGTGAATCTTTGGATAGAAGATATTCATAAGATTCGTTCAGAGGATCCTGAGAAAAATAAAGATAGAATTCCACACCTAGAGACATCAAATAAAATTATTGAAGCTATGGATATTGGGGAGGAGTCTTCTCAAGATGATGAACTATTGTAAGGTAAGAGATACTGATATTGGGATTGTACTCAGTTTTTTTACCCCTTGAAACTAACCATAAGCATAATTTAATTCACCATATAGGTCTATGAACCTCAATGACTAAGTCTGCAGGTGAAGCCCCTTCATCAGGTCAAAAAATATTAGATGATAAAGCAACCACTCTCATGGAAGGAGCATAACATGGAATTTTATTATGTGTATTAATCAAAAAATATATCCCTCCTTACAATAGTTATTAATAATCAGACCCAAAACATCATAAGGCCCATCGTCTTGTACGTTTCATGAAATGAAATAATACATAGAATATAATATCAAAAATGACCCTGGATGAACTTCCTTCAAGAATTACATGATTTTCATCTCTATTTATCACATAGTGATTTGGTGATTCTGAATGCAAAGAAATTCATACATTAATGAATGATATTATCCGAAAGAGGGAGCAATAGGATTAGATTCAAGAATATATGATCAAATCTAAATTGATGATCAATGCTGAAAAATCCCAAGAAGCACGGTCCCGAGATAAGGCCAGTCATACTGCAATGTTGGGAAAGCTGAATTATAAGATTAATTAAGAGGTTGTTCAACATATTCATCTTTAAAAATAATTATATATTATCACATGCGAGCTTTACCTAATTCCTAAATCAATAAGATTAGTCCATAAGGATGATGAAATATCCATTCTAGATGATAAGTAAGAGTATAGTCATGCTGATGAGAACTGATCTGGTCGGATAAACCAACATCAACATATAGCTAATGGGGTTCAAGTGGTTAATAATGAAATTAGAAGTTACGTAGAAAACTTTGTGTGATTTTGAATAGAAGAGAGACTCCATTTTTTGGAATCTCCTTCATGAATTGTTTTTATAAATGAAAACATTTCATCTTCAATCACCAGTGTTTTCGTCTCACTAGATGATTTTTTAACTAAGCCAACGTTCCTAGTAATAGTAGTTTCATTTTTAGTAGGGTTATACAGGAAACACCACAAACTTTGTTTCTTTTGACTTTTTATTTCTCAATATTACCTAAAAAATAAAAAAATGTACATTTAGTGGGTTGGGACTCGACTTTTGTCTGGAGTGCTCTCTGTGGGATCCCAATCTAATTAGTACCATGTCTCTTATTGATAGAAGTTTAGAGTCATTCATGTTGGACTATAAAGGGCCTGTGTTTATGGTTGAACGGATTTGAACATAAATGTTTAAATTATATCCCAAACATGACTCAGTTGCTATGAATTTCTCTAATATTCTTAAAATATTTCGAAGGGGACTCTTGACAAAAACATTTTATTGTCACAAAATATAAGAATTGTATAATCATAATGGAAAACTATTCCAAGAATGAGGGTACAATTTTTTGATAAACCTGTCATGGGATTTTTCTTATGCATTGCTGACTGGGGCATAGGCTGTATATCCAAATAGTGGTACCTTTTTAGTAGCATGCATGTTAGGTAGGAAAATTTTATGCAAGGCCTCAGGGGGATGTTTGGCATAGTCAAGCAAAATAGATCTTAGGAATTTAATATTTTATTGTAGATAGACAAGGAAAAAAAGATTTTGGGTGACACAAGACCACTTTGGGGGGTTTTCCATGGAAATTTATTTTATGAATAATCGGTTATCTATTCCGACATATTTCATGAATAGTAAAACCATTTATACACATATTCGGTGTATAAGGAATGGTTAAAACTCGATAGAAAATTGAATTTCTATAATCATACTATGCACTTTTATGTCATGCATTGGGGACATAATATTTTGTAGTTTAAAGACATGTAGTGAGGAAATTGTACTATGTAGTTTTAAGTCATGCAGTGAAGACATTGAGTGTATTTAATTTTAAGGTGTTTAGCTTTGACCAATTGTATGAAACTCTCCCAATTTTTTCATAATTTTTTTGAAACATACAAAAACAATCACGTTTTGAAGGGAAGAATTGTAAATTTTTATTTAATATTTTTTGAATTTGAATAATGAAATGGGAAAAGGGAAAGAAGGCTTTAGAGGGAGTATTTTCCAGTAACAAAGTAACCATTATTTCATTAACCCGTTATGGGGGCCGTATTATGAAGGGTAAGCTGAGAAATATGTTTCTTATTCAAATAGTGGAATCATTTTACAGAAATGCCTATTATGTAGGTAAATTTTATGCATGGCCACCTAGGGGAACATACTACATAG
Source organism: Viscum album (assembly GCA_963277665.1). Taxonomy (NCBI): domain Eukaryota; kingdom Viridiplantae; phylum Streptophyta; class Magnoliopsida; order Santalales; family Viscaceae; genus Viscum; species Viscum album. The sequence continues at coordinate 66,912,423 of OY728131.1, forward strand.
TCACGGAGAAGAGCTCTCAAAAGTTTTGCATTTAATTGATAAAATCCAAACAAAGTTAATAAAGATTTAGTATTTCAAAATCACGATGATTTTTTAAGAAGAAAGTTAACTGAATTTGGATAGGGTATTTCCAATCATGATTTTCGAATAATCGGAGGAATATTATTTCTATGAACGTCTTACCCAGATGTAGAAAGTATGGTTTCTATAGTTTTTTGGTAATTTGACTAGAACCAAAAATGTAAAAAATAAATAATATGTTGTCATGTGATCCAAGGTTATTTCATATTACTTTGAACACATAGATGTGGAAATGTGTAAACCATAGTCTTGAAGACTTTCAGATTGAGAGAATCGTAATTGGAAAAATATACCTAAATGACTACATTAAAATATATATTCATGTATAATGTTATTAATGTTTGAAGGGGAAGAAAAACACATTATCCAAGAACGAATTTAATATTATTTGATAAGCCCATTATGGGGGATGTATTATGTAGGTCCAATTGGGGAAAATTCTACAGAATCAAGTATTATAATCCTTTGACTAACATGCCTGTTTTGAAGGAAACATATGTGAGGCCACCTATGGGTACACATTGCATAGTCTGGTAAAAGTGTTCTTAGATATAAGAAATTGTGTTACAAAAAACCGTTAGAAAGATCATGAAAATATGAAAATAATCAAGATTAAGAGTGTGAAATATATAATAGGGTAATGATCAATGTACATGATAAATATTTTAATCATTATTGGCCATGAGTTTGGATTCCTTTACATTGATCTAACTCAAATTTAAAATTGATACTTTCCAAGTTTTTGTTGAAACAATATTATGATTTTCAGTTTAGAGTCATGTAGTGAGGACATGAAATGTTTCTCATGTAAATGGGGAATATTTTGGTTGGACCACAAAATTAATCCCATGATTCATTATGTATCTCACATGGATGAGAATCTAGCAATATGTAGTTCTCTAAACATTCTGTATGTAGGTTTGATTCATACATAGGGAGAAAATGAGTTTTTTTATTGTGGATGGTCCCATGATTAGAGATCTAGAAATCTCTATGTATTTCATATAGCTACAGTTCAAGGCAAACATAGTTCTTGAATAATTATTTCCCACATAAATTGAGTTTTATTTGGGGGATTTTAACACATTTTAGAAGAATGATTAAATTTAAGACATAATATGGTTGGAAAATCAAACCATGTATCATAAAAATATCTCTTTATAGATCTAGTTCTCATACAGGATAAGAAAACAGAAATAATAATTTTTTGTTTGTGGATGGGTCCAAGATTAGAAATCTTTCTTTATGTACATATCTCATTGACGATGACAATCCAACCATATTTAGTTATTGTAACAAGTCCCCTATGATGATCTCATTCATACATAGGGAGAAATTGAACTCATGTACTACTAAGGAGTAGTAATGATGTCAATGATGCTTGAACATGGAATTTCATATCTTCAAAATAGATAATATGTTAACCATACAGTTTAGGTCGTGCAATAAGGACAAATAATGTCATGGAGTTTAGAATTTTGTGATAAGGAGAAAGATTCTACACATTTTAGCATCATGAAACATGGACACATATGGTTGTTATGCAGTTTAATGTCTTGGGACTAGGACTCTATGTGGTGCAGTTTAGAGGAATGCAGTGATGACATTTTGTGTAGTTACAGAAATTATATCTTCAAGATTCTCGCATTGGTTGGAGTTTTAATAAGATCTACATCCATTGAGATGGAAGAATATGCTTCATTTTAGTAGAAATTATGTATGGATAAAGGTCCTTCCCACTTTGGATCAAGCTTCAAAGGATTATTTCTCGATACCACTGGATCCATAACGACCAAAACTTATCCTCCATGAATAGGTGAACATTGGAAGAAATTCTTGTTCAAGGCTGTTACTATATAGTTCTGATAGACTTCTAAATGATTCATATAATGAAATCTTATTTCATCTAATCATTCCAGCTCATCAAATTGTTTTGAGACTTTTTATCTGAATACAAGTGATCACAGATTGCAACATGGAGTGAATTCAATTTAATTTCATTTGGAAAAACTTCTACTATATCGTACACCATTAAATATGGGGTTTCTAGTATGGTAGTACGTGCAGTAGTATGATAAGAACATAAATAATTCAAAAGATCTTTAGGACGTGATTTCTTATCTGTATCCACCATCTTATAGAGTATGATTGATATGGTTTTATTGAAATCCTCTATCTGTCTACTAGCCGCTGCATGATAGCAAGATAAATGGTTGTATTTGAAGTTGTGCTCCTAATATAACTAAATTACCTCAATAGAGCATAAATTGGTGATTTTTTCCATTAATATCTTATGAGGGGCACCAATTATGTTGATGATATTAGTTTTGATAAAACAATCAATGATTTGGGATCCAACTTCCTTGATAGATATTTCCTCAGCCCATCTAGAAATGAAATCTATAGTACTAAGAATATACTTGAACTGATTAGCTATAGCTGGAGGATAAGGCCCTACTTCATCAATTCCTCCTGTGAAAAACAACCATGAGTATTTAGTTTTATGGAACAACTCTAGGGGTCCATGAAGGAAGTTCTAATGCACTAGGAATAGATGCCATTTCCTAGTGAAATCTATGTAATCATGTATCATTGAAGGGAAAAGTTTCCAAGCCTTCAGATTTGATCAAAAAATCTATGCTCAGTATGGTGAGCATCACATGATCTTGAATGAACTTCATTCATGATAGATGTAATTTCTTCACTATCAATACACCTGAAGAGGATTCCATCAAAGCCTTGTTTGTAGAGGATCCACTATTGATCTGAACCATCATAAAGAGTAAAAATGGCCACCCATTGTTGGATCAGTTATTTTTCAACTCTATCAAGTAGAAGTAATTCATTTTGAAGGTATTCTGTGATGGGTCTCATCCATCATGTGGTATGACCATATGGCTCAGAAATCGGGAATTTTTTTAATTCCACACATTATTGTTTGAACGGAAGGAGAGACCACATGAAGATGGGTTGTACTGATTATTGTCATATCCCTATTTGGATATTCTAGTGTTGTAGCTGCATTAGCCAATGCATCATATTTTTAATTATATGATCAAGGGACATAAGAAAATATTGGTTATTAGGGAAATTTATCCATTTACCCTATGACGTAATCACACAGAGGGATTAACTATTATTTTCTAATAGAAAATCCCCATTGAATTTTTTTATTACCAAATCTGAATCACCTCTCACATTGTAGTGATTCACTTGTACCTGGAGTGCCAATTCTAGGCCTATGATGAGAGATTAATATACTTCCTCATTGTTGGTTCCACCTTCTGACAACAAGAAATAATAAGGAAACACTTCATTTTTTGGGGAGATAAGTAAAATTCCTTACCCATCTTTTTTGAGTTTAGGGTTTTCCATTCTCTTCCCTGCTGGACATATGGAGGTACCAACAATATACATTTATGATGTCTGGATATTATCTTGAACAAAGAATACCTCTTCATCAGGAAGTTCATTATTAGATAATGTATCTTCTATAGATGGATGTTTGGAATGGATTTCGGCCAATGATTGGCATTTTATTTCATTCATGGTCACAAATTGGATATAAAACTGTTGAAAAATAATTACCCACCATGAAAAATTCTTTGTAAGCATAGGAAGACTGCGGGTAAATTTGACCAGGTTATTGTGAGACACCAATTAGACATAAAGATGTTGCAGGTAGTGTCTCAATTTATAAACCACAAGATTTATTCCTGGCATCACTTCTTGATACATGAATATCACGTCTACGTAACAAGAATAGTTATATTGAGATAGTAGAGGATATTTTCATTCTCGGAATCATTCTTTTGGGCATGGAAGATACCCAGGGATATCTTTGTATTAGTCATATTTTGAATAAGTGGTATACATTAAATATGTGTCATTAATAGTTTTGTACATAGGTGATATTTATTGAGGCTATCAAATGCCTTTTCAAAGTCTTTAGTCTATTGATATGTGACTCCCTTTTTCCATTAATGTGGTGAAGGTTAAACACTTGCCTTTCAAATTTTTGATGACACATATAATAGAAGCCCAGTGTCCTTGGATTCTTATTAATACATTCCAATTTCTAGCATTTTTCATGCGAAGGATTTATTTAATCTTCTCAGGATAAACATTGATCCCATGATGGTGTAAAATGAAGCTGAGGTATTTTACTTAGGTTACCCCAAAATCTCATTTCAATGGGTTCATCTTCAAATTGTGTTTTTAAAGATTATTGATTATGGTTTTTAGATCCGCCATGTTATTCAAATGTTGTCTGTATTTAACCACCAAATAATCCACATAAAATTTGAAAAATTATACTAAGGAGGGTTTGAAGATATGGTGCATGGTGCATTGATACATTGCACCTGCATTTTTTATGCCAAAGGGAATTAGCGGATAAAAAAACATCTTAAGGATATCTTATGGCTATAGAATATTCATCCTCTAGGTCCATGTATACTTCACTATACCTAGAGTATCCATCCATGAATGAAAGAGATTCACAGACAGTTGTTGCATCAATTAAAAGCTTTGTGATAGGAACTAGAATGTCATCTTGAGGACAATGCTGGTTAAGAGCTCTGAAATCATTTCAAACACTGATTTTTATATTCGTATTTTTCATATATACAATGTTGGAAATCCATTTGGGATATTCAACCTCCTTGAAAAATTTATACATTATAAACTTATCGACTTTAGCTTCAATTTTAGAGGCGTGAGTTGGGTGTGTTTCTCTTACTATCTGCTTGAATCATTAATGTTCTTATGGAAAACCCAAATAATGAGTGGATACATCAGGATTAATACCTGGTATTTATATATAGTTACAGGAAAATATATCTTTATGTTGCATTATTAACAATGTATACATCTACTGATCTTCAGAAGTCATGGATTCACTAATAAGAGTGGGTCGTGGATCTTCTTCTGTACAAAGATTTTTTTCTCTAAGCTCATCCACAGAGGTAGAGACACCATACTGAAATTAATGGGGAGTATACTTGAGATCATAATCTTATTATTCTTTATTATTATGTTTCACTTCTTTTGTTCCATCTTTCATATTAGGCGATGAATCAAAACTCTCAGTGTTAGGGGGAGTCAATATTTGGACATCCTAAAGAATGGGACACCATTTCTGACCCTATTTATGGTCAAAAATCTCCTAGAGCATTGATGAGTGTATGATGAGTTGGTAATCAACATCATTTTCTTCCGTTAGTATTTCTACAAAATATTCTATTAGAATTGGTGAATCAGTCCTACTGAGTTTCGGTGGATTAAATGAAATCATATCCATTTAAGATTTCATCAATTCCTGGTAAGTCAAAAATTCATCCCATGTTTTTAGGCTCGATTACCAAAATTTACTATATGGAAGTCACCAGATGAGTGTTCATATTTGGGTTTATCCTTAAAATTTGATTGATTGGAAATAGGTAATCTGTATTCAAATGTTTTAATGGGTTTTATGGAATCTTTTTCAGGACATTTGGGGAATTGATTCTGGTTACCACCATTATCATGGACCGCATTCCCCTCGTGTGATGAAATTATTCCTCAATATTTTGAGATACACACATTTGGAATGGAGACTTGTAACCATCCAATGATTCAATATGACCATTGAAAAAGTAATTGAGAAAATTGTTGTATGAAGAAGGAATTGATACATGTTTATTTAGCCAAGGCCCTTCAAGTAGAATGATAAAAGCTGTGTCTTGATGAACAACCATAAAATCTGAATTAGATACAAAATCACCAAACTGTGTTCTGAGTGTAATCTCCTGTAAATGATCTTAATCATTATTTTCATAATTATACAACATTAATGTGGTAGTATATATGTAAAATTCGGTGAGGCCCAATCGAGGAAGTGTACAAATAGATATGTGGTTGTCTCATGATCCATTATCAAAGGAGGATCGTTGGATGTTTATTTCATTATACTTTTTAGATATATAGAAGGTCCTAATATGTCGATGCATAACATCATCTTTATAATCATACGTAAATTTTATAACTACATGATATTTTTTAAAATCATTCTCTATACAGTAATCCTCATCAAGAAATTTGTTTTATTCAAACTCATGATGACTTGAATATGCCTAACAAAGTGCTTCTCAATGATCTTTTGACAGATTCAAGCCATCTAAATTTGAAAATTTTCTAGGTACTTGGGAATTCTATTTTAAATCATCATACTTTTGGTCCAGAGTTCTGTGTTTATTAGCATGGAGAAGTTGTTTTGAAGGTTATGAATGGTCATGCTATGAATGTAGATGTATCATGTGTTGGAGCATAAACTCAAAATACTCCTTGATTTGGTAGATTAGAATGGCCGAGTCTATCTACATGCTCAATGAAAGATGGGGATATCTCTAATCGGTCCTCCAAAATAATCATTTCTAGAGCGAACCTATCATGCATGGAATAATATCTATGTTCTTATGGAGCCCGCTGTAGGGATCTCCCATGAGTTTTTCTGTATATATGGTTCGAGTAGGGGTAGAGTTGAAATAGTGACTTCTTGAATACCCATGTCTTCCAGTGTATCCTAGACCATGGATTCTTCCCCTAGATCCCTAGTTACGTTTAGGGAACCTATGATCATTATACCTAGAATCACCATCAACATAAGGATATGTTAAGTGGATAACATTGACAGAACCAAAGATCAATACCAAATCTAATAAAGAGTCTTCTTGATAGGTCTATTTCGGTTGTGTTGATTGGTGGGGAGACACCCATGATTTTCAAATATATGGAATGAAATCTTATAGAGTCAAGGAAAACACTGGCCTTGACACAATCTCGTCTTTTTTACAACTATTTGTCTTTATGATCATGTTGCTTCTTTATGGATTGACCTTTAGAGGGTAGATATTTTGATGAAGGTGGATTATCTGTGGTGGGATTGGAGGAAGACAGTGAAGGTTGTCTCGACTATGTTTATATTATGGAATCAGTTCACTTGATCATTTTCCTGATAATCCAATCATCATATTTCTAATAATTTTTACTTTTGACTTCTTTCTAATTTCCTTCTTCTGCAGGATCAGCAGTAGTAACACATGCTACATGAGATTACGAAATTTTATGTTTCACTTGTCTATAGTATATCATTTTTTGAAGGAGGCCTTTGAAAACAAAACACACCATAACAGGATTCCCCAACATCTGGTGAAAGGGAAAATAATTCAGATGATCTTAATCTCTTTATTTATATGGTTTAATTGGCCTTGGAAACTGAACAAAATTGTTTTCCAATTCTGTGATTAAGTAACTAAGAATATGTACATCTAAAAAGAATAATATATCTTTTTTAACTCCTCAAACTATTTCTTCCGTTGATCACTTTGATAATCTTTACATGGTAGTCATTTCTACTGATGCTCAGGAGGTATAACCCTTCTATATGATGAATGTTTTGAAGTGGAAGCAGGTATAGGTGTGTTCTTTAGTGTGACTATAGTATCCTCTTCTTTCCATGTTATCCTTCCCAGAGATGATTGAATTAAATGAGCTTTAGATTTAGTTTCCTCAATGGAATCATCCACCTTTTGGAAAATTGAAGCATGGTCTTCAAACCCTCCTGTGTATTTCACAGGGATTATTGATGTGCATAACTCAACACACAGATTTTCCACACTAATTGGAAGAAGATATTCCTGAGGGAGTTCAATATTTAAGAAATATGTTGATCCATTCCATTGATCAATGAAATATTAAAATCATTTATTTTACATTTGTATAAAATTTGTAATATAAAAAAATCTAGTATTTGGTAGAGTTGATATGAGTTGAATATTGTCTTTTTGATGGAGATCTTACCATCCATTAATTGATAAACATTGCAAACTTGTCTAACATACCAAATATGGTCCCTGTAATTACTACACAATGCTTTGAGGATTTACTACTTATTTTTATTGAGGATTCCCTATCATGGGATCAAAATGAGAAATAAAAGGTTTTATGTGTTTTCCCTGTTCTCCAAAAACATTAATGATTGGGAATTTAGTATTCATAAAATTTGGTGGGGGGGGGTGGATCAGGTCCACCCACTCCGGGTAAGCTCTTTTTTCCTGCTGAACGAGAACACATTGTTCTTCCATAGTTTCCAATCGAGTTTTCAATGCCTCAATTGTGTTTATAAGAACAAGGGGATTATATGGAAGAGCTGGGACCTATATAGGTAAATATGATATATCATGAAGTGGTGGAACAACCACAAAACCATTGGGGATGGTTCTAGTATTATTCATGGATAACCCTTAGAGAGAGGCCTACAAGTATATGTTTGATCTTGCACTGGTTGTTTAACCAGTGGAGGGAATTCATTATTTGCAGCTATAGTTACAACATATCATATTTTATAAGGAGATCCTATATGTTATGAATGTTGAGGATCTATCTAAGGAGCATGTCAAATAGAAATACTTCTTTGATATAACTCTATATTGAGTCTTTTAATTTATTTCATCTCCAATTCTTGTAGTGAAAATCTTATTCAAGAGACAGATACTAACCATATCAGGTGGGAAAGTGAGATGTGATCTAACATTTTCATTTTCCATTATTTGATTGCATTCGAAGGGTTGGAATTTGTTTATTTGAGGGGATTCCTATATTCTGTATAAGCCTCTGAGTTTGGGTTCACACACATCCTTCATTTTTTTCAGTTTATACCATATTATAGATAATAACTTCATCTTCTGATTACCCTAAACTAAACTCATTTCATGGAGGATCATTTGAAATTGTGTTAATGACATTTACTGATGTATATTGTATTGATGAAATTTTGTTAGTATCGTTGTATGATCATCTCCTTCTGTATCATCCATGAGACTATGTTATCCTATATGATGAATTCTTAGATTTTGTTTGAAGGATAGTTAGCAGAATGGAATACATGGGTAGTTCAACTATACTTTTTCTTTATGTATTCTTCCCTAATCAAGATAAAAACGAATTCTGTTGAGGAGGGGATTTTAGATGTGAAAAATCCCCCTAACCTGCAGGAAACGTATGTTCTTGGTCTTCTTCTTCCAAACATCATACATTGTTAATGAATTCAAAGAATGAATTAAAAAAGCACTCATCTCTGTTGGTTGGGATAGCTCTTGAATTGGTATAGATGAGATTCACACAACTACCCTTCTAATTATGTGTATATTGGTTCATATAGTAGTTTGCTGCAATTAACGATAACCACTCACACCACCTTTTTCAGAAGATCATTGTGCTATTTCAGATATTTTTGTTCTCTGATGGATGACATCCTCTATACGGGAGGCCTTCTTATGATTATTTGAAGCATGATGAAAAATTACCTCAACAGATTTCTTTCTTTGGGATTTACTCTGATTAAAGAATTATGAGGCATATTCTTGGGCATACATTTGATTACATACAAAATATGTGATTGAAGTCGGTCGTGTGCAATAAAATTGCATGAGACCACTTTTGGTGCACTTGACTAATTTAGGGGATTATTGAAATGCAATGCTTCATGTGCACTCCATCATATGATACAAACATGAGATTGGATATTATAAATTACCTGGTGTATCCTCTTTAGAGAATTTATCCATGCATGCTGAATGGTTCTCACTTGAATTCCAATCGTTGGATTTCAGGAAACTGAGAAAGATTCCAAATTAATTTGGCATTGCAACACTTATATTACCATTACATTATTTTTATATTTATAATATGTTAATAATTAGGTATTAAAATAATGATGAATATTCCTTAAGTTGAGGTGGACATAATATATGCAATCTTCTTCAATAATTTCTGGAATGTTGTATTGAGTGTTTTCCAAGGGCCAGAACATAACTGGTACATCTTCTTTAGCAATTTTTTTTCTCAAGTTTAACATATCTTCATGACCTTTCACTATTTTTTTATCCACATTGTCTTACTAAAGTGGAAAATTCTCGATTGTTATATTAATAAATGGAATTAGTCACATTTCCCTCGACAATATTGGAAGTCGAATTACATGAAGGGGGTTCGCGAATAACTATTCCCTTACTACATCTTCTCGTTGAGAAAGAATTTCAACCATTAATGACAAGGTATATGAAATGACTGGCCTTGTGTTGGAATGTTCCTCGAGATACCAAATATAACGACCCATACGTTACATACATTGTTAATACTTCAAAATTGAAGCATACTTATTACAACATATAACAAAACCACGAAAGGACCGTATAGGTATAATGTCTATAGAAACTGGGAAACATAAACAACTGGTTCATAAAGCATCTACACTGTCTCCCATTTATTTCGTCATATCTATAGTCCCTTTTGGCATATCTTAGTTAATAACCTTCTTCCTGACCTGGGAAAGAAAACATACAAAAGGGTGAGCTCAAATGCTCAGTAAGGGTAAACAAAAGAAATATCAATCACATCATATAAATAAGCACATAACTTTTGGAAATCTTAACCTGCAAAAGAGATCATAATTTCATAACAAGGGATAAATCATGGCAGTAAAATGTAATCACAATAATCATAACATAACACATGAATCTTTGTGGAATACACACATAATCATAGAGAATCATTTCTTATTAGTCAAGGAACATTTCCAAGACTATCTTAGTGGACAAAGTCCCTTTTTGAACCGAGTTCACTCCTCGTTTCAGCCCTGTTTCACTGAACCGGTATAACCTATCGTTCCAGGAATGTCTATCTCATGAGATATAAAATCTTTACCCAATGCATTGGAGGGAGATATAGGTCCCACCCATCTCATAATTATACCATTCTTATGTGTGCCACAAAATCATACATCATTGCATAACCCATGTAATAAAAATGGGAATCTAAAACATCGTGACATCATCAAACAATTCATATAAGATAAAAAAATTCATAAAAAAATTCCATCACAACATAATTAAATCAATGTAATAATAGGGATATAAACAGAACCCTATATTATCTTAGATGGAAAATAATTTTGATAAAACACTTGAACTCCATTCTTGAGGAAAATATCCTTTAAAATTCATAAAACATTTTCCTTTCGTAACATGTCATACAATTTTAAACTAAATAATGTTGATTAAAAATAAACTTTAAAACTTGTAAAGGAAGCTTCTTGGAATTAATGTTTTAAAAATCCATTCATTCCGTATAAGTTAAAAAAACATTCTTCTCGTACTTTTGTCGGAAAAGTAAAAAAAAGTACCTCGTATGAAAAACGACATAATATTTCTTTCATATCTTTTACTAAAAACTCACTTAAGGGTAAAATTGGATTTAAACAATTGTAGGTTAATGGAAATAATATTACATATTGAGGAAACATGGATGTGGATGATAAAATACACCCCAGTAAATTCCAAAGTATAAACAATCTCGGATAAAAATGAGATTGTGATATTTCCCTTACCTTAGGTCTGTTTTGCTTTGTAAGTGTCTGAACCTCCTGTATAATGATTTAAATAATGTTATTGACTTATTCCAGAATCATACTTATTTTTATGATATCATTTATGGTCGTATTATTAGCTTCTTAGTAGTAATATTTCATTGCTACTTGTTATTCAGGTGTTTATAACTTTTTGTTCTTATGCGTGTTTTGTCGAATAAATTCTTATTCTTATCTTTAGGTTATAGATACCTCATATCCAGAATGGTATTAGTGTAATATATATCATATTCATTCATTCAATTCATTTATATAATCATTATGAAATGAAGAACATGTTGAACGAGTCGCATCACATCATGGAGACGGTATTCCGTACGTACGCACGAGTGATGATATCGTTCCTCTGATCGTGGAATTGTATTGGAGTGTATGTATACTTTTTCAGAATCAGTATCACTTTATAATAGTCATATATAGTCATTATTTACACCATTATACCCATCCAAGTAAGGTGGTGGTGGAAAATAGATTACACCACGACATGGATACGGTATTCCGTACGTACGCACACGTGGTGATTTCTTTTTCCATAGGATGGATAGATGGTGAAATAAGTTTGTTTCATACTTATAATAAAATATCAGTATATGAGTGATACTGATGTTATTACTTCATAATGAAACTACTAAAGAAGAAGAATTGGAAGAAGGAATAAAGATGAAGGAATCGGTAACGGACATTACCTCTTCTTTGAAGTGCTTCTTTGAGACCGTCTTTTAGGGCACTAAAATTGGTCTTTGAAGAAGACCAGGACCTCTAGGATGTCTCTAGGGAAGTGGAGAGGAGGAATTGGCAGGGGTTGGCCGATCTGGAAGGCTCAACGTGGTGTGAGGAAGTGGGGGAGGAGGTGCCCTATTATAAGGGAGGAGAGGGGCACCTTTGGGAAAACTAAAAATATTATTTTATTATAAAGTCAAGATCGGTTTTAAATAGCTCAAAATTGATATATTTCTATGTCAAGGTGGGGATGGGTCGAAATCCTCTCATCCAATAGAATTTAGACAAGTTTAGATTCCTATTTTAACTTTATCATTTAGATTTATCATTAAGTTAAATATGTTTACTTTTACCGTGTCTTCTTGTGTTCTTATACTATAAGGTTAATAAACTTACTATAATCAGCCAAACGAACCCCAAGTTGTATATTATTAATATATATAACATTATATAAGTCATTTGGCCGATCCTTAGATTTTTAGGATTAAAATAACAATTACTAATATTATATTTGTTTTACAAACTATTTTATGTCAATTTTGACACTATTTAGTAATTGATTTTTGTGAAAATCATAACAGAATTATTAGTTCGAACCAAGTTACTTAAATCAATACTAACATGTCATATTAACCTAGAAACTTATTTTATTTCATAAAAAGTCTCAAATTACATTTATTTGGGTATTTATATCATCAATTATGTCAATATTTCATTAATATGATAATTACTACATCATCATTGGGTCATAAATAAATTATATTATATAATGTCTCAAAATTACAAATAAAATATCATTATGTAGGAAATCGTTTTAGCTTTCTAATAAATATTTATAGTCGAATTTATCTTATGTATAACCTTATATTAAAAATTATTTACTTATTAACCATTTATTTTAACGATTTTAACCCTTCTTTAAATAAATTAATAATAAATGTCCTAATCTAATCCAAGTGGGCCTAAATGGTCATATGTTATTCCTAAGGTTGTTTTTGGACAAATTACACTTGGCCAATAGAATTAAGACATGTGTTAGGGTAATAATAATATCATTTTTACCCTTAATTACCCTATTTACCAAAAAATTATTTTCATCTCATTGAACCACATTTTAGTCCTTGATATTAACCGTGTCTCTCGAATTTTCGAAATTCTACTCACAGAAGCGGTAAAATTAAGTTTTATGAAAAATTCAGTTTTTTTAACTACCACTTAGTGTAACACCCCAGGTAAATAAAGAATATGAAATTTTCATATTTATCCATATTTGTGAATAAAATATTAATATGACTTTAAAGGGGATGCTATGCTCGATGGCGTACCCAACACGCAACAACGAGTTTCTTGGGAATCTTACGTTGCACTCTAATAATAAAATAATATTATTTTAAATGGTAGTTAACATGTGGCTATTGTATTGATAAGAATGGATAGAAATAAATAAAATATTATTATATATGTTTCTAAATGTTTTTACATTTATCCAATAAAAGATAAAGGCATAAAATACGGAAAGAATTCAATTTTAGGCGTATATGCCCTAGTTTTCACTAAAGGTTCACTTATCGCCTTTTGATGGAGAACCGTCATTAAATATAGTTTTGTTCACTCTTATACATCCTTTTGGACCAAATAAAACTCTTCTTAAGAATTGGGACATCAAAATTTACTTTGTGTAAATTTTTGGTATCTTTCTGATAAAGTTCATTTTTTAATGAATAGTGTAAAATGTTGTATTTTAATTCAAAAACTCTTTTTAATCTAATTTATTTATATGATTAGATTATCATTTAAATTGGTTTTAAAGTAAAATTAGAATATATTTTTTCCATTAAATCCAATAGCGGTCGTTGGAATTAATTTCACTTTGAAATCAGTCTTAAACTAGTGTCAATCTTTTGATACTTATTGTTTCATAAAAACACGCTATTTGCTCTGACAGCGGGAATTAATTATTAAATTAATTAATGTGACTTATATGTTTTGAATTTTGTAAAATAGACTTCATTTTTGAATTCAGAATATCAAATATATCTTAGGGTTAATTTTTGGGATTTTTCTGAAAAACTTCAATTTTTGATGAATAGTGAAACCACTAAGTGGTACTTATAAAAACTGATTTTTCTGTTTAAATGAAATTTTGCCATCTTTGTATTTTTAATTTCAAAAATCCGACATACATGGTTGTCATTATGAAGTAAAATGTGGTTCAATGGGATAAAAATAAGTTTTTTGTGAATAGTAACTTATTAAGCTTTTAATCGCGATAAGAGTTAATTAGTGTAGTTTAAGGTAAAAATAATGTTTTAATAATGTGAAATGAACTTGAAACAAGTCCTAACCTCATTTTTTGTGTCATGGACGACCAATAAAAGCCATGGGTAAACTTGGGGACCCCATGGATCCACATTGGTTGGGAAATGACATAAATAACTTTTTATTTAATGTTAAAGTAAAAATGACACAAACTTGAGTTATTTTACGAAAACAATTTTTACATGGTGTTATAAAGATCATATTTTTGATATTGAATAGTCATTGGAAATATAAAAAGATTTCCTACATTATAGTATTTTTTTTATAAATTTTATACTTTAAATAAATTAAATTATTTATGACATCATGATGATGCAACGGTGACCTCATTAAGGAACAATTTAAATAAAATGAAACAATAATATAAAATCTAAGACCTACACTTGTCCAAAAACTATTTTATGTGAATATTTCGAAGCCGTATCATCTTATATTCTAAATATATCAATTTGGGACCTTAGAAATTCGAAACACTTCTGAAAATAATATAATAGTTTCATGATATCCAAAAGTGTCCCTCCTCTCCTCTTATAAAAGGCCCCCACCTCGACCTCATTTCAGACACTCCTCAAGCATTTGGCTCGGCCGTCCCATGACCATCTACTCTCTCCACCTCCATCTCCACATCCTATAGGATTCCCTTTGGGAATAATCCTTTCAAAGTAAGCCTTTAGGCTCAAATCAAAAGGAGTTACACTTTTAATGGTAATTCATTCTCTCATGTTCATTTGTTTTATTTTGCTTCTCCAACCCCCTAAACTCTTTTTATTTACTTCTTTTGTAACAACACCAGTATCTTAAATATAATAGGATGTTGTTATAAGATTTATTAGAGCTACACTCTCACACAAATACATCAAATGGTTAATGAACATACGGTTTCCGTGGATGGTGAAATTCTGCCTCCCGAAACGATGATTGTTCAATACTCATTTAACACCTTCAAAGGTGGCCATTATGATATCAATATTTTTATATATGATATATAATATGTTTAATTTTTACTTAATCTTCTGTATTTTTCATTTGTGGCTTACTTTTATGGCTTCCATTATGGGTATAAGCGATATCTTCATTTTAGGAAGTGCGTACTACCGCCCCCTCAAAGTGATGTGATTCGTTAATGCCATACGTGGGACGTATAAAGGATGGATTTAATGTTATTATATATGATGTTATACTGGAATTATTATATACCTCTATATCATTATTATTTCTTTCCATTAATGTATGAGATAGAAATGAAAGTAGCGTTCATACGTACGTACGGCTTACCGTCTCCATGAACGGTGCATTTCATTTCTTATCCCCAAATGTAATGTAATATTATAAGTACATGTATATAATGGATATATATGATGAATGATACATATAAATGATTAATATAAATCTGGAATTAAAATATACATACATCTAATTTAGTTTTAATTCCATTAATATGACAAAGAAATGAAAGTAACGTTCATGCATACGTACGGCTTACCGTCTCCATGAACGGTGCATTTCATTTCTTACCTCTAAATGATTATGTGATATTATAAATACATGTATATTCGAGATATATATTATATATATGATATCCAAATCAGGAATGTCATTCTGGAT
Source organism: Viscum album (assembly GCA_963277665.1). Taxonomy (NCBI): domain Eukaryota; kingdom Viridiplantae; phylum Streptophyta; class Magnoliopsida; order Santalales; family Viscaceae; genus Viscum; species Viscum album. The sequence continues at coordinate 66,928,612 of OY728131.1, forward strand.
ATAAAGAACCTTTGACCACACGAACAACATGAAATTGTAAAAAATCCACTTTCGACTTAAGAACCAAATATCGACAAAACAAACATTATTAACTTAAATGATTACATAATGTTTATAACATGACAATAATTGATATAAAAGGAATAATGAACTTGGAAAAGGTTCTTAAGCAAGTAGAAATTTACTCAAGTTTATTATTCAGGACGTTAAAGAACGATCTAGTCAAGTCGGAACCGAGGTAAGGGATCCTACTCCTCTCTTTCTTTTCAAGTACACACTTCTATGTCATTCCTTTTAAAGCTCATATTTCTTGTTATTGGGATTATATTTTATATTATTGTTACTGTAATTTTTATGTTCATGTTGTGAGAGACCCTATTCTCTCTCATCAATCCATTTTGAAGTTTTGAGTGGCGCTGTTAGGCTGCCGAATTTTCGTAAGAGATCTAACCTCTCTCTTTCTTTTTAAGTACTCTCCTTTATGTCACTTCATTTAAGCTCCTCTATGTTATGATGGGGGATGATATTTTATATTACTCTTGCTGTAAATATTATTGTAATGTGATGAAATACCCTATTTTATCACATCAATCCATTTTTGGATGTTTTAAGTGGCGCCGTTAGGCTGCCGAGTTTTCGTAATGGATATTTCATCTCACTTTTATACCCATGATATTTATGCTACATTTGCCACAATTTCCTTTGAGTGGTTTATGTAGTGCCCATTATTACACGACTTTTTTAATATAATTCCATTTATGGGTAGTTACATATTCATTGAATGAAACTTCTTCAATGGGGTGTACTTTTTGAAAGATACCCATGTCGGTAAGGGAACCTTTCACCCTCCTTTTTTTAAAAGACATCATTTGTTATGTCTTTTAATTCACATACTATTATATTGGGATATGTTCTTCTATATCCTGATTGATTTAAATTTTATGTACAAGTGATGATATTCCCTTTCTATCTCTCATCAACTCATTTTCTGAATTTTTGAAGTGACCCCGTTAGGCTGTCGAATTTTACCAAGGGAACTTTTTAACCCAATTTCGATTTTTTTGGGTTCAACATGTAGTTATTGAATATGTCATCCTTTGAATATGTGTGAATGACCTTTTATTGTTTTTCACTTAATATCCAATTATATTGGGTGTATTTATATTTGTCACACATAATTTTGAGATTGATTTATCCTTAATTTAAGGATACCTTCTTTATAAGGGATTTCATCACATTTTACATCTCTTTTGAGTCTTCATTGTTGTTATGCACCAATTCACTAGTATATGGTGTATATACTATACATTGGAATATTATATCATGAATCAATTTATTCTCGTGATATTATAAAGTTCTGATTAAATGTCATTCCTCAATTATTGTATTCAAGTGTCTCTAATTTTGGTAAAAACCCCTTTAACCCAAATATCGCTTTAAATGTTCAAATGAGTTGTTCTTATTAATATCCATGTTTTAAAAATGGTTTTAAGGATTTATTTATATGGATATTAATGGTTTAAAATGTTGAAAGATTCAAGGTGGTATGGGACACTTTGATTCAAAAATCTCTTTATTAAATGTTTTAAATGGTTTTGAGAATGGTTTTTTTAATTGATTAATTATTTCAATATCCTAAAATGTTATATTGTGATTGAAATGTGGAAATGTTATATTTCCTTTATGCATGTTTTATGTGATACCTTTATGTTATGGTTCTTGGGCATTGTTATGGAAATGAATGGTTCCATGATAAACTAAGGGCGGGTGAGCCCGATATAGCTCTCCAATGCATTGGGTAACGCGGAGGAGTGAAACATTGGGGTTTCTCCGAAGAGATTTAGGGAATATACTGTTATGGGTATTCCAAAACCTAACCAAGAGGGTTACTCCCTACGTAATAATGTTATGATTGCCTCATGTAACCTTTTATGTCTTATGATTTCTATGATTTATTCATGATTTGATATGCCAATGTTTTATGGGTAATGTATGATTTCATTCTTATGTATACATGTAGTCATGTTTCCTTTCCATATTTTTATATCCCTTACTGAGCTTTTTATGCTCATCCCAAGTTTTTGAAATGTTTTTCACAGGTCAAGGGAAGGGTACATGATGTGATGATAGTGTCAAGGATGTGTCAAGAACGAATCCATGTTTTATTTTAAATACGTTTCTGTTGATGGGAAGAATGAATACTGTCTTTTATGTATCCACTTTGTTTAAATGTGGAATGTAATGCAAGTTTCATGATATAATTCTCTAAAACTCTAAACCTGAAAATATCCCCAATGTGTAATCTTTTAATAACTCATGATTAAGTAATGTTTAAGGCTGATGCCTTATACTTAGTGGTTTCACTATTCATCAAAAATTGAAAGTTTTCAGAAAAATACCAAAATTTCACCCTAGGCTAATTTCGATATTCCGAATCCAAAAATGAAGTCAATTTTGAAAAATAAAATGTATAAAATTTCAAAAAGTGGTAATTAATATTCATAATGGCTAGTTTTAATAATATTTTAATAGCATATCGTTGTTTAGTGAAACTCAGTATTGCGTACGACGCAAGCTATCGAGGAAGGCCACAATTTCGTGTAAAGAAAGCCAAGAAAGTGTTGCGTAGAAAAATATTCCTTTGATGGTTTATATAACATAAAAGTCTCGGGTGTTACAAGAGGGATTTCTCCTTACTACATTATCAATTATAGAATTATCTTGATAATGAAAAATACTACTGAGATGATAATATTCACAAAAAAATACATCAAGAGTATGACCCCCATGTTGTACTAGAAAAAAGGGATAAATCTGCTTGCTCTTTTGTCTTCTAGCCACATCGAGGGTTATCATGCCTATCATCTGGAGGTAGGCTCTCTATATTGATCAACGTTTCATGAAGAAATCCTTTATGGTGAAGTGTCTAATGAGAACAGAGGTATGAATCTGCTCTGGGTGGCATGTGAATGTGTTATATTAGGTGTGGTTATAGAGTTATTTTTTTGTTCCCATGGTACTGCTAAAGTTTTTGTTATGATATTTTGGCATGCTTCTAGAATATGGTCAGGAATTTTTATCTTCTCTTTCACCATTACTAAGATGTGGTTCATGAATTCCGTAGTCAGAAAATGAATATACATCCATTCTGTATTTGGAATAGGTGTTTGTGCCTGATCATGTCCTCCTTTTCCTGTCAATTACTACCGACATTACTGATGCATGAGAGCAGAGAGCTGAGTCTTCCCTAGGTCTTTCATCAGAGCATTCAGACTGACTACTTCTGGTTCTTCCAAACAAGATTGTAGGAAGGATTAATGAATATTGGATGGTGCATGTACATGATGGATTTTTTCTGTCAATAATGGTTTATGAACTTTTTCAATAATGTCAGATGAGACTGCATGATAGAGTTGGTGAGTGTCAGCAGGTGTGCGTTCCTATTTATGAGTTTCCACAACATTTGATTGGAGAGCTTCCATAAACGCAGTCAGACAAACAGATTTACTGGCTGATAATTTTTAAATAGGTGTTTGTTCTTATTCATAGTACTCCACCGGATTTACCTTGTGGTATTGGTGGGTTTCTTTTAGTCCATTCTATTGGGCAGTGGAATTAGGACGGACGAGTGTATGTTACAACTGGTTGTTTGTCATCTAGATAGGTAGATTGACTTCTTTGAATGAGTAAAAGTTAATAAACTACTCGGTAATGGATGTACATTGACCCCGGAAGTTCATCTTGCACACCCTGGTATGAGGGTCCTAGGCCGGATGTGCGGAGGCATCACCCCCATCAAGTTGGGGTTTCACAGTCATGCAGTTCTGTTGGCAGAAATTGTTGGTTGGAGTCTTCAGAAAGAACCCCTACATCTTTGAATTTAGGCCTTGAGTGACCTCTTGATCCACATACCAATGTTATGCGAGGTATTGGTTGTTGTGTTCCATGTATAAGGACCTAAAATAGTTGTAGAAGGTGGTTGGAACTATCTTCTTTTTGACAATTAGTTTTTGTTGAATAGGAAAACAGGGGTTGTTGTTGACCTAGAGAGACTTTCGGGAAGCCTCCAAGGATGTAATAGTACCATGATAATGGTACTCCCTTACCATCACATTAGAGACCCAGAATTGAATACACTAAGTGGATGATGACGTCCTTCCCATGAATGAGGATCCAACTTGAGATGTTGCCAAGATAATTCATAGGTTTTTTATTGAAGAAATCAATTACAGACTGAAGGGAGTTCTGATAAGAAACATGAAAACAATAATAAAATCCATTATAGAAACATATTTTAGATGTATACATTCATGATTGATTACTTGTCATGTCCAGCATTTAATAATTGATAGGTTCCTGAGAGATGGGTAACACTATTAACATGGTTAAGGATTCATGTCGATTTCACCATTTTTGATTTGTAGTTCCTTAAAACATGTGTTCTAGCATAAGAGTCATTTCTAACAAGAGGTTTCCACTTGATTTATTCATGGAACTAGAAGCATCCAAATGATATTTATCCAAAAGAGACCAAATTTCAAAAGGCATGCATTCAATATGTTTTATCTTTATGATAAATAAGTACATGCATAGGAAGGTAGGATGGGAGGTCAGACTCATCACACCCTTTTGGGGGGAATTATTTTCGACTATGAGACTCTATTTATAAATTTAATATATTTTCATCAATCCATATAAATTTACCAAAGATATAATAAGTTTCCCCTGGAATTTTCAATCACTTATTAACATGTTTGAATTTTAGAATCATTTATATGTATTCAAGGATCTCCATTAATGGAGATATCCATTAGTATTTGAGGTTCTCCTTCAATGATATCCTCTCATATACTATTTGAAGATTCATTTAATCAATGTTTTGATGAAATTGGTTTTATAATCCACCTAGTGGGCCAATCATGAATTTGTTTTCATCCAGGGAGGTGAAGGATTGTTTTGATATTAGGAATGTACCCATAAAACAGACTACCTTCGTATTGTTGTGAAATAAATCAGAACCATCGATGTTCGGTGCTTCTTAATGGGACACATCATTCCTTTTATGGTCATGTTATAAGGACCTATAATATAAAGTATCATAGTAAATTTTTGGTGTGGGACTTATGCATAAGTAGCCCGATGAACTTGGAAATAATATTGGATTCCAAGTAAGATTTGTTGGGAGTATGGCCTAAGGAGAACATAGTTTATTTGAAGTGTTGATTTGAACCAAAAGGAGGCTTCTTATAGCTCTTATAAGGATAGAAATCATATCCCATGTAGTTCAATAAGTCCCACGGGAGAATATAGTCTTTTGAGAGAGGCGAGTTTGGGTATACATCCTGAAAAGGATGCATTGGGGGTTTGGGGGTTATAATTTGGGGATTATTCATAAGGAGGAGGCCCAGAATAAGGGAATCATTTCGGATTCCTGAATAAAAAACCAGTGAGCGTAGGCCCTGATGAAGGATTCATAAATATCCAAATTATGGATGGAATCAAAGTTCTTATAGTTCAATAATAGTGATTGTTTTTGGGAATGTTGTAATCAATAAGAATCTCTAAGGCCACGTGAGTCTTGCTCGGGGTGAGAAATAATAGGATGTGAATTATTCAACAATGGAACCAACACTTTTCCTGCTCTGCTGATGGAAGTGGTTGCACCTATGGTGGAAAGGGATGATGAGGTCGAGGTGACCCAGGAAGAGAGAGATGAGATAAGACTTCCCTTTATTCACCTTACATAGGACTTGGGTCCAATGATAGAAATGAGTGAAGGTGAAGGAAGTAGAGAGGATCAAGACTGAAACCTCCAACATGAAATGTTAAGGGCTTATACCATGATGACTTCCCTAGTAGATATCATTAGGGGAGGGAAACATCTAATTTTATTACATTGAAAAAGAATGTGTTAACAATACATTCCCTACTCGAGACCTGAGGTTCTGGTTTTTATAGTTGAGAAGGGGAGGTTAGAACCCAAAACATAATCCCCCAAGTCGGGTTCATCCCAACACTCTTCCTAGGATAATGGTCCATGTGAATATGGATATAGGAATCTAAATACCCTCATTGAATCATAACTTCATTGTGAAAAAATGTGGGAAACATATGAGTGTGGATATATAAAGCAATCTTGGAGACATGCTTATGTCCTCTTCCCAATGGTTTGATATGTCAGGAGGTTCGGGTGGAGGTATCAACAGAATCCCATTCAAATAGAGAATCCAATGAATAAGAAGCCTTTCCCTGAATGTGTTTTAAGTGAGATTAATGTATTGTAGACTGAAGAGGATATTGGAATCAATGCAAGGAACCCAAGTAAGTACGGGCATGCTAGTAGGGATGCACAAGTAGTCTTAGGTGACCTGATGTTCACATGAGGGACGAACAATGTGGATGTTAATACATGATCCAGAACTGACTAAAGCCTTGAAGAGTATTCTTAGTTATTCCCAAAAGTGGGGTGCTCAATTTCATGAAAGAGGAATAGTTGTCACACTACAGTTTTTGATCTAGGGAGGTTGGGTGATATAGGTTCGCAAGTGTTATGGATTTCAAACACTAAAAGGACATAAATCCTATTATCCTATATCAATTCCTTTGGTTTAGGTGTTAAATAACTCCCTTGAATGTTTTGAAAGACATGGGTGAATAACTAAGGATAACATATCAGAAATTAGGCTTTAGCGACCTTCGTCCAGACAAATGAAGCCCCAAGAGTCTATTTATAGGAAACATAGGCCCCTAGGTGATTCAATGCATGTGAGTGCATGTAGGTGTGTGCCATAATTGGGCATGAAAGTACCTTTTATGTCAAAATCTCCTTGTCCAGACTGGGGAGATCCAATGCTCATGCTTTTGAATGTCTTGATTTTCTTTATGTGCTTTCTCCTCTTTTTTATAAAGAGTACTCTTTCTCTTTTTATAGACTCATTGACGGAACAGAGTGTCGAAAATCATGGATTTTTCTTTGAATTTAAAATTTTATGAATTACTAGTGTATGATATTGGTAATATTATATTAGAAATTTTCATTCAACTATTTTATTAAATTTTTATATTATGTTTATTTTTTCGAGATATTATGAGAGATACCATATTTCATAAAAACTATATTTTTTTATGATTACCGAAAAACATGTCTTCATCATGAAAATTTCAAAGTAACAATTCTTCAATAAATATTAAATTCGAAATCCAAATAAAATTTAATTTTATAGTATTTAATTCCCTTATGTGAATGAAATTAATTTTAATATAATCAATTGAAATGAAATGGAAAACAAATTTTTTTATAAAATGAATTTTAAATGATTAAATTTATTTTATAATAAATTCCATTATAAAATTGAGTCTAATTAACTGAATTTCAATTTTCATAATAAAATTGGACTGATTTAATTTTAAATTATTTTAAATACAATTTGTAACTTTTGAAATGTTTTTAATAAACATAATTTTTCTATAATATTCAGTATTTATTACAATTTGAAGAAAACTATTTTTTTTTGAAAAATACAAAAAATAAATCATATACATATTTGGAAATGTTTCTTTTAAATATCATAGTTTTTTCCTAAATATAATTCTTAAATGATTTTGAAATTATTTGAAATATTTTTTTATAAAAACAATAATATTATTTTTAAATATGATGTATTTTTTAAGAATAAAATATCTTTAATAAAAATTGATTACTTATTATTGAAATAATTTATAAATAAATTTATATTGTTCCTAATATATATTTATTTCATAAAGTAATTATTCATATTCAATCCCACCAAATTAGTGGCAAGTTTATATTTTTTACATTAGATAATAATATTTTAATGAGGTATCATGGTTTGTTTAAACTTGTTGTATTGGGTGATGCAATCTATCAAAAAATATAATTATTTAATGAGAAATGATTTCTAAAATCTATGGGTGTTACATACCCACCAATTAAATTCATCCTCATAATTTATAATTATTCTTTATAATAGAAGGTTTTATATGTGAAAAACTAAACTTCTTTTAAAATACACATCATAAAAAGGGTTAATAAAATAACCACATAAATTGGGGGGAAAGAGAAGCATGGAGGTTATAAAAAAATTTATTTCCCAATAAAAAATCATCAATGGGAAGAGGAAATATTTACATGAAAGAAAAAAATCACAAATACATCTAATGAGTTATAGAGAACATAGTCAAGATAATGTTACTAACTAAAAAACCATTAGTCATTAAGATGTTAAAATACCATCAATTCTTCTAAATTGAATATTATAAGATAAATTTTTTTTCAAATTGTTTTATAATATTTTAGGAATTACTTTTCAAACAAGAATAATAACAAAAGGATTCATAATTACATGAAATATAAAATTTACACCTTCATTCAATTTCGACCACAATCTCAATTATTTATCCAAATGATGAGTATTCAGATGAATTTTTTATGTCTGATTCACTCTAATAAACTTCTAACAGATTGAAAAATTATATCCTGATGTTCATCTTATATTTATGTATTAGTGAAAATAATAAAATGTTTAACAGAATATAATTTTGAAAATTAATAATTCATTAAATATTATGTTTAACTCCAAAATTTTCCAAAATAACCACAAAGGATCCACCAATGCCATTTTCATAAATAACAATACATCCCAAATGACCAAATAATCACAACATTAATGAATAGTTTAAATTCAATAGTTACGTCAAACACTTCAAATTACATATTTAAAACATCAAATTTATTCCCCTATAGTAATGTATCATGTTAAATAAGAGTTTAAACCAACAGGTTCAGTATACCTCAACCCCATGGAAATCTATAAAATATCATCAATCAGTAGGATAAATTACTATTTAATATTTTATTACAATAAAACTCTATAAACTATCATAAATTGAATTTACATACTATTAAAAAATGTATTCCTTAACACTACTATATGCATAATTGAAAAAATTAACTTGTCAATTAATTGGTTTTCAACCATCAAGATTGTAATATTATAAATTATCCCCAAATAGTTATTGAATCCTCGATAGGGTATTCTTTCTAATACCCAACAAAATTTTAAATTCTCTTCCAAAATCAATAACTTAAATCATCAAAAGGGATGTTGAAAACTATGAATATATGGAAAAATAGGAATTATATAACCATTATAATACCCTAAAATATTGGGTTAACCTCACATGAAAACATATATTCATAAAAAATTAATACAATCCACAGTCCTTATATAATTTAACAACTATTAAATATTTTCAATAAATCAAAAAATGAAATAATGTTCATCATAGATGGCCTAAATCAGTCATTATAAAATCACAAACAAATTTCATGTCTACAAATTATATAAATTTCTGTCATATCTATATCCAAACTAACAATTATTAACTCATTAATAGACAAATATTATGGTTTTCATTTTCTTCAATTGTGAATTATTCATAAAAAATATACATTCACTAAATTCAAAATAGATTTTTATTAATACAATGAAAAACTATTTCCACATACACTAAAAGAAAACCTACTGTTGAAAAATCAATATATGTTTCTTTTTTTATATCAAGAGTTTCATTACTATAGTAGTTATACCACATATTTCATGAATCAGAATACATAAACACTTAAATCATGAAACATCATTCTTAAACGATGTCCTTGGATTAATTCTCATATTACCAATTACATTATTCATATAATATAAAATATTAATCAGGTATAAAGATATATCAACATCAATTTAATAAATATTATTCATGTTAACATATGTATTTCTATTAAAACTGATCAAACCATTCATATATCATTTTTCTTTCACCATCATCATTGGTTAAACCATTATATGTATAACCTTATTGATTATCATCTAGATAATTCTCACTAACAAAATAGATTTTCATCATTATAATAAATTTTATATAGAAAACATTTAACCATCGAGGATACTATAGGAAGTGAACTATTCTCATCCATTTTACTAACCAAACATATAATTTTTCCTCATTAATTAAATTCATTTTGTCCGTTAATTCCACACTCAAAACAACTTCCCTTTTCTCTGAGACATTCCTTTGTGTTTTGGATTCCCCATTCTTGAAATATTGGAAGATGAATCATCATTCCTCCAGGTTATTTATGAATCTCCTTATACCTCTTATTTTGTCACTTATGAAACTACAAAATTATTAGATTCTTAATCATATAATAATTTATATAATTTTGATTAATCCCTTGTTTTGGGATTCTATCTTTTATTTCAGTTGATTCCTCAAGAGGAATGACATTCCATAGACAATAATATCCAATGTTAACTCTATTCCTTCTGGTTCCATGCATTGAATAATTCCAAAAGGTACACTGTGAATTAAAATATAAATAATAAGACCATAAAATAATTAAAAATAATTTAATGTATGTTAGAATCATAACATGTTCATTTATGATAGATTATGGTTAACCTAGTAACATCATGATTATTACCATAACATTAATATTTTTTCATATACATATAATTACCCTAGTTTAATTACTAAATATTTTTCATTATAGTTTCAAATGGTTAGATAAAAATGTCTCAGATACCAACTACATCAACCCATACATTTCATATATATATATATATATATATATATATATATATATATATATATATATATATATATATATATATTAACAGATGAATATTCATTATTTAACATTTGGATCCACATCATAGTCCTTTAGTTATAGTATAACAGGAAACATGGAAATATAAAAAAATCATAATAAAATATTTATATATTTACCAACATATATGTTTGTTTTCATCAATCTTATTATAAATACCCTACATAAAACACTTCTACATTACCTATGGAAAGGAATCAAAATAAATGATGATCTTTGAAACCCAGTAAGGGTAAACAAGACTGATATTAGTAATCATAAAATCCTAACATGAGAAAATGGTAATGATAATATGAGATTAAGATTTTGTAAAAAAAACATATCATGTACATCATATATTAAAATCATGAATCAAGGAATATAGTTTAGTTGTTCATATGACAAGAATCATAAAGGTATCAAATAAAATTATCTATTTAAGATTAACATTGGAATTAGACATATAATTGTGGCATATAAAATAATTAAATTTGAAATAAAGGCTATTTTACTAAACTATCATGGTGTTATGGGGTTACTCCCCAAAAAATCATTATAGACATGGTTCCATCCCATGATAATTGTTATATAAAAAGTACCCTATTAAACCAGGAACACACTCCATTCTCATCCTATATATCTCATGAGATATAAATCTATATCTAATTTCTTGGAGGGAGATATAGGACCATCCCATCACATATTAAAAATCATTCATATTTGTTCCAAAGGATCATAAAAAATTAATTATATCAGAACCTATAAAAATTTGTTTTTATAACCATTTAATTATTTCATATCCTAAGGAAAAGAAATGGTCTTCTTAAAATTTCATCATTCAGTGATATCATAACATGTGGAAAAGAAATGGTTCTCAGAAAAATTATGTTACCATATTGATAAACTTTCCAGAGAAAGAGTAAGTATTCTATCTTCATATCATACAACCAATATATCATAGGTATAATAAATTTTTATGTTCTTTGATTATTATATAAAACATTAATATATCAGTACAATTTTAATGGGGAAAATAACCATTCTATTTTAAAAAAATTATTAATAAAAAATTACATTTAGAGAGGGTAAAATTTTCTGTTAAAATATCTATGTATACATATAAGGGAATATTCAGAATAAGAAATTATATATAATGGCTTGAAATATTTTTCATGACATCATGGTAAAAAACATTACTTCATTACTTTTTATAGAAAAGTCACAATTTTCCCGAACTGGAAAAAAACAAAAATATTCCATTAAACCCATTTTTTAAAATGTCCAAAAATTGGTTTAAATTACATTTAAAATAACAGAACAATTGAAATAACATTATTTTATTTTTTTCAAAAAATATTATATACAGAATAAAACGGTTGTTTATTAATGAAATTAATGAAGTCAAATTAATTTAAAGTAATTTGTAGTCTCTTGATTTCATAAGGAGAGGAAATTATAAATAAAACACATATTTTCAATATATAAATATAGGAGAATAAAATTAATGAGTTTTTTGATAGGTATGTCATATTATATCAACATTTAAAACATAATCATAAAAAATATTTATAATTAAATTAATTATAAAATAAAACTTTTATCGATTTGTAAAATTTTATAGAATGATCCATTCAATGAGAGTCCGGCTTGCCTATAGAGGGCTGTGTTTTTACAACCCCAAGACTGCATCCATGGGAAAGGGCTGGCAACAAGCCCTGAGAAATGATAACTAAAAATGTGGTCCCATTTCCGAATGTACTTGTATGCATGCACCCAATGATATCTAAGATGATATTCAGAGGAATAAAAATAAGGAACGATGGTAACAACTGGATTAAATACTATGCATTTAATAATCTAGAGGAAAAAATAGTTTCAATGTTTAATTTGAAATAATATGGGAAAAATCATTGATCCAGAAAATTTTCCTCAACAAGAAAACAACTAGAATAAGGTAAAGGTGAGAGAGACCAGCTTCTGATCATTAATCCTAACCACTATTTGTTTTTAATATGATCCATTGTAATCATCACTAATCATTCCAATATGTTAATAAGACAAATTAAATGTTGGAAAGACCCATGTTGGTGTGAGTATATACATACCCATTAGGATTCCACAAAAATTGAAAGAGAGTAGGAAAGAGACATGAAAATAGTTATCTCAAACCCAAAAAAGTGCTAAATGAAAATGATTTCATATATATTCTCATTATAAAATTCATATAAGAAAGAAATAGGATCTCCATGTCACAGCCCAACCCATGATGATGAGTAAGCATGCAAGACCAACGGTCCATTATCGACACCCATCATCTTGTTTTCCTATACAAAGAAGGCATTTGATGGTCCCAAACCTCTTCATATCTCTATATCCCAAGGGATCATTATATGATTTATAAAGGGAACATCGACATTAATATGGTAGGTTGTTTCAATTAGTAGACATAAAAATCATGCCCAAGTTGAGAAGTAACATCTATATCTATACAGAAAATATAGGGGACCCATACCATGTGAGACATGGGAGTATTATACCCATTGATAGTGGACATGTACCCTGAATAGAGGAGTATCATCTCGACATAGAAAATGATTATGGGTTACCTTATCCTTAGTGCGACATGAGAGTACGATCCCAATAGAAAGAGGAATCACACCATGGATTGGGGAGTACCATCCCTACCTGGAATAACAAGTATGAGGACCCACAACCAGGTGCAATAATTGATTACCATCTCAGCGGATTGAAGAACCACACTATAAAGATGGTATTACCATATCTATATAAAAAATTGTGTATAGGGGACCTGTGAATAGGTGCAATATTGGAGTATTGTCCATATAGATAGAGGGAATGTTTCCGAAACTATGGTGTACCTTCTCTAAATTTAATATTATGTATGGGGGATCACTTCTATAGTGTGATAGGGGAGTTATTTTCCCATAGATAGAGTACCCGCACAATAAATAGTGTAGAACCGTGTTTACATGGAATCTCTTTGATGATCATGCAAAATGGTTGTAATCATTGATTGTCGCCTAATGAATTCTTATGCAAAAAAAGTCACACATAATATCTCTAAATACACTATTTAGTCCCCATAACATTATAACTGTAAAATCACATATTATAGGCTACTGATAGGACAAGGTATGAGTCAAAACTAAGCACATAAAATATGTATATATTTATCAAAAAATATGTACACATATTGGGAGGGAAAAAGTAGCATGTGGTCCCACTTTGATGCCAGTATTTTTTCTCCTCTAAATAGTACTACATGCCATTTGACCATATATAGTGCGCAAGGATCCAACATAGTGTTTCATGGACACATTATGCCTACTCAGATTCTCCTATTTATGCCAAAGTCCATCATACAATGTTTTTTAACTAAAAATGCACATGATTGTGCCTAAGTACCATCTCATGTCTGTGTAAGCCCGGAGTACATGGAAGGTCCTCTCAAATGAGGTCATGTATGTGTGCATCTAGTAAACATCTCATCCATCCTAGGAGGATCACATATCATGTGGGAGCAACCACATGGTGTCTGATACATATTATCCCAAAAACCCTAGCACTGTCGCCACAGGGTACTACATTGTATGTTGATATTAGACTACACACACTGTAGAGGATTTTTCAACAAAATGATATATTATTTAGATAAAATCCACATTAATATATTACATCATTATTTTAAAAACATGGATACAAAAAAATTTTGGGTTTTCCTCATGCCAACGATTTCGGCCCTCCAGAGGATTGATATCGAACCCTGATAAGCAGTAATGGTGTATCACGGATCCCATTCACCTCCATCACCCATCAGTATTCCCATATTATATATCTCTATAAATCAACTCATTTATACCTCATATATTATTGATCCATATTGAAATAAATATGATAATTATCATTCACACAACCCCCATGAATCTGAGAGTTTGATCATGCTCGAACCCACCTCAATAATGTTGAATCAAGATACTATATTATATAATTTAATAATGTGATGATATTTCATGGGAAAACACAATAAAAATGGGGATACACACAATGGGCCATATATTCACATAAAACTATTTCCATGAGGGGAATGTGGGGTGAGATCATATCCTAAATGAATTGATTGTATATAGAAATTTAATTTTTTAATGGTCTCATGTGAAGGGTGGTAAAATATTTATCAAATGTAACTGAAATCAATGAATAATAGATTTAAGAAAAATATTGGAAAATTATTACCGATCCTATAACACTTTTTGATTGATAAATGGTGAAGAATGAAGTCTACATGGATGAGTATGATCCGCTATGTTCACTTCCCATCATTCCACCTCCTCTTGATCAGAGATCATCATCTGATACAAATTTTCAACAGAATATAATTTGAGCTACTCTCAAAAATATTCTCGCATTATGTTGATAAACCTAGAGAAATTTTATAAATATATAATTATATATGACTTGATTTATTTCTTTTAAATAAAACAATAGTCAAATATTTTTTAAACATAAACCCACTTGCCAATGAATTCCCCATTCGAGTATCTGACAACGACCAAATTTATGTTGTACCTAGGATTGAAACTGTATTCCACATTAAATCGTGGAATCTGATTTTTTATATGAGAATATATTTGGAAGGGAACCCATTATTTATGAAATATAGTACAGTGGTGATATAAATATAATTAATATTTTGTAATTTTAATTTTGTTTCCAATTGGACTTATAATCTCACATTCACTCAACACATTGATCCAACAATATTCATTAATTTATTTTGATGTCTGTTACATAAAATATAGAGTCTCCACATTATTCCCCACTAAGTAATTTTCATCCCCAAAATGATAAAACTATAGAAAGGAATGGGTATACTATGTCTGCATCTTACACGCTCTCTCCTAGGAACACTCTCATGTTATCCCATTTTTTCAAAGCACAAAAACCAAGAGAATGTTAATTCTCAGTAAGATCATATCCTACTGATCCGTTATCACCACTGGGTACTTTGGGAATTTGGATCCATCCTGAGTGTAAAGATCTTTCCAATAAATAATTTTAGTAGGATCGTGAATTTTCCTCCTCATCGAGGACACCTGGAAGATGTCAATCACCCAATACCAACAATGTGGGAGGGATAATTGGCATGAAACATTTCTAACCCTCAATAGGATCTGAAACTATATGATAAATCTCAATGATATATTGATTCTGTATAAAAGTTAATAAAATAGTCATCCATTGGAGAATCCCAAGATAAATTAGACTCTATTATAAATCTCCATAGGCCTATGACTTCAGTTTTCATTTGATATTTTCTTACTCTTGGTTTTCCTCTTTCAATCATTGAAAAATTGGAACTTCTCCTTCATAATTGTCGCCATTTATTTCTTAATAGTTATTCATAATTGATCTCAGTATAGGTAAAGGGTGACCTGAAATGTCTCTCATATTGGTCCTTTAACGGTTCCACGTCAATGGTTTAATAATACCTATATCATAGGTATATTATACCAAAAATAAGTTATCCTTTCATGATATGACTAAAATATAACACACAAGACCTCAGTATATCTGACAAAACCATGATAGTCAACAACTTATACCCATCCTTCTGGAGGAAAAAATATTTAGTCATTCTCAACTACGTATTGAATGCCTCCAATAGGACTCTCCACAACAGTGATGTGACCTAATCTTCCAGGTTAAAGAAAATTATTTAGGTAACCACAAAACAGATAATGAAATATTTCATATACAACATCCCCAAACTCTCCACTATAATCCACTCCTTGATGGTGATGAAATGTTCCATTTTTCTAAGTCAATCAACTATCATCATGATGGAATTGTGTAATCTCTCTATACAAAAATCAACTTCAAAAAGACAAATAAAATACCATTCCATTAACACTATGGGATATCAAGAGTCTAAAAACCCTATTGTACCATGGTGTTATTCCTTAACCTATTGACATATAATACACTAATAGATGAATTTGGTCATGAATAACCACATTCTAGCCCACTAAAATTTCCTATAATGGTCCATGTATATCTTCTAAACACTAAGATGTACAACAAAAGAATAATTGTAAAACTCCATCATCAACTCGACTGAAAACATGACCATAAGCACCATTAATCCAGAAATAGGATAACGTGGTCCTCCATTCATAGAATTCATCAAGTGACTCTATTAATAATATATGGTCACAAAGAACCTCACAATCGATGTCACCCAATTTCGCCTCACACACATGATAGAGAAGTGGAGGAATCGTCGCCATAGACTAAATATCAAATACACCTCTATCGTTCACCATGAAAATTACAAAGATGAAACCTTCTTAGACTTCTCCTCTACCAATCATGAAGGAAATTTCATATTAAATGAGTCTTTTACTATATATCCATTTGGTGGAATATAGACTATCTAAATTCCATTGTGATACTAGATCCAATCCTAGAACCTCATTATCAAGTTAATATCTCTATTTTTTAATAAATAACTAAGAATATAATTTTTTAGTAAATAACAAAGGTGTCTCATATAATATTGTACATCCAAATTTTTAGAGTGAGGAACAACACTACACACTCTATGACATAACTCATATAGTTCTTCTCATAGAGTATCAAATTCCTCAACCAAAATTTGATCACTTCCTACCTCTTCATCCACACACACATAAGCCCAAAACCAGATGCATCACAATATACTACATACTCCATTGATAGAATTATTAGTATCAAAATACTATCAACAGTTTGATTCATCATAAAATCTTCATAATACTTTTACTACAATTTTGTCATGGAAAATGGATTACCATCCCTCACTCTGGTAGTGAAAGGGGGTAGAAATTATATAGAATACTTCCATGAACCTCATATACTACCCCTCCAATACAAAAAAATACCCACACCTTTAAAAATATATTGGGTGGTTCCAATGAACGATCTTTATTGGTCATCACATAGTCCAAAACTTTTCAATTCTTGGAAATGACATTCCCAAGTTAGTGATACTTTAAAATAAGAGCATACCCAAATATAGTGATCTTGGAGTATGTCATGGACCCTATTAAATTCTCATCATTATGCTCTTCATATTAAGACTGGATGATTATGTCATCATATTAGACAAATGTGAATTGTTTTTTGTATGGATGGAATATCTAATTCATCAGAGACATAATTTTAGTTTGGGATTTGTAAAAATGAATGGAATCAATAGGAAATCATAGTGTCTGATGTGACATAATAATTATATCCTTAGAATATCAGTCTTGCGAACCCTCTTCAAGTGTTTTACGAACTTGTGATCTATATTTGGGAACCATTTCATACCATGAAACTAATAAAATAGGTAATAAATCATTGACAATGGGTACTTTTATATTATTGATTCTAGGATTGGCTGAAAATATTCATCAAAATTCTTTAAGCCCCATTATTCGATTATCATGGAAAAAATGGATCTTAAAAGGGGAATTATTGGGGTTGAAAATAAAATTATCCAAATTGTCCTCCAAATGTGCTTCCAACTCATTGAGAATAGTAGGGTAAATCCAATATTATACAGCTGATATCATGAATATCCTTGGGTGTTGTTAAATGTAGAAGTATGTCTATCATATTAGAGGTAGTCCTTGAACATCCTAAGGGAAGATTACCAGAAAACAAACTACTATATAAGGAATCCGAATTTGTGAAGAGTTCTTAATTCAAAGGGATAAACACTCCAACTAAGGATTGAATTACTAAATACTACTTCTAAAAAGGTCAACTCACTCATTGATAAGATTTATCCCACCTAAAAATTAGAATCACATATCATCCTTCCATAGGCATCTGGATAATCTATGATGACAGTTGATCTGGTCTCAAAACATTGATAACTATTAAATAACCATGAAAATGTTATAATTTTTTTTCGATATGACCAATTTGAACAACATTAAATTTTTTATATCAAATGATTTATCTTACTACAGGTATTTAATTGATATTAAATAATAAACCTATTTCTGAATATCTTGAAATATAATTTATCCTATGGTCCCACTGGGGAGCCAAATTCTCACAAAAGGGATATATAAACAAACTAGTGACTCACACCTATATATATAAGTACAATAAAAAGAGTATAATTTTGAAAAAAATCATACCTCATATCATCTTGTCATCTGGTGATTCATATACCTCCAAAGACATCAATTGATTGTGGCACTGGATGAAAACTCCCAGATCCTGTATTGGGTTGTGTTGTGGTGTTGAAAGAAGTATCACATAATGTCACCTTCCACTAGAGTCACCTTCCCCTGAAGCCCCACCTGGTCCTATCCCAAATCTACCACTCAGGGAGCTACACTATCCATTCATGGGATAACACTAATAATGTTTTTACATTTATCATGGAGGTCAACATGCTACATGTATTCCCTCCCTAGTAAGCCAGGATGTACAATCTGGGTCCTTATAACAATGAACATCACAGGCATAAAATCTCACCCCTGTCGGCTGACATGTATATCTTCATGTTCCCTATACTGCAAGACTATATACCAAAGACTAATCATGGGTACACAAAATATTACTCGATGCCTTTTGTTTTCCTACCACCATAGAAGGCCCATCCCTAGGATTCCCACTAATAGCACCAGCCACCTGATGTCCCTCTACTAGAAATCTCCCAAAAACTAGTGTTTTCCCCAAAAATATCATATAAGTAGATAGGCATAAGAAGGATACAGAATCCCAATTATCTATATTGTGACCCTACTCAAAATTTCCCACTGTGAAGAAGAATTCTCACACTATATCGAGGCATTACAAATAATGGTTAGTGAACCACATTAAAAAGTCTACTAGTGAGATACTACAATGATGCGGCTATAGAATCTCATTATTAATAACTAATAACAATAAAGATGGGTAATAGTCCTCATCAAATAGCAGCTAGATTTTGGACCCTTAGATACCCTTATAACCATGGGTTTGTGTAACCAATCCCCACTAGCACCCAACTACTCCACAGAAAAAAATGGAAACTAGGGAAACCATCTTTTCGTTTGGTGTATAGACCATTTTGAAGACTCAATCCACAAAATCAAAATATTCATATATAATATATGGATCTGGACCACCAAGGAAATATAACAATGTTTATTATAAGAAATCACTAAGTGTGATAATCCTGAAAGCATCCTTGGATTGAACTTAGAGTACTAACTTCTACTCGAAACGTGGGGCACTATTACCTTCCCAACAGGAGGAAACACGTCATTCAATGGACCCTAAACTGAGGCATCATCGTTCATCAAATCATTTTTAATATCCTGAATTGATAACCAAGATGGTATTCTTCTTGGATGCATATTGTAAGTAATCAAGTTGTACAATGGTTATATGAACACACACACACAAAGATATATATATATATATGAGGATATGACTCAAAAAGGACATCTAAATTACTCAATCTAATGCAATACATGTACCAATGAATCATATAACCAATTTCTCACTATCTAGGGTCATCACAAATATAGTTATAATCTTTGTGTGTGGATACATTGTTTTCCACACCAACAATGTGTTTTTTCGGATAAAATCCACACTCTAGACACTTTGACATCATTTTCATTTGTACCGGATAGTAATCATGAGTTCAAAAAACCAAAAACCGTCCCAAAGAATGAATGTTTCTGATATAACTCTATATCATCCTTACCAATTAGGGTAAACCTATCTTGTAGAAGGATGATCAACCAAAATCCCAAGCCCACCTACATAGGCCAAAGGGTAATGTAAATAACCAATAAGGTGTAAAAAGATGGGTAATTTTCCTAATATACCTATATGCACACACCCAAATGTCTCCATATAGAAATGTAGAGGAATAATAATAAAATATGGTATCATGTATAATAAAACCCATATATGTATAAAACTCAAAAGAATACCATGTTTTGATACATCATAGTCTAAGATAAAAATGGGAAAAAGGAATTCTCAACTAAAAAAGAGATCCCAAAAATAAAAAACTGGAATAAAGTAGTTCTGATAGAGAGCCCAAATCATGATATCCATGATTGGCCAACATTAAACATCAATGAATCTATGTATCACTATGCTCTATATCAATCGCCATCAATTAATTTATCATCTTTATAAGGTATAACCCGCATGGGATTTGTTCCTGTAGGGGTGATTATATATATACACAATAGAACACATCTAAAATTGATGGAGAAAAATATATATATAAAGAAATAGTAATCTTTTTGAAAATAAAGAGGGAAACCAAACCCATTGCACATATATATATCTGCCCATAAAGAACCCTTGTTGATATATAAAGTGGATATCCATGTTAGTGCTCCACACAGGTTAATGGGTAAGACAAAATATCTATATTTCCATCATCCATTCCTATAATATCATGTGTTTGTCTAAATAATTCACAAGGATGGAATACACCTCTGAAATAATCCATAATCTAGGTGAGTGAAATATATAATTGATAGGGGACCCAAACTCTTGAATTATTGGGGATACCACTTTGTAGCAAAATAACCAAAACCATGTAGGGGCCTTCTATATTAATCAATGTAAAAAATATAGAGGACCCACACCCTAGTGTGATAGGGGATTACAAACCTTATATATAAAAGGAAAAATTCATGGATATGGGATTAACTTCACTTCCTAGAATAACGGTTTTGCTGAAACTCATCCTACTATGATGGGGATGTTTCATTCCCATAGATCGAGGAAACATTCCATAAATATGGTAGTAAAATCTCAACGATGAATAATTCGTATTAGGGACATTATCCATCATGAGACTAGAGAGTACCATCTACCCATATAAGGGCATTTCACCTGGAATAGGGGAGTACCATATTTTCCTAGATAAATGATAATGGGGGACACACATGTTGGTGAGACATGGGAGTAAAATCCCCATAAATAAAAGATACATTCCCTAAATAGGGGAGTATCATCTATATATGGTATAATGAGTATAGGGGACATGTTCTATTAGGAAAAATGGGAGTACCATCACCATGGATAAAGGACCAACACCCTAAATTAGTTACTATTATCACTAACTGGATTCTATCTATTGTTCCTTCCCAATCATAGATTTAATTTTGTATCATCTAAAGATGATACATGCCTGAAAATATCAAATAATGTCTCAAAATACTCTACAAATTACATCATCTTGTTCTATGTAAAAAAACGCATAGGATATGATACTCAAGGATTAAAATTTGAGTCAAATTGAAGGGGATAATCATGATGTATTTTTCTCAATATGGAAACAAAAAACATGTTTGGGGTCCACACAGTGTGTGTTCTTGCTCTAATAAATGGTTTTTTTCTCCTCTAGAAATGGAATGGTGGACATTCGACCTTAAAAGGAATGTATGAGGTCCAAATGGAATTTCTTCACCACATGAGGTCATCCCATGTGCTCATGATCATGTATATCCAGTTGTCCCATGTACATAACCTTGCACCTATCCATTCCCAGATACCAGTCCATGACCATATTATCTTAGAGGGCATGGATATTCCTGAAACATGGGGTTCTGGATATGTAATTATAGTACATTTATAAACCACTATAGAAGGGACACATGACTTGTGGTTCTATAAATAGTTTTTGTGATCCATATCTTCCTTAAAACCATAATTCCACATCCTGGAAATACTACACTGCATGTCTTCATAAGAATACATTTTCTATAGTCAAGCCTTTCATATAAACTCATGTTTCTCACTTGGATTCTTGATCTATGGTGTTTGTTATGATTTATATAATTTAAAATCCCAAATCCAATGGGGTTCACCACCATCAATTTATTTTGTCCGTCATGTGAGTGGAAGTTATATCTCAATCAAACAAGGTAGTATACCATGCATCTTGTACACATCTCATACCACTTCTACCATACCGAATCCAAAATATATATAAATAATCACCTGTATACCATAATAAATATTGATCCATCTGAAAATTAGAGTCCCAATCATCATGCACACAACCCCAATGAATCCATACATTTAATCACACTTGATCCTACCCCGAAAAAGTCAAAATGTGACCTAATAAGAAAAATTTGATGAACACAAAGAACAATGTGATAAAAAAACTACAATAAGGGTGATAAACATTTTTTTCTTGGTGATCATAGAAAAAAATTGAAAACTGGGGAACCTGGGGTGAGAGCATTTAATAAAATAGGTCTTTAAAAAATCAATTTAATATTTCATCAGGTTCATGTGAATTTTTGGAAAACATAGATCAAAACAAGATAAAATTAATTCTCAATTGATTTAATAAAATGTGAGGAAACTAAAAAAATGAACATTCACTAGGTTTTAGATATATCATTTTTAATGAATTAATTATATATTAATGTGGATAATATTTTATGTTCACTTCCCACCATTCCACCTCAAAATGATCATTTATTTTTCTAGTCACATTTTCCAATAATGTTTGTTAGAGATACTCTTAAAACCCTCATTGGGTTATTGGGATAACCCTTGTAAAATTTCATAAAAACATATCAATATATTATAAGATATCTATTATTTAAATACAAAATTAATTTAATCATATATTTTAATTAAATTCATACAGTAAAGAAATCCCCAAATGAATGTCTAGCATTGACAACATTATGTCATCCCAAGGGTATACCATAAATTTTAGAATAAACTATTCTCTTAGATAATAGATCCAATGATTTTCATAGGAAATAACACAATGTTTATTTCAAAAAAATTCTTATAGATATTAATTAATTAATTTTTTATAATATCATTTTTGAGCTCATCGAACCATATAATCTCACATTGTCTCATTGTCTTTTTTGGAAAATAATTCATTAATATATTCAAAAGTCCAACAAGGATAAAATGTGTCTTTAAATTTGATTAACTATCTATATTAAATAAATATCATTTGATAGGTATGTAAATATCTATAAAATTCATATGAATATTCTTAAAATCTATTCAGGGGATTTTTTTGAGGAATTGACATGGATTAGTTTCCCAATCCATGCTGAGCGAATTTATTAAATAAAGAGTTTAAATTGAAATCCCAAGGTGTAATGAAGTTACACCAACAAACACATAAAAAAAGCCAAAACAAATGGTATTTAAAGAAGCAAGATGAAAAACATCATAGGTGAACCAGGAAGACAGAATTCAAGGGCTAAGCTGTTGGGGCTTTAGTCGGAGCATTCCAGGAGATCCATCTCTTAGGGGATACATCTTCATCTAGTCATCATCCCTTATGAAATCCACTACAAAACAAAAACAACCAGTACCTATGCATTCTAGGAACCGCATGCAACCATAGAGCAGTCAAGGCTTCAAGCACTATTTTGTAAACAAAACATCATTTTAGCAAAAACATTTCATGCAAAAAAACCAGAATCTATTGGAAGTAAGATCAAAGAGGTACCTATCATAGTGATAGATCAATCATCCAAAACTAAACAGCCTCGATGAAGTGAAAGAAAAACTGCATCGTTATATCATGAGAGAGCAGGAAAGAGAAAAGAAATCAAAAGAAGCACCCTGTAAGAGATGCGTAGTAGAGGAAGTGGTAGTCCTTTAAACCATGAACATCCAAAATTTAAACCGATTGTTGTCCAGAAGGCAGTCTAAAATCATCTCCTTTGTTGAAATATA
This sequence comes from Viscum album, assembly GCA_963277665.1. Taxonomy (NCBI): domain Eukaryota; kingdom Viridiplantae; phylum Streptophyta; class Magnoliopsida; order Santalales; family Viscaceae; genus Viscum; species Viscum album. The sequence goes on from OY728131.1 coordinate 66,953,021, forward strand.
AAAAACAACAAAAGCTCATGTAGGACAGAAATCCAAATGAAACCTAGAAAAGACAGACCAATCATTGCCATGGAATTTCATTGAAGTTGAAATTTGGGTTCTTCTTGAATTCCTCACAAACAAAGATGAACATTATTTTTCGGAGCTCAAGATAAGTGTCAGCAGCAATGTCACCATTTTTGTATTTTCTAAATGCAGTTCTGTAATTCTCATCTATCCACGAGTCTAGCTCTTTCAAGAAGTAAAATTTTTTCATCCATGACCCAAGCATCTCTAAATTTAATATTTATTAGTAATTCAATACATGGGATGTATATACACCTCATAAAAGAAACAATTGGTGTATTTGGCATGTGTCCCTCTAGTAGAAAAGTGAGAGCAAGATCCCTTATCTCGAGTTATCTTAATTTAAAAATAAAACAAATATTTGGAATCCTAAATTTTATTATTATTATATAACATAGTCATTTTCATACATATAATATCATATATGATAAATTTATAATATTTAATGAAAACTTTTATCAATAATACCCAATTAAATTTTTTATTCCTAGTTGTAAAATGTTTTTACATTTAATTTTTTTTTCAATTTTCTAGCTCTATTACAATTAATTTTATATTTTATGAATCATCATCATAATATTAATTGTGAAATAAATATCATATATATTCATCATATAAAAATTTCTTATAACCAATAAATTTTAGAGATATAAAAATGATTTACACCAACAATGGTGATAGTAGGACATGCATATACCTGAACTCTATTTTCAGTTATTGAAAAATGGAAAAAATAAATATAAATATTTATACAACTTTATAGGATATTTTTTATATCAAATAAATCAAATATATTATTCTAATTCATCAATATTACCATCCATATAGACTATAAATGAAAAACTATTCACAATGCTACATGGAGTTGATAATCTATATATACACATAAAGGAAAATATCGTTTCCTAGAAGGATGTATAATAACTAAGGATATGTGATAATAAAATTCTAAAAGTATAAATATATCACATATCACAACATAGATTCTTTCAAAATTCCATATTTCATGATTGGTATTGATTGAATGATTGATATAAAAATATGATAATTATTTAATGATTATCTCGTAATACGTAATAGAACAATGATAAATATAAGATGAAAAAAATAAAAAATCAAAAAATATATGGAAATCAATGTGATTAATACTAGAAACATAAAATTTACATAGAAATGTTAATAAATGGGTAATAGAATTTGATAATAAATTCATAAATTTTTTGATATAAACTGTTTTGGTTCTATAATAAATTTATAATAATCATATATTTATTACTAGGAAGGTTCAAATGTGTATGATGGAAGTCGAGAATTAGGGTTATGGAATTATAGTCATTATTCTATACATGGGAGATATATGAAAATTCACCACTCATTTTGATTGTGTGTGGTATAGACTTCACCAATGACATGATACATCAGTAATCTCATTCATTTAGTTAAATTTAAATTATGAATTTATTTTTTTATTTAGTTTGGATGTAGATTAATAAAATTACTAAATATGTAAGGGATTTCAATATCACTTTTCAGCTTTTATGCGACACATTCCATATTCACCACTTCATTCTTTTTTGTTTTGTATATACTTCCAAGGAATAATTTTTACGATGATTCTCCAAATAAATATGGGGGTGAAATATCAATTTGTGGATATATCTTTCTTGTGGATTCTATTTTAAATGTTTCTTATGTTGTAACGGTTTTATGATAAAATATCATTTTTATTGGGATTGATTATGATTCAGTCTCTAATGTTGATATTTTATGATCTAAATATATATAATTTCCAATACTATTTTCTCCTCTTTTTTCATTATATTTTCAAGTAATGATACTATTTTCCCACTCTTTGATACTTACTATAATAGAGATAATTTTTTATATAACATGACTTTGTTTCTTTCTTTATTTAGGGATCCTCTTTATTCCATAATCATATTTTCAAAATATTACTTCCATATTTGTTTGACATACTTAAACCAATTTAACAAATAAATTTTTATAAATGTTTTTGAATGTAATCTTCATGACATTGTCCAGATAATACATGTTTGGATTTTGATGAAAATATAAAAATAATCCTTGATTTTAACATTGATTCCATGAACATTATTTCAAACTATTAGGATTGAGTATTGATTTAAATCTTAAATTTTTATTTTTTAAGGTTCATTTCAATATGTTTTCTTTCCTTATTTTTTTCAAATATTTATATTCTAAATATATTATTCTCATGTGAAATGGATTTTGAAGTTGTGTAATGTTTTAAAAAGTAATTTCCAAATAAAGTTTATTTTACTCAATTAATTTTCCATTTTGTTTGACATTAAATATAATTCATCACTTAATATGAAATCCTTCGATATATTTTATGCTCAAATATGGATATGAACCAGGGATACATTTGTTTTTTACAATACTAATAGTTTAGGATGAAATTATTTTTATTTAACTAGTTTCTCTTCTACGGTTTATACCTTGATGAAATTTTTATGAATCATTCTTCTTTGTCCATATTTTTTTCTATAATGATAGACTAAATGATTACAATACCTTCCAATTTTCTTTAGGATAAAATATTAACAGATGTATTTTAGAACCCATTTTATTTCATGTGTTTTTGAATAAATATTTTTTAATATTGTGGCACACATATTTTTAATTTTTATTATATAAAGGGTGGTACCAATACCTCCATCAAATAAATTCGATATTGATTTATCAATAATTAAATTTATATTACTAGAATGATTATTGAGACCAGTTTTAGTATGGGAAATTGTCTTCTATAATTGTCATAGGACTGATCCATGACTATTATGATGGATTCGGGTCCGAAACTATTACACTATGATATCCTTGGAAGTGATCCTTGATTACCCTAGAAATTATTTTTAATATGTATGTGTACGACACAACACATTTCCTAATCCTAATTCTATGGTCTCACAAATCATGTTATTTGATTAATATTATTATTAATGTCTTATGAATTGAAAATATTTTTGTCATGACTCATGATTCTAATATTTAATTTTTAAGGTATGGATTTTTTTTATTTTTCTAATGTTATAATACACTAATCATCATGTTATGTTGATTTTCAACCATTATTTACCCTTAATTAGAATTTTAAATAACCCTTTTCATATGTTTTTTTCACTAGGTAATGATGATTTTTTTAAGTAGGGTATGTTTGTGAAGAGTAATAATGGATAATATATTTATGGAGGATGTTGAATATCATTTAGAAATGTATATGACTGTGTACCTAGCCTACAAAGACTCTAAACTAATATGTTCATTAGCTTTGTGTTTGTGTAATATATTATGACTTCATCTAGAATAATGTATTATCAATGTATGAAACTCCTTTTTCATTATATTGGATATCCAAGAAAATTTTTAATTAACCATTGGAAACTAGAATTTAAAAAATGATCTATTTAGGGATATTTGTAAGGATATTCCTCTGGGTATGGATAAAGATATGTATAAGGATGATTCAACCTATACGAAAATGTCCATGAATATTTATAAAAAATATAATAATTGGTTTCAATGAAATTATATACATTTTTAGATATCTAAAGTGGATTTGACTCAATTAGATATGAATTTATGGGTAATGACTTCATAAAAGTCCTATTGAGGTGGATTAGATCATCACCTCATGCATGAATATGGGCCTTACTGGTCAACTGATTTGAAACACATAGGGGATATACATTGAAAACATGAAAACTCTTTATGAATAGTCACGAATAATTTAAATAGATGATGTATATTAATTCCTAGAATATACTTCATGATTATTAAATTAAAAATAATGTTTCGTGATTTAGAAATCATATAAGTTATTTTTCCATGATTATTGTTACTCACACAATGTTTTTTGCTTTTAATAAATGGTTGGAACCAAGATGAATCTAAACATTGAATGTAATAGGAAATAATCTAATGATAACTGAAATTGGATGATGGCCAAAATAAATGATATATTTCTTATTAGAAATAAATTATAATAGAATGAGATTAATAACATACACCTTATCCCACTCTTGGACTCCATAATTAATAGTAGGATAGAGTTATCTGAGTGTTTGGGTAGTTGATACTGTGTTGGAAAGAATATTATTTTTCTTATTTGTAAATAATGTCGGAATAACCACTCATGATAATATATAAATTGGATTATAATATGTTTTGAAGGAGGAAATGAAAGACCCAAAGTATGTATTTTCTAAGGGAAAATAAATATTTCTGTTATCATAATGGATCAAAATATTAGACTACCTATAGTATAATAAATTGATAAATGTTTTAAATGAGATATGTATGGAAATTATGAAAATAGATGTCATAATTTGAATGGTACTGAATATAGTCTTCATGTTTGTATAATTAATTGTTTCTCAATTTACAGTAAAGAGACTACAAATGACATATGAAAGGAAAGAGGTATAGAAGAATAATACGATAAATCCATGGTAATTTTTTAATAATATAATATAGTAATTGTTGTGTTTATTTATTTGAACTCATGAATTATGAAATATGTAATAATATTTTAGTATGTGTTCTTTTACATCTTTAAAAAAAATTTGTTAACTAGTATGTTGACTATGAAATTTAAAATAATTAAAGATATATATTTAATGTAAACAATATGGTAATGTTATGGTAACCCTTAATATATTCCTAATTTTGATAAAATGGTGATAATTTTTCGAAATAGATGATTGATATGAATAATGTAGAATAGATAGAATTTATGTACAATGAAGAAATTATTGTTTTATGGATAATGTTTTTATGTTATAATTGATGGAGTTTATAATAAATATTAATGGATTTATGGAATATATTCAACTATATATTTCTTATTCCTAGTAAAAATAAATAATGTATATTTCTAAAATTGTTTTTTTTATAATTCATGTTATTACAATTTTTCAAGATATTACATGATGATATTATTCACATAATTGGTGTTTGAAAATTTAGAGACACATTGTATTATTGTAGTGATAAATGTTAATTTTATTTCATGAAGTTTATTTCATTATTTTATATAATATTTATTTTCATTGAGCTATAATTTTATCCATTTATAGAATGGTTAATGATGAAATACAGATGATGTTTTTTAAATTAATGTATTATTTCACCATATAAATATTTTTTCATAACATTGTTTTGATGATAATTAATGGAAGACTAAAAGAATTATAATTTTATTTATAGATATTAGTATCGGTTAGTGCTTGAGGCACCAAAAAATAACCTTTGTTTCTATGAGATGTAGATTAAGTGGAAATTGAATAAGCCTCCTCCAGAATATAAAATTTTTCATAATAAATAAAAATTCATCATGTTTATTTATTTCTAAATGGTCTTAATAGAGATAGAAAATTAATTCTCCCATATTTGGAAATGATCCTAAGGAAAAATGATGGCTGATGAACAAAATTTTTAATTATATCATTGAAAATTTTCAATCCACGTTCATTTTGGGTGTTTTTTATCATTAGCCATCCCAAGATCGCCAACTTCCTTGTGATGAGTGATCTATATTAGTGTGTAAAATTTTATATGCTTTTTTATATATCTAAATATAGACATCTAACCTATGTTCTCTAATTTCAAAATACTATTATAAGTTACATTGAAAAATTTTATGTTTTAAATATTCATTTATAATGTAATTATTGTAATTAATTTGTATGATGTTGGTTTCAATGAAAGAATTTTTAAATTCTAAACCATTGATGATCGAGATGAATTTTGATGGTGTAATTCATTTTATGATGGGTAGAATGTAGCATCCCAATATTTAGTGAAGTATATTTTTTCCAATTAATTTAAACCTTTTGATATTTCACGTTACAAAAAAATTAGATTTTTTTATATTAAACTCCCAAATTATATTTCATTACAAGCGACAATAGGATTCTTATAAAGTGTCCTCGGCACGTGACATCGATCTTCATTGAACAACTATATAATATTATTCTTAATAAGTTCATTATACCCTCGAATGTAAATATATGGGTATCAAATAATATTAAATACATTATTAAATAGAAATATAAATCTCTTGCTAAATACTAATTTATTTATAAATTATTAGTAAATTTTCATTAAATTTCTTATAAATAAATTATATTCTACAAATATATGATTCAATAATAAAAAAAAATTTTATGACAAAATATAAAATTTAATTTATAGATATTTTTGAAAAATTATTTTATAAAATGAAACTCATTTTTTTAACCATCATTTCTAAATTTACTTGTAATGAAATATTCAGATTTTCTATAAAGTAATAATTTCACAATGAATAATGAAAAATATTGAATTTTGTAAAAAAATAATTTATTTCAAATAATTTAGTTAATTTATAAACCCAAATATGAATTAATGTATTATAATTATTACATATTATTATTTAGTTCACTAAATTTTTTTATTCAACATTATATTGTTTTTTAGTATATGTTTATTTTTGGGTTTAGAAAGACGGTTTTAATTAATCTATTCTAAATTGAATTATGTGTCTCTATTTAAATTTATTAAAATATTGGTAAATGATAAATTTTTTAAATTATAAAAATATATTAAATATAAATAAATTTTATTTCGATTCTTACAATGGTAATTATTAGATATAGAGTTAATATAAAATTATCTTGTGATTGAAAAAAATACACATGGTGGAAACCCGAAATTTCATAGCATCTACATGTATTTTTTAAAATTTACTTTTTCCATATTTTTTTAAAATTTATTGTAAATATAAATATTAATATTATAAATCAACATATAAAAATCATAAGAGTGGTAATTTTTTATATATTTCTAAAATCATCAATTTTTTGGTGAATAGTTAAAAATACAAAATGTTAACTTATAAACTTCCTTTCATTTATATTATTTATAAATTTAAATTATATTATAAATAGATTTTAATGTAAAATTAATTCAATTAAATTTATATTAATACAATTTAGGTAACTTGAATATTTTTTGGGAAATTGGATATAAAAACACTATAATCTTTTGAACAATTTTTTCTTGAATCCCCGCTTTTTCATCGCATCGACATGATTAATTGTAAATCATAATTTTCAATATATTTGTATTAAATTTGGGAAATTGTATTCTATATTTTAAATATAAATAAAATATATTATCTAAAATTCTATATTAAATTTCTGGATAATATTAACAGTTAATAGGTAAAAAGTTATTAGTGTGGTTAAGGTAAAAATGTTTTTTCATGGTGTTAAACTAAAAAGATAATGGTTAGTATCACATAAAAACTAGTCTAAATGATTTTTCTAAAAACATTTTGACCCTATATTATATAATTATCCATTATAATTAATTTTTTTAACACTTAGTCATTATAAAAACATTGGTACACATTTTATTTGTCCAAAAAATACAACTATGTAACTCACCACACATATAAAATGCCGCACTCTCTCCTCTCTTCATCACACCATGAAACCATATTTTCTCATCCAAAACCTAACCCAATAAATTCCCAAATTCCTTTAATTTATACTATATGACTTATTTTTTTCATAAATCAAACCTAGGAATGATGTTTTGCTAACCTAATGGAGTTAACCAAAGAAAAGGTAATAATAGTCAACGATCATTTTTACATTATTTCATCCTCAATGAAAAAAATTATTACAAGAACAAGATGATATTATAGAAACCAATATATATATATATATATTTGTGTGTGTTTGTTTTTTATTTGTTCATTACCTACAACCAACTCCAATTACATAAACGGGGTTATGAAAATGTCATTAATGTGTATGGAAGATAACCACCTCATGAAATGATGTCACTCATTTTTTCACTATCACCTATCATGGTTAGTTTTATGGATGGATATAAAGTATATATATGATGTATATAAAATAATTATACCTTTGAAGTCATTAAATAAAATATTATTTTTTAATTTTTTGTCCTATAGGGGATACGATAGTGTTGCTCGTTTATATAGTAAACTACCTCATTGTGAAGCGATATGATTCTATTTTCACTAATGATTTACATGAATGATAATTATGATAATTATATGTGACATAAATGACCTAATCACGATATTAATGAAGTATTTATCATTCCATACAGATAATTTATCATTTTCTTACATTCATTTTCACTCAGTAAAAAATGATAACATCATTCATGTATGTGTGGAAGACCATCATAATGATGCGATTCCACTCTGTTTTCATCACCACACACATATATGCTATGAATAATTACGCAATATATTATTTATCATATTATGAAGATTATTTAGAGATATGAAATTAAATATCATATTTTCATTAAGATCATTGAAAATTTGAAACATTACACATTAAGCCTGCAATCTCCATGGTCGTAACATACTTCATTTATCAAAACATCAATTCATGATTAATATTAAGACTATAATTAATAAAAAATATAATAATTATTTCATTATTATTTTTATTGTTTTAATGTAACAATTATAATTTTAATAGGTATAACTACTCATACATTACATACATTGTTATCATTACGAATTCAAGAATATTCATTAAAAATTCAACCAATCAATGATAAGACTATATAGGTATAGTGTCTTTAGATACTATGAAACATAAACAGCTGGTTCATAAGATATCATCATTATCACCCACTTATTTCATCATAACTAAACCCCTTACTTGTCTTATTTGTTATCATTGTTCATGACCTACAATAAAGAAACAAATGAACGGGTGATCACAACTGAGTATTAAGGGTAAACAAGGGAGATATTGATCATATCATAATCAAAATACAAAAGAACATAGAATTTGAAAATATTATTATATATATAAAGTATCGTGATATTATTCCTTGGTATAAATCAAAATAGGTCATAAGAATCAATCAACGTACTCCCAAAAGTAATAACACAAGGAATAAAATTTTATGTAATACACATAACCATATAAAATCATTTCAAATTTGTGAAGACACATTTTCAAGACCATCATAATAGACAAAGTCAATTACTAAATTGAGTTCACCCCTAATAGAAGTCTTGTACTACTAAACTAATATTATTTCACATTCGTTCCATGTATGTATCATGAGATATAAATATTTATTCAATGAATTGTAGGAATATACTAGTCTCACTGATCTTATATTTAAATAGTTGTTACATGTGCCACAAAAACATAAATCATTGATCAATGCATTACCAAAGAAATAAAATGGGTTTCCATTCAATCATAACATAATCCATACAAAACAAAAGGATTTCATAAAGAGAAGTTCATTATAAACAAAATAAAACCATATGAATTTTAAGGATAGTATACAAGAAATATAAACCTATTAAATAATGTCATCTTAGATGATAAATAATTTTGATAAAATAGTTGAAATTTATTATTGTGGAAAATATCATTTCTTCTTCAAAAACATTTTATTTTCTCAAAATTCCATGCCATTTTAAAATAAAATAATTTAATGGATAATAAACATGAAATCTTGTAATGGATACTTCATGGGGATATCTTTTTTTGAAAATGTAAAAATTTGTTAATGTCATATAAGATAAAAGTGAACATTCATCTGGTGCTTTTGTTAGAATGTCATAAATTACGTCAAAAAAAACTACAAAAATACATTTCATAACATTTAAGAAAAATTCACCAATGGGTGAAATTGAAAATAAATAATTTTATAAGAATATAAAAAATATTTTTGGAATATATATTTAGGAAACATGGATGTGGATGATAAATATTCCTCAGTAAATTCATATGATTAAAAATATTAGATAATAATGAGACTGCAAAATTATCCATTTCCAAAGGTCTGATATCCTTCATATGTACTCAAAACATCTTTATAAGTTTTTAAATAATGAAATTGAATTATTCGCGAACCATTTTCATTTTTATGATATCCAATATGATTATATCATCACCTTTTTGTTAATAACATTTCATATTTACTTGTTATTATGGTATTAACTACTTCATTTGTTTATACATGTTTTTTCAAATAAGTAATGGTTAACCTTCTTAGGTCATATTTATGTAATTAAATAATTTTATGAACATAATATATAAAATATTTATTCATTATATATAATTATATGGTCATGATTTAATGAATATCATGTAGAATGTTACACATAATATCATTTAGACGGTTTGCTGTACATGCATACGAGCGACAATAAAATTCACATAATTTTTGAGTGGTATTAAAGTGGATGGTTTATAATATTTCAGAATAATGATCTTGTTATCATAATAATATATAGTTATTATTTCAATCATTATACCCATCCATGTAATGTGGTTTTGAAAAACATTTTACACAACAACGTGGAGACATTAAGTCATACGTACGCACAAATGGTGATATCATTTTTCATATGATAGATACAAAGTGGAATATGGTATTTTAATAAATATAATAACATATCAGTGTATAAGTGATGCTGTTTTGATTACATAATAATGAAACAAATCTGGAAGAGGAAGTACAATGATAAATATGTTTGAAACAATCGTTAGAGAATATTACCACTTCTTTGATATGCTGCCTTTAAATATCCTCATAAAGAACTATAGTTGGTCTTTGAAGAGGACCAAATCCTCTCGAATGTAACTAGAGAAGTTTATATGGGAAATGTTCAGAGCATTTCCAAGAATGAAGGCTCAATGTGACGTGAAGTGGAGAGGGATGAGGTTCCCTTTTATAATTGAGGTGGGGGAACTTTTGGAAAGTCCCTAAATAATAATTTATAATAAAATAAAACTCGACCAAATACCTAAAAAATGTATCAATTTTGAATATGAAATGATATAGGATTGTAATACACTCTCAAAATAGATTTTTTAAATGTTTTCCTTTCAATTTAATCCTAAATAATTTAATTAACACTTAGATATTCTATTTAATTTTTGACATGGGTAATAAATATTTAAATATAAAAAGGGTTCAATATATACTTATATGATGTCAATTAGAATGCAAAAAAAAATTATAGAACATTTTATACCATTTCATAATTATTATATATTTTTAAAAAATATTTTCTGATTTTTAAATAATATAATAAAATATTATTTTGATAAATAGACAATATTGTCAATTTGGACACTATTAATTTAATTTAAATTTAAAAATAATATGATAATATGTTTATATAGAAAATTCAACATTATAATTTTCCTAAGAGTTCAAGGTCATCTATAAAAATAATTGTTTATATTTATCGTCCAAAATTATATTTATTTTATTATTTTAATAATATTAATTTGTTATCTCTGTTAATAATATAATTACTTCGTGAAGATTGTGTAATTATTTAATATAATTATTTTTTGCAGAAAAATTAAAAAAATTACTATGATAAATATAAAACCACTAGAATTCATAATAAGAATTTCATTAAAAATTTTATTCTATAAACTCATACATTAAAAATTTTATAATATGAAAAATATGAATGTGATAGTATTAACATCACATTAAAAAAATATAACTATTATAATCTCTACTATAAGGCTCCAAATGGTAAATAAATCGACCCTTGGATGGTTATGGTCGAGATATACATGATCAGTAATATTTTTTCATGCTTTAGGTTCTTTTAATGGTTACTATAAATTTCATAGTTATAATTTTATTGATTTCAATTAAATAAAATAATTTATGAATAAATAAAGTATAATTATTTAATGTAATTATTTTTGTTCATAAATATAAAATAAAATTAAAATGATATGGAAAAAAATTATATTTCTAAATAGAATTTATAATTTTTAAAACTATATTTTAAAAATATATAGTTATTAAAATCTGAGAAATACATATTTAATTTTTATTGTTAAAAATTAATTTAAATGTCCTAATCTTATCCATGTGGATTCCAAATGACATTATTTCAACCCAAGTATAACTTAGGTCGAAAAAACATCACATAATGGTATTAATAAAAGTGTTAGCGTAATTATATAATCATATTCTTACCCTTAATTACATGATTTACCCTTTTACCATATAAAAAAATTACAAAAGTTAACATTCATAATGCCCAAAAATAAAACAAAATTTATTTATAGATTTTGGACCCACATATTACAAATATGGATTCCATTTTTCAAAATTCAAGACATATATGGTTTAGTAATTTATTGAAATATAATCCCACTTTAATAATGAGAGAATGAGTTATAAATGTGAAAATATTGATAATGATTGGAACTATTTTACATCTAAATTCGATGTTAAATTAATTATAATGACATAAATTATATTTAATGGTGAAATTATATTATATTTATGCCTTAAAATAATTTAATATTATAAATTAACCATATAAATCACATCATTAAAAAAGGTTTTTTCAATTAAAATTTAGTTTATTTTTACAATTCATTAGAATTTAAATGTTGTCTGAATAGTATTAAAAATTCATCCAAATTAACTTTTTATATCCTACATCCAAATAAAATATCTATGTTGTCATATATAAATTATTAATTTTTTAAAATATTAATTTAAAAGTTTTTCTCCATTAAAATTACGAAAAATAACCTTCTAAAAAATATAGGTTGTAAAAATCAAATAGTGTTTTACATACCCAATAAAAGAAATATCTATTGTATAAATGTGATAATTTTTTACTAATTATATAAAATATATATTTCATTAATATCATTTACTTAAAATAAATACCTCATTTAATTAATAAAAAAATGCAAATTTATTATTGATTTTTTTTTTCATTAACATTTGGTAGCCAATGGATTCAACAGAAATTTTCATAATTTAGTTATATTTATTCCCAATAACATACTGTATCGGTTCAAATGCTAATTTTATTTTAATGGCATCTCGTGGCCTATTTATACTATCTATTGAATCCAATTAAATATATTGAATAATTAAAATTATTAAAAGAAAATATTTCATAAAATCATCCAGGTCTTACATTCTACCCCCATTACACTAAATTACAGCATTGAAAATCTTTATTTGGAAATAAATATACAAGTATATGTTTACCTCCTCATGTCCCCAAGTTCTCACGTAGCTTCCTCAATTTTTTGGTTCCACCATAAAAACTTAACTAAGCGAGTAATATTTTTTCATAGAAATTATTTTTTACTATCAAGAATCGATGTTGGTTGTTAGTCATAAACAAATCTGACTCCAATGGTAAAATTTTGAATACAGTACATTTCAATGATCTGGTGTGTACGTTTTCAAGAGAGATACAAGGAATACATCATGAACATGGAAAAGATTCCATGGAATCCACAATTAGTATGACACCTTCCCAACATGATCTAGATTTTCAAAAGGAACAATATAACTTGGGATCAATGTTCACATCATTCCAAACTCATTACACTCTTCAAGGGATATATTCATAGAGACACCTTTTCACACACATCATACTCTAAGACTTTTCATCTATTGTTAGTATATATTTTTTGTCGAATTTGTGCGACACTTATGTGTTGTAGACTATATCTTACCATTTCTACCATTTCACCAACAAGATTAGGTACTAAAAGCATTATTTCCCCAAAATTCGTCTGGGGAAGTTAGAGCACTACATTTAATTTCATATACGGATTCATAAGTGAAATATGAAAATTATAGTGAAAGTTATTATTGTTAGAAAATTCCACCATAGGTAGGTGTTTATCCTAATAACCTTTGAAATCAATAGAGATATCTCACCACATTTCTTGTAGAGTTTGAATTGTTCTCTAAAAATGACAATCTATCTGATGATGATTTGTAGTTTTGAGACATAACTGTATATCTAGAGCCTACTAAAGAATTTTCTAGAACATTGAGGTATTCCTTAGATCCCAATCAGATATAATGGAAAGTTATACTCCATGAAATCTTACCAGTTCCTATACATATATCCTGAGAAGATGATCATGATTGAAATGCTCCATAAAATCGTTGATGTTTTCCAACTATAAAAGTGATCAACTATAACCCATATTGCATTATGGCCTTTAGATATTTTGGGGTGTCTGATGACAAAGTCTATAGTTATGTTTTCCCATTTCCATTCTAGTATGGGTAATGGTTGTAACATCCTCTTAGACTTATATCTCTTAGTCGTAACTTTCTAAAAACTCAATCATCGAAAGAAATTTTAGACAACATCTATTTTCATGTAATCCAACCATAAATACTCATTCAGGTCCATGTACATGACTATGAATTCATAGTGAATAGAGAATAAAGAACTATGAGACTCATCTAATATCTCATTCATTTTTTCTAGTATGAGAGGAATATAAAATCAATTCATGAACCTTATTATTCCATCACAATCATGGATTAATTTAAGAATATTTCTAACCTTGTTTTTATCTATACATATATATTCCCCCTGCACCTCCCCAATCATCACATGTATTGATGATTGAAAATAAATTTTAGACAGTTAATATTTCTACCCTTCCATTAATATTTCAGGATCCATCCTTTAGAAATAAAAAAAATAAAGGATCTTTTGTGATAATCATCGTGGATAGGCTAGCATGGTCCTTTTGACTCAATCATCAACCACCTTGTTATTTTTTCTAGGGTGGTAATGTATTGACCAATCGTAATCATTAATAAACTCCAACCATATTTTTGGGCTAATATTCAACCCCTTTTGTGTAAAAATATCCATTAATATTTTATCATTATAAATATCACAACTTTTACCATATATATAATGCCTCAATATTTTTGATTAAAATATTATCGTAGAAAACATCAAATCATGTGTGTGGTAAATTCTCTCATGTATTTTCAATTTTCACAAGGATAATTTATCACCATATCATTTTACAGCAGAAAACATCACATCCCCATATTTTATGCTTCATTATAGATTACAATCTTTTATCCACTATAAGGAATTGTGAGCAGAGGTGCACGTGCCATAATTTTTTTGATCTCTTTGAAATTATCATCACATTCATCTATCCACACGAAAAAAAATCCTTTGGGATTCAAATTTGTTATTGGATTACATAATCATAAAAATTCATTCACCAATTTTCGATAATATCCATCCAAATCAAGAAAACATTGGTTTTGAGTTACAATTCTTGGTCTCTTCCACATATCAAAAACATCTATTTTTTATACATATAGAAATATCACCTCTTTTGAGATTATGTTACGCCAAAGTGAATCTATCTAAATCCAAAATTCACAATTTTAAAATTTTCATAAAGCTTCTTCTCTTTCATGGTTTTTAGTACGATTCCTATGTGATCATCAGGTTATTCCTAGATCTTCTAATATACATGAATATTGTCTATAAATATTACTAAAAATGATCAAGATAGTCTCTAAAGAAAATATTAATTAAACCCATGAATATAGAATGAGAATTAATAAGATGAAAGGGAATCACTGTAAATTCTATGTGTCCTTACCTTGTACAAAATGTCATATTTGGTATATCCTCATTCTTGACCCTTAATTGATGATATCGTTAATGAAGATAAATCATCGAAAATTATTGATCTCCACGTAGTTGGTCAAATAAGTTATCAATGCAAGGAAGACGATATTTTATCATTATATAGGTCTTCTTATGTTCTTGATAATCAATGAAGATTCCCATTGATCAATAATTATTATTAAAAAATTGTTCAGGTTCACCCCAAGGTGACACACTAGCGAATATGAATCCCTTGACAAGATTCTCTTGGTGTTTCTTCGTCAATTCCTGAAACATAATTTGGTCAATTTTATAATGTGTCTTTAAATTAAGCCTAACACCCAGTATGAGTTTTATTTAATACTCAACCTCACAATACAGTGAACGTCCTAGAAATTTTTCCTGAAATACATCATCAAAATATGGTACAATATTTGTATTCTAAATTTTGTTTTTCTTCACAACAATGAGATATAGATAACCTTAATTGTTTGGGAATCAAGACCCATAATATAGATTAAAGGTTCACTAGAATTTCGTACTCATCCTTTCATAGATTGATGATAACAGATTGATTTGGAATATAAAATGTTACCTCCCTTCCATGGAAATTTATATGAGCTTTATATAGTGTAACACAATCCATGCTAAGAATCACTTCAATTTCCGTTATAGGATGGATCAAAAAAATTTCCGGAATCACATTCCCACAATTTTCAACTGGAGAATAACTATAAAATTTTGATGTGAACTTTGTGCCATTAAAAGTTGTCATAGGTAACTCAATATAAACTTTTTGAGGTAATACCGGGTTACACTGAGACAATTGTTCATAAATAAAAGAGTGGGTGGGTCCAAAATCAAATAAAAAATATTTTACTTTATAGTGGATGGTAAATATAACATTGAAATATTAATTATCATACACCACATCACTGATAGTTATCACATGTGTCATTAGTTTTTTTCTTTAAGTGTTATTTGTCTTTGATCATCATAAATAAGACAATGATTATCTCATTTATTGGCATAACAACATATTTCCTTGTACTTGTATCATTAAAGTGTAGGAGGTTCATTATATGTATCCTTCCCTTTATACACATCATTAGATATTTTTTCCCATCACATGGTAATTAGATTTTCTAATGACCTTCTCTCCCAAAAATAAAACATTTTATAGCCCCATTAAGATAATTTCCTTTATGTTTCCTTACACACTTTGAGAATAAGGGAATACTCATCTTCTTTTCAGTGTGGTCTTTATATTTTCCCATGATTTTTATTTTTATCTTCTTATAAAACACATATTACCGATTGGTTACTCTAATATCTATTTCAACCATGAGATCACATCGAACAATTTTCACACAGTTGTTAAATTCCATTATGTCTAACACCCATCAGAGACTTGATTTTAATCCATTAATGAATAGATAAATTTTACTCTCAAGTTGGATGATAATTCCAAAAGAGTACCTTGAATGTATTGTAATGTTTCATAATATGTACCAAAAGATTCATTTTTATTTTTCTTAAGCAGAAGAAACTTCTTTTATATCATTTTTTGAAGAATATGATGAATGTAGACATTGAAAAATAAGATTGCGAACTCGTCCCATTCCATGGATTCATACTCAAAAAAATTACTAGTATTCTTGAAAAGGTTCTACCATTAATCAGCATAAATATCCACAATATAGACTTATAAGATGAATTTAACATGTTCATAACAATTGAGAACCGAAAATCTCTTTTTAGAGGTACTGATCCATTGTTCATACACTCTTGGCTGAGAAGACCTGCTGAATGAAGGTGGATACCGCCACATGAAGGAATCAATAGAATGTTGTTCCCTCCATTTCCCACATAGATGTCATGTATGAATCATATTATAAAATTTTTGTGTGATCATATATATAATATTTTTTACATCTCAAAACACATTTGGTTTCTCAGGAGAACAATCATTGCATTGCCCATCCCATTCATCATTAACATGGTTCTTCTGGGTTACATCCATTGACTAAAACCAAGAAAAATTATGTTAAAATCAGATAATAAAGAATAAAATTCCAATTTAAGATATTTATGTTTTATCCTATGTTACTCATGATCTTTTTTAGAGCACTAGAATTGTAACCCACACGTAGACATATCCATAGGGGTCTTCCTATGGTTTTCTTATCCTAGTTTCCAAAGGATAACTATACCCTTCATATAATACAAAGTATAAGACCCATAATTTAAAAACATTGATATTACTTCCAAATTAATTAATATGCATTACAAAATATAACAATGAAATGACATTTCCATATAGGTATATTGTCTTTAGAAGCATAGAAACATAAAAAGCTTGTTCATATGACATATTCATTATTTCCCACTTATTTTTTCATAACTATAACACTTTTTTGACATATCTTATTTCATACCCATATTCATAACCTATGGAAAAGAAACATATATCATGGTGAGATCAAATTCACAGTACGGGTAAACATTGGAGATAAGGATCATATAGAAATCATAAGATATAAGAATATTAAATTGGAAAATATTATTGTGTATATGAAGGATTGTGGTATTATACCATGGTTTAAATCATAAAAGTTGATAAAAATCAATAAACATAATCCCAAAATACATAAAATAATATATAAAATTTATTTATTTACACATAAGCATAGTGAATCTTTTCACATTTTTCAACAATCACATCCAATATCGTCATAGTGTAAAAATCCCATTACGGAGCCAATTTCACTCCTTATTCCAAACCTGCATAATTGAAATTATATCATTTTCCATTCCATCCAAGTCTATCTCATGAGATATACATCTTTACCCAACTCATTGGAGGTATATACAGGTCCTACCCATCTCATAAATAAATAATTATTACGTGTTCATTAAAAACATAAATGATTCATCATTTCATTACCCAATGACTAAAATGGGTTTCCAAAACTTCATTTCATCATAACATAATCCGTATAAAACATCTGGATTTACTAAATAGAAGTTCATTTATAAAATCAAACCATAAGAAGCACCGGGAAAGTATACATGATATAAAACCCTATCAGAAAATGACATATTAGATGGAAAATAATTTTAATAAAACACATGAAATTAAATCTAGGGTAAATTATCATTTCTTCTTCAAAAATGTTATTTTCACAAAATGATGTGCAACTTTAAATTTAAATTTTTTAATTAAAAATAAACATTAAATCAGTTAATGGAAGAATAATTAAAATGAGGAGTTCCAAAAATAGAAAATTTTGTTCATGTTGTATAATATAAAAGGGAACATTCATCTCCTACTTTTGTCGGATTGTCAAAAACTACCTCGTACTGAATACGAAAAAAATATTCATTTCATTCCAATTAAGAAAAATTAAAAAATTGTAATAATTGAAATTACACAATTTTTTATGGATATAAAGAATATTTTGGAAGACATATTTAGGAAACATGAACGTGGATGATAAATATACCGTAGTAAATACTTATGAATAGACAATCATGGATAATAATGATATTTAAAAATTATCAATTAATTTAGGCATGATACCCTTCATCTGTATATGATCCTCTTGTATAATTATTTAAATAATGACATTAAGTTATTCGAGAATCATATTCGTTTTTATGATGTCATATATAATTTTATTATCATCTCTTTGTTAATAACATTTCATTATTACATTATATTATTGTGATAACTACATCATATTATTATGCATGATTTGTTGAATAAGTTTTTTTCCATTTATTGGGTTATAGATATATCATTAAAAAATGAAATGATCATAATATATAGAATATTTATTCATTCAATAAATTTATATAGACATGTTTTAATAAAGATCATTTATAATGAATCACATCGCATCGTGGAGACAGAAGGGCATATGTACACACAAGTGACAATATCATTCCCATCATTATTGAATGGTATTAATGTGGATGGTGTACTATATTAAAAAATAAATATCATGTTATAATAATTATATATATTAATTATTTCCATCATTATACATATCTATGTATGGTGGTGGTGAAAAACAGATTACACCACGACATAGATAGAATATGTCATACGTACGCAAGAATGGTAATTTCATTTTTCGTAGGATGGATATAATATGAAATATGGTTTTTTCATAATCATAATAAAATTATTTTATATATTTTATACTGGATTTATTAATTTTTAAATAATAAACTCATGAATATGAAGTATCAGAAGAAATAAGCTAGAAAGAATCGGTAGAGAAGATTACCACTTCATTGACATGATCTCTCTAAATCTCCACATAAAGTACTAGAGTTTGTGTTAGAAGAAGACCATAACCACTATAATGTAACTAGGGATTATTAAAAGGAAACTTTTCTGAGGATGGCTGATATTGAAGGCTTAATTTGAATTGAATAGGTGAGGGATGAGGTTCCCTTATTTATGTAAGGTGAGGGGCACTTTTGGAAACTCCATAAATAATAATTTATAATAAAATAAAATCCAACTCAAAAACATCCAAAATTTTCCCTTTTGGAATAATATATAAGATATCATTGTAATCTTATCAACCAAAAAAAGTTGACATGTTTTTCTATCAATTTAAACCATCAATGTTTTATTAACACATAGTTATTCTATTTATTTTTTAATTAGGGTAACAAGTATTTAAATATTAAAAGGGATAAAAATTTACTTATTCAATGTCAATGAGACCATAAATAAATAACATAAATCCTTTTAGACCACATAATAAGTGTTTAATATTTTTAAAACAAAATTATTTTAAAATAAATGTACAAAATATTATTTTGATAAACAAATAATAATCTTAATTTTGACAATATTGAATTTATTGATTTTTAAAATTATTAAGATAATAGGTAAAAATATAGATTTTTTTTTATAATACAACGAGATCATGGTAATATAGAAAAATTATTGGAAATATTAATTATCCCAAATTATATTTATTTTTTTTGCTTAATAACACTTATTAGTAATCTCTAGTAATAAAATAATTACTACAACAAATTTGTGTAGTTATTTAATATACTTAATTATTGAATTAAAATTAAACATAGAATAATGTGATCAATATAAATGTACTATATTTAATAATAATACTTTTATTTTAATTTATATTTTGTAAAACCTGACATTAAAAATATTATAATTTTGAAGGTATAAATGTTACAACATTAATATAATTTTATGTAAAATAATATAATTGTCATAATCTATTTTATAAGGCTCCAATAATATTTGGTCATGTGGTCTGGTCTTTTAATTGTTATTATCATTTTAATAATAATTATTTTATTGATTTCTCATCAATTAAAAAATTTATTCATTAATAATGTTTAAGTCATTTAGGTGAATATTTGTTTCCTAAAAATTACAAATACATTATCATGGAAAATAAAAATATTTCAGATTTTAAGTTAGTATTTATAATATAATTCATATTTTTTATTACATTCTATTAAAAATGTGGTAGTTATTAAAATTTGAGTAAGACGTAGTAAATTGTTCAAAAAATAAAATAAATTAAATCCCCGAATGTTTTCCAATAGGCTTCCAAAAGACACCATTTCTAACAAAATCTGATTTAGGTCAAAATACACTCATCCAATTATATTAATATAATCATTAGAGTAATTTCATAATAGTATTATTACCCTTAATTACCTTATTTACCATTTTACTATATCAATAATATTTACAGAAGTTAAAATATATAATGCATAATAAAAAATCAAGCAATTTAAATAAGTTGACCTAATGATTAAAAATATGGAACCCATTGTTATAAATTAAAGACACAGAACTTGCAATAATTATTTTAATATTAATTTCATTTTTAGAAAGAGATTACGTGGATTGTAATAGATTGAAATGTTTTTACATCAAAATTCAATGTGAAATTAATGCTAATGAAATAAATGATATTGAATGATAAAAATGTTATATTTATATTTTAAAACATTAAATATTATAATTTATCCATATGAATTACTTTAATGAAATAAGTTGTTTTCAATTAGTCATTAGTGATTTTTTATTACTCATCAAAAATTAAAATTTAATAGAAAAATATTTGAAATTCATCCAAAATATATTTTTATATATTTAGTACATAGAATATGTTTATGTGGTCATATACAAATTATTAATTAATCAAAATCTTAATTTAAATTTAGTTATCCATTAAAAGGTGGAAAATTACCCTTTTGAAAAAATATAGGGTTTCATACATCAAATTGTTTTTATTCATATGCTAAAAAGTATCTATTCGATGAATATCAAAAACATTTTTTCTAATATATAAAATATATATTTCATTAATTTCATTTTATAATAGTAATTCACTAAATTAAATAATAAAAAAATATAATCATATAATTGACTTATATTCATTCATAAATAATTAGTGGAAAATGGATTCACCATACATTGTCTTAAGTAGAATATATTTATTCTTGCAAACCTAATGAAAAGCTTTAAATGTTCATTTTATACTATTAAAAACTTGTGGGGTGTTTAAACTCAAAATTTCATGAAATAAAAGCTATTGAAGAATTATAATTATTTAAAATACATATTTCCTAAAAACATATAGGTTTTAAAAGATGAATGAAAATAAAAAAAAATCAAAACATGTATGAAAAACAAAGCAGGTAATACTCAAAACATTACTTTTACATGAAATTGTTGATAAAATGATAATAGAAGGTAATAAGGAAGTCATATATGCTATTATATAAATAATAATGGATACTTAATAGAAATATAATAAATATGAATTTTTTATAAATTCATTTAGAATTAGTACCAAGGAGGTCGATACTAATTGGAATGGATTTCTAGTCTCTCTTATATTTTTGGGATAAATATGATTTTTCACCACTCGTTTTATTTTTGTGGTGTATATACACCCCCATTGAAATCTAATACCATTAATATTATTTTTTATATATATATTTGATAGTTAATATGATTTTAAACATTATTATGAATTTTGATTCAAATAATTAATAATGTGGAAAGGGGATTCTCTCTTACTTTTTACTTCTATGAGACACATGCAATATTGACAACTTATTTATATTATTTTGTGTATGTTCTCCATATTACTGTATTTTATATTTCTTTTCATGAATTTTATTGTTATTACATATACATTTTAGGACCTTTCTATCATGGTGATTATTTATCAAATTCTTCCAAAGTTGTAAATGATTTCTGTTAAAATATCATCATTTATGAGAATTTTTTATAATTATGTATCTAATGTTGAAATACTATGACATATATCTCACTAATTATATTGAATTTTCATGTCCTTTATTAATTAATGTTAATTTCATGTAATAGTACCATTTTTTGACATTTTGGTACTTCAAATAATGTTTATAATAATTTAAATAATTTCCAACATTATTTCTCATTTTAGTCAAGAATCCACTTTATTCCATATTCATATTTTCTAAAAATGTTTTCAAAAAATGTTTTGGACATACATAAATTGATTTTTTAAATTATTGTTTCACACATGTTTTACAATTTTATTTTATTTTTAATGAAGTTTAATGACTGTTTCCAAACAATATATATTTTTCATTAACGAAAAATGTGGGAAGAATATTTATTTTTATTATGCCTAACATGAACATTATTTCATGCTAGCATCATCGAATAATGATTTATTTCTTCCCTTACATGTTTTCAATGTTATTTTATATGAAATATTATCATTAATATTTGTTAAATTTTTATATTCTATGGAAATTATTACAATGTGAATGGTATTTTAAAAAAAATTATTCTGAACAATATATATTTCATAAAAAATCTATTTTACTCAATAAATGATCCTTGTGATCTATCTTTCAAAAACAATTCTATATACAATATCAAATTAATTTATATAATTTATGATTTACCTAGGATAATATCCAAGGATAGCATTATTATTCATACTCTAAATAACTTATATTGAATGGATGGTTATGAGTCCCATATGTCTTCCATTGGTGGTTCCATCATAAAATTATTTTGAAATACAGTTATTTTTAGACTAGATATTAACGGCACCCAGATTTTTTTTACATGACTGTTATATCATATTTAAGATAAATATAATAATATAGATTAAAATACATGATCAAAAGGTATCACATAATAGGAAATTTTTTCTCATAAATAATCTTTATATAGTAAAACATAAAAATTTATAAAAGTATTCTTCATTATCCTTCAAAAACCTGACAAAAAATTACCTTTTTTAGTTTCTAAACAATTTTAAAGATAAGTGAGTACCCATGAAAGTACAAAAATACATCAAATACCATATGATATTAAATAAAAATTAAAATATAATTTAATATTATTAGAAATATTCCCTCTAAATAATTTTTAATGCATACTATTTACATCAGTAGTCAGATCATCCTTGATAAGGTCTAAAAAGCAATACCTCATCATGTCTTTTTTAATGTAATCATATACTTGTATTTTTTTATATTGAAACCTCTAACAAAAATATTATCTTTCTTGTTGACCTACTTCATCTTATCCTTAATAGATTCTACATGAAATAGTTTCAAATCCATCTTATCAAAATATCCTTTCAAGGCATTAATAAAGAGATATTACTTGAACATTTCACCCTCGGAGTGGATTATAATCTCTCATGTTTTTACATTATTTATAACCCCCATGTCTTCCCCCTACTTATTGTATGTAGGATCTCTCTTAGTGATATTATCCTAATCTATGTTTTCCTCACAATACAAGTGATGTACCACCATCGAGAATTTCATTATCATATTTGATTCTCCCATCACACCACCATCCTCACCTTTCGCATCGGAGACATCATTGTTAACATGTTGTGTTCTACATTTAATAATTTCACAAACAATTTGATTCTACTACTTGGAATTTCTTTTGAGTTATATCTCCTTGGGTCTTATTTTCTTGGTAGAACTTTTCCCCATTGGTTATTTTTGGTAGGAATTTTCCCCACATCCTTTGGATTTATATTCTTTAATCAAAATACAGCTACCTGAATCCATCTATCCTTTATTCCCCTTCTTCCTAATCGGGCTGCAAAGCCCAATAACATGACATTATTATACACAATCACTATAATAATGCCTAGAGGTATCGTCACATGCCTCTCCCACAATATACATTCCCTTCAGAAGAAGTCTCATCCTGTACTGGCTCTTGTTCTTTTTGGATTTACCCATTAATATCTAAACCTGTAAGATGATTTTCCAACCTAAATTTTGGATTAACCATGATGGAACCTAAAACATTAGTTTCCATATCTAAACCCATGTAACCGTCATTTATAGAATTATGTATTCCATTGAAATCCCTTCAATTGAAATCCATATAACCACATCATAGGAATAATAAATGATTGGAAACACTATCCTTGTCCCATGAACCCCCCCCCCCCTTGTGCTTGGATCAATTTCTAATTCTTAAATCCTCCAAATAGAATGATTACTCAGATGAAATAATTGGTCATAAAACAAAAATTGTAACGCCCCGACCCCAGATACCCAGAGTCGGTGCATTATTACATAACATTGGCATGATCACAAGAAAGATCAAATCTCGAAAGACCGATTGGTTTAGTAGCCTTGGAAACACTAGATATATTCATAAGTTTTACATTACATCATAAAATGAAAAACTACTACAACAACATAATGTCTCCATAATCCACACTATTATCCCCTCATAATATCCCTGCAGGTCATTCATAATTTACTTCTTCACATCCTGGGGAAAAATAAAACATAGAAAAGGGGTGAGCTCAAATGCCCAGTAAGGATAACAATATAGCGGAAACTTTCATAAATAAGAATAAACATTTAAGGCAATGCATTACTAAAACAAAAGCCTTTTAAAATTGAACTTCAACATGGTATGGCAAAAGTAAAATGAAATAATGCCATTTACTTATTCACATGGATATTCTACTAATCGAATAATCACATGCAAAAATCAATAACCACTTTCATAATGTTGGAATGCATAATGCCAGACTATCATAACCACATAGCCAAGGCCTCGTGCCAAGGCTACAAATAAGATTTTGTCAAGGCCTTGTGCCAAGACACTAGTTTGTCTCATGAGACCTACCGATGCATCGAGGAGCTATAGCGGGCTCCACCCGTCACTTATTAAGTCCAATGCATTCCCATATGAAAAGGTTTAAACATAACATAAACATTCGTATTAAAACTAGCATACGAAATGTCAATACTTTCACAATAAACTATGAATGGTATAAAAATAGCACATCCACAGTCAAACATATCACAAAACCTTCAATACAATATAGAAGTTTTGTAACAACTTCAAATAATCTTAAAATCCATCAAAGGATGTTGACATAGATGAAATCAAAATTCTTTTTAAAGAAATATCTCCTTTTATTTTGAAATCATTTAAGATCCATATAAAATAAAACATTTTCTTTGAAAATATTCTTATAAGCTTGTAAGGAAAGCTTTGAAGATTTTATAACGGCGTAAAATAACCGCACCCGCCGTATAAGTTAAAAAAACATTCTTACCTCAATTCTGTCGAAAAGGTTAAAAAGGACCTTGTTTTGAAAACGACGGAAAGATTCCTTTATAAACCTCTTATAAAAAGTCAAAAAAGGGTATAAATGACTTTAACCCATATTCTTGTAAATATTAAAAATGTTTTGAAATACATTTTTAAGAAACATGGATGTGGATGATAAAGAGATCCCAGTAGATTATTACATATAAACAACCTCGGATAATGAAGAGATTGTGAAATAACCCTTACCTTGTACTTTTCCTTGGTTGTGGTAGGTTAACCTCCTGTATAATGGTGAAATAATTGTTATTAAATTATACAAGAATCATATACATTAATATGATATCATATATGATCTTTTAATATTGATTTGATAATAATATCTTAGTATTATCGTTGTTTTGGGTGTTAACTTACTTGTTTTCTTTCATATGTTTTGTTACGTAAGACATGTTTGTAAAGGATAGGTTGTATATTATTCATATCCAGAATGCTATCAAGTCCTTAAACACCATTTTTAAATCATAAAATGATAATTACGCTTTAATGGTTACGATGGAGAATGAATCTCATCGCGTTCGTGGAGACGGTAGTCCGTACGTACGCACGAGCGACAATATCATTCTTTTGATATTAAAATAATATATAAATGGATGGTATATCATATATACAGAATCATTAACATGTTATATTTATTATTTACATGAGTTACACATCATTATTATACCCATCCAAATAATATTATATTGAATAACAATTACACCACGACGTGGAGACGGTAAGCCGTACGTACGCACGTATGGTGACATGTTATTCAAAGGGTGGATAGAATACTGAATATGATTGTACCATAATTATAATAACATCACAGTATATGTGAGATACTGGAGTTATTATTTCAGAATGGTAAGAACAAAGGAAGAAGAAGTGGAAGAAGAAATGAACTTAGAAAAGGGTGGTGAGATCATTACCTCTTCTTCGGGTTCTTCCTTTTGATTTGATCAAAAGGGCTCCTTAGGTTGGCTTTCTGATCAAACTAAGGCCTCTAGGTTGTATTGAGGGATGTTGGGAGAGTATTTGGGCAGATTTTGGCCGAACCAAAAGGCTTTGAAGGTGTGAAGAAATGAGAAGGAGGAGTGCCCTTTTTATAAGAGGGGTGAGGGGCACCTTTGGAAAAGCTAGAAATATTAATATATAATAAATTCATATTCGGTTTCTAAAGGCTCCAAAGTTGACTATTCAAAGGATGAGGTGGGGATAGGTCGAAAACAACTCATCCAATAGAATTTAGACAGGTTTGGGTACTTATATTAACCTTATCTTTAAGTATTAACTCTAAGTTAATTAGTTTCACTTTTACAATGTCTCTTTGTATTTTTATATAATATGGTTAATAAACTTACTATATACATCCAAGCGACCCCCAAGTGGTCTATTAATGATTAACCTATCATAATATAAGTCTCTTGGCCGAACCTTAGATTTTTAGGAATTTAATATCAATTAATAATATAATATTTGTTTTAAGAACTCTTTTATGTCAATTTTGACACTATTCAATAGTTGATTTTTGTGAAACTCATAACAGATTGATTACTTCGAACAAAGTCCATTAAATCAATCCTAATATATCATATTAGCCTAGAAAATTAGTTTAATTCATTAAAAGTTTCATATTATAATTATTTGGGTATTTATAAGATCAATTATTTTTATTTTTCACTATTTTAGTAATTACTGCATCATCATTGTGTCATAAATAAAATAAATTATATAATGTCTAAAAATTATAAATAAAATATCATTATGTAGGAAATCGTTTTAGCTTTCTAATGAATATTTATAATCGAAAATCCAACATGTATAACCCTATGTAAAAATTGTTCTTCTAAAAGATATATGCTTGTGTCATTTTTGTATTCATTTTAACTTAATTAAAATAAAGTGTCATTATCACTTACAAGTGGATCCATGGGGTCCCAAAATTGACACAAAGATGCCCACGGTCGACCATGTATCAACCAATAGGGTTAAGACACGTTTTAGGGTAATTTTGTATTATTATAATATTATTTGTTTAACCCTTATTTACCGGATTTACCCTTTAACCATGGTAAATAAAATATTTACCGCAGTAATTATTCAAAATGTCTAAAAATAAAAGTTACCTATTTACACAATTTGAACATACTGATTCCAAATATGGAATCCATTTTCCTAAATTCAAAACACAGAAGTGGCAGAAATTAATTTAAAATTAATTCCCGCTGTCAAAACAAAAAACGTGTTTTTAAGAGATAATAACTATCAAAAGATTGACACTTGTTTATGTTCGGTTTAATTGTAAAATTATGTCCAATGACCAACATTATATTAAATGGTAAAAATATATTCTAAATATACTTTAAAACTACTAAAATTCATAATTTATCACTATTAATTATTTTGATTAAAAAAGTTGTTTTTAATTAAAATTTAGTAATTTTCACTATTCATCAAAATATGAAAGTTATCCGAAAAGTACCAAAATTTCACCTTAGGCTAAATTAGATATTCCGAGTCCAAAAATGAAGTCCATTTTCAAATATAAAATATATATAATTTCAAAAATTAGGTATTACTATTCACAACGGCTAGTTTAATTAGTTGTGTGTGTTAGAACTCAGTGTTGCGTACAACACACGCTATCACATTATTCAAAGGAAAGCGTACCGTGGAAGCTTGGGATGTTTCATTTTAAATTTTTTGATGTCCCCATTTAGTCAAAAAGTTTAAAATATTTTATTTAAAAAGGTTTCACTATTAAAAGTTGATAAAAGTGCAATACTTAAAATGAATCTGTTCTTGCATTATGACTAAGAAACTCATAATATGTATTCTAAAATTATAAGGATTATATAAAGTGAAAATTTTAGTTAATGCTATTCAGGACCTCTTTTAATGCCTTTTTTGTAAGTCATGGTGTGATTGAACTCGGTGTTGCGTGTAGTGCAAGTTATTGAATTATTTTGAAGAAATAACACACTATGAAATCTTGGGGTGTTACATTCTCCCCTCCTTCAATAAATTGCGTCCTCGCAATTTGAAATTGTTTTTCGAAAATAAAAGGTTGAAAATAGAAAATATATTTGTGGGAAAACCCACATCGGAAATTGGGTTACTAAAATTTAGTCTTAATATGTGGAAAAGAGAAATGAAAGGGTCACCACCAAATTATGATCTTGATTAGGAGAACATTGGTGGCAATCAGAGACATATAATTGGAGGAAAAACGTAAATATTTATAGGTAGTGATTGAGGTCATCAATCACAAACAAGTGTAAAATTTAGGTCCTTAAATTCATCAATCTATGATGATTTGAAATACCATCGGTTCAACAAAACATATGGTCTTAGGATAACACATTTTTGACGTTTCAAAATATCTTAGTTGAAATCCCACATCGAAAAATGAATTAATGAGGCCTCTATTTATAATAAAGAGTCGAATGTATGAAGATTACCGAAAATAACACATACTAGGGTTCCATGTAGGAAAATATGGATATGGAAGAAAAATCTAACCATCAATTATCTGATGGAGAGTGGTAGAGAACATGGCTATGAAAAGGCCAACAATCCCAAAGCCATAAATTAGTGATGATTTAAGGTACCATCTAGGAAAACATTTTTGTTCTAAGTTGATTTTCTTAATGTTGAGAAATTTATTTATGATATTGGCTAAGATCATAAGGAGATACACTTACTTTATAATTAGAGTTTTATCCATTAATAAATTTCTACCACAAACTCATCTTTCACTCTAAAAGATAATAGAATGTTAAAAAAATTCTATTTACACTATTCGTATAGGGTTCCAAAATAAACGAATTTATAATTCATCTACATGATATTTTAATAAAAACTACATTATTTAATCCAGGACATCTCATGGGCCAGTGGTAGGTGATACACCCTTGTCGCCCTTCGGTTGCGGGTTCAAGTCTCGTAGCCTTGCCGGACGCGACGGGTTGCCGCCCGACCTCCGGGTTGTCCTTTTATGGCAATCCAAAATAATCCAAACTAGAACTATCCAAAATACTTCTTTCCAAACTCACAGTCCAACATTTATAAGGAAGGTAAGCATAATGTAGATCCTTTTTACCCCGTAATAGCATATGAATACCTTCATCATGTATTCTTTTAATACACTGAAACATCCTGAATTACCATATTCCATATTGATTACATTCATTCTCCCTTATTCCATATAGAATGCTGGATATACTTCATCAATCCAAAAATGTTTTAAACCCCAACAAAATGATGGAATATACAAATCATTAATCAGTTCCAGGGTAGTCAAGAATATCCAATATAATTTATCCAAAACAATCACATATTATTCCAAAATCACTACCTCAGTATCAGAACTATATCTCAACCATATATTTTCCAAAAATTTATCCTGCTATTGAGTCACTTTTCTTTGTTCCACACAATCTCAAGTCCTTAATGAAATAGTACTGCAGTACAATCCTTATATACTCCATAATCATTATAACAAGTACATTGTTGATACAACACTCAATTGACATAATCAACATAAGAACTCTAATCATTCCCCTTCATCTGTGGTAGTGTCATAACTTGATTATTATCCAATAGCATCATTTGTGGCATAGTCTGATGACTGGGGCATAGGTTCGCGTAGTGTCCAAACTCCTTGCAAATGAAGCATTGTACATTTGAAACCATTTTCTCACCCTTGCAGTCACGTACTTTGTGCCCTTTTCCTCCACACTTATAACAAACTCCCATTCCTTTCAGGCAAGTTCCAGGGTGTTTCTTCCCACAGTTACCACAGATGGGAAAATTCTTCTTTTCCCTCTTCCCTTTATCCATTTTTCTCTCTTCCATCCTTTTCTTCTCTTGCTTCCCTTCAAAGCCATAAGACTCAGTAAACTCTTTACTTATCTTATCAACACATGATATTATTTCTTCATATGATGATAATACATGGGAGACTATTTCTCTTATCAATTCTAGCTTAAGACCATGAAAGATATGATCTTTCTTTCTCTTTGGATCATGTGCATTTCTGGAGTTCTCATTCCTTCTACTGGGCGCCATTTCTAAACAATGGCATAAACTAGATCAGTTTATGAATCAAAATACATAATCCCATACTTATAAAACACTTAACATAAATTGAACTATTTATGGATATAATCCATAATCATAAATATGTTTTCTTTGAGGAAGTATATACTCATAAACCCTTCATAATGATTTGTAAAGAAAGTGAGAGTTATCCTAAGCATATCCCCCGGTAGTGTCGTAACCAAGAGTGCAGCAAGGCCCGTTGTCGTGCACCAGTTCCCGTTCGAGTCTAGCTCAAAGCGGTGTTTTCGGGTTTTACCCCTAGGTACATCTGTGCCAGAGCCGCCTCTACCTGCTCGTATCCAGACAGGGATGTATTGCTCGGAAAACTCACAAAATCTCTACAATACCAAAATTCTAGGAAGTTCTTCTATACTAATCCTCAAAGTTCATCTTAGGTCTATGTGCTCTAAACAGAGTTTATCTAAATCTAGCTTCCAAGGTTTGTACTAAACTTCCTCTGATACCAACTGTAACGCCCCGACCCCAGCTACCCAGAGTCGGTGCATTATTACATAACATTGGCATGATCACAAGAAAGATCAAATCTCGAAAGACCGATTGGTTTAGTAGCCTTGGAAACACTAGATATATTCATAAGTTTTACATTACATCATAAAATGAAAAACTACTACAACAACATAATGTCTCCATAATCCACACTACTATCCCCTCATAATATCCCTGCAGGTCATTCATAATTTACTTCTTCACATCCTGGGGAAAAATAAAACATAGAAAAGGGGTGAGCTCAAATGCCCAGTAAGGATAACAATATAGCGGAAACTTTCATAAATAAGAATAAACATTTAAGGCAATGCATTACTAAAACAAAAGCCTTTTAAAATTGAACTTCAACATGGTATGGCAAAAGTAAAATGAAATAATGCCATTTACTTATTCACATGGATACTCTACTAATCGAATAATCACATGCAAAAATCAATAACCACTTTCATAATGTTGGAATGCATAATGCCAGACTATCATAACCACATAGCCAAGGCCTCGTGCCAAGGCTACAAATAAGATTTTGTCAAGGCCTTGTGCCAAGACACTAGTTTGTCTCATGAGACCTACCGATGCATCGAGGAGCTATAGCGGGCTCCACCCGTCACTTATTAAGTCCAATGCATTCCCATATGAAAAGGTTTAAACATAACATAAACATTCGTATTAAAACTAGCATACGAAATGTCAATACTTTCACAATAAACTATTAATGGTATAAAAATAGCACATCCACAGTCAAACATATCACAAAACCTTCAATACAATATAGAAGTTTTGTAACAACTTCAAATAATCTTAAAATCCATCAAAGGATGTTGACATAGATGAAATCAAAATTCTTTTTAAAGAAATATCTCCTTTTATTTTGAAATCATTTAAGATCCATATAAAATAAAACATTTTCTTTGAAAATATTCTTATAAGCTTGTAAGGAAAGCTTTGAAGATTTTATAACGGCGTAAAATAACCGCACCCGCCGTATAAGTTAAAAAAAACATTCTTACCTCAATTCTGTCGAAAAGGTTAAAAAGGACCTTGTTTTGAAAACAACGGAAAGATTCCTTTATAAACCTCTTATAAAAAGTCAAAAAAGGGTATAAATGACTTTAACCCATATTCTTGTAAATATTAAAAATGTTTTGAAATACATTTTTAAGAAACATGGATGTGGATGATAAAGAGATCCCAGTAGATTATTACATATAAACAACCTCGGATAATGAAGAGATTGTGAAATAACCCTTACCTTGTACTTTTCCTTGGTTGTGGTAGGTTAACCTCCTGTATAATGGTGAAATAATTGTTATTAAATTATACAAGAATCATATACATTAATATGATATCATATATGATCTTTTAATATTGATTTGATAATAATATCTTAGTATTATCGTTGTTTTGGGTGTTAACTTACTTGTTTTCTTTCATATGTTTTGTTACGTAAGACATGTTTGTAAAGGATAGGTTGTATATTATTCATATCCAGAATGATATCAAGTCCTTAAACACCATTTTTAAATCATAAAATGATAATTACGCTTTAATGGTTACGATGGAGAATGAATCTCATCGCGTTCGTGGAGACCGTAGTCCGTACGTACGCACGAGCGACAATATCATTCTTTTGATATTAAAATAATATATAAATGGATGGTATATCATATATACAGAATCATTAACATGTTATATTTATTATTTACATGAGTTACACATCATTATTATACCCATCCAAATAATATTATATTGAATAACAATTACACCACGACGTGGAGACGGTAAGCCGTACGTACGCACGTATGGTGACATGTTATTCAAAGGGTGGATAGAATACTGAATATGATTGTACCATAATTATAATAACATCACAGTATATGTGAGATACTGGAGTTATTATTTCAGAATGGTAAGAACAAAGGAAGAAGAAGTGGAAGAAGAAATGAACTTAGAAAAGGGTGGTGAGATCATTACCTCTTCTTCGGGTTCTTCCTTTTGATTTGATCAAAAGGGCTCCTTAGGTTGGCTTTATGATCAAACTAAGGCCTCTAGGTTGTATTGAGGGATGTTGGGAGAGTATTTGGGCAGAGTTTGGCCGAACCAAAAGGCTTTGAAGGTGTGAAGAAATGAGAAGGAGGAGTGCCCTTTTTATAAGAGGGGTGAGGGGCACCTTTGGAAAAGCTAGAAATATTAATATATAATAAATTCATATTCGGTTTCTAAAGGCTCCAAAGTTGACTATTCAAAGGATGAGATGGGGATAGGTCGAAAACAACTCATCAAATAGAATTTAGACAGGTTTGGGTACTTATATTAACCTTATCTTTAAGTATTAACTCTAAGTTAATTAGTTTCACTTTTACAATGTCTCTTTGTATTTTTATATAATATGGTTAATAAACTTACTATATACATCCAAGCGACCCCCAAGTGGTCCATTAATGATTAACCTATCATAATATAAGTCTCTTGGCCGAACCTTAGATTTTTAGTAATTTAATATCAATTAATAATATAATATTTGTTTTAAGAACTCTTTTATGTCAATTTTGACACTATTCAATAGATGATTTTTGTGAAACTCATAACAGATTGATTACTTCGAAAAAAGTCCATTAAATCAATCCTAATATATCATATTAGCCTAGAAAATTAGTTTAATTCATTAAAAGTTTCATATTATAATTATTTGGGTATTTATAAGATCAATTATTTTTATTTTTCACTATTTTAGTAATTACTGCATCATCATTGTGTCATAAATAAAATAAATTATATAATGTCTAAAAATTATAAATAAAATATCATTATGTAGGAAATCGTTTTAGTTTTCTAATGAATATTTATAATCGAAAATCCAACATGTATAACCCTATGTAAAAATTGTTCTTCTAAAAGATATATGCTTGTGTCATTTTTGTATTCATTTTAACTTAATTAAAATAAAGTGTCATTATCACTTACAAGTGGATCCATGGGGTCCCAAAATTGACACAAAGATGCCCATGGTCGACCATGTATCAACCAATAGGGTTAAGACACGTTTTAGGGTAATTTTGTATTATTATAATATTATTGTTTTAACCCTTATTTACCGGATTTACCCTTTAACCATGGTAAATAAAATATTTACCGCAGTAATTATTCAAAATGTCTAAAAATAAAAGTTACCTATTTACACAATTTGAACATACTGATTCCAAATATGGAATCCATTTTCCTAAATTCAAAACACAGAAGTGGCAGAAATTAATTTAAAATTAATTCCCGCTGTCAAAACAAAAAGCGTGTTTTTAAGAGATAATAACTATCAAAAGATTGACACTTGTTTATGTTCGGTTTAATTGTAAAATTATGTCCAATGACCAACATTATATTAAATGGTAAAAATATATTCTAAATATACTTTAAAACTACTAAAATTCATAATTTATCACTATTAATTATTTTGATTAAAAAAGTTGTTTTTAATTAAAATTTAGTAATTTTCACTATTCATCAAAATATGAAAGTTATCCGAAAAGTACCAAAATTTCACCTTAGGCTAAATTAGATATTCCGAGTCCAAAAATGAAGTCCATTTTCAAATATAAAATATATATAATTTCAAAAATTAGGTATTACTATTCACAACGGCTAGTTTAATTAGTTGTGGTGTGTTAGAACTCAGTGTTGCGTACAACACACGCTATCACATTATTCAAAGGAAAGCGTACCGTGGAAGCTTGGGATGTTTCATTTTAAATTTTTTGATGTCCCCATTTAGTCAAAAAGTTTAAAATATTGTATTTAAAAAGGTTTCACTATTAAATGTTGATAAAAGTGCAATACTTAAAATGAATCTGTTCTTGCATTATGACTAAGAAACTCATAATATGGATTCTAAAATTATAAGGATTATATAAAGTGAAAATTTTAGTTAATGCTATTCATGACCTCTTTTAATGCCTTTTTTGTAAGTCATGGTGTGATTGAACTCGGTGTTGCGTGTAGTGCAAGTTATTGAATTATTTTGAAGAAATAACACACTATGAAATCTTGGGGTGTTACAAAAATACCCACATATTACCTGGACATAGACATTCCCAGAACTTCTAAAACAACTTAATCCAATTTCAACCAACTATAAAAATCTGGATTTTTTTAATTAATGACTCTCTGATTAACCTTTTCCTAGGAAGAAACCTTTTTCGATACTTCACTAGAACCTACTGGATCAACTACTTGTGTAAAGGAAGAATATTATGGATCTTGTCAGTAATCAACTTGAAACTCTCTAAAATGCATCAAAAGTGGCGTCTGTAGAACATCCACAAGGACCAAACCCCTTCTTGTTCATCATCTATATTCTGTCCAAATTCTAAGGCCTACACACTTCCATAAAATAAATAAGATTATTACATGAATATAAATTTTCAATCAACTTGGTAAAATAAATTAATATGTTGAAT
The DNA here is from genome assembly GCA_963277665.1 of Viscum album. Lineage (NCBI taxonomy): Eukaryota > Viridiplantae > Streptophyta > Magnoliopsida > Santalales > Viscaceae > Viscum > Viscum album. Next base: position 66,989,313 of record OY728131.1, read on the forward strand.
CATAATTCCTATATAATAGAAATCCTTACATAACAATCTACTATTCAAGAGATATATACTACGATGTGTATTCGTAGTGAAATTAAGTGAAAATAGTATGAGTTATACTATCAAAACATAAAAACAGAGCAACTAAATTAAAAATAATTAAAATTATTGGGGGATACTAAAATATAAGGTAATGTTCAATAAAACATATCCAAATCCACTCAGTAAGTGAGTCTCGTTTCATTTATAAATAATAGGATGACCTAAATACGATGAAAATATCTCCATTGTAGATGAGGGGAGAGTTGGACCAAGCCAATATCATATTCTCTTGTGGATCAAATCAAATAATTTTATTCATGTTATTGAGAAAACCAATATTATACCATTCATATAAAACCCAATTTTTAGAAAATAACCAATCATCCAAGTATAATGATAGAAAAGTTTGTTTAAATCGAGAAACCAACATCAGAATTAGAAGAGTTGAGATGTCAGTAAACTAGAATTTCGAGAGAGAATGATGTATAAGACCATCAAACAAATAAAGAAAATTAAGAAAACTAATATTTGAGTGAATGTATGAAGCTAATTTGTGTGGTAAAAGGGAGATAAATAATTTTGTGACACCCACATTGAGGCCGGTGGACCCCCCCCCCCCCCAAGGTGGATGGACCTGTGCAAAAGTTATTGTCTCATATGGAATAAGAGGGAATAAGTATCCCAATTCGAGTTGACCTCCTGGATATCCAATCGAGTTTTTGTATAAAAATATTTATTGACCATCTAAAACCCCACATTATCATTATTAGATTTAGTCACCTAAGGATATACATATAAAAAAGAATTAAGCTAAAATCCCATAATGAGGATGAATATGGGATATAAATTCATATAACTTGGCTGATCATAATTATCATCATCATATCATAATATTAGGACCATCACTAACAACATTATTGAATATTTTATAATTTAATGGAATGTAGAAATGCAAAGACGTTCAACATCATGTCATAGTGGACAAATACACCACATTGTTGTGAAGAAAAGAATGTATCATGTCCTCTTAAATCATATGTGCATATTCATAACATCATAATTGAGAAAAAAATATGGCATGATTTTCATGAATAATAAACATTAAATATTATGATAATTCATATAACCCAATTCATTAGAAGAATATCTAATTTATTGCCAACCAATCACATTCTAATATTAATATAACTATGCATGGAACATTAAACCAATAACAATCACAATTCTGAAATAACCCCCAAATATTAATGGGTTTCGTAAGAAAATAAAAAGGAATAAAATCATGAATAAACATTAGGGATAACAACACAAAAATATAGATCATAAATTTGGATTTATATTATTTTTTGGATAAGAAACAACACATGATGAATCAAATTCTTGCTTTGTAAATAGATGTATTTTTTGGAAATACCTTTTATTTGGCTTAAAATTCATGGTGGAAACATGTATATCCTCAAAATAAAATAAAATAATAGTTAAATTATATTTAATGAAAATTAATGGAATACTCATAATAAAATTTATGTGAAAGAGGGAATACCCAAAGAAAGTAAGTTGGGATCAAGATTCCCCTAACCATATTTCACTCTTTATTTTATCGCTTTTATGCCACTTAAATAAAAACATGTATTTATGAAACAATTGAACCATATGTAAATTAATATAATTTTTAATACTATTTATCAAATATATAATCTTTATTATATTTATTATTTTCCTTGTTTATTCGGTATCCATTTTGATATCATGATTTACACAATGATCTCCCATTTTTCTCCGATTTTGTTATTTTGTTCAATGTAATTTTTAGATTATTAGAATTAACTCAAGAAGAATATAATACATAGAAATACATGATTATATATTATATATTATTCATAATATCCATCTATATTGATTGTTATATTTTCTGACATGTAAATTTATCCATAGGTGGTTAACTAGCCTTTGATGTGATAATGTCGGGTGATCAGGAAATGAATGTTTAAAATTATTATATATTTTAAATAAGAACATTCAGTAGGGTAAAATCATTAATAAATGCCAAATTTATACCAAATTAATTTTTTTTTGTTTTTTTGAAAGGATTTGTTAAAAAACAAAAGATAATGAGAATAAGGGAAATTGTAGGGTAATAAGAGATGAGTATATCAAAACATAATTAATCCACAATGCAACTTTTCTTGTACAACATTATAAATCCCTTTCTATTAGGATTCAATTTTATCTAGAACGTCCTTAAGTATTCTAAGGGGCTTAAGAGGGAGTATTTTGGTTGAGGTTTGACTTTTTAATGCGAGGGATGAGTGGGTTTCCAAAGGGGAGGGAGAGGGTTTATTTATACTCGAGTAGGGATGTGTTTATTAATAAAATATTAAAAAAATATATATATATCAATGGAAAACATGTAATAGTGAATTGTTTTAAATATAAATCATTTATACATTATATAATTGTTTTTATAGATTAAAATTCATTATATATATAATTTATTAATTTTTTCATTGTAAATTGGAATGATAGAATAAAAATTTATTTTAAGAGATAACTTATCATGACTCGTCCCCCAGGGCCCGTGCAGTGACTACCCCATGCCCACCATCCTTAGGCTAGGGACTGGCAACTAGAACTAAAGGCATATTCCCTAAAAATAGGAAGGCATTGCCTTTATAACCTGTAAAATCATGCGACCAAGCACAAAAAAAGATACGAACACAAGCAAATTTAATAGTAAAAGAGTGTGTACTGAATGTAAAAAGGGCCATAATACAATCCCAACAAGAAAGTACAAGAAAACCTGAATTTTCAAATAAGTTGAACAGATCCAGTGAACAGCTGCCAAGGATCCTACCTAAAGGGTAGGTATAGCTCTATAATGGTCGTCTCTATGGTACACCTTGTCTAAGGTCCTCCTCCAAACTTCCTCTAGTCCTAGTACCATCATCCTCAGTTAGCGATCTCCATCATCTACACAAAACACAACAAGGTGTGGGTGTAGCCCGTGCAGGGGTGACTATAACGATACTCAGTAGGGACCTCGATACCCTCATGGTATCACAAAATCCATAATGGATAAACCAAAAATCATGTAAACAAGTGGAAACCCCACTTAGGTATATGCCCATACATATAACTATGTTATCAAGTATACCCATCTCATTCGTGAGAAAACTCAAGGCCCAAATCCTTAGCTAAAGTACAACTGTTCCACGAAGGAACGAATACCACAAATGGTAACACCACAAAGGTAAGTACCATAAAGTTACGCCACACAAAAAAATACCACAAATCCATCACCATGAAGATAAGTACTACAAATGTACGCCACACAGAATAATACCACAAAGGTTTCACCATGAAGGTAACTACCACAATGGTATTCCACACAGAAGATTACCACAAAGTTAACGACTCATCTCACACCAGGTATAAACTAGGTACGGTAGTAGAGATCATTATATATAACTACTGAATCATCTTACTCTGTTAAGAGGCAGACCCACATAGGATCATAAGTCATCATACACACAAAGGATCCTAGTATTGGAGACCCACGTAGAATCCTAGTGTAGTCCAATGTAGATTTCTAGAGTAGATCCAAGTGAGACTCTCGAACACAGAACCACGTAGGATCCCAAAGCCCAGACCCACATAGTATCTCGAAGCACAGACCCACATATGATTCCTTTTTCATGTTACAACCTACAATAAGGTTCTCGCACTAAGCTCACATGATTCCGGGAGGGTCCTCTCCTCAAGCCAAAGGTTGAATGGTACAATATCCACGACGTCCCATAAAGATGTATCCTACAGAAATTCCTTGTAAAAGGGGTCTCAATGCAATAGACGGTGTGTCGATTGGACACCCGGTCTGTAAGTTATTTGCCTTTTAGTCCCGAGGGCCCGATTCGATTCATGCTTGATCCAACCTAGCCATACGCCAACATTATCCAAAACTCAAGTGGGGTATACCAAAAGGACCGTCTAGATCCAAGGTCTCAGGAACCGTAGACGGTTCATCTAAAAAATGCCCATAACTCAAGATATATCTGAAATAACAGAAAAGGTCGAAGTGGGTATGCGTCCGGTCCAACGCGGTGTGGCCGACCCGGCCCGACCAGGCCCACTGGGTCCAGCCCAGCCCACGCTGGGTAGCCAGCGGTGCAGCGGCCGGCGGTGCGGCGGCCGGCAGTGTGGTGGCCAGCGGTGCGGTTCATTGGGACAGACCGCTCGGCTCCCCGACTGGTCGGATGGCCGGCATTCCCCCTGTGCAGTATGGTCGCGCACCACGCCATTATCGGAAACCGCATCGATCCATTTGTGGCTCACCTCACCACCCCAGCACAATGTCGTGACGCTTTTCCGACGGGAGGCGCAGACACACGTTTTCGCCCTTTCATGCAGCCAACCCCCGCCGGCCTCGTCCATCCACCACCCTTCCTCCGCCATAGCCGAGAGGTTGTGTCTCTTCTCTAGCAGTGTGGGTACAACACAGCCTTCATCGCGGTCGGCCGCCGCTCGCGATTCCCACTAGTTCCAAACACCGTCACCTATTGTCTTCCTCCTCCATCACGAAGATCACATCATAACCACATTGGTTGTGGAGTGTTTGGGCCATCTTCGGTTGGCCGACTCCCTCCACATTTGAACGGTAGCAGGCTGCTAGTTTATTCAGGAATTAGTATGAATGTCAAGAACGAGTTATGGGGTATACAAATAACAACCCCTACCTCTAGTTCCTTCGAGAGAGTCGGTGTTTTAGAAAGTGTCATAATTCATTGTCCCCGCAACAAGCCTCCAACAACGCTGCTCGATCATCGTTATTTGGTCCATGGTTTGGGGTCGCTCGTCAAAGCTCACCGGAACTGACACTTTCCTCCAAGTGTTGGGTGTCACGACACTTTACCAGAGTTTCATCACTTCATGATGCCATGCCATATCCTACCCCCAAGATAAATATAAATTTTAGATGGGGAAGGTAAGTAATAATCGTGGAATTTATGAAGGTTTGTTTAATAAGAACCTTCCTAAATTCCAAAGACGTTGTTACTTAGTATTTTAATGGTCAATCCATTTAATTTACATTGGTGCAATTAAATGCGAGGTTTCCATGGGACTTCCCCACATTGATGTAGCGTTCGGTTGGTGCCCACCACCATGAATTCTCAAATGGGGTTTTTTAGCTCGGGTAGTCCCTACCTATAAGCATTTAATTTGGGAGGTTAAAAATAAAATAAAAAGTTGTTATTTATTTTATTTTTATTTCCAGAAAATAACACAGAAAATAACTTTCACCCCCATCCCACTATGGTTGAGGTGAAAGTCTCCTTATGTGAATAACGACACTACAAGTTCAATGGTGTCCTCGTATTTCAATTCTGAGCACCAGTTAAAAAGTTACAAAAACCTACTCACACATTTATAGATCATACCAAAAATAATGTATAGAAATTATTTCTTGGAAAAATGGGCCTCAAAATCACAAACCCTCAATTTTCATAGACTCGTAAAATTACCATTTAATTTAAAAAAATAACATTTAATTTCTGGGTCTTTACATTCTCCCCACCTCAAGGCTTTGCATCCCCAAATTCCACATTAAAAAAACTAGAAACACAAGTGGGGGTACTGAGCATGAATCAAATCCTCTTTCTCCCATGTGCTCTCATGGAGGTTGTCGTGATTCCAATGTTCACGCACCAAAGGTATCAATAGTCCACGAAGGACTCTATCCTGTTAATCCCTAATCTACATTGGAACATCCAAAAATGTCACCCCATCGTCGACGTCTAGATCTCCATGGTCGATGACGTGATATGGGTCATGCACATATCTCCTTAGCTGGGATACATGGAAGATTTCGTGCACCTTGTGGAACTGAGGTGGAAGAGGTAAGTGGTAAGCCACCTCGCCAACTTGGATGAGGACCTGAAAGGGTTTGATGATCCTCAGAGAAAACTTGTCGCCCCAACCGAATCTCTACAAACATCATCAAGCTGAGACCCATAAAAAGATGTGGTCACCATCCATGAACTTCATAGGAATCCGTACTTTATAGTCATAAGACATCTACATGATCTGTGTAGTCTTCATCCGCTCCTGGATGATCTTCACCTTCTCTATGGTAGCCCATACCTTATCTGGTCCCATTAGTGCTGACACTCCTGGGTCAGTCCATCACAATGGCGATCTCCAAGGTCGGTCATACGATGCCTCGAATGGTGTCATCCCAATGATGGAGTGATAGCTATTATTGAATGAAAATTCCACTGAGGACAAGTGATCCTCCCAGATATGACTGATGTTGAGGAAAAAAAAGGAAACATGTCATTGAGGGTCTGAATGGTCCGCTTAGTTTGGCCATCCGCCTGAGGATGGAAGGAAGTACATAGACAAAGCTATGTCCAGAAAGCCTCCTGCAACCCCATCCATAGCCAGGAAGTGAAACATGCATCATGATCAGAGACAATCATCCAAAGTACAATATGTATCCGCACAATCTCCTAAAAATAGAGGAATCTCAAGCTCTCTACTAATCCATACTCTCTAATCGGTAGGAAGTGGGCTGAATTGGTGAGTAGGTCAACGATCACCCAAATAGAATCATGAGGCCAGGATGTATGTGGACGTCCTGTAATGAAGTCCATGGATATCCCTTCCCACTTCAACTCTGGGACCTCTAAATGTTGAACTATGCCTGTTATTACCTAATTCTTGACCTTCACTTGCTGACAAGTGAGGCACCAAAAAACAAACTCTACTACTGCTTTCGTCATTCTCGTCCACCAATGCTGTCATCGGAGACCATGTTACATCTTCTCCACTCCGGGATGTACCTCTAGAGGGGGTGTGTGGAACTCCCTCAACACTTCCTCCCAAAGGGACACTGGTACCATGGTACATCCTCTGAAGAGGATGACATGCTCCCCACCTTCATAAAATACATTAGGTGTGTGTCATGTGGATATCTGAGCACGTAGAGCCTCGCAGTCAGTGTCCCCATGCAACACCTCCCTGATTAGATAAATAAGTGGGGTAGTGACTATAAGTGACTGATGAAAAGCTGCTCCATCATGATCCAAAAATGATATCTGTAATGTGGCCAGCTTCTCTGTAGCTTTATCTTGTTGTTTTATACCAGATCTCGTGCTAAGTGGATCTGCTAAAATGATCCCCTTCCTAGGTGAATAGACTATATCGGAGTCATAGTCCTCGAGGAACTCATGCCAATTTCGTTGTCTCAGGCTCAGGTCCTTCTGAGAGAAAATATACCTGAGACTCTTGTGGTCAGAGTGGACTGTAAATCATTCGGCCATCAAGTAATGTCACCACATATTCAAGGTGAAAGACCACTACTGCTAACTCCAGGTCATGAGTAGCGTAGATCTTCTCATGTTGTCACAGTTGTCGAGAACCATATGTGATAAATTCTCATTCATGTATCAGGACAAATTTGAGACTCGTCCTTGCTGCATCGCATTAGACAACGTACCCAACACCCTATTCCAAAATCCTCAAGAAGGGGGCACTAGTCAACCTCTTACTCAGATCCTAAAATCTAAGCTGGCTTCTCTTCGACCACATGAAGGGTTTCCCCTTCTTCTTCAATGCTGATAAAGGTGCTCCACCTCCCATGAAATTTGGCACAAAAGTCTAGTAGTATCTGGCCAAATCTAGGAAACTCTATACGTTTGTCCCTCTCCTGGGTGGCTCCCATGAAAGTACCACCTCTATCTTCACAGGATTGACCGCAACTCCATCCTCTAAGATGACATGTCCTAGAAAGTGAACCTATCGGACCCAGAACTAGACCTTCAACAGCATACCATAATGATGGTGATCTTGGAGTGTGTCCAGAAATATCTACAAATGAAAGACATGCTCCCCCTCAATAGCCTAGTATATCAGAATTTAATCGATGAAGACTACTACAAAGCGATCATGGTGTGGATGAATGATCCTACTCATGAGTCCCATGAACACTGCTAGAGCGTTATTTATGTCGAACGGCATAACCCAGAATTATTAGTGGCCATACCGACATCTGAATGTCTTCTTCTTCACATCATCATCTAGTACTATGAGCCGATTATAGCCTAATATAAGTTCTATCTTTGAGAACCATTGTTCTTCCTTCATTTGAGCAAATAGGTTGTCAATCCTTGGATGTGGGTACTTGTTCTTCACGGTCACTAGGTTCTGGTGCTGATAGTTGACTCAATGTCTTAATCTCTTATCTACCTTCATGGAAAACAAAAATGGGGTTTCCCGAGGAGAAACACTGGGCCGAATAAACCTATTTCCCTGTAATTCTTCCAACTATACTCGTAGCTCACAACGCTCTGTGGGATCCATCCAATACACTGGTGTAGATATCAGTGTCATTTCAGGGTAGAATTAAATGTAAAATTCCACCTCCTTATGAGGTGGTAGACCCAAAACATAATCAGGGAAGACATATGCATACCGTTCAAAAACTATAGGATAACTCAGACTCTCCACATCAACTTCTCTGAGGGTAAGGGTATCCAACTGATGACTAATCTACTACACTCTCCTCCGGGTAAGTCCATCATGTGCTGTAATGGCTCCCTTCTCATCGGTGAAGGTAAAACTAGTCCCATCCATGAGAACACATCGTACTTTGCACCTAAAACATTCATTCAGAACATGGACTATAGATAATCATTATATACCCAAGATGACGTCATAAGGCCTTGATGTCGCTACAAGGAGATCCCAGCCGAAGGTCGCGCCTCCTAGAGTAATCTCACACTTCCAAAACCAGTGTTTAAGAATCGAATCCTCTCCCTTAAGAGTCTCTATCCATAAGAATCGAGCAAACGGGTCGGTCATAATCTCTGAACTCCGAACGAGGGCTGTCGAAATAAAATAATGACTGGGACATGTGTTTATAAGTACTGCAACTATGGTGGACTAGACACAGATCATACATCGTATAATCACCAGAGTTCTGTGGTCGAAGGCCTCAATTGTCTAGAGCTAAGATCGCCCCTATCCACCTTCTCCCTATGTTCAGGGTGGACCACCTGGTGGTGGTGGTGGTAACATCTTGAATCGTCACCCACCGCTAGCTACACTGCCAAGTCCTCTGCCACATCCTCGTACTCCTTGCTGACCTCCTCAGTCGAACCGCTTTCTATGCTGTGGTGGTTCATCAACCGTCTTCTGATCCTCCAAACGGTGGGTCAGACAGTCACGAGCCATGTCACCCTACCCACTACACATTTAACATTGTTTGCTCCTTGCATGACTGGCTTTGTCTCTGGGGCCCCGCACGACCGACCCTAAATCACACGGTCATCCACATGTAGGTATGTTCCTCTTGGACCTCTACGACATATGTCTGCTTCTAGCTGTATAAGACTCCGCTACATGACGCCTGGTGGTAGGCCTCGCTGCTGGTGACTGCTCAACAAGAAAACACTCCACTAAGTGGGATAGCTCTAACACCCCACCTGCATCAAGATGCTTAGTGAAATCATCCAAGACCGGATCTCTCACCTGAGTCCCTGATCGATGGTCTGGGCCCTGAAGAATGGGTCCCTCACCATATCAATGGAGTAGCGTTACAGATCGATGAACCGCACTGAGTACTAAGCCACAGTCGTGCTGCCCAGCTACAGATGAAGAAGATCATGTATGCGCACAGCGCGAAGGGTCACTGGAACAAAATCTTCCCGAAATAGGCTTTCGAAGTCTATCCAGAGAAGTGTCACCTTGTCGTGAACCAGGATAATCAAGCTCCACCACAAAGAGGTGGAGGCATTTTTCAAAGAAATAGGTGTGCCACAGAAAAAAAGTTGTACTTGGTGAGCTTACTCAGATAGTTCACAAAGAAAACTTTTAAAAACACATAGGCAATAAGTGTTTTCATGCACTAAGTCAGAAATCAGAAGTCAGGGTCTATGTGTATGGATACGTTGACCACCACAAAAACACTGGATTTCATAAACTGAAATCAACACTTACTATGCGTAACACTATTTCTATTCCATAGGGTCTGTTCCATGCTTACACCATGCCTGCGTTCCATAGGATAGGGGTTCGCGACTAGCACTAGAACGGAGTATCCCTGAAACAAGAAGGCATTGCCTTTAAACTTGTGCATACAAATAGAGTAGAATGCAACAAGAACTAACCACTATGTAAATAGATGTAGAAATAAGAGTTCTGAAAGTAAAGGGGCCAGAATACAAGCCCAACTGAAAGTACGAGTACAAATCAAAAGTTAAAATACAACTAAAAAGTGAAAATAAGCTTTTGGATCATCCACCACGGATCCTACCTAAAGTACAGGTACATATCGCCTCCTTAGCACTCCATGTTCGTCAGTATCCTCTACCTCACATCTCACCTAATGGTCCACCTCCACGCAACATCTAGTCCTCGCTCCCTTAGCCTCGATCAACATTTTACGACATTTTCACCAGACAGAACAAGGTGCGGGTGAAGCCCGTGCTGGGGTGAGTATAACAATACTCAGTAGAGACCCCGAGACCCCGTAGGTCTCCTAAAGTTACACAAAGGAAAACCCCAAAGAATGACATCAACTCTACATAGGTATATGCCCATTCATATAGCTATGTTATCAAGATAAACACATCCCATACATGAGGGAAGAATACCACAAAGGTAACTCCACAAGGTAACACCACAAAGGTAAAAGTACCACACATGTATCACCACGAAGATAGTACTATGAACTTAAAAGTACCAAAAAACTCTCAATAATCACTACTATAAATTATACGGAGTCTGAACCACACATGTTCAATAGGTACACCCCCCCCCATCCCACAATGTCCCACATATGATCTGACCCACACAAGATCGGTATGCGCTAACCCGCACATGATCTGAACTACACATGATCGCTATGAATGCTGATAGTTGGTCACATATTTTCTAGGCCAATGAACAAGTAAGATTCCCAGTAACAACTTCAAACACCTTAGATTCTAGAGAACTAATCCTATAACGAGTACAGTGGGTCTACCATGTCACACAAAGGCACGTCCCTCTAACCTTGGATTGCTGAGGTACTCCTCCTATCGAGTATCGTGGGTATGACACGTAACACTGATATTCTCCCCATCATGGCATGTTTTGGTACTACTCTTTTCGAGTACCATGGGTCTTCCAGGTCAGAAAAAGGCGCTTCCTATAGTGGGTCTACCATGTCACACAAAGGCGCTCCCAACTGGGCTTGTCGAGTCACTCCGAGTTGAAATGGTCAGCAGTCGTCAAGTCTCAGCCCGTCGCAGGGTTCCATATGTTGTGCCTTTGGGAGAACCTCTTCCAAAGCCAAAATTAATACCTCAACTACCCCAATGTACAACAAAAAATTATCCCAAAGGTCCAACACATTATAAGGTACCCAGCACAACAGACGACGCATCAATCGGACACCCAGTCTGTATGTTATTAGCGTTTCTACTCCAAGGGCCTGGTTGGATTCGAGGTTCGATCCAACTTGGTCATACTACAAATTTATCCAAAATCAAGGGGAGTATTCCCAAAGGACCTCTTTATCCAAGGATTCTATTGTCGTAGACAGTTCGTCAAACGGACGTCTGATTCTGACGTTATGGCCACATAGGTGTATCTGGGTCCAGATGGTTCCGGGTTCAGTCCGACCTGGTCAAACTGACCCCCCCACCCCCCCACCCCCCATTTTATTTCCTACCCCGATAGCCTGATCTTTGGTGGGCCTGGCCTACAAGGCTGTGGTCCAGCCCAACCCATGATGTTAATGGCCCGTACCAACCCGTTTGGTGCAGCCCGGTGGCACGGTCCGCCCGAGCTGGCACTGAAGGTGGAGCGTCCCCCTTCGTTCGGATTACCAATGGGCAGCAACATGGATGATTCAATGACACCCATAGGACTCGAGCGGGTCCCACAATCCTACAATAGCCTGCTGGTGTTCCAGCCTTCCTCCTCCTAGCGGCACGGTCACGCGCCGCTGCTCTACTGCGGTTTGCACGGTCGGCGGCTCTTCGGCGTATGCCGCAGCCGCGGTCTCTAGCAGCACCTGTTTTGTGGACGCATGACATTGATCCTCCATGTGGCCGGCTAGATTTCGGCGACCACCTTTCTCCACCATGGTAGACGGGGCAGAACTTCCTCATCATCTAGTGGTGCAGATGCGCGCCGCCCTTCCTTCCTCACGGCTGGCCGGGTGTCAGCCGCCACCTTTTTCTGCGAGCCATTGTGGCATCGTTCCAATCCTAAAAAATAAAATGATCTCATTTTCAAGATCCTTTGGTTAAGGGTTCCACGTTCATATGTCGTGGTCAAAAAAATATTTCATTTCATTATTCCTTAAATAATTGGCTTTGAAGAATACACAAAGAAAGAACGGAGAATCAGAAGATAATAGGCATGTTATAAGCATTGGATGATTGCAATGTTATTTTTTTCATCATCATTGTGAAACTATACTATGAATAATAAATAAATAAATTCAATCATTTATAAATCCCTAACTCAATTTTTCATTGGAGGTGGCGAACAGAAATATATGATGATGGTGATGTTGCTGACGTCCTTCTCTCCCGCAACATGCTCAAAGTCGGTTCCTTGTTCTGGATCCGGAGAGCGTTCTTTGTTGGAGAGGTTCTTCATTTGTAGGAAATTTCTCCAAAGGATATCATTTTCAAAACCCTTTCCCCGCGAGAGGTGTAGTTCCAAATTAAAAGGTTAGGATTTAATATTGGCACATCAATGGGGAGACCCCGAGAGTTAATAAGTTGATTCATTAATTCAGAATTAATGAATCCTATTAATTAAAGAATAAAGTGGTTTCTCCTTTTGTGTAACCATACTTTTAATTCCAATAATTAAATGCCCAACCACCCTTGTGTGATCCCCACCTTCCTGATTCAAATGTGAGGTTTCAAAAGTAAAATAAATGTTGCTCTTCATTTTATTTTAATTCTCTTAACTCTCCCACAAATTTCATAAAAACTAACATTTACTCTCCACCTACTGTGGCCTAGGTGAAGGTCTCCTTAAGGGAATATCAGTGCTGCGAGTTCACCGGTGTTCTCATATTTAAATTATGATCACCAGTTCAATAGTTACAAAATTCCCTTCTCCCTTTTACTAAACATACTCGAAATTTTTTTGGTAAATTTATTAACAGTCACCCTCGACCCACGCTGGTGGAAGTTAGGCTCTGCCTAAGTGAAAAATTCCTCCAACAAACCCAATGGTACTCTCGGACTTCCAATACAAGTAAACATTTAAACGTTATGGATTTTAAAATAAATTAATAGTCACTTAATTATTTTATTTACAGCCGAAAACTAACTTTCACTGGTGGCCCGCGTCGGCCAATTTTAGTATCTTCCTAATGAAAGCATACCCTCATGAGTTCAGCGGTGAACATAGATTTTTAATCCGAGTTATAGTTTGTTAGTTATAAGCATTTGAAAAATAAAATAACATTATTTAAATATTTTATTTACGATTATGCCATTTTCGGATTTTCCCACCAGAAGCTAGAACCGACTAAACTTAAGTCACACCTAGGGTAAACCCACAATCTTGAACAGAAAAACTCCCTCAGATTTTTGATTTTGGAAACCGTTTATGAGTTATTCCTCTATTTTTGGAAAACTGCTTACGCGTGTTAATAAAAACATAACAAAACCTCCACAGATCATTCTCAGCACTCTAGGGCTCAGAATCACGCACCATCAGATTTCGTGGTCTCGAAATATTTCCGTATAAAAAAAATTATACACAAATTCTGGGATATTACATTCTCCCAACCATAGGGTTTTACGTCACCGAATAAAACAGACAAAAGTGGGTCCTAAGTACGAAACTGGGCCTCTCACTCCCATGTGCTCTCTTGGAGGTTCCTGTGCTGCTAGGAAATGCGTAGTAGAGGAATCAAACTCCCAAGAAGGACCCAATCTTATTGATCATCAGTCTCTAATAGAACCTCCATAAATGTTTCCCCATCTTCATTGTCTATCTCGCCATGTTTGATACTGTGCGATGGATCATGCACACATCTCCTCAGATGTGACACATGGAAAAAATTATGCATTCGGTGCATTTGTGTGGAAAGAGATAGACTACATGACACCTCTCCCACTCTATTGAGAATCTAGAAAGGTCTGATGAAACTCATCAATAATTCAATAATAAACAAGTTTCTTAGTACTGTTCTAATGTAGAGGGTGTGGTCCAAAAGAACATGGCCCGACCTCTACACAATATATGTGGGTTTGATGGGATCTTCGTGATGGATGAGGATGAAGACCAGTACCATCATTTAGAACCAGTGGGATTCAGGAATGGCGGACGACACTCTGGCCGGCCACGACGAATGGGGCGACATGACCGTGCTGTCGGAGAATAGATGCGGGCCGTCGGCCATGGAGGAGCAAAGGCGGTGGCCAGAGTAGGCCGACCGCACGAAGGGAAAGCGGCCGAGGGTGGGAGGTAGCACGAAGGCATGGCAGTGCGCATCTGCACCCCCCCGAAGAAGAAGAGCCACGACCTTGTGCTGCGGCGGAGACACAACGTGCGACTGGCACGACGTCGAGTGCCTATGAAGGTGGGGTGCATGATCGAGCCACGGTGTGGAAGACGGCTAGACGATAGGCCAGCCACGAGCCGGGCGGCCGGCGAACCACGCACCGTGGGCGGCCGCACCGCGGGCTGCCCAGCTTGGGACAGGCCCGACCTAGGGGGCTGGGTCGGACCCAGGTCCGGACTCGGGTCGAGCTGGGTCGGTCATACCGAGTCAGACCGGACCCGGACCAACTTCGACCCCTTTTTGTTCTTTTTTCCATATCTTGAGCTACGAGTGTCCTTTTGACGAACTATCTATGGTGCTAGAAACCTTGGATCGAGATGGTCATTTGGTATTCCCCACACGAGTTTTGGATAAATTTGGTGTTATTCCAGGTTGGATCAAGCATGAATCCAATAGGGAAATCAAGACTAAACGACCAATAACATACAGACCGAGCATCTGATTTACACACCGTCTATTGAATTGAGACCTATTTTATGTGGCATTCCTTTGGGATACTTCTTTGTGGGACTTCTTCGCACTTAGAGTATTCTACCTGTGGCTTGAGGAGCGGAACCTCTAGGAATAAAGCGATCATAGTGCGAGAACCCTATAGCTGGAAGTAACATGAGATAAAGATCCTATGTGGGTCTGTGCTTTGAGTTTTGATGTGGTTATATTCTTTGGGATCCTATGTGTGTCTATGTTCGAGACTTCCTCTTGGATCTGCTCTAGGAATCCATGTGGGAAAACTCTAGGATCCTATGTGGGTCTGCATTACAGGGATCCTACATGGGTCTACACCTGTGTGGAGGCATTTTTCAAGGAAACAGGTGTGCCACGGTCAAAAAGTTATACCTGGTGAGCTTACTCAGATAGTTCACAAAGAAAACTTTTCAAAACACACACGCAATAAGTGTTTTCATGCACTGAGTCAGAAATCAGAAGTCAGGGTCCACGTGTATGGATACGTTGACCGCCACAAAAACACTGGATTTTCTAAACTGATATCCACACTTACTATACGTAACACTATTTCTATTCCCTAGGGTCTGTTCCATGCTTACACCATTCCTGCATTCCATAGGATAGGGGTTCGCGACTAGCACTAGAAAGGAGTATCCCTAAAACAGGAAGGCATTGCCTTTAAACTTGTACATACAAATAGAGTAGAATGCAACAAGAACAAACCACTATGTAAATAGATGTAGAAATAAGAGTTCTGAAAGTAAAGGGGCCAGAATACAAGCCCAACTGAACTTCCGAGTACAAATCAAAAGTTAAAATACAACTAAAAAGTGAAAATAATCTTTTGGATCATCCACCACAGATCCTACCTAAAGTACATGTACATATCACCACCTTAGCACTCCATGTTCATCTGTCTCCTCTACCTCATGTCTCACCTAATGGTCCACCTCCATGAAACATCCAATCCTAGATCCCTTAGCCTCGATCAACGTTTTACGACATTTTCACAAGACACAACAAGGTGCGGGTGAAGCCCGTGCAGGGGTGAGTATAACAATACTCAGTAGAGACCCTGAGACCCTGTAGGTCTCCTAACGTTCCACAAAGGAAAACCCCAAAGCATGACATCAACTCTACATAGGTATATGCCCATTCATATAGCTATGATATCAAGATAAACACATCCCATACATGAGGGAAGAATACCACAAAGGTAACATCACAAGGTAACACCACAAAGGTAACAGTACCACACATGTATCACCACGAAGATAGTACTATGAACGTAAAAGTACCAAACAACTCTCAAGAATCACTACTAATAATTATACGAAGTCTGAACCACACATGTTCAATAGGTACACCCCCCCGTCCCACAATGTCCCACATATGATCTGACCCACACAAGATCGGTATGCGCTAACCCGCACATGATCTGAACTACACAAGATCGCTATGAATGCTGATAGTTGGTCACTTATTTTCTAGGCCTATGAACAAGTAACATTCCTAGTAACAACGTCAAACACCTTAGATTCCATAGAACACATCCTATAACGAGTACAGTGGGTCTACCTCGTCACACAAAGGCACTTCCCTCTAACCTTGGATTGCTGAGGTACTCCTCCTGTCGAGTATCGTGGGTATACCGCATAACACAGAGATTCTCCCAATCATGGCCTATTTTGGTACTTCTCTTGTCAAGTACCATGGGTCTTCCAGGTCAAAAAAGGTGCTCCCTATAGTGGGTCTACCAAGTCACACAAAGGCGCTCCCAACTGGGCTTGTCGAGTCACTCCGAGTTGAAATGGTCAGCAGTCGTCATGTCTCAGCCAGCCGCAGGGTTCCATATGTTGTGCATTTGGGAGAACCTCTACCTAAGCCATAATTCATACCTCCACTACCCCAATGTACAACAAAAAAGTATCCCAAAGGTCCATCACATTACAAGGTACCTAGCACAACAGACGACGCGTCAATCAGACACACAGTCTGTATGTTATTAGCGTTTCTACTCCAAGGGCCTGGTTGGATTCGAGGTTCGATCCAACTTGGTCATACACCAAATTTATCCAAAATCAAGGGGAGTATTTCCAAAGGACCGTCTTTATCCAAGAATCTATTGTCATAGACAGTACGTCAAACGGACGCCTTATTCTGATGTTATGGCCACATAGGTGTATCTGGGTCCAGATGGGTCCGGGTTCGGTCCGACCTGGTCAAAATAACCCCCCCCCCCAATTTATTTCCTGCCTAGATGGTCTGATATTTGGTGGGAATGGCCTACTAGGCCATGGTCCATCCCATCCCATGAAGTGAATGGCCCGGACCAACCCGTTGGGTGCAGCCCGGTGGCACGGTCCGCCCGAGCTAGCACTGAAGGGGGAGCGTCCCCCTTCGTTCGGATTACCAAAGGGTAGAAACTTGGGTGATTCAATGACACCCATATGACTCGAGCGGGTCCCACCATCCTACAACAGTTGGCCGGTGTTCCAGCCTTCCTCCTCCTAGTGGCACGGTCACGCGCCGCTGCTCTACTGCGGCTGGCACGGTCGGCCGCTCTTCGGCGTATGCCGCGACCGCGGTCTCCAGCAGCACCTATTTTGTGGACGCATGACATTGCTCGTCCATGCGGCTGGCTAGATGTCGGAGACCACCTTTCCCCACCAAGGCAGATGGGGCAGAACATCCTCATCATCTAGTGGTGCGGATGCGCGCCGCCCTTCCTTCCTCACGGCTGGCCTGGTGTCAGCCGCCACCTTTTTCTGCGAGCCATTGTGGCATCATTCCAATCCTGAAAAATAAAATGATCTCATTTTCAAGATCCTTGGGTAAAGGGTTCCACGTTCATATGTCGCGGTCAACAAAATATTTCATTTCATTCTTCCTTAAATATTTGGCTTTGAAGAATACATGAAGAATGGACGGAGAATGAGAAGATAATAGGCATGTTATAAGCATAGGATGATTGCAATGTTATTTTTGTCATCATCTTTGTGAAATTATACTATGAAGAATCAATTAATAAATTCAATAATATACAAATCCCCTAACTCAATTTTTCATTGGAGGTGGCGAACAGAAATATATGATGATGGTGAAGTTGCCGACATCCTTCTCTCCTGCAACAAGCTCAAAGTCGGTTCCTTGTTCTGGATCCGGAGAGCGTTCTTTGTTGGAGAGGTTCTTCATTTGTAGGAAATTTCTCCAATGGATATAATTTTCCAAACCCTTTTCCCCATGAGAGGTGTAGTTCCAAATTAATAGGTTATGATTTAATATTGGAACATCAATGGGGAGACCCTGAGAGTTAATAGGTTGATTCATTAATTCAGAATTAATGAATCCTATTAATTAAAGAAGAAAGTGGTTTCTCCTTTTGTGTAACCATACTTTTAATTCGTAGCATTAAATTCCCAACCACCCTAGTGTGATCCCCACCTTCCTGATTCAAATGTGAGGTTTCAAAATTAAAATAAAAGTTGTTCTTCATTTTATTTTAATTCTCTTAACTCTCCCACAAAATTCACAAAAACTAAAATTCACTCTCCACCTACTGTGGCCTAGGTGAATGTATCCTTAAGGGAATATCAGTGTTGCGTGTTCAACGGTGTTCTCATATTTAAATTCTGATCACCAGTTCAATAGTTACAAAATTCCCTTCTCCCTTTTACTAAACGTATTCGAAAAAATGTTGGTAAATTTATTAACAGTCACCCTCGACCCACGCTGGTGGAAGTTAGGCTCTGCCTAAGTGAAAAATGCCCCCAACAAACCCAATGGAACTCTCGGACTTCCAATACAAGTAAATGTTTAAACTTTAAGTATTTTAAACTAAATTAATAGTCACTTAATTATTTTATTTACGGCCAAAAACTAACTTTCACTGGTGGCCCACGTCGGCCAATTTTAGTATCTTCCAAATGAAAGCATACCCTCATGAGTTTAGCGGTGAACTTAGATTTTTAATCCAAGTTATAGTTTGTGAGTTATAAGCATTTGAAAAATAAAATAACATTATTTAAATATTTTATTTATGATTATGCCATTTTCGGATTTTCCCACCAGAAGCTAGAACCGACTAAACTTAAGTCACACCTAGGGTAAACCCACAATCTTGAACAGAAAAATGCCCTCAGATTTTTGATTTTGGAAACCATTTATGAGTTATTCCTCCATTTTTGGAAAACTTCTTACGCACTCTAATAAAAACATAACAAAACGTCCATGGATCATTCTCGGCACTCTAGGGCTCAGAATCACGCACCATCAGATTTCGTGGTCTCAAAATATTTCCGTATAATGAAAAAAATTATACAGATATTCTGGGATATTACATTCTCCCAACCATAGCATTTTAGGTCACCGAATAAAATAGACAAAGTGGGTACTAAGTACGAAACTAAGCCTCCCACTCCCATGTGCTCTCCTGGAGGTTCCTGTGCTGCTAGGAAATGCGCTGTAGAGGAATCAAACTCCCAAGAAGGACCCACTCTTATTGATTATCAGTCTCTAATAGAACCTCCATAAATGTTTCCCCATCATCTTTGTCTATCTCGCCATGTTCGATAATGTGCGATGGATCATGCACACATCTCCTCAGATGTGACCCATGGAAAAAATTATGCACTCGGTGCATTTGTGTGGAAAGAGATAGACGATATGCCACCTCTCCCACTCTATTGAGAATCTAGAAAGGTCCGATGAAACTCATAAATAATTCAATAATAAACAAGATGCTTAGTACTGTTCTAATGTAGAGGGTGTGGTCCAAACAAACATGGCCCGACCTCTACACAATATATGTGGGTTTGATGGGATCTTCGTGATGGATGAGGATGAAGACCAGTACCGGCATTTGGAACCAGTGGGACTCAGGATTGGCAGACGACACTCCGGTCGTCCATGACGAAGGTGGCGGCACGACCGTGCCGTCAGAGAAGAGATGTGGGCCATCGGCCACGGCGGAGCAAAGGCGGTGGCCAGCGTAGGCCGACCGCACGAAGGGAAAGCGGTCGGGGGTGGGAGGTAGCACGAAGGCATGGCGGCGCGAATCCGCACCCCCCCCCCCCCCCGAAGAAGAAGATCCAAGACCTTGTGCTACAGCGGTGACACAACGTGCGACTGGCACGACGCCAAGCGCCTATGAAGGTGGGGCACATGATCGATCCACTGTGAGGAGGACGGATGGCCGACCGGCCAGCCGCGAGCCGGGCGGCCTCTGAACAACGCACCACGGGCGGCCGCACCACGGGCTGCCCAGCTTGGGACAGGCCCGACCCAGGGGGCTGGGTTGGACCCAGGTCCGGATTCGGGTCGATCCTGGTCGGTCATACCGAGTCGTACCGGACCCGGACCAACTTTGACCCCTTTTTGTTCTTTTTTTCCCATATCTTGAGCCACGAGGGTCATTTTGAAGAACTATCTATGGTCCTAGAAACCTTGGATCGAGATGGTCATTTTGGTATTCCCCACACGAGTTTTGGATAAATTTGGGGTATGCCCAGGTTGGGTCAAGCATGAATCCAATAGGGAAATCAAGACTAAATGACCAATAACATATAGACCGAGCATCTGATTGACGCACTGTCTATTGAATTAAGACCTATTTTATGTGGCATTCCTTTGGGATACTTCTTCGTGGGACTTCTTCACACTAAGAGTATTCTACCTATGGCTTGAGGAGCGGAACCTCTCGGAATCAATAGAGCATAGTGCGAGAACCCTATAGCGGGTAGTAACATGAGATAAAGATCCTATGTGGGTCTGTGCCTTGAGTTCCGATGTGGTTATATTCTTTGGGATCCTATGTGTGACTGTGTTCGAGACTTCCTCTTGGATCTGATCTAGGAATCCATGTTGGATAACTCTAGGATCCTATGTGGGTCTGATTTACAGGGATCCTACATGGGTCTACTATACTAGGATCCTACGTGGATGTGATGATTTAGGATCCTATGTCGGTATTCCTCTTAATAGATTTATAAGATTCATTAGTTACATGTAATCATATTTACGATTGTACATATGTTATACCTGGTCTAAGGAGGGTCTTTACCTTTTTGATAATCTTCTATGCCACTTACCTTGTGGTACATACCTTCCTTGTGATACCTTTGTTGAATTATTCTCTGTGGCGTTACCTATGTGGTACTTACCTTTGTGGTGTTACCTACGTGGTATATACATTCATGGCGATACATTTTTTGTATTCTTCTGTGTGGAGTTACCTTTGTGGTGTTACCTTCATTGTTTTCTTTCATTCGAGGAACGATTGAGCTTTGGGATCCTGAGTTGGGCCTTGTGTTTCTTCATTATTGAGATGGGTTTACTTGAATACTTAGGTATATGTATGGGAATATAACTATGTAGGGTTTTCAGTTGTCTTCTTGCTTCGTGGATTATCCTTTGTGGATTTTGTGAGACCTTTGAGGGTCTCATGGTCCCTACTGAGTATCGTTATACTCACCCATGCACGGGCTATGCCAACACCTTGTTGGGTTTGGTGAAGATGACAAATAATGGTGACTGACGATAGGGGTACCAAGACTGGAGGTAGCTCTGAGGAGGACTATAGATGAGGCATACCACAGAGATGACCGTTCGAGAGCTGTACCTACCATTTAGGTAGGATCCTTGGTGGGTGTTCACAGGAGTTGTTCTGTTTACTTGAACATTCTCGTTTTCTTGAACTTTCCAGATGGGCTTGTATTCTGGACCCATTTACTTACTTTGAACACACTTTTTACTTAACAGTTTTACTAGTTTTCATATCTTGATGTGTGTTCGGTTTAGTGAGTTTACAAGTTTTAAAGGAAATGCCTTCCCAGTTTCAACCCATTCCACACTTTCGACAATAACTTGTGATAAGGGAATCCATTTAAAGAACCATCTACAATGACAGAAACCTTGGATCGATATGGTCCTTTTGGAATACACCACTTGAGTTTTGGATAAATGTGGGTCATGGCTGGGTTGGATCGAACACGAATCCAACCAGGCCATCAGGACTAAACGGCCAATAACTTACCGACTGGGCGTCCGATTGATGCATCGTCTATTGAATTGAGACCCCTTTTATGTGGCGGTCTATTGGGATACTTTATCGTGGGACTTCGTTGTACATGGAGTATTGACCTGTGGCTTGAGGAGCGGACCAACCCGGAAACAAGAAAACATAGTGTGGGAACCATGTAGCTGACTGTAACATGAGAAAGTGTTCCTATATGGGTCTGTGCTTTGGGATCCTTTGTTGGTCTATGTTCGAGATATTCACTTGGATCTGCTCTAAGAATCCACGTGGGACTACTCTTGGATCAGAGACACCTTCTGTAAGTTATTGGCCTTTTAGTCCCGAGGGCCCAATTGGATTCATGCTCTATCCAACCTGGCTGTACCCAAACATTATCCAAAACTAATTTGGGGTATAAAAAAAGAATTTATCGATCCAAGGTTTCTTTTACCACAGACGGTTCATCTAACGAACACCCATAGATCAATATATGGCCGAAAGAACAGAAAGGGTCGAAGTTGGTCTGGGTCCGGTCCGACCCGGGTCTGGCCTTCAGTTAGATCCGACCCACGGAATCCGACACAGTCCAATGGGTCCGGCTCAGCCCGGCCCGCTCTAGGCGGCCTCTAGTGTGGTCTGCTAGGGCGGACTGCTCGGCTCGCTAGATGACCAACGTTCAACCCATGCGGCACGGCCACGCACCGCACCATCACCTGCAGATGGTGTCGAGCAGGCAGAACCTCGCCTCAGTGTCATGGTCCATGGTCGTGACTCTTCTCTACCAGGTGGCGCAGACGCGCTCTTCCACCCCTTCGCGCGGGCGGCGGCCGCCGCCCTTGCTCCTCCGCCGCGGACGGGCTGCGACTCTTCCCCATCGATGTGGTCGCGACACTCCCTTCGTCACGGCCGACTGGAGTGCCGAAAGCTACTCACGAGTAACCCTGGTTCCAAATGCCGGCACCAGTCACCATCCTCCTCCTTCGCGAAGATCGCATTGAAACCACTTAGGTTGCGGAGAGGTCGGTCCATGTTCATTTGGCCTGCAGCCTCTGTGTTAGAAAGGTATCAAGAAACTTGTTTATTCTTGAATTATGATGAATGTCACGAATGGGGTAAGGGGTATACAAGTATCAAACCCTACCTCAAGTTCTTTGTGGAGCGTCCACGTTTGAGGAAGTTTTGGCATTCTTCATTGCCGCCACAATCCTCTAATGACGTCGCACGATCGTCATTCTTCGGTTTGTGGTTTGGGGTTGCTCGTCACCGCCCACCTAAACTGGCTCCATCCTCCATGTTCTAGGAGTCACGACACTTTACCATATCTTCATTTCATGATAAATCTTTGCCAAATCCTCCCCCAATATCCATATAAATAAGAGAGGGGGAAGGTAAGTAAAGATTGTGGAATTTATGAAGGTTTATTTAATATGAACATTTCTAAATTCCAACGGAATTGTAACATAGTATTTGAAAGGTCATTCCATTTAGTTTACGTTGGAGAAATTAACTGTGATAATTCTAAGGGACTTCCCCACATTAATGTGGGGTTCGGGTGGTCCCCTCCACCATGAATTCACAAGTAGGGGTTTACTAGCTCGGGCGGTCCCCACCTTCAAGCATTCAAATGGGAGGTTAAAAATAAAATAAAAATCTGTTCTTTAATTTATTTTTATTTCCATGAAAAACAAGAAAAATAACATTCAACCTTGATCAATTGAGGTCGAGGTGAATGTGTCCTTCAGCGAATACCGACACTTCATGTTTAACGGTGTCCTTGGATTTTAATCCCGACCACCAGTTAAACGTCACAAAATCCCTCTTGCACATTTTCTGAACGTACCCGAATTTTTTTAGGAAATTCATTCTAGGCTCATCTGGACTTGGAATCATGCGTTGTCATTTTTTGCGAACTCGATAAATTCCAATTTAATAAAAAAATTATAGTAATTTCTAGGACATTACATTACTTTTGACTTCAGGTTTAGGAAGCTGATTTTTACATTTGGAATTTATTTTTATTTAATTTTTATGAATTATTTATGAAAATATACATATAACGGTCGAAACATATGTTCTATAATAGATTAGTTCTCTATTACATCATGAATGACGTAATTTAATATACACCAGTTATGTGAAAAAATTAATTTTTACATTTCTCTCAAAAAATAGTATTATATCATAAAATTTTCATAAAAACACCCATGGAAAATTTAAATGTGATGATTTAAAAAAATATATTCATTTTATAAAAATAAACTTATATATTTTTTAATTTAATTTTTAATATAGAAATTTATGACTTTTACAAATTTCAAGATACGGTTTATTAAATTTGTTCTTATATCCTCATGGAGAATTATAATCCTAATATTTAATTTTATGTTATTATAATATTAATAATTACATTAATTAATCATGATAAATATTATGTATATAAAAATTTATTATTTTCAGGTAAAATTACTTTTCCAAATCTTACATTACTATTTTAACTATCATGTTACATCCTATTAATATTTATATTTTCTTTATTAATTATTAAAATGAATTCCTATTAAGGTTCTATATGTCCATTTTCTATAATTTTGAATATTTTGCTTATATTTTTTCATTTCTATGGTGTTATATGTGGGGGAGATGATTCTAGACGAATGTGGTGGCCCTTATTTTTCCATTATTGATTTTTAATTTTATATTTTTTTTTCCAATTGTAATGTATGGAATTTTAATTTGATTCGTTGATGATTACTGTAGTATATTTTAGTAATGAAATATTTTTTTCTCAGGTTATTTATGTGTGTTATACTATATAGAATATTGTAGAACACATTTTTATTAATTGAAAATATCATTTATTAAATCTGGGTCGCTATATTATTCCCCCTTTAAAAATTATCTCCCTAAAATTTCAACTCATATTCTTATTTGAGAATAGATTAAGGTACTTCTATTTCATTGTTTCATCTATTTCATATGTTTCATCTTCATAATTATTGATTATCCACAACACATTGATGAGGAGAGTTGACTTATTGTGTAGAACATTATCTCTATGGTCCATGATTGTCATTGTATTCTCTTGATATGAGAGGTAATTCCCATATTGTATAACCACCAGATTCAATACATGTTAGTGGTCAAGTATATTTATCAACAATAGTGATATATGGAACAAAAAATGATCATAATCCATATTTGGCTGATGTGAAAATTGTTAAACCACTTATTTTATGCGATCAAGTATCTCAGTGGGGAAAATGTACCTTTGGTTAGGTTTCTAGTTCAATCCAAACGGCTTGAATCACTTCCTTGGTGATATTCATCAAAAATATTCATCTCCAAATTCAAACTATAATTCCCTTTGATGGTTTTCAATATATAAAATCATCCATCTGAAATCAAATTTTATAATTTTTGGGTTCCTTGAACATTATAGGTCATCTCATGCATATGGTCTTGTCCATGTAGATGTTTTTTTCAACTCCATAACAACAAGATGGATTTATACATCACATATTATACAGATCATTATATGGATCCATTTAAATAAATTATTGGAAGAAATGGTTATATTAGAACAAAACTAGTGGGATATTCAGATTGAATCCACATATAAATTCCATTGATAAGGATCATTGTATGCCCTCTAGCCTCATAATAATCCTTTGAGATTGGTCATCTACTTGGGGATGACATGCCATATTGAAATTCCAATCTTTACTCAAAACATGATCAACATTTCTATAAAATTTAGATATTTACCTTGGACTGAAACTAATAAGACAAAAATTGGAACCACATGTAGACTAACCACTTCATCCACATATATAATAGAAATGTATTCAAGTGAAAAATAATCATAAATAAAAATTAAGAGTAAGTATTTTTGAGTCATTCCCCCATCACCAAAATCATATTATTTCAATTGGATGACTTCAAGGGACCCATGATATTGTCTATAGGGATATTCTTATATTACAAGGTGGGTATACACAATAGTGGCACCATCTATTCTAATGTTTGACTCTATGATTTGTACTGATGACAAACTAAAACATATTAAGATATAAAATAAAATGTCCTTCATCATGTTTTCCCATTAGAAGTGATCTTATAGATCATGATACATATTTTTTTCCTAGGATGAATAGAGAAAGGAGAGTTTTGTGAATTATCCAATAGATAATTAATTATTTTAGGGTATGAAGGCATACAAATCAATGTTCTAAACTGAATCCCACCAACACCATTAATGTGGAACTCATGTACCTTCCCTTCATTTAATTCTTCAATCTTATTTTGTATATCCAAATCATACTTTATTCCTCTTTGATATTCTCTTGGATATATAGTTGGGAAATCTATTTTCCATGGTAGAATTTATTACCGACCATTATGATTTTGAGATCCATCCTTAGTATTTAAATAATGATATGGTATTTCTCAATCCACATCATGGAGAGAGTAGTAGGTTATTTTTTTATAAGAATATTATAAAAATTGTTTTCCATTATATTATTTCATTGAATAGATATATCATAGTATTTGATTAATACTAACTGTCTACAACGATGCATGGTGATATCCTTTTATGTGAATATATACTTTCAAATTCTGTTATTTGTACATCTATCTAGATTTTGACCATAGAGGTAGTTACACTCATAAATTAGAGAAAAATCATAGTTTATAACTCAATATATTTCATCAGATAGGACCTATCATGGAACACCAGCTTTTTTAAGGTTTGAGCTATTGCATTATCATTCCACATGAGTATACAACCCATGCATTTATCTGAATCATCAAGGTATATTAAAAAACCTTTTACACATTTTGGTAGATTGGGTATTGGTTTAGAGATTATCATTTTCTAAAACTCCATAAATCATTCTTCTCATTAATCTAGAATGAAATATTTTAACCCTTTCTATTTTAGATTAGTTAGTGGTCTATAAAATCATGTGGAAGTTATCATGACACAATGGGAGTGCCCTAATAATCCATGAAAAATATGGATTTTAGTGAAAATAGAGGGTCTTTTAAATTACTCAATTACTTCTGTATTTGATGGGTCCATATATATTACTTCACCTATGATCACCTGCCTGATGAGTAAAAATTTCTATGAAAAAAATATATCACATTTTGAACATAGCCTAAATTTTACCATTAATTAATGTCTCCAAGACAATTTTTAGTTGTTCCTCATGATCCTACATTATATTATAATAAATAATAATTATATTGATAAACACTAAAAAAATTATAAAGGTCGTATCTAAATAATTTATTCAAAAAAAATGAATATTAAAGTTGAATTAGTAAGTATTAAGGGAGTCACTATGAACCCATAATTCCCATAGTTTGTAAGGATTGTAATCTGTTAAATAACCACATTATTTACCATCAGGTGATGATATCCTTAATAGATATATAACACTATGATGTAAAAAACACATTATAGTTTTTCGAAAAATTACTCAATACGTGGAAAGAGATATGTGTTATTTAGGGTGATCTTATTGTGCTTATGATTATTGATAAACATCAAAATTGATCTATGATTTTTCTTTGATGAAATCTCTAGAACACACCAAGGTTATAAACTAGGATGTATAAACCATTTAAAAAATTTCTCTTGTATCTTATTCATTAAATATGATATTTCAATTGATTCTATCCTATAGAGGAATTTTGAGATTTGAGTGGCTCTAGGAATATGAATTATTGATAATTCAACGTCATTATCTAGCAGAATATTGAGTAAATCAGTGGTAAATACATCATTGTATTCCCAAAAACTATAATTTATCCTAGGTTGATACATTCCTTTAATTCAACCATTTGGGATTGTTATTATTCATCATAGGGTATAAACACCCGCCCAATTTATGTATAATACAAATATTATTCATGAAATCCCTTGTAAATTGTATAGGAGCATTGGATGAACAAAATATGAAGATTTATTTCCTTTTTATGAAATTTGATGTTTTCTATAAATAATTTATGCCAATATATACCCAATATTATATCGAATTCAACCAAATGAAGGATTATGATATTATATGAAATTATCATCCAACATATGAAAATAGGATAAGATTCCAACACTTGGGTTTTCATAGTTTCACCTCTAGGTGTTTTTAATGATACCACTATTTTATAGTATTTAGCATTTTATTCGATATTTCCTGAAAACAGTCACGATAAAATAGAATGGGTATTACTATAATCAAATAAATCTATTTATTTATTTTGATTGAATGGAACATGTACACTGTACAAATTCATTTTTATGATACTCTATTGCAGTAGTGATGACATAATATTTCCCATGTTTCTTTGGTTTTACTTCTTGTTGATTCTTATTTCGCCCAAAGAGATGATCTTTAGTTCACGAGCATATCTATTTCCATTTGTAATTAAATTTGATTCATTTAAACATTGGTGGTTCATTATAAGGTTCCATATTTTCATCCATAATATTGGTCGGATTCTTCATGTTTCTTTGACATTCATGAGCTTGATGGCCTTCTATCACATTCTTAAATCATTTACTTATCTCATTGATTGAATTACCAGGATATTTATTCCATAATTTTTTATATAAATATAGTTGGATACCCTTTCTTAATTTTTTATGTAACCTACTATAATGAAAATATATTTTTTTATTCCTCTCACTATAACCAATGGACCATTATTTGAACACCATATCTACTATGAGATAACATAAACCCAGTTCTTCATAACTCATGAACTATCATATTTCAGGATCACATATATTTTTCAAAACCAATATTGAATCTATTTGTTCTCATTTTTTGATAGAAAAACACAAGTTATATTGAGAAATCCTTGAAATTTTTAATGGTAATTAATGATAGATTATCCTTCATTTTATATATCTATGAATTATCTCTACATATTTAATTAAAGAGAATGTTGGAAAAATATAGAAAAATTATTTTTTAAAATTATTTCTACTCTATATCATATAGTTAATCCTTAATATTGGTGTTCGTTGTCAATTCTAATTATTGACCAAATTATCCATCAATATGAAGGATGGATTGAGTAAAATTATCCTTATATGAATAGTGGAGAATTGAAAAATATTCTCAATTGAGTTAACAAAATATTTTTTGACATGTGGGGAAATGATATGCTTAATTTTAGTGGTCATTTTCTCAAAAAAACAATGGATTAATGATCCTTTTTTTATTTAAGGGAGATGTTCCACATGGTTTAGCTTTTTATTCATGATTCGAGACAACTAGATAAGAATTTACATAATGGTTTGGACTCCTCCTCCCATCACATTGGAGATATCATTAGAGAAATCATTTAATTTTCCCACACATAGTTTTTGGGCATTTTTTTTGAATCCACATAATTATCTAAAATAAAAAATGACTGAAAAAACCATATGTCATAAAATATTGAATTAATATTTTTTCCCTCTTTCACAATAAAATATGAATTCATATCCTATGGGATCATTATATTTAGCATTTTCCAGAAATTTAGTGTCTTAGTTGTTTACATATAAATAGTCATTTCTGTATGTTTTCCCAAATGTTTTCTAATCCTATTTCCTAAATTAAAAAATCCATAGCTCTGATACCAAATATACCCAACCAATTTTTTTTTACAAGACTAGTACACCATTTTTATGATAAATAATAATAGATAATCAAATATAAGATTTAATGTTTAAGCGTGTTTGGAAAATCGGAATCAAACATTACTTCTACATAATAAAACATAAGCATTTTATAAAATACTTCTTCATTTCCCTATAAAATATCCAGTTAGTCCTATTATATGTAATCATTATAGGATATACATCAAAAAATCTGATGAGATAAATTCCCATTTAGAGGATGAATAAGGGGCATGAATCAATATAACATTGGTGAGCATAATACTCAAAATAATATCGTCATACTAAAACAAAATACAACATAATGATGTTAACAATTGGTAAAGTAATTGAATGTGGCATTGTATAAAAATAAAAAATCATGTCATATTGGTAAAATACAACCCATATTATTGAATAGATCTTGCATCATATTGAAGCAAAACTATTTTTCATAATCATAACATCATCATTGTGAAAAATTATAGATTTATTTTCATGAAGCATACAAATTATCTCACGTGATACATCACAATTCCCATTTCATTAGGGAGATATATAATTCTAGTCCCATCCATCACATAAAAATATTTTCATTATCATGCTTTCCACAAAGAATGTATAACAATCATGGTAATGAAATAACCTATTTAATGGAATTCATTTTTAAGGATTTAATATAGAATAAATTAATGGATAAAATTTTTGCTTCTAAATAAAAACTTCACATCATAAATTGGAATAAGATATCATTTTTCTTTGGATAATAAACCACACATGAGTATTTGAATGTTTTTCTTGTAGGGAAATGTATTTGTTTGTTGAAAAATCATTGTATTTTGTGTAATACTCAAGGTGGGAAGATATAAAACACTAAAATAAAAGGTTAGAATAAGGAAATGATATTATAGTAATATTAAAGGAATAAAAATATTGAAATTTATGTGAATTGTCTAAGAAAAAAATTATTTGGAGTTTGGATCAAGATTCTGGTTACCTTAATTCCCTCATTATTTTGTCACTTTTTGTCTTTCTGGAAAAAATAGATCTGTTAGAATATTACCCCAAAAGTGATGTAATTTAATGAATAAAAATATATAAAAATTATTTTAATTTTTTATATTTCTCAATTTCCTAGGTTATATGGAATTTTTTTCATATTATGTATTACATAAAAATTCCATATTTTCATTTGATTTCATTTTTTGTTCAATGATAATTATACATTAGTAAAAATAATTTTAGATGCTTATAATGCATATAATTATATTTTTACATATGAGATATAATTAAAAATATATATCCTTTAGTTTGGTTTTATGTTTTTACTCGTAAAGTATTTGTATGTGGTTAAGCAACCTATAATGGCACATTGTGTGGGGTGCGGTTATAGGATGTTTGAAATTTAAATTTATCAAAAATATGATACTCTCATTTGGTTAAAATACAAAATATAATGTTAAAATACTTCATAATATATCTTATAATGTGTCATGAATGGGGTTTTGAAAAAAAGATAAGAATAATAATAATAATAATAATAGACGAGTTGATCGAAACTTCCTAAATCCCTGGTGTGGCTTCTCTTTGTATGACAGTGAAACCCATTTCATTTTTTGAGTTCATTTTACAACATAAAATCCCTATGTATTGTAAAATGATTAATATGATGTATTTTGTAAAATTGTTTACTTTTGAGTGTGGGGGATGAGTGGTCTTTCAAGGGGAGGGATATCGGTTATTTATACTTGAGTATAAGGGTATTTTTTGAATAAAATATTATCAAAAATAATACAGCAAAGGAAAAAGTTGTAATAGTAATTTTTCTAAAATATAAATCAAATATAAATCAAATATACTATTTTATAATAAATTAATCATTTTTATATTTTAAATTCCATTGTTAATTAAAAAAAATTATAAAGAAAGAAAAATTATTATTTTAAGCGGTAACTTTTGACATCATGTTTTGGGAAATTATTTTTTGGATCTGAATTTTATTTAATTATATATTAATTAAAAATATTGAAAATAAATATATCACCACCAAAAAAATATGCTCTAGATTTGATTGTGTCATTATTACATAATAAATTGGGTAATTTAAAATACACTGGTTTTGTGAAAACATTATTTTTACTATTCAAATGAAAAATTGTTGTATTTCAGAAAATTACCAAAATATAACCCCAATAAAATTTTAATGTGGTGATTTATAAAAATATTTTCATTTTACAAAAAATAAATTTCTACCATATTTAGTTTTAATCATAATATAAATACTATGCCTTTAATAAAATACTTCTAAATATAGTTTACAAAAAATGTCTCATATTTTCATTTAGTTTTATATTAATGAAATTTATTTTTTGAATTATAATAATTATATTTAAAAAAATTAATTATGATAAGTATTATTTATATCAATAATAATTATTTTGTAGTAATGATACTAATCCAATATTCACATTACTATTCCAATGGTCACATTACCTTCTTTAAATAAATCTATATTCTATTAATATATATTAGACTCAATTACTATAAAGGATATATATTTCAATTTTATAAAATGTTTATTATTCAAAAATATTATTTTTCTTTTCTTTAGTGTTTCTAGTGGGGGATATTATTGAAGAATATTTGGGTGATCCACATTTTTCTAATTCAGATTTTATATTTTAAATAATTTTTATAATTGTAATGTTTGAAACATTTATTGGATATGATTCTAGGTAATTCACAATTAATTATTCATGAAATTATTTTTTTGTAAGTTTATATTTTATTATAATACTATAGACTATATTGTGACACTATTTTATTCCAATGTAAAATTATCATTTATAATAACTAAACTGTCACAATTATGCTATAATGATGGATTGAAATGATTATAAAACCCTTATTTTTTTCCATAGGTTTTGACATAATTCTATTCAATAATGTTTTTTTGTTCTTTTTAGATGTTATGAGAGGGTATTATTTTCCACAATAATTTATATAAGACCATTTACTTCCTTATTTTCAAGGATGATCAGTTGAAATTTCATAAACTATGGAAATCAACATCATGTTTAGATACTCAGTGAAGTTGGATGGATGTGCCAGTATTGATCTCTCACTAATAGAACTTGAGGTGGAATAGTCTTATCATCATTTGTCTCTGGTGGCCCTGTTTAGTCAAAGTCTACCATCACAAGCTATATTTCTAGACATCGGGGAATCATGGGGTTTCTCTCATCTTGTGGGAGTATCTTATATCTCTCAACATGCATTAAATATTAATTCTTTTTACATGGATGAATTCATTCATTTCTCACCTCAGGAGGATCGTACAAGTGGGTAATAGATTTATTACTTGATGTGGCTGTCTTGGGTGGTTTATTTTGAAAAATATTTCATTTATGTATCTGTTTTTTCTAGTATTCCATGACTTATTATGCCATTATTAATTCTATATATTCTTCAATGAGTGAGGGGTTTCCTTTTAAATTTTGATTTTTTTATTATGAGAGTCATAGCTTATATCCTTCAATTATAGAACACATTTTTTGTAGGAGTGAATCTTTAGGTACCACTACCTTCCCTCATATTCTCATTCACACTAGTGACAGTATCTTTTGGTGTAATTGGATCATTTTTCAATCCTTTTTAGGTTATTCATGTTATTTCATCTTCCTGTAAAATTGATGTTTTTGTATAGATTGTTTTCTTCTAGAAATGGAATGTGAATCATGGAAGAAATCATGAACAAAGAGTTTAATTATAAGGTAGTGGCTCGTTATACTTCAACAATGGAGACAACTGTTATATACCAATAGAAATTTATCATTAGATTTGTGTCTCATTAAGATCTATAGATGCGAAAATATTATTATAGACGGGAGGAAACTCGTATTCTTTATTTGGAGCTGTAAATCCATGAAGTTGATACATCAAAAAAATTATTGGTCCTAAAAAAAGTATGGTGGTTGACAACACTCAATATGGAATGGTTCTATATATTTTTATGAAGATAGTTTTACCTTTCATAGAGGACTCCTGTAAGCATAATTGGATGGTAATTCTATGATGGAGCCCTTAACAATCAAGATACTAAAAAAGTTGGGTGAGTTCATTGTGATGAAAGATATAGATTATCACAAAGAATTTGTTTAGAGAAAATGATTCCTTTATTTTATTTTTATGTTCGTCAAATATGTTTGTAGTCCTCAAGATACCAAACATATAAGAGGACGTTGAGTCTACCTTTTTTTCTAAAAATCTGCTCATCTATAGTACTAGTTGACTCCAACTATTGGAGGCTAGATGACTCATTTTGAATCCATAGATGACATCTGTTCTTTCAATACAGAATTATCATTTTTCATGTTTTAGAGATTGGTGGAAAACAAAATATTATTTTTATGTTCATAATTATTTTATGTAATTCTAGGACCATTGGTGCATGACCTATATTTTTGTTTATCTCGTCAGATATTAGAAAACATAATAATTGTTTTCTATATATTCATGAACTGAATCATATGGAGAGTCTTATGATCTATTTTTCATGTTAAATAGGTTTTTATAACCTAGTTAATGGCATTCAATTAAATAATCATGTCCGATTATTCTAGAAAAATAATAATATTTTCGAGAAGGTGGATGCTTTGAAGAAACATGTTGCCGAATGGGTTCCTGCTAGAGGGTTCAGATTTTTTTTTTCAATTTTATGATTGCGAAGTGAGAAATTCATGAGAGTTTGGCACCTTGGTAATAATTATCATTGTTCTAAATAGGGAATATATTAATGTTTTTAGAGGTTAGGGGATGTAAAATTGATAATGAACTCATTTTTTAAAAAAGGGGGATAGATTATTCACTAATAATAATTAAAAATTTTAAAGATTCATAGCCGTCCTGTAGTCTGATGGGAATTTTCTTTATTGGATAACCTTAAAAATTTTTCATCAATACGAATTAGAGAAAGGGAATTGGGATCATTATCAATAGATTATTATCCCACCTCAAAATAGTTAGTTATTTTATATACCCTAATGATACCCATTTACAACATATACTTCCTGATCACTCCTCACTCTTGGTCATCTCAAATGAGATGACAAAAGACAACCATGTTACTGTTTTTCAAAGAGATGGACTCATCTTAAAGGGTACATACAAATTGTGAAGGAATAATATGATCATCCTCTTAAGGTAAACACATGGACTAATCTCAATGATAGAAATATTAGGATTGAGAAAATCTCAAGGAATGGAATGAAAATATTCCAAACATTGATTTGTTGATTAAGTATTTAAAAATTAAATCAATTATTTATAAAATAGTATACATGAATGATGGGTAGATGAGGTGTTTTCTATGATGGAGTGTAGGAAAAACATTATGGAAGGAATTAATGAAAATATTTATAGGGTGATAAGAAAGAATTGGAGGGCTCTATAACATATGATAGGATATAGAAATAATGGATTCCTTCATAATTTTGTGAATGAACGGAAGGTAACGAGGAAGATCAATCCTAATATTTAGATTATTTTGTTCCGGGGTTGAATGGAGGTGGTGGGTAACCTAGAAGAAAAATATTTTTAAAGTATTATTATGGGGGTGATTATTATATTTAATGAACAAACATGAAGGGATGTTAGTGCTATTAAATTCTTGAACAAATTATATAGTTAGTGGTTGAATGTGAAAATAATGAAAGAGATGAAATTATAGGGGAAAAGATATCAAGAATGTTGTGTTTTAACTGAAGGATAAATAAATAGCAAGTCCAATTTTTTTTCTTAGTACATTTTACGTTTTTCATGGATTTTATTAATAATGAATGTCAATGGGGAAATACTAGACTTTTTTTGAGGAAGATCCAATACTAGAGAAGCTGATGCCTCAGAATTGGTACAGATTCTTTATATGATGGAACCAACTATTTGGAATCAATTTATTCAAAATTGAATATGTATCTTCTCATATATGATCATCACTAGAATATTTAACATAAGGATCTACCGAGTGATCATATGCATCAAATGTACAGAGAAATATGGATTCATGAAGGGAATAAGCATTCATGTCATGATCAGGATAGATAGAAGATGGATAATTATTTAAATATTATGTGTAATGGATCTAATATATTTATTATGGTTGAAATGGATAAGGTGTTCAACCACTTGGAATTGTAGTACATTTTGAAGGGCATAGAGAAGTTTTAGGTCAATGAATGGTCCCATGAACATATTTTTAAATGATTTTATTCCCCATAGATCTCAGTGATGATATGTGGGTGAAGTTTCATTTTTATTAATTACATTCATGGTATGAATAATTGAGATACTCTATAACCACTTTTTTCGTCCCTATTCAAGAGGCCCTTATATGAACAATTAATAAAAGTATAGCTAGATGGTAAATTCTAGATTTTAGTAATAGATAAAAGATTGTTCTTGTTTTTCATCTAATATACACAGAAGACATATTATTCCTCATAAATGATATGTAAAATTAATTGATAGTTTTAGTAAAATGATGATGATCAATAGACACTATAGTGTAAAATGTATCAACTTAAATAAGTGTAGTTTGAATCTTCTAAATCCTTGTTCAACCCTACCTGGAAGAACAATTCATGAAAAAACATTGACATGATGTAGAATACTCACAATTGAGTATATTGGATCTTCTATATCTAATGATATGATCATATAATAATAGATTATAAACAAGTTAGTCTGATAATGTCTAATTTTTTTATATTGAATACAAATATTCTCTCGTTTTTTGTAGGACAACACTGGAAAATAGTTTGTTTAAAACCGTTCTGATTCTTATTTTTTCTGCGTTTAATCCCCCAAAGAGTAACATTAAAGTCACTGATAAAATAATTAATACATTTGTTTGGATTAGAAAAAGACAGGGGAGTTTCCACTAGGAACCATTGAAATAAAATAACTGACCTATTTTGGAAGGACAACTTTAATTGATAAGTGTTTTATAATCCTTACACATCATGAATGAGGAACTTTTTTGGATGATAATTGATGTGAATTGAATGTGAAATTTCACTATTATGAGTAAATATAGTGATAAATGGGGAAAATATGGTGCAAGGTCATTAGGTCTCTAATTTTTTTGGTCGTGAATGGGAAAAAATATTGATACATTAGAGGAAACTGTGATGTGAGTTTTCAGAAAAAGAAAAATAAGATTGGAAAGATAACTAGGCAGGAAATCAACTATTTTTATACTATGTACACACTATTGATCTTATAAAAACATGATTTCTAGCTTATAATAAAAAATTAATCCAATATTTATATATATAAAAAATAATTTCATGGAAGAATTATTCTTTTTTAGTATCCTAATAAATGCATGTTCATGAGGTCAAACTTAGGTTGTTTATTTACTTAGAACATCCGTATTTCCATGTGACTAAACCAGTAGTGATATTTTTGGGAAAAATATATTTGGTTTTAATTTATAACAGAAAATATGAATATACTTGTCTATATATGAAATAAAAAATCATTCCCAGTGGATTAAAATATTCAAAATAAGGGAATCAGTATGGATTTATGATGCCAATGTCGTGAGAATCGAAATAAAATATATTTCTGACACTTTTTTCAAAGGTGTGTGGGAGCACTTATATTATAATCTGGTATGTAAGAAAATGGAATTTATTAATGGACATAGACATAAAGAAGTTATGTCAATTATTGTTTTAGGGGACTAATATGAAAGTGTTCTATATCAAGGTATGTAGAATGATTTCTGTAGTATTCTATTGTGAGATCTGTGAAATGAGGGACCAAAGTAGTGAATTAATTATCAAATCCAAATATCTCTTGAAGATTTGGGTTCAATTAACTATAACTGAAAATAGTTCTCTAATTCGTGGGGGAAATTCTAGGCCTATTGATATAGGACTTACTTACCTAAGTGTTAATTCCATCACAGTTGTGAATGGTAGGTGGATATACGGTATGATATAAAATAAAAGTGTATGTGTCACTCTTATAGGGAACTATGAGATAACGATTCCATGTTCATGATAGAAGATGTTATGTGATCATTGGGTCATCACATTTTATGGAAATGGTAAATCAATTGCTCCATTAGCTAGGGTGATTCTCTACAAACATTCTGAATGATATCTTTACAATATAATTATAACCGAGGTGGAATCAGATTGCAATCCCCTAGTCGACTTCATTCCGGGAAATAAAAAACACTCAATGTAATAATACATGTTTCATAAAAAAATTAAAACTCTTATTAGAAATGGAATAGATGTATCTTACACTCAGAGGAAGGTAGAATTTTCTCCCAAGATCCATCCCAATAATGAAATTTCTATTAATATTATTATTTTCTAATATATCACAAGATTATTAAGAAATGATGGTAATATTTTTATCAATGATGATGCCATTGGTATTTAGCACTACATATCCCCTTGATATCCATGTTTTCAATAAGTTTGAATAAAAAGTTAATTTTTATTGAGGGAGAGTGTGTGACATATATCACCTTCTAAATAATTAGATAATGATTTAATTCATTAGAGATAGATCAGAATAGAATGGTGAGTGATCCTAGTTCTGTAAGGGACATTGTATGCTAAGATATTGTTGGTAGTGAAACATGAATACTATGATGGGTTGGGGACTGATCCCATTTAACAATGATTTTCATGGAAAAGAGACTTTAATACTATGGAAATTATTTTTTATTCTTATTTGTGTGATACAACCGAAATTATTAAGAAAATTGTATGCTCTCATGGATCATGTTCTTTTATTTCCTTAGAATTCATATTTTATAAAATTACATTCATTATACCATGACATAAGGTTCTGGTGATTGATGTGAAGTGTATTACTTTAATATATTATACTAATGTTCACAACCCCTTCTAATAATGTCATGCTTCTTTATCTTCCTTATTTACCATTAGAGATAATATAAAAACACCCTTTACATTGCTTCCTATACCAGATTTTGGATAATGTTTTCAAGTAGGGAATTCTTGTGAATTGTAATAATGGATATTATTTTATGGGAGTTGTTTAAGATCATTCACAAATTTAGAATATTGATTACATAATCTTCAAAGTCACTACACTATTATTGTCCTCAGGTGTGTGTATTTTGAATGTATCAATTATTCATCAAGAAATATGTAATATACAAGTTTGTAAATTTTTTCACTATATATCATTTTTATAACATCGTAGCTAACCAATTTGATTTTAAATACAATAAAATATCATTTTTAATGGGTTGTAATTCTTAATTATAAGGTTACAATTTTATGGTAAATTGCCAATTTATGAAATTTTACTCTAAATTATATATACCTTTTCATATTTCAGGAATCTCAAATTTTTATATTATTAATAAGAAATTATTTTTATAAAATATAATAAATTTCATTTTTTACACATTTCATTTTATATGACTATAAATACACCAATTAAAAGGGATATTTCTAAAATAATCTACCAAATAATACTTATATTTACATATATATATTGAGTATTCCTGGAAAAAAAATAATTATTTAAAATAAAAATAGTTTAAATATATTTGAAATTTGTTATTTTATATTTCTATTAAATCATTAAATGGTTTATTGGAGTTGTGCATGTAATTATTGTATTTACATAGTACATAAAAATTATAAATTAATTAGAATTAGGAAAATAAAATTATTATGATATAAATATGCATTTTTATTTATTCAGAATGTATTCTAACTCATGTATATTCCATAAAAAGTTATTTACTATAACGAACCAACCCCATAGATTGTAGTCGGTGGTTACTTCATTATATTACCTAGTATACATGTTGTCCAATCCCGAAGGACCAATAAATTTAGTTGTTTTTTAAAAACATAGAAATTCATGATACACATATTATATTAAGGATGAAAAAAATAAAACATAGTAATAGAAAACATTCACAATCCTTGAAATAATTAAAATGAATCTCTTTTATATCCAAGGAAATAGAAGCAAAAGAACGCGGTGTGCTCAAAATCATAGTAAGGGTTAAATACACTAAAATATATCTTCTATAAAAATTTAATAATAAATATGGAAAGGTAAATAAGAAAACACGCATTCCGTATATTAAAAAAATATTCAATAATGGGAAGAAAACAGGTAATGATTATAGAAATATAAACCATAGAAATAATATTCTATTCAATCAATAACTCATGCACATTCAAAATTCCCAGAATATGTTATATATAAAATCTCATTGATAATAATAAAAAAATTATTAATGAAGGAAATGGATAATATTTTATTAAATGTTCATAGAAATCAAGGTATCTATACTCTCTCAACTATTCAAAAGACAATTATTTTATTAAGGGTAAAAACCAATTTAATTATGACAACTTTTTCTATCATGAGACTTACCAATCCATCAAGGGGGTATATAATTTAGTGTGCAACCTATCACTTTTGGCCTAATTAATTCCTCACATATCAACTGATTTATTTAATCCATGCATCAATATTCTATATCATTTAATATCCATGCAGTCTAAAGGATTTACATTTATCAATATTTTCCAAATTAATGAAATAAATTTCAATGTAACCAATTTATGTAAAAAATATTCATGATTTAGGCAATATTCATATCCACCATATATTGATTATTAATATTTAAGATAAATGAAATATTTAATTATCATAAATATGTAAATGATTCAATGTATGGTATAATTAAAACAAATACCCAAGGGTGAATAAGAAAAATATTGATTTTTTTCCATTGATGAATAAAATTTTCATCAAAGTATTGTTAAGAACATTTTAGAGGGAGATATATTTTTCTAATTGAAATTCTATTTGAAAACGTAACAACAAAAATACGATGGTTTTTATTTTACTTGATAATAAAATATTAAACATTTAACGAATTCTTCCTATTACGACGGTTTCATGATGGTGGGGAAAATCACTCATTCCATATAATTTAAATGAATCATTCCTTCCATATTTGTTTCTACAAAAACGTCACACAATACCACATTTTGATAATGTCAAAATAATTCCATAAATATTTTTTTA
The DNA here is from genome assembly GCA_963277665.1 of Viscum album. Classification (NCBI taxonomy): domain Eukaryota; kingdom Viridiplantae; phylum Streptophyta; class Magnoliopsida; order Santalales; family Viscaceae; genus Viscum; species Viscum album. Next base: position 67,030,149 of record OY728131.1, read on the forward strand.
AATGTAAAAAATGGATAAAAACTAATTTAATAAATTGAAGAAAAAAATAATAAAACGATTTAAAAAACATGTAAATGAATGTGAAATATTCTCCAATGATGACTTAAACATTAATGATCATGTATGTAGAAGATATTTGAAATAAAAACTTACTACATGGGTATCTTCTAAAATGAAATACAAACGAAATGAACAAGTTAAAATGAAATATTAAATACGATGAATATAAATATATTCATGATATATTATAATAATGTTTTCTGTATATACACCACATAAATTAAATAAGTAGTGTATTTGTAGTGTGACTCGTAGAAATAAATGTTTAGTGAAAATCCCTTAACTACGTTATTTAATTTCTTAAATATGATTTATCAACATGTATAATGGATTAAATCTGGTCATTAATTTAAATAAAAACTATATTCATATTTATTATATCTTATAAAATCCTTATACTGCTTTTAACCTCCCATTCGTTAATAATATTATATTTTACAATTATTATGGTTATTAACATATTATTTTTTCGTGTATGTTTTGTTAAGAATGTTTACGATTATGTGTGTGAGATATAGGTTAATCAACCCTATAATTTTATTTTTTATTAAATTATTATGAATTATTGATCTATTATATTTATATAAGAATTATTTAATGTTGTAAAAGGAAAATGTGGAACATCACACCATGGATATGGAAGGACATAGTCATACATGAGTGGGGGTATCATTCCCTTAATGGTGAATAATAATGCTCAATAGATGATATGTTAATTTTAAATAACAAACATAATTCCAAAATTATCATATATATTAATTTTATCCACCATTAGTACCATCCATGTAATTTAATGATTGAAAAATAGTAAAACAGTTCTGTGGAGTTGATATGTTTTACCTACGCACATGATGTGCTTTCATTTACTATTGGTTAGATAAAAGTTGGAATATGGTTGTCTAATAATTATAAAAACATCACAATATATATATATATATGATACTTGATTTATGAAATTTTTATTAAATAAAACCATGAATAGTACGTATATGATGAAACTAACTTAAAAGAGATGGTAAATATGATTAAATCATCTATAGAATACTTTCTCTAAACCTCTCTTTATGGTATCTAGGGTTGGATTTTTGGAAGGTGAAAAACAAATTGAACCTCTATAAGGATTTTTTGTAGATAAATTACAAAATGTTGGCTTACATTGAGGGATCAAACTGGTTTATAGACTTACTGGAAGATGTTCCATTTTATACTTGATGGGAGGGGAAATTTTATATTTCTCAAAAATAATAAAATATAATTTGACTATTCTATATAAGAATTCACCCAAATAGCCTATAAATGAAAATGTTTATGTAATTTATTATCAAATATTTTGAAATTTTTTCTTATTTATGTTTATATTATTCTTAAAAATTAAATAAATTATTAACCCAATAAAGTACCATTATTTTTAATTTTTATAATATTTAATAATTTTACATTAAAAAATAAATGCAGTAATTTAAATTCTAAATGAATTTTTTATTTTATTCAAATCTTGAAATATTAATATATATATATATATAATTATTTTAATATATAAAATATCTCAAAATATATTAATTTTAATGTTTTTAGTATCATTTATATGATTATTTAATTATTATAATAATTACATCATCAGCGTTGTGTAATGATTTATGTTAATTATATTATTAACTAAAATTTAAAATAAATTACCATGATGGATATAAATATTTTTTATTTATAATGTATATTTAAAGGTTTATATATCTTCTACAGAAGACTATATTAAAATATTCTTCTTACTAAAAACAAGAGTGTGATTTGTTTGACTTTTCATTAAAGAAAAAACTATATAGGTTCTAATCTCATTTATGTATCCTGATAAGGTCCTAAATTACACCCTTGGATTATTATGGCGTCTTTAAACTAATTAAAAAAAATTAATAAATTTTGTGGTTAGTTTATTTTTCATATCATTTTCCTTTTAATATTAATTACCTGATTTACCATTTACCATGGAACTAAAATTACTATGTTTACAACTAATATTGACGAAAAATAAAAGATAAATGTTTAATAAATTTAGTGAAACAATTTAAAAATATGGAATCAATTTCATAAATTTTATATCACATATGTTTATGAATTTAAATTTAATTTTAATCGATAACATGCAACTGAAAGATTTTTTTTTGGAAAAATGATCTTCTTAAATATTAAATGTTTTCATACCAATTTGATGTATAAAATAAAAATAAAAAAATTGTATAATTTTACATCCAAATAAACTAAATCCAATTTAAAACTAATGAATTTTTTAATTTATAGTTATTTTAAAATAAAATAATTTTTTATTAAAAATTAGTATTTATCACTATTCCTTAAAAGATAAATTATTTTCAAAAAATAATCTCATATTAATAATTAGATAATTTTATCATGATGGATTTATATATGAAATTAATTTTTTCATATTAAAATTCTTTACTTTTGAAATTTATATATAAATTAAAAACCGTATGTGGAGTTATTTTAAAAAAATATTTCTTTTATGATTTTAAAAATTAACTAATATATTTATAATAAATTTAACTACATAATTCATGAATAATAATGCTTATTAAATTTTTTTATTTTTAATATTTCAGGGGTTGTCACATACGTCGTCCCTATATGAAAAATGTGCCGACATAATTTTGAACTCTGGCTTGGTAATGAGGGTTCGATTATTAAAAATTCCATTGTTTAAATCTCGTATCTTAAAATGTGTAAATAAAACTTGAACATGAAAATAGGTAATCGGAATTTATATTGTAATATAAAATTACAAAAAAAATCACATGTAGGATAACATAATTATATTATAAAAACAACAATATAGACAGGGAAAAATCCCAAGGATTGATTGATAGTGATAGAGAATATAGTTATGATAATGTGAACCATCAAAAAATATAATTAATTGATGTGATAAATGATAATTGATTTCATCGTAAGAAATTAAAAGAGACATTATTTTTCTTCCAAAATAATTTTACTAGAGATTATGAAATCTTTTACTACCTAGAGTATGAACATAATGAAATATTCTTACATGGAAACTAAAGTTTCATCATTTTATCATTTCCCACCACAAATTCATCTTTTTCTCAAAATGGAAAGGTTTATTTTTTTCTTTCATGAAGCACTAGAATATGATTCTTTGTTTTATAATATCATAAAACAATTATTCCTCATTATTTTAAGACACTAACGAAAACCAATATTTTTTTCATGATATGATAATTATTAAAAAAAAACCTTCATGTGAGGAAATATACTTTAATATCTATAAATTAAACATTAATTACCATATATAAGTATAGACCATTAAATATATATGTACCCTCAAATATACACCAAAATACTATGGCCTAATTTTGAAACCCAATTATAATAATTATTTGACAACATAATATTTCTTGATTAATTTAATATTTACCACCAAAATAAAAATAACATAAACATGTCGTTTCAATGATATAATAAATATCAACGTAAATTCATACTAAAATAACATATTCCTCTTAAATACCATTCATCCAATCTTCCTTAAAGAATTTTTCATTTTATTTTTTAACATTAATCATATAGTGTTTCCAAAATAGTGAACATCATCCAAAATTCTAGAAATCACTTAACAATAAAAAAATCATATCATATCATTATCTATATGATAAAAAATATATTCCTAAAATTATCATATCATTTATATATCATCTCATTTAAATAATTAAAAACAATGTCATACTAAATAGGAAACCATGTAGGCCAGTAGTATACGATGCACCATTTTTTCTCTTATAATGTGGGTTCAAGCCTCATGGCCTTTCTAGATGAAATGGGTTGTCTACCAAGCTTGGAGTGATATTTTTCTTGAAATATATTACTTTAATCCTTGTATAATTGAAAAATATGTGATAAAAATCATCCAACATAATCTTAATATAGTAAACATTAAGGAAATGTTTTAACCATTACGGCTATATCATATTTTTTGTTTTTAATTCTAAAAATAATAATAACCCATAATTATCATGAAATAAAAGATAATATAAACCCTAAATGTTCTCTTTAAATTTACTCATATGAGGAAGACATGGAAATGAGTTATTCCTCAAATAAAATTGTCCCAAAAAATTACTAAACTAATCGATTGAATTTCTAAAAATGTCTCCCAATATATCCTTTTTCCAATTTAACTCCTATAATAAAAAACCTAAAAAAATATTTTTGAATTAAAAATTACGACCAAAATTAAAATCATAAACATTTTGTGGTCTCTATAACTCTTATAATAATTAATATATATATTCTTCCAAAATAAACACAATATTAATGAATTTTAATATTATTATAATAAAAATAACATTGGCATGATACTTCTACAATATAATTCTTGATGACCAATATAAAAAAGTTCAATCATTCCACTTCAAAATTTGAAATTTAAAAATATAAACACAATTTTTTTCTACTTTTTAACTATTATAAGTAGATATTGACATATATAATTCTAAAGTTTCACACATTTTATATAATAAAATATAAGTGCATCACTATGATGAAATATATTTCATTCCATTATAGTATTCAATTTTTCTCATAAATTTATTTCATTATATACTTCGTTCCTACACATAAAAACATCACCATATCATTAATATATTAGCCATGGTGTCTCATTCTGCATTTTTATCCTGATGTAAATTTATAAATAATTTCCCAATGGCCTCCACTAACCGAGTTTTCAAGAAAACTCTATAATTATTATGTGGGGGGGTTAAGAGTTGGATTAGGTGAAGGTTTTTAATATTATTTATTGAAAAATGATTACAAATAATCCCAATATAGTTCATTATATTTATCACTCAAAATGGTTTCATTGTATCACAACATTTTTCATCACATATTATATTATGGTTACTACTAGTTTTCTCTATTGACTAAAAATAAAAAGAAATGTGTATGCATAAAATTATAAGAATCAATTTGAGCTATCAAATAAAAATACAATATTATTGAAATGTTTTCTAAATAATATCAAATAAGTCTCAATATATAAGTTTATATTTTTAAAATAGGTTGTCCATTGTTATTAACAAATCTATAGGATGTTATCCTATACATAGAATTATCCTCAATGTTAGTCATAGTGTAATATTCCATAATATATGTTTTCATAAAATTACATCCCAGAATTTATAAAAAAATTCCTCAGATAAAATCTATAAATAACCCAACTCTAATATATTATAATCAATTATTATATTATTACATATAAATAAATTAATTTTTTCAAATATCAAAGGACTGATGAGTTAATAATTTTTGGGAAACATGATATATACATCATACCCATTTTACATTGGGAATAATCCTTAAAACATAGTAATGGAATGCATTCACCATCCTTGAACTCATTAAGAAGCTTTTCATTCATATCCTAGGGAAAATAAAAATAATTAATTTTTTAGATGAAATTCATGGAAATAGTTACATACAAAGGAAGCTATATAAAATCTATAATGTGTAATATATATTGAATGTTAAAAAACATAACAAATAATCCATTAAATCAATAAAATGTCTATTATTAGTAAATAATTCATAATAATTATAGAAATGTTAAAATTTTCAAATAAATTCAATTAATCAATAATATGTGAAAATAGGAATCAATAATTAATGTCACATTGAAAATATTATCGATAATAATAATTGATTTTTTAATGATATAAATGATTAATATTGGACTACGTGAACTCATTAATCATGGTATCTATACTTTCAGGACCGATAAAAATATATTATATTCGTTTTGGTTTGAAAACCACTTAATTTTTCCAAATTATTCTTCACATGATCCATACTGATGCACTAAGGGATATATAAATCTAGGCCTCACTCATCTCCATCGATCCAATGAAATCATCTGCTAATGAATGGTCAATTTAATTAAGGAATCAATATTCCCTATCATCAACTATCTATATTGAGTGAGTGATAAGGATTTATCAATATTTCCCCAATTAATCAAAAAACATTCAAATTAAAATTTGTATGTCAAAAATATCTGATTAATCCAATTATCATATCCTTCATACAAGGATATAGATGATTAATAGAATTGAAATATTCATTGATACATGTAAGTGAAACATTAAATGGATAGTATAATTTAACATATACTATGTGGTTAATAAGTAAAATATATAGTTTTTTAAATTGGTGAATAAAAATACAATAAAAATATCATTAAATATTTTTTGAGGAAAATATATGTTTCACATTGAAATTCATATTTTAAATCAAACTATGAAAATAAAAAGGAAAACATTTTACATTAAAATGACATAATAATATTTTAAATGAATATTCTAATTATTAATTTTTCATGATGCTTAGAGTATCCTTTCATTATATATATGTTGGGAAAACAATCCATAAGTATTTTATATCCGAAACATATCAATAAAACTAAATTGGAAAATGAAAAAATATTCCATTCAAACCTTTTTATAAAATGTAAATCATTGTTAAAAATGAATTAAAAGAATTACAGAGTAATAGTTAATATCTTTTTAAAAACACTTTTTTATAACATTGAAATTGAAGAGAAATATTTTCTTGTGTAGAATTAAACAAACAAAATCCATAAATAAGAAGATTCATTAATATAAAAAAATACTGACTAGGTTTCATTTGAATCATCATCCCCATGAAATAAATAAATTCAATTGATTTTTAAATAACATAATAGAAAATTGACAAATAAAGTTATATATCAAATAATAATTATATAAACCTTACATAAAAACAATTAGTATAAAATAATTGTGTCCCACATGATTACAAGTGAGATAATAATCTTTAAGAATTCTTCTTTATATACCTGGGAATATAACCATAAGAAAAAGGTGAAAAATGTCATAAGTGTTTCAAGTAGTTGAATATATGATGAATCAATAATTAAAAATCAATATGGAATGGTATATTACTGTAGACACAAGCCATTTAATATAAAACATTTCAATCATTAGATGAAAAAAAATAGTAACTATTGAAATGTAAAAAAATGGATACAAATGTAATTTAACAATAAAATGTGCACAATATAAAGTGACATATTATTTCATAATAGAAATACCATGAATAATAATCACTAAATTCATGATGAGGAAAATTACTAATATTGGATTTCATGATCTATGAAATAATTATATATGTACTTTCAAAACATTTCCCAATAGAGTTTTATCATTATGGGTAAAAAAATTAATTAAGCAAATTAATATGTCTCATTTTCCATATCGATGCATCACGTGGAATATTATTCTGGGGACAACTTATCACCAAAGTTCTAAAGTAATCCCCATATATCAAATGATGAGTTTAATTCATGAATTAATTTCTATTGTCATTAAATATTTTTATTGTGTAAATGAGATATATTTTTCAATATTTTCCTAGTTAATCAATTGATATTCAATATTAATAACACATTTATAAAATATAAAAGATTTGCGTGATAAACATATCAAACATACAATAATATGGATATTTAAGAGAAATAAAATATTCAACGATCACATATATGGGAATGATTTAATAAATGGTATTAGTAAAACCTACAACCAGTGGTGAATAAGTGAAATAATTTTTTTCATTGATAAATTTTGGTACAATAAAAATATCATTAAAAAATTTTTATAGAAATTTTTTTTTCACATTGATTTATTTAAAATTTAAATATGGTAAGGTGAATAGAATGATATTTTTTAAAAATAAACTTTTAAACATTAAAAAGATTCTTAAATAAATAAGGCCTCCAGATGAAAGGAAAATAAACTCATATCATATATGTTAAAAACATTACATTCAAATTTACTTCGAGAAATTCATAAAGTACACCATTGGGAGAAGGATAAAAGGATTCCTTTAAATGGCTTAATAAAAAGTAAAACAATGGTATTTTTTTCTTGAAAATGGTACTAAAATAGTAAATCCCATTTTCATTTTTTAAAAAAACGGTCATTTAAGATCTAATGACTCGAGATATGAGATATAAGACTTCGGAGTATTTCTAATTATATTTTTGAGTCTAGTTGTTGAGTCAGTGCAGGATTTCAGTTCCATGAGATCCTCAATGTGGTGACATTAATCATGTTAAATATATATTTTCAAATGTTTAAAGTTATATTAAATTTGAAATAACTTCATGGATGTTCCTTGGACTAGAATTATGAGACCACGGTTAACTTCAAAACCCCATTTTTACCATATAAATTACATAAAAATTGTCTACACAGTGTTATCGGTGAGAGGAGATTTTGTGGCATGCTGTTAAATGAGGAGTTATTAATTTTACTAAATTAAATTACTAACCCATTTCTCCCCCCTCCACATCTGTGCACATGAAACATGATAAGAGAGACCTAGACATTTCCCAATTGGAGAGATAGAGAAAGATGGTGAATTGAGGCAACAAGGTTATGATGATATCTATTTTTGGTACTTATCTCTATCAGATTGAAGAGAAGAAAGATTTGGGTGTTGTTTCAGGCTAGAATCTATAGTGTTGTTGTGAAAAGTATCCATATTTATCATTTAATCATGATCCCATTTTTATGTGTTCTTTTAATTTTTTAAAGTCATTTTATGATTGTAATAGAATCTTCTTGGTTGATCTACTAGCTTCATGGGAATATGGGGTGAATTAAGAAATTCAAAAGAAAATTCCAACTGGATTTCTGATTTACACGGTATGTAAACTATCGAGACATGTTTTTGGTTCTTCCCATTTTTGGAATATGAATTATTGGAAATACACATTATGTACCTTTGTTACACACCTTATCATGATCCCATGACATTTGGATAGTGGAAATGGCCAGCATAGACAAGTGATAGTACATTTCTGTGTTTAAGTACATGGCCATGGTTTATGGGTATGCAGTTTTGGAAATAAGAACATCAAAAAGACATGCCCAAGAGGCCATTTTTCCTTGGTATGCAGTGTATCACTTGGTACACACCGTGTGGGAGACACAACTGATCGAGTAGTGTGGATGAATAACAGAGCCTGGGGCACGGTAAGGAAGGGAAAATTGTGTACATATTACACACATAGTTTATGAATACATGGACAAAAAATACATGGAAACAAGGGACATGGTCAATTTCTCGATATGGATCACATGTCGTGGGGCCCATAGTTAATGTCTTGTGTACTTTACATGGGATATAATCGAAAATGTATTAATGAAATATATCCTTTTATGGAACTCATATTTAGGTTTGAGAGAAACATATCATGAGTAGTCTACCACTTATAACATTATTGCGGGATTAGTGTTGGTCTATGGTATATGATTTGTCATTTTATTATCACAACACTATAGTATTTTTTCTTAACCATTGGAAGTGATTATGGTGGTTCAATGGGTTGATGTCAAGGTCTCTAGACATCTATATCTTCTCCATATGTGGTTCCCCTAGAGTCTTTAGGCTAGCTTCATGGTTCTCACCAATTGTATCAAGGTGTAGGTCCCCTACCACGGGAAACATTCTCAATGGAATTTATTATTAGCAGGATGCTACTTCCAGTTACGGTTGACCTATGTTAGAGATCGGGGTGGTTCAAAGAGATAGATTTTAGGACTGATAATCCCCTATGGAATAAAAGTGATGATTTTCCTTACCTCATTTCTTTGGTAGATGTGGGGAAACCGACATTGTAGGCATAAGTTCCCGATATCATTCAAGTAGTTAAAGATATAACTTCTATTTTGTTCCAAGGTGGGGGACCTACATATTCATTGGCCAAATAGAGTACGAACTACCCTCTTAGGCTATGGTTTTGGTGTTCTATCCTTGGATTTTATACCCCCTATCATGTAATGGTGTGGTTACACCATATGTTAAGTATAGATAGATTGGGTACTCCCCTGTCTTGTTAGGGTGCATGTCCTCTATCCTTGGAGTCAAAACTGCGATATCAGTCGAGGGTGTGTGTCCTCCTTATATATTATTCTATAAAAATTTGTACTTCCCTCCATATTAGGGAACAGGTCCTTTAGCAGGGTGTTAATTCTCCCCAATTGTGCCTAGATGTGAGACCCCTGTTATAATAGTTCTAGTATAGTTGTACTATGATGGGGTACGTGGTGTGGGTCATATATCCCCAAAGTGGTACTCCCCTATCATGATATGGTGAAGGTACTATATTCATAATGTTTCACTCCTCATTCATATAAAGGTGTTGGTACTCTATGTATTGACTGGTACTCCCCTGTTTTTCATGTTTGTGGGTCTTTATCTATGGATTTGTACTGTCCCATCACTGATTACCCATAGGGAGATGGTCCTCTACTAGAGTTGGAGATCCCATGGTTTTATAGAATAGCAATGAGTAGAGATCCCCTCCACTAGCTACGTATGACACCCGATTTGTTGTATGTGAACCCATGACAGAGTGAGGTGTGATCTACTCTATAATGTTGGAACATAATTATCATAGGATAGTTATGATATAGTACCCCCTCGGCTGCGGGGATTTGTCCTGGTGCGGGTCCCTCTTTTATCTCTCATTAAATATGATTCACTCGGCACATATTATGGAGCTGTTCAACATCAACAATGTGTATTTGTGAGAGGAGTTCATCTCCACTTATGTTTCTTTTTCATTTGACTACGTACATGGTTACAATGATGGGACCTATGCTGTGGAGAACTAGAGTTGGACACAGTGAGTTTTCTGTGATCAAGTTCCTTCTATCATACGTACCATCAAGAATGGTATATATGTTCCTAATGAAATTTATCTCTCAGAAGTTTACCATCCAAGATCGACAAGAACATGTAGTGTGTTCTCCTACTTTTGAGTTACATTTAGATCCTCTAGTAGAATGTTGTTCTGGGATATGAGGTTGGGAGCTCATGAGACAAGGAGTCTAAGAAAAGTATATATTGGTTTTTTTGGAGTACATGTAGTTATGTCACAAGTATGGGATTAAACCCCTTGTAGATTAAGTTGAATAGACATGTATGTCCTAGGATGGTTCAAGGTGTAATTTCATTCTCAATTGGGTTTCATATGGCTCGGTTGAGTTGATTAATTCCATTCAGTTGATCCCATTTCATTTGGGTATTTGAGAAACATATTGAGTATTGTTATACTGATCCATCCATGAGGATTTACGATACATGTTGTGTCTTCTTCTGACCAAATTCCATTATTAGGAGTCCCCAAAGGCCACATGAATGGTTGATATCAGTGATCTAGAATGACTGAGGTGTTGGCTAGAGCTAGTCCGAGGAGAATTATAATAGTTAAATTTGATGGTGATCCCATATATCTGATCATGTTGGATGATTTTACAGTTTTTGGTGAGCATATGATTTTACCTTTTAATTCTTTCATTACATATATTATACTCTTATTGGGGAATTATGCATGCATTCAATTTAGTTCCTATCATTTTAAATCTCTTCATTGTTGATGGAGGTGGTTGTGGTGTGTTCGTACATGTAATTTACTAAAATTCCTCCCAAATAGGTAGTATTTCTACTCAGTGCTAGTCACAAGACTTTAACCTATTGGAGATGGTCTTGGCATAGTCATGGATTAGCCCTTGTAGTTAGGGTTATGACAGAGTGGTATCATAGCTTATTCCACATTCAGGACTATGGTGTCATGAGCTTGGATTGGATTTCATAATAATAGTGTTAAATTATTTGAAGTTTGGATATTTGGCTAGAGACTCTGGTGTTGTTGTCGATGCCAACATATCCATTCACCAGGACTCGAATTAATTAATCTTGTATTTGTATCATCATGAAACTAGCCATAAGGAAATATTGGGACATGCATCATATAAGACTGCATTGTGTGTTCTGTTTCATTAATCAGTTAACTCCCCAGATATAATTCATGATTGGGGAATGTGTTGATTAAATATCAAGATAACACCACGAATATTACCATATGGTATTAAAGGAATTAATTGTGATTATGATCTACAACATTATTGGTGTTTAGTATAGGTAATGGGCTCAAAGGTTGTACGTCTGAGTCGTCCTCCATTTAATACACTACCCATTGGGAAATCGATTGTTATAACAATTTAGGTCAAGGATTCATGTAGGCTTAGTGTACTGCATCAGTTCAAGAGGTATTGAAATCTGTGGTATTAAGATGATCCAAACCACTAGGAAGCTGATTACCGAATTTTGATAGTGATAATCATTTTTGGTCATTAGAGTACATCTTCTGATCTGATGTTGATATTAGTAGTGAGCCTTATATAGTGTTCTATCAACTATAGGTGGAGCATTGTTATATAAACCCCTGATGAGGTGATCATCACTTGGTCGGATTTTGAGGTACTCTATTGGGAGAAGTTTTCCAATTCACATTAAGATTCATGCATATATCTAGGAGATTCATGAGATTTAGAATTGTGGAATAACCGTGGTAGAGAACTCCATGAGGTTTAAAACCATTCTCCAAACACCCATGATAATGTTAGAGAATAGTTATTCAAAACTATGTTCTTTGATAAGGGCCTATGTAGAAATGTCTTAGCATGATCAATATCCTTATGAATTCCCACTTATGTGGGCGTAATAGAGTAAAATATGGTAGTAAAGAGATTCTTGGTAGAGGGACATGCAGATATGTCCCATAGTAGTGGTAATGAGGATGAGAATTCTATAAAAGACGTTAGACATCAAACTACAAGATCACGACATCAAATGAATACCCATACCCAAAACTAGAAAAGTGAGCATGTAGCATAGGAGCCATGAGAGGGATCTACATAGTTGCATGAGCTCTGGTGTTACTCTTATGATGGATTGGGATATATTACAAGAGATTATTCGACCCTATATGTTATTGGGAGGGAGTTGTTTGACATACCTCCTTGGATGAGGTATCATTGTGAGTAGGGAGAATCACATTATAGAAAATGTGGAAGAGGGGTTCGGAGAGTAGTATGAGGTTCTAGATAGTTTGAACATTTTCAAACCACTACCCATAGGTGGTTCACTCTTGGCTCATAGAGATAAAGGATAGGGGAGATCATAGCATCAGGACATAGATACCATTGACGCAAAGGCACAAAATATGAATAGAGGTACACTCTATTTTCTTTTTTATTTTTTCATTATTTATTGTTAGACACTTTTTGATGTATAATTTTATTTTAGCATCATAGTCTATGATTAATGAGGTTCTTGTATGGAATCCGTAGAACCCGATTAGGGTTTTGTTGATTTATCTTTGGACCCATGTGCTTAAGGGGTTTTTCTTACACAATGATGTGTTTTAGTGAAGTGATCAAAACCATGAGAGAAATTCAGTGACACCCAATGAAGATAGTGAAGAGGGTTGTTGGATGAGTTTCATTGAACTAGATGTTTGATGCAAGGTATTGCATTGGATTGTCAGATAAGGTTTTATGTTGATGATAGAGATTTTTTCTCTATACCCTTATTCGTAGGATACCTTGTAGTGGGAGGGCCTTAAATATAATCATTCAGTAGTAGTAGAGTTATAACCTTTGATTTTTCCACGGTGTGGAACATTTTACTACCACTGATACGTATATGGGATTCCAAAAATGTTTGCGGCGGTGTTTCAAGCTCAGTGAGTTGTGAGATAGCTAGAGGCTCACTGATAAAGGGCCCAGTAAATCCCTGTGTTTACAATTGGGTGTCCTTTTTTATGTATTTGGGTATACATTCATGCACAAAATATCCCATATATTCAATATTTTTGATGTGATTTTGGCGATGTTCTTCTAGGGGTGTATTTGAACTACTTAGTTATATTGGAATTTTCATCAGGCTAGTTAAGTGGTCTACCACTCGACCATATGACTTTTATAGACCATGGTGCTTGGTTTTCTCAAATGTTAGTAGAAAAGTATATGTGTTCAACTTTTCTACACTAGGTAAAACTATATAGAAATTTATGTGAGTGTGGTTATGCCTTGGTGGTTCCCATTAGTTTTTTCTTGTAAGAATCATAGGAACCATTGGTGAGATCACTAGAATGGGAGATCTGAGGTAGAGATAAGTTAATTTTCATTGTCCCTGGTATATTTATTTTTAGAGATGAAAATACTTTATGTGTTCACCATAAAATGACTTGGTTTTTTACATTTAATACATTGTAATATTTCTATGAATATTTATGAAGCTATTAAATGAGGCTGTGTTGGATTATGGGTCCTAAATATCTACTGGGTATTGATATTAATAGTATGTTTTATATTTTTTCACATGAACATAATTTCCCTTGAAAAATTTAATAACTATTGGGATGACTCGTAGATTGGAAATAAATGATATTAGTTTAGTTTAGAATGTTATTTTCAACTTAGTCATGAAATAAAATCATTTAGCCTCATGTTTCCAATTGGATGCGAGATAGAGGTGGGGTATTAAGAAATGAGTTACTAATTTAATGAATTAAAATTTATAACCCATCTCTTACTCAATATCCTTTTGGGTGCATTTGGAATATGCCATTTGAACCCTCTCCCTTTACTCAGTAGAGTGATGGTGAACTGAGGAAAAATTAGGGTGACAAGATGATACTGATCTCCATTTTTGGTGCTCATCATCATCAGATTGAAGAGCATCACAGTCTAGGAATCATTTCGGACCTGAATCTTCTATGTTTCACTTTAACGTATGAGGACTTCAATTTTTTCATCCCGATTACCCTCATTATTTATTTTATACTGATTTATATCCCTATTATTATTATATATTCCTTCTAGTTTTCTATATATGTTTCAGGGGAAATCATTGTTAATCAAGTGACTAAGAGGGATATTCCGGTTGTAATTCCCATTTACATGGTGCGTAAAATAATAAGAGAGGATATACATTCTTCCAAATTGTGGAAAACGAAATTTGGGGACTAAAAACTATGTAATGAGGTAACACACCATGTAGTGATCCCATATCATGTTCCAATAGTACATAAGTGGGGTAGTTCTCTGACATTACATTGTTGTGTAGATGTACATGGCCATGGTACATGAGAACATGGTTCTAAACATGGTAATGGCAAAAAAACAAGTGCAAGTGTCTTCTTAGAATGGAAACGTTGTGTACCTTTGTGTATGTTCCCTGTGGGAGACATGGCTTGCTGATCCATGTAAAGGAAGAACACATCCGAGGTCTGGTAAGGTAGGGTACACTGTGTACAACATATAAATTCCATGTATAAAACAAATCTATCCAATACATGAAAATAAGTGACCGAACTTGGGATTAGATGGGTATACATAGTTTGTGTCTCCCAAATAATGTTGTGTACTTTCATTGGGATCATCTTGAGATGTTCCTCTATACGTATCTCCTTCTCCAGAACATGGATTCTATCTTTTGGGAATCCTATCCTAAGTATATATCCTTGTAGAACATGATAGTGGAAACCATTTTGGATAATTTGATACTATATATTTTGTTTCAACCACGAATCTATTTTGAATATTCTTATCCCTAGTTAGTGATTTGGGTGGATAATTGGGTTGACATTAGGGTCAACACCCATCCATATAATCATAGGATTCTAGTCCCCCCGAAATATTAGTATCATAGAGTGGTAATTCAGAATATTAGTATGATGTATGTCCACTGTCCTTAGAAGTTCTGTGAAGTGATTAATGATGAGCATTATTCTCTTATTAGAAGTTCCTGAGAGACGTGAAATATCAGTGTTTCTCTTAGAGAGAGATACTGAGATCGGTACTCCCATATAAAATTAGGTCATGGTTATCCCATAACACTCAATTTATGTAGGTCCATAACTACTTACATCATGTATATGGGTTCCCCATATCTTTTGTGTAGTTATAGATAATTCCCCCTATCATTCCTTGCTCTAGGTCCTCCATAAACATTGGCTAGATAGAGTAGGCAATCTCATCTTGGACCAGGGTGTGGATAATCTATTAGTGAAGTCATTACTACCCTACCATTTTATTCTACGGTACATATTATGTTGAGTATATATAGAGTGGTTACTGACCTACCATGTTAGGGTGTGATTCCACAATCCTTGGAATCATAACTCCTATTTTTTTCCATGGTATAGGTCCTCCATACGCATTGTTTCAGAATAGTCAGAACTCCTCCAATGTGTGAGGGAGTGGGACCTTCAGCCTAGGATCAGTAGTTCCATACCATGAAATTGTGAGGGTATGTCATGATAATAGTTTTTGCAGGGTTTTACGTTCCTATTGTACTAGGGTGCGGGTCCTCCTTTCATATAGTAAAACTCCCATATCATGTCAAGGTGTACGTCCTCTATCCATGGTGATATACTTCCCTCTTGTATTAGGGTGAAGACACTATATCTATTGAGTTTTAGTTATCTATCATTCCATGTTGAATGCCATATTATATATATTTTTAATCCCCCATATTCGATTTCCAGTAATACACTATTTATCCATGGTAGTTGAACTTCCCTAATATTTGAGGCACAAGTATGAGGACACAACCAGTAAACTAGTTACGTGAGATACCTAGTTTGATGTTTATCATCCCTCGATAGAGTGATGTTTGTTCAAATCCATACATGACACACAATATTTGTTGGATGTCTATGTGATATTACTTCCCCAGTAGTAGGGCAGTGGTGAGGTGTGGGTTCCTTTGTTCTCTCTCATCAGAAACGATACACACGGTGCATAGTCTGGAGTAGTCCTCCCTCTACTATGTGAAATGGTGAGGGGTGGGACGCCCCCATTGGGTTTATTTTACCTTTCAATGGACACAGGTTTGATATGATGGTACCTATGGTGATGATAAGAGAGTTGGAAAAAATACATTGTTCTAGAAAAAGTGTGTTCTCTCAAGCGTACCATTAAGAATAGTAGTGTTTTTTATGATGAAGTATATCCCTTGGATGGGTTCTATCTGGTAAAGCTATGATTTTGTAGTTTTTTCAACTGGTATAGAGTTACCATTAGTGCCTCTAGTAGAATATTATAGAATGATATGAGGTTGGGACCTCTTGATACTTGGGGTCTGAGATGAGTATATGGTTTTTTTCCTAGACCTTGACTTGTTTTCACATTTTTGTACTAACACCCCTTATGGACTAATATAACATTTAATTTATATCCAAGGAAGGTATGAGATGCGGTTTCTATCTCAGTTGGGTTTCCTCTAGCTGGTTTGAGGTGACTTTTTCCATTAACTATCCCCCTTTTCATTTGGGTTTTGGGGGAGCCTATTGAGTATTGTTATACTCACCACTATATGGTCTTTTACCACAATTGTTGTATATTTTGATGAAAAATTCATTTCAAAAGAGTCCCTCGAAGGACGGAAGGCATGATGATCTTACTAATTTTGACTGACCAAGTTTTATATAGAGCATGACCAAGGTGCTTTATAACACTTACTTTTTACAGTGATCCCGTCCTTCTTAGAAGGATGGATGATTTTATAGATATTTTTGGGGGTGTGTTTTTACCTTTTTATGATTTATGTAAATATATTGTACTATATTTTTTAATAGATTTATTCATTCATTTTATTTTATATCTTCTTATATTTCTTCCCTATTTCATTGATGCATTTGTGGATGTGTGCATGACAATAATTTTTCCAAAGGCCCCCCATCCGTGTGATATGACTACTCAGAACTAATTTCCAACCCCTAGAATACTAATAGTGGTAATGGGGTAGTTTTGAATCAGGACCCATTGGTTCGATCCCAAACTTAGTAGAAATATTCTCTAGTGTTGACTTAAATATAAAAAAATCCTGAATATTGAAGAGATTATGAAATAAAACCTTACAACTTTGGTTCTTTTTGAATCGTAAGCACCATAAAATAAGTAACATTTAATGAAACATCAAATAACATGAAAGAAATATATTCAAGATATAATATAACAAATGGTTAGTATATTAACTAAGAAATTAAATAATTAATGTTTAAGGAATGTATCTCAAAAAAATAAAATTGAGCTGAAAATCCAATACCTTACACTTTCATTTAGTTGAATGTTATTTAATGTCTTGTATAATGGTTTAATGTTTGTTAATAATTTAAACAATACCATTATTAATTTAAACTATATATTATATAATCTTAATATAATATCTTTCAACCTATTCATTAATTTCATTCCTTTATTATAATTGTTTTGGGTATCAACATCTTCATTTTTCAGTAATTAATTAATCACATAAGTCCAAATTCATATGTATAGAAAATATATTTATTATATAAAATATATTATTAACTTTATATGTATTATAATTAATGATTTAATACATATTTAGAACCATTATTTAATGTTTTATATGGAAAATAATTCACATCACATCATGATGATAGTAGGCCATACTTACAGACGAGCAATGCTATTATTCCCTTAATAGTTAATGGGTATGAAAATGGATAATATACTAATTTTATAGACTCAATATCTTATAAATAAATATTTTACATCATTAAGAATAAACATATCATGTGGTAATTTTAAAAAATTACCCCATTGTGTGGTGACGGTAAGTCAAACAAACACACGAGCAATACATTCATTTTTTGTAGAATTGATAAATGGTCAAATATGATTGATTAATATTCATAATAAATTAACATAATATGTATATGATACATGAGTTATTAATATTTGGAATAAACAAAACATGATGAGGATGTATAAGAATAAATAAACATGAATGAGTGGGTAATGATGATTACTACTTCTTTAATGAACTTCCTTTAGATCTCTTTATAAAGGATCTAGAGGAGGGCATTAGGATAGAAAACACCTCTAAAACATTCCTAATGTTTTTGAGAAGATAAATTGTTAGATTATGGTCATTATATTTGTATTAATATTGTGTAAATAAATTTATGAAGGGGATATCTTTTATAATTAATGTGAGAGTACGTTTTTGAATTTCTTAAAATATTAAAATATAGTAATATTATTACAGAGTAAAATGCATATAAATGTACTATAATTGAACTGGGGATGAAATTTTAGACCACATATTTTCAACCATCTTGATTTAAAATGATTTTATGATTTTTTCAAAATGTGAAAAAATATCAATCCCGTAAAATATGATTATGGTTAATTTTGATAATATTTATTACATTAACATTAAAAAATCATGAAAATGACTCTATTTTTATCCAACTATTAAATTATATCCTATATATTTTGTGGTCATCATGATATTCATGTATCACCTTAAATATCTCAATATTTATTAATTTATAAAAATTTAATATCTTTTGTGGGATTAATATATCAATAAAATAATTAATGCTTATTTAATGTTTTTAAATTTATGATAATTAATTTTTCCGAAAACATTAAATATAAATATTTTATAATAAAAATATAAAATTTATAATTGAACATAGTCTCTATATAAAAAAATAATAAATATTGCACTTATTAAAAACAAGAGTGTGATGCGTTTGAATTCTAAATAAAAAATTCTTGTAAGTATATAATCTCATCCATGTTGCCCAAAATGGTCATAAATTAGACCCTTGAAAAATAATTATATAGAAAAAACTGATACAATATGATTTGGGTAGGTGTTTGGTTTATCTAATTATTGTTATCATTTTATTTTTAATCTAAATTACCTAATTTTACATTTATCATTGTTAATAATTCATTATGTTTACTAATCAAATTGACTGCAAAACAGATCTGTTTACTAAATTTGGACCAACTGAATCAAAATATAGAATTTTTTCTCAAATTCTAAAACAATATATATGCACAAAATAATTTAAACTTAAATAGGAAGAAATGTTATGAAAATGTTTGTTTTTGTAAAAATTTCCTTTCAAAATATAATTTTTTTACACTAACATAATCTAAAATATCAATTTAATTCGACAATTTTTATTATTTTAATTAATTATAATAAAATTATAATTTAATACTGATCCAAAAATTAATTTTACCTTCAATATAATTGAATATAAAATATATATTTTGATACAATTCATTTTTTTATTCTTCCATGAAAAAACAATTATTTTTATAAAATTATGAAAAATTAATCTTATGAAAATGTTGGCATGATGAATTTTAAAATGATATTAATTAATTAAAATGAAAATTCTATATTTTAGAAACTAAACATCTAAATAAAATATTATATGAAATGAGTTTAATATAACTATTTTCTATTTAATTTTATGAAATACATAATAAATTTATATGAATATAACTCATGAATTGAGAAAACTAATGAGTATTAAAATTATATATTCTCTATATACATGGGTTCATTAATTTAATATATTATTTTTACTTTTCATCCTTGTCCTAGAATTATGTTCTCATTCAGATAATCCACATGTTATAAAACACGGATAATCATTTTTAATCACAAAAATATTCTATAATACATAATATATAATAAAAAAGTATGTAAATGTTATATTAAATATGAATTACTATATTTAGGGTATAGACGTTTTTATCATTTTTTAGTTATACAATGGAAATGATTTTTGTTAATATTTATTATCGAATAAATTATAATTTATTTTTCATGTACATGGGAATGATAATTTTATTATCTAATCATAAAGTATTCATTAAATATAATTCATATATTTTTATATTATTTTATGTTATTTTTTTATAAAAAATTGTTATCATATTTCCCCAAAACAAAATTTGTACTATTAAAAAAATTAAAATGTTCATAAAAATGTCAAAAAAACATCCTCGAATAAATTGTGAATTTATAACACAAAAATTAATTCCTTTTCATAAAATTGATTTCAAATTTTTGGTATTTTTTTAAACGTTAATAATATTTTAAACAATGATGCCTTTTTATGTATACAAATATTTTTATTCCATAATGAACCACAATGTTAACTATGTTGAACATAAATAAAATAATAATAATTTAATAGAAACTTTTTTACTTCTAATATATTTTAAAAAAATTACACTTTTTAAATTTTTTTATCAAAAATAATATTTTAATAGAATTCAGTATTTTTTTATATTCATAGAAAAATAAATTATTTCAGAAAAATCCCAAACAGTTACAATAAATTAAGTTCTATATTCTCATTAAAGAAGCTTGATATTATTATTAATTAATAGTTCTAAACATTCTAGAGATTTTTTTATGATTTCCTCATAAAAATTAATAAAATAATAATTGTTGATGACTTGTTTATATAGAATAAATTTACATTAATAAAAATTGAGTTATTATTTACTGTTAATTTATTAATACATTTATAATAGGCCTAATATATATATATATTTGAAAAGTTATTTAATCATATTCATACAAAAAAATTTAATAATGATATTATAATAATAACATGAAATAAAACAATTTAATGGTGTATCATAATTAATTTTCAACATAGTGTTTCATGTAAGGAAATCTGTTGAATGAAAAAATAATTTTTAAGAGAAATATTTTTTAAAATCCCATGATGTTTAGAAACATTGAGAATTAATTATTAAAATGATGTCAAAAAAATATTAAAATAACTAATTTTGGAACCTTATATTCTTCAATCAACAATCCATATATAAAAATCTGGAATTTATATCTCTTATGGTTAATGAAAACATTATCAAAGGAAATTATAGACCGATATATCCTAAAAATCAATTGAAAAAATATTGGAATAAATCCCCAATTTATATAAAATAATCACCTCAAAATATTATTATAATATGAATAAACCCATATAATAAAATAAAAATATATCATTTCCTAAAAATAGTTTAGTATCATTTGAGAAACAACTCACTGGAGGGTTTGATATTAAATATGAGAAAAGTCCCTAAGGTAAGATGAAATTTTAACCGTAATTTGAGAAATAACATTATAAGACCCCTATATAAGATATAAATGAATAGAAAATAATATTAGGGGAGGAGATATGAAGATAATAGGATGTATTACCATTTATTTGACTTAGAAAATAACCCCCAGGTCTCCTTAAACCATGATGTGAATTGAAGGATATTGTTATTCATGATGAACTAATGAATGGATATTGAATTTATATACGAATTTAAATTTTATGAGGGTATGAAATGAAATTTATGTTTTTAATGTGAAATAAAAAAAACCATTTATTAAAGAAATAGTCATAGGGAATTTGTGAAAGAGAATGTCCTTCCAAAACTACCCCATCAATGCTTAGTTTTACTAGGAACGTGGTACATCCTATTAAGTTCCTAGTGGAACAAAAAAATTTATTCTATAAATAACACCAACTTTGGACCACACAGAAAATATTAAACATGATATTGAATCTCAAAAATCACAAAAATACCAATGATTCAACCATTAATATTATAATTCAAATCAGAACAACCCAATATAAAATAGACCTTCAACGAAATTTAATAAATAATACCATTACATTATTAAGTCACATTTATTTCGACGTTGAACTAAATATTTTCAATCATTAATATTCCAAGGATGTGATATATTACACTACTGATGAAAAAGGCCATGACACATCCAATATTAATTGAGTAGGTCCTCTGTTGGGCTTATTGAGTATTTCTGAGTTCATAAAACTAAAGTAATGTAAAAAATAAATAAATTTATTTTCCTAATAATATTATTCATTGAATATTATTAATTCATATTCTATATGTTAATATTTTTTTAATTGAAAAATAAATAGTATTATTATAACTACACGTTTTCATTGAATTATATGTTTTATTTAATAGTAAAAATTCATAATTTTTAATATTAATTTGATAAAATTTAATTTATTTCTAATATCATCATATTGAAATTATGTTATGATGATTTTTATTATTTTATGAAATACATTATTAGTTTGTGAATATTGAAAAATACAAATTTAACAAAATCCATTACTTATATGACTTCATTATGATATAATCTGGATATAAATATATATATATAAATCATTTTCCATGACCATATATGTATTTTCTAGGCTAAATAAATAATTTAAAATTATTTTCTGAAATATCAAAACACATGAATTAATTTTTTATAACATTAGTTACTTATAATTTATTAAATAACTATTTTTGGATTACTGTATTTAAAATTGGGGTTAGAATGATCCATTCATTTTTTCCATTGTTGTAATGAAAAAATACATCTTTTTTAGAAAGCTAAGAAATTTTTTTTTGGTAAGAAACACTAAACAAGAGACTTTGGTCTATATTATTATGAATTTAATTTCACACTTGAAAAAAAACTATGAGATAAGGCTTATAATATCACTAAGAATGTCAAAAATTATTGGAAGAGTATATTTCATCATTATTATATCCAATATTCAAAATTGGACTAAATTAGGGTCACTCTACATGATAAAAAAATTTATAATATTTTAATGTAATTAATATTAACAAGTATTTTAATCCACCCATTTATAAAATTAAATCTCTATTAATCACATCTCCACACACATTGAGCACTCTCGCACAATAATTATCTTCACAAATCTCTCATCAACGATGCATTATGAATGATTCATTTTTTCATTAATGGTTCACATTGATGTTCATAAGGATTGATTTAATGAAGAAAAATGATATTTGTAATAATATTAGGATACATTAAATGTAAAAAAATTTATATATAATTACCTTGTCATTGTTTTGAAAAAGGAAATTTCACTCAGATGTTTGTGTGCACTACTTCCTTTATGAAACACTGCATTTTATTTGTTATAAAAAATATTAAAAATATGGTTTAAAATTATATTGAATATAAATATTTATTATTATAAAATATTTATAATTATGATGATGATGGAACCATGACCCCATTAACCATGGTTATCACAACGAATTTATTTCTGTCATTATCAACTCAGTAACCTCAAAGCATGTGACTTAAACATTACCAATTTAGAAACTAAATAACAAATGTTAAAATATGAAATTAATGAAAACATGGTAATGGAATGAACATGAGAAAATGATCTTTAAAAAATTAATTATCAATATACCTTACTTGTTTGGTAATGTAAATGACCAATGTTGTAAATTAGGATTAGAGGTATGGACTTTCCATTAAAATATTGTTTTATGTTTTTGAACTCTTCTTTAACTATATCCATGTTCTTATAGACGATTCATGAATCTACATATATATAATTAAAAACATTATGTAAATTATAAACTAATTATTACTTTTTTTGTGTTTAAATATAAATATATTTACCTATTTTTATGAATGGATCATTTTATACTATTTTGAAAAACGATGAAAAATATTTTTAAAAAAAATTAGCAACATGACTTTATTTTTTCACTATAAAATACATTATTACTTTTCAATTTTTATCTCAATTATTCAATATTATATCAAAGAATAACATTTTCTCGTTGTTCATGATTTTTTTTAGATTTTATAAGTTTTTTAGTGAAAATGAAATGTGTTCTCATTTTTTTAACACAACCAAATTTTTATTTAGATGTGCGATGAAATAATAAAACGTATTGTAATCATGATGGAAATGTAACATTTTATGAGAATAATTAAAGTTATTTTTCATGAACATTGATTATATAGATGGGTGGGTATGATATATCACATAATTCACTATGTAATGATATTTTATACCCGAGGAGTCATACTGGAATAAATGATTGAGGTATTTAATATATAAGGCCGATACTAATAATTATTCTCTGTCTGATATAAAGACCATATCCTACGGTAAAAAGAGAATTTTATATTTAATGAAATTTTTTTTTTTTTTCAATTAATTTTATATTATACTAAAATGATCATATGATTTAATGAAACTGTTTGAACGTTTAGATAAATGTTGTGTTTTCTAGGATAAGATTTAATGACATTCAATTTAACCCAATTATAATGATTTTTCCATTATAATTTCTTAATATATTTTTTACAAAATCCATTTTGAAATAAAATTTCTTATATTTGTTTGTAAATAATTGTTTAATATCAATGTTTATTTCTAAAAAGGGAAAAAATTATTATAAATTTTCATGATTTTCAAATGGTCTAACTGGGTTTCTTCATTTTAATATGATTTATGGAGCATTATAATTTTCATCCCACATTTTCAAATGTCTTTAATTGGGCGTATCATTGTGTATGAATTTAATCATAGATAATGGGGACATATCTTGAATGATGAAGAATATTCATGAATAAAATTTGGCTATAAAAATAAGAGCCCATTTTTTTGGAAAAGTATTATTTTTCAAAAAAAATAAACATTTTTGTGTAATGGATTTCATAATTCAGTAAAAAAACAAAACCTAAAATATCATGGAAATGAAATAAAGTTATAATCATGTAATAATTCATATAAAAATGTTGTTTTTATATTACAGCAAGTTATTGTATGTATTAAATAAATAGTTTATATAAAATTATAGTGAATGAGGTTGTTAAAAGTCACATATTAAAGATTATATATAATTGTAATAACATTATGAGTATGTTTTTTATATCTATATTTCTTTCTCTAGTATATGACTATTTATAATGATCCTATATAAGGAAAACATGTAGACTGTTGAGTGAATGTATCAAAATAATAATATCTTTTAGAATAAATAACCTTTTAGGATTGAAATAGAAGAAAATGTGTTTATGAATATGTTAATTCTGTTAATGAATTGCCTCAATAGTAATAACCTTTCTATTTTCAAACTGAATATTTCTTTGTATAATATTTTAATATTGTATAATATCATAAAATATTACCATCACAATTTTTCTGATCTTAAGACCCAATAGAAGCTACATGATGGATTAGTGATTTTGAAAAAATATATAATGTTTTATATTCATAAAATCATAGGATAAATCATTACATTTATTATTTTGGAATGTGAATCTATTTATAAGTTCTCCTAGGTTAGTAATTGGTATTACTGATATTATATTGGTTCATTTATGTGGTAAAATTTAAAGATATAATCTTATTGATAAAAATTTTCCTAAATTTATTCAGTAGTGAATGAAGACACAATTATATGACTCAGTTGCATCATATGGGGAAATTTTATTAAATTACATATGTATAATAAAAATTTTACTTTTGAAAATGATAGTAAATTTTACACATTTTATTCAAGTTTCCACCCATTTGTTAAAAATGGTTTTGGTTTATAATGAGTTTTGGATGTTATGAGAACCTTAACCATGGTGTTGAGAAATCCAAGATGGAGTCTGAGGACTATTATATCATTAAATATAACAAGTATATTAGGTTATGAAAACTACGGAAACAACTATTAAGGAAATATGAAGGATATAAAATTAAACATCATTCTTGTGATAGGGATGGTAAGACAAATTTAACACAATATATAATGAAATATGGAATGCAATATTGATGTAATAAGCCATGAAATATAGATCTTGACTATAAATAAAATAGAAATTTTAATGGTCATACTAATATTGATATTCTAGAATTATATGTATGAATTATAATGACACAGTCCATTGTGATGACATCTAATAGAAGAAAAGCTTAAAGGATATACATTTTCATGATTTTAACTAGAATGGCATGAAAAATTCGATTTCTTCCACCATGAGGAATTTTATGATATCAAATGATTTTTTCATATGTACATTTCTTTCTTATTTTGATAATCCCACTATCTTGTTCAATTCGGGTAACATTATTACTATATTACATGGAAAATTTATTGAAAATTAAAATATAACCTCACGAAATGAAGGATGAACATATAGTGAGTGCTTGTTGTGGTTTTATTGAAGTAGTAACAATTCATATAAAAATTATTGTTATTATCATTAGAATGATTTGTTTAAAAACCTATTATATTATTGATAATAGATTTTAATTTTATTCACATTATGTATTTCCTTTTTGTTTATGATTCTATGATATATAAAATTGAAAATAATGTGATATTTCATTCATAGAATGATTTTAAATATTTATATAAGAACAAATTTATACCTTTGCAAACATATCAATAATATAATAAATTTATTCAAATTTACAGTGATATTTATCTAGCGCAAACCAATGAAATTAATGGAATCATTCAATATAGTGATGTGCCTGTAGTAAATTATTCTCTTTATGCATTTTTAAATGATTTTTCTTGTGTCATTCTTCATACATAGGTCGAATATAATATTTTTATAATTCCATATACTATACGAATTTGAAAAACTACTAATTGCATAGAACCAATAAATATATTAGTTTTGAAAATAAATTAAAATAATTACATGATAAGGTTTTTACCTTCCTTAGAACACCACCATACAATGATCAGATTTTCATTTTTAAAAATATTAAGGGTATTATGTATATTTGGATTTATTATAGATAATTCTAAAAAATTAATGTTAAGTAAATGTATTTGTTTCATCATGTCAATGAATTTTTTATCTGTTATTTGGATAATACTATTGATCATTGATTTATATCATATTTGGGAATATTTAAATTAATATAAAAGAATAAAATATTTTTATAATTGCATTTCGTACTATGTATGTCAATTATGAGTTTACATATATTAATTTTGGCAATCATATTTATGGGTCTTATGATTGAATATCTTAGGAATTAATTGGGTATGAATTTTTTATTCATCAATAATATTTTTTATTCTAAAAGTTATGTGCAATATTAAGAATATATGAAAATTGATTTCAAAAAATTACAAGGAATGAAGCTGTGTGGAAAATTTAAGAAATTTTAAGTAGGGATATATTAAATCATTTTCATTTGAAATATTATTTATAATTATTTCACAACTACTTATTTTTTTATGACTAAGGAGTTCTAATAACTTCCATGAACTACAATTTTCTCTTTTATTGGATGTATTATTTGAATAGTGGGCCAGTACTAATGTTTTTTTATAAAATTTCATTATTATCTAGTTCAATAATCATGTTGAGTTAAAATTAAAAGTAATTAATATTTATAATAGAATGTGATGAATATATTTAGAAATTGAATAGAATATTAGTTAATGTGTCAATTTTATACATTCAATCATGTTGTGGAAGTTTTTTTATTCATAAAGTTGTTTAATTTAAAGGATAAAGTTTTTTCATTATGCATGATGACTAGGTAAAACCATATGGTTAAATATAATTATATTTCATTAGGAGAATTTATCCAATGCATGATCCTTATCTTATATATGTGTTTTTTCTTTAAAAATTATATACATCTAATATATATTGAGAAATCAGAAATCTATATAGATCATTAATGTTTAAAGTATATAATATCTCAAAAATATTTGAATATGTTGGAGATAAAATTGTTAAAACTAATAAAGGATTATGATTTACTAATTCATTAAAATCCAAGTAATGCTAATAAAATTATTTTATTTTTTAAAATTATAAAACAAGATTATTCCTTCCACATTGTGAATATAATCATTCATTTGATGATTTAATGAATAAAAGATTTTATGTTATGAATATAAAAACATTTAATAATTTCAAACATGTATTAATAAAACAATCCTTTTAAAATTTAATTAATTATTTCTTAGAAATAATTACAGATTTTGAAATAAATTGTTGATTTAGAAGATAATGGTATAATTATTGATTTTAAATTTGATATATAAGATTGTTTTATTTTAAAATAGATTGGTTGTGATGTGTAATTTCAAATTAAAAAAGGAATTTTTGAGTGAGTCTCACAACATTTCATTTTATATTCAACATAATAGTACTATGATGTACTATAAAAATAACAAATATTATATGTGTGAAATAACTGAGAAAAATATTAATTATTCTAAAAAAATATGTAACAGGTAAAATGTTTAAAATTGATAAAAAAATACCGAGATGGATTCATCAATTGCCATTAGTCATTGGGTTTAAATGGCATAATAATTCAAAGATTTCATGATGGGATTAAAAAATCCATACAAATAAAATAATGATTTTTTTTAATTGTTGTTCTTTAGACTACATATGAAAATTTAATTTATTTTCAATATATATTATATTCCTATATTATTATTATAGATTATTTTAATGATATAGTTTGTTTACATAGAATTATTTTCAATAATTTATCTCATCCTAATAAAAAATTAACGTATTACTTTGAGAATGGACTAATAAATTCATCGATTATAGAGAAAATTTCAAATATATATAATCATCCTCAATTTGATATATAGTTGGAATAAAAATTAATTAGTGGAAATGATTATTTCATGCTAAATTAATTTTTAGGGTTGTTTGGTTCATTAACCTACATTGGTTCCATTATTTTATAAGAATAATTGTCATTTCAGTATATATATGGAACCATTTCTGGCATTATATAAAGAAGTGTTTAAAATTCTATCATGTTTTATGACTTCTAAGACATAAATTTTATACAACATCAATTATTTGAAGAGATATTTGAATGTGTAAAGATGATTTAAAACCATATAAGTGAATAGTTTTTATTTTATAAGGTTCTTTAGATAATCATAGAATATATCTATCATTTGAGGTTAGAAATAATGTTTTTACATAAAATATAATCATTGAAATGTTATGGGAAATTTCAATGTAATAGAAAATTAATTCAGTGGTTTATTGGTTTATATTAAATTTTAGAGTCTTTTTATCATTTTAATACCATGTAGAATTACCAAAATGTTTATCTCAAGTGCATGATATGATTCATTTTTGACTTATAGGAGAATATATACTGGGTGATTTATCTATATTGATACCTAAATAATTTCATTTGGATGAAAATATTTCCTCAAAGGAAAATTTACTTTATAATACTAATCACTTAGCGCATCTTTTGTGTAATATTAAAAATCACCAACTCATGGTGTTATGGAAAACCCATATTCTGTAATTGGACTATTGGAAATCTGAAAGAACTACTATAGAAAAAATATCCCTAATTTTAATTATAATGAATAAAATTTAAAGAATAAATTAACTAAATTGTTGGAATAATATGAAAAGACAAGTAATCACAAAAATAATTCCATTTCATTTGTTATTAATTTTCATGATAATATTTTATTAATTCATATGAACTATAACAATTGTATATAATTTTACAATAGAAAAATAAAATTTATCACTCTAAATAATTATTTCCTTGAATGATACGGTTTTATAAAAAATATATGTATCACAATATCATAATCTAAATTTTATCAATGGTGATTTATTTTTTATATATCCATTTTAAAATTATATATTTTTTATTCTTCTAGTATTATTTAAAACTAATTTTTTTTATATTTATCTAATTAAAAATATTGAATTTTATAAAACATATCATTTATGACATCATTGTGATATAATATTGATTTGAAAATAAATAATACATTATATTAGGAAAAATAATTATATATATGTAATAAAATAATGAATTTAACAATAGTATATATAATTTGGAAACACATGATTGTTTTTTGAGCCTATGTTGTATTTTAATGAAATAAAGATCTATTTATTGAACATTTTAATTAGTAGTGTGGGATGAATAAGTAAATTTCATTTACAATATATATATAATGGCATGAATTATTACTATTTTATAATTGTAATACAATAAATTTAGGGGAATAGCCACTTTTCGTGAATCTAATAATTAAAAAATTATAAATTTATTTCTACTCATGTTAATACTTTATTTCTTAAAATGATTTTTAGGAAAATTTTGTTGTTATATTATATTTATTTTCTATCACTTTTATAAACTCAATATTTTAGAATGGATTCTATAATTGAAATAAGAATATTAAAATTATGTAATTATTCCAATATCATTTCATGCCATACTGAATAGTTACCACCGTAAATGTGAATTGTTGGGATATAGGATAGAATGATTAACATTGGGAGGACTATGATATATAGAATCAAATAAAGTTAATATATTTGATAAAGTGGTTTTAAAATATTTTTATAACCATTTAATATTATATATTTTGAATTTGACTAAATGGGAACCACATTCCATGAGAATGATATTTATTATATTTTAATTATCATAGTATTTTCATGTGTTTCACACCAATAACATATTTGTGTTCACCCCCTCTACTCACTTATTCACATAAAATTAGTAATGTGTAACATTGAATATCATAACAAATCCAACTCTCCTACATTCTTCATATTGGCCATGTTCATCCCAAAATTCCAATATAAGAAGGCTTACTATGCAATCAAATTAAAGATATCTATGGGGTTGTATATGTCTTAACCTAAATTTATAGAGTTTATATCTATATATATATATATATTATAAATATATTACGATCATATGAATATAAGGAAATAATAATATCTAATATTCTAAATTGTTATTATATTGATGGAGTTACAAGTTTCTACAGTTATATATTCTAATGGGAAATTAAAGTGTCTCACATGAGTGCATATAGACTACTGCCTCTCTGAAGTATTGTATTGTATTTTTCATATCTAGATATAATATATTTCTAAAATTATTGATTTATATAACATATATATTAAATGTGGGACATTATTATGATATTATAGAGTTAAAATATTATATTCCTTCTTACCATCCAATCTATTTGAAAATTGAAACATCGGTCATGCATAAATTAGTAATACCACCTATGTGAACTCCTAATTTCACTTTTCATCACCATTTCACATGGATATTAATATTAATATATTTAAATAATATGTTATAAAATTTTAAAATTGTATACTAATTTAAAATATTATTTTCCCTATTTGGTTATATTGGTTTGAAAAATGAAATGTCCACTTAGGTGTACATGAAGATTACCATCTCCGTGAAATGTTGAATTCAATTTTTCATGACAAAATTCTAAGGATTTATATAATATTTTCTTCAATAAATAAACACTATAATTATTACATGTTTAATGTAACGCCCCGACCCCAGCTGCCCAGAGTCGGTGCATTACTTCATAACATTGGCATGATCACAAGAAAGATCAAATCCCGAAAGACCGATTGGTTTAGTAGCCTTGGAAACACTAGATATAATCATAAAGTTTTACATTACATTTCAAAGTGAAAAACTACTACAACAACAAAGTCTTCATATCCACACTATTAACCCCTCATAATATCCCTGCAAGTCATTCATAATTTACTTCTTCACTACCTGGGAAAAATAAAACATAGAAAAGGGGTGAGCTCAAATGCCCAGTAAGGATAACAATATAGCGGAACATTCAAAATAATCATAAACATTTAAGGCAATGAATTACTAAAACAAAAGCCTTTTAAAATTGAACTTCAACATAGTATGGCAAAAGTAAAATGAAATAATGCCATTTACTTATTCACATGGATATTCTACTAATCGAATAATCACATGCAATATCAATAACCACTTTCATAATGTTGGAATGCATAATGCCAGACTATCATAACCACATAGCCAAGGCCTCGTGCCAAGACTAAAAATAAGATTTTGTCAAGGCCTTGTGCCAAGACACTAGTTTGTCTCATGAGACCTACCGATGCATCGAGGAGCTATAGCGGGCTCCACCCGTCACTTATTAAGTCCAATGCATTCCCATATGAAAAGGTTTAAACATAACATAAACATTCGTATTAAAACTTGCATACGAAATGTCAATAATTTCACCATAAACTATGAATGGTATAAAAATAGCACATCCACAGTCAAACATATCACAAAACCTTCAATACAATATAGAAGTTTTGTATCATAATAAATCAACTTCAAATAATCTTAAAATCCATCAAAGGATGTTGACATAGATGAAATCAAAATTATTTTTAAAGAAGTATCTCCTTTTATTTTGAAACCATTTAAGATCCATAAAATAAAACATTTTCTTTGAAAGTATTCTTATAAGCTTGTATGGAAAGCTTCGACGATTTTATAACGGCGGAAAATAGCCACACCCGCCGTATAAGTTAAAAAAAACATTCTTACCTCAATTCTGTCGAAAAGGTTAAAAAGGACCTTGTTTTGAAAATGACGGAAAGATTCCTTTATAAACCTCTTATAAAAAGTCAAAAAAAGGTATAAATGACTTTAACCCATATTCTTGTAAATAGTAAAAATGTTTTGAAATACATTTCGAAGAAACATGGATGTGGATGATAAAGAGATCCCAGTAGATTATTACGTATAATACAACCTCGGATAATGAAGAGATTGTGAAATAACCCTTACCTTGTACTTTTCCTTGGTTGGGGTAGGTT
Organism: Viscum album; assembly: GCA_963277665.1. Classification (NCBI taxonomy): domain Eukaryota; kingdom Viridiplantae; phylum Streptophyta; class Magnoliopsida; order Santalales; family Viscaceae; genus Viscum; species Viscum album. The sequence goes on from OY728131.1 coordinate 67,063,455, forward strand.
AACCTCCTGTATAATGGTGAAATAATTGTTATTAAATTATACAAGAATCATATATATTAATATGATATCATATATGATCTTTTAACAATGATTTGTTAATAATATCTTAGAATTATCGTCGTTTCGGGTGTTAACTTACTCATTTTCTTTTATATGTTTTGTTACATAAGTCATGTTTGTTGTATCTTATTCATATCCAGAATGATATCAAGTCCTTAAACATAATTTTTAAATCATTAAATGATAATTATACTTGAATGGATACGATGGAGAATGAATCTCATCGCGTTCGTGGAGACGGTAGTCCGTACGTACGCTCGAACGCTACTTCCATTTAATTTTTATTTTAAAAGAATCGAATCCAAATGATACATAGGTATATTACTATTCCAGTATAATATAATATTTTATATATGTTACTTAAGTTCATTAACACCATCCTTTATACGTTCCATGTGTGGTATGAACGAGTCATATCATTTTAAGGGGGCGGTAGTCCGCACTTCCTCAAATGAAATTATCGTATGTATATACAACATGAAACGAATAATGGTATGAAATAAAATGGAATTACAGAAGCTTATATATAAAATATATATCATTAATATCATATTTAATTACAGTTCCATCATAATGGCCACCATGAGAGGTGGTAAGATGTATTTGAACAATCATCGTTTCGTGAGACGTTAGTTTGCCATCCACAGAAACATTATGTTCATCATCCATTATATGGAGTTGTGTGTATGTGTAGTTTGAATCCTTCTTATAACAACATCCTAGTATATTGTGGATACTGGTGTTGTTACAAAAGAAAGGAAATAAAAAGAGTTTGGGGGTTGGAGAAGCAAAATAAATGAAAATAATTTAAGAGAAATCGTTACCTTTAATCTAGGTAACTCACTTTGGTTGGAACCAAAGGACTTCTTGAAATGCTTTCTGCCTAAGGGGAAGCTTCAAGGAGGAGGAGAGGGATGTGGGGAGATTATTTGGGCAGAGTTTGGACGAGCCAAGTGGCTTGAGAGGTGTGAAGAAATGAGAAGGAGGAGTGCCCTTTTATAAGAGGGGTGAGGGGCACCCTTGGAAAAGCTAGAAATATTAATTTATAATAAATTCATATTCGGTTTATAATGGCTCCAAAGTTGATTATTCAAAGGTTAAGGTGGGTATTGGTCGAAAACCACTCAACCAATAGAATTTAGACAGGTTTGGGTACTTATATTAACCTTATCTTTAAGTATTAACTCTAAGTTAATTAGTTTCACTTTTACAATGTCTCTTTGTATTTTTATATAATATGGTTAATAAACTTACTATATACATCCAAGAGACCCCCAAGTGGTCCATTAATGATTAAAATATCATGATATAAGTCTCTTGGCCGAACCTTAGATTTTTAGGAATTTAATATCAATTAAGAATATAATATTTGTTTTAAAAACTCTTTTATGTCAATTTTGACACTATTCAATAGTTGATTTTTGTGAAAATCATAACAGATTGATTACTTCGAAAAAAGTCCATTAAATCAATCCTAATATATCATATTATCCTATAAAATTAGTTTAATTCATTAAAAGTTTCATATTATATATATTTGGGTATTTATAATATCAATTATTTTAATTTTTCACTATTATAGTAATTTCTGCATCATCATTGTGTCATAAATAAAATAATATATTTAATGTCTCAAAATTATAAATAAAATATAATTATGTAGGAAATCTTATTAGCTTTCTAATGAATATTTATAATCTAAAATCCAACATATATAACCCTATGTAACAATTGGTTTTCTAAAACATATATGCTTGTGTCATTTTTGTATTCATTTTGACTTAATTAAAATAAAGTGTCATTATCACTTACAAGTGGATCCATGGGGTCCCAAAATAGACCCAAAGATTCCCATGGTCGACCATGTATCAACCAATAGGGTTGAGACACGTTTTAGGGTAATTTAGTATTATTATAATATTATTTGTTTTAACCCTTATTTACCGGATTTACCCTTAACCATGATAAATAAAATATTTACCGCAGTAATTATTCAAAATGTCTAAAAATAAAAGTTACCTATTTACACAATTTGAACATCCTGATTCCAAATATGGAATCCATTTTTCTAAATTCAAAACACAGAAGTGGCAGAAATTAATTTAAAATTAATTCCCGCTGTCAAAACAAAAAGCGTGTTTTTAAGAGATAATAACTATCAAAAGATTGACACTTGTTTATGTTCGGTTTAATTGTAAAATTATGTCCAATGACCAACATTATATTAAATGGTAAAAATATATTCTAAATATACTTTAAAACCAATCAAATTCATAATTTATCACTATTAATTATTTTGATTAAAAAAGTTGTTTTTAATTAAAATTTAGTAATTTTCACTATTCATCAAAATATGAAAGTTATCCGAAATGTACCAAAATTTCACCTTAGGCTAAATTCGATATTCCGAATCCAAAAATGAAGTCCATTTTCAAATATAAAATATATATAATTTCAAAAAGTAGGTATTACTATTCATAGCGGCTAGTTTGATTGGTTACGGTGTGTTAGAACTCGGTGTTGCGTACAACACACTCTAGCGTACCGTGGAAGCTTGGGATGTTTCATTTTAAATTTTTGATGTCCCCATTTAGTCAAAAAGTTTAAAATATAGTATCTAAAAAGGGTTCACTATTAAAATTTGGTAAATGTGAAATACTGAAAATGAATTTGTTCTTACATTATGTCTAAGAAACTCATAATATGGATTCTAAAATTATAAGGATTATATAAAGTTTAAAATTTAGTTGACACTATTCATAACCTCTTTTGAACAGCTTGTTTGGTAAGTCATGGTGCGATTGAACTTGGTGTTGCGTGTAGTGAAAGTTATTGAATTATTTTGAAGAAATAACACACTATAAAATCTTGGGGTGTTACATTCTCCCCTCCTTCAATAAATTGCGTCCTCGCAATTTGAAATTGTTCTTCGAAAATAAAAGGTTGAAAATAGAAAATATCTTTGTGGGAAAACCCATATCAGAAATTGGGTTACTAAAATTTAGTCTTAATATGAGGAAAAGAGAAATGAAAGGATCACCACCAAATTGTTATCTCTATTAGGAGAACATTGGTGGAAATTATAGACATATAATTGGAGGAAAAACGTAAATATTTATAGGTAGTGATTGAGGTCATCAATCACAAACCAGTATAAAATTGAGGTCCTTAAACTCATCAATCTATGATTATTTGAAGTACCATCAGTTCAACAAAATATAGGGTATTGGGATAACACATTTATGACGTTTCAAAATATCTTAGTTGAAATCCCACATCGAAAAATGAATTAATGAGGCATCTATTTAAAATAAAGAGTCGAAAGTATGAAGATTACCGAAATTAACACATACTACGGTTCCATGTAGGAAAATATGGATATGGAAGAAAAATCTAACCATCAATTATCTGATGGAGAGTGGTAGAGAACATGGCTATAAAAAGGCCAACAATCCCAAAGCCATAAAGTAGTGATGATTTAAGGTACCATCTAGGAAAACATTTTTGTTCAAAGTTGCTTTTCTTAATATTGAGGAATTTATTTATGATATTGGATAAGATCATAAGGAGATATACTTAATTTATAATTAGAGTTTTATCCATTAATAAATTTCTACCACAAACTCATCTTTCACTCTAAAAGATAATAGAATGTAAAAAAATTCTATTTATACTATTCGTATAGGGTTCCAAAATAAACGAATTTATAATTCATCTACATGATCTTTTAATAAAAACTACATTATTTAATCCAGGACATCTCATGGTCCAGTGGTAGGTGATACACCCTTGTCGCCCTTCGGTTGCGGGTTCAAGTCTCGCAGCCTTGTCGGACGCGACGGGTTGCCGCCCGACCTCCGGGTTGTCCTTTTATGGCAATCCAAAATAATCCAAACTAGAACTATCCAAAATACTTCTGTCCAAACTCACAGTCTAACTTTTATAAGGAAGGTAAACATAATATAGATCCTTTTTACCCCGTAATAGCATATGAATACCTTCATCATGTATTACCATATTCCTTATTGATTACATTCATGCTCCCTTATTCCATATAGAATGCTGGATATACTTCATCAATCCAAAAATGTTTTAAACCCCAACAATGATGGAATATACAAATCATTAATCAGTTCCAAGGTAGTCAAGAATATCCAATATATTTTTTCCAAAATAATCATGTATTATTCGAAAATCACTACTTCGGTATCAGAACTATATTATGGTTTATCATTCTCTCAACCATATATTTTCCAAAAATTTATCCTGCTATTGAGTCACTTTTCTTTGTTCCACACAATCTCAAGTCCTTAATGAAATAGTACTGCAGTACAATACTTATATACTCCATAATTATTATAACAAGTACATTGTTGATACAACACTCAATTGACATAATCAACATAAGTACTCTAATCATTCCTCTTCATCTGTGGTAGTATCATAACTTGATTATTATCCAATAGCATCATTTGCGTCATAGTCTGATGACTGGGACATAGGTTCACGTAGTGTCCAAACTCCTTGCAAATTAAGCATTGCACATTTGAAACCATTTTCTTACCCTTGCAGTCACGTACTTTGTGCCCTTTTCCTCCACACTTATAACAAACTCCCATTCCTTTCAGGCAAGTTCCAGGGTGTTTCTTTCCACAGTTACCACATATGGGAAAATTCTTCTTTTCCCTCTTCCCTTTATCCATCTTTCTCTCTTCCATCCTTTTCTTCTCTTGCTTCCCTTCAAAGCCATAGGACTCAGTAAACTCTTTACATATCTTATCAACACGTGATATTATTTCTTCACATGATGATAATACATGGGAAACTATTCATCTTATAAATTCTAGCTTAAGACCATGAAAGATATGATCCTTCCTTCTCTTTGGATCATGTGCATTTCTGGAGTTCTCATTTCTTCTACTGGGCGCCATTTCTAAACAATGGCATACACTAGATCAGTTTATGAGTCAAAATACATAATCCCATACTTATAAAACACTTAACATAAATTGAACTATTTATGGATATAATCCGTAATCATAAGAATGTTTTCTTTGAGGATGTATATACTCATAATCCCTTCAAAATGATTTGTAAAGAAAATGAGAGTTATCCTAAGCATATCCCCCGGGAGTGTCGTAACCAAGAGTGCAGCAAGGCCCGTTGTCGTGCACCAGTTCCCGTTCGAGTCTAGCTCAAATCAGTGTTTTCGGGTTTTACCCCTAGGTACATCTGTGCCAGAGCCGCCTCTACCTGCTCGTATCCAGACAGGGACGTATTGCTCGGAAAACTCACAAAATCTCTACAATACCAAAATTCTAGGAAGTTCTTCTATACTAATCCTCAAAGTTCATCTTAGGTCTACGTGCTCTAATCAGAGTTTATCTAAATCTAGCTTCCAAGGTTTGTACTAAACTTCCTCTGATACCAACTGTAACGCCCCGACCCCAGCTGCCCAGAGTCGGTGCATTACTTCATAACATTGGCATGATCACAAGAAAGATCAAATCCCGAAAGACCGATTGGTTTAGTAGCCTTGGAAACACTAGATATAATCATAAAGTTTTACATTACATTTCAACGTGAAAAACTACAACAACAACAAAGTCTTCATATCCACACTATTAACCCCTCATAATATCCCTGAAAGTCATTCATAATTTACTTCTTCACTACCTGGGAAAAATAAAACATAGAAAAGGGGTGAGCTCAAATGCCCAGTAAGGATAACAATATAGCGGAACATTCAAAATAATCATAAACATTTAAGGCAATGAATTACTAAAACAAAAGCCTTTTAAAATTGAACTTCAACATAGTATGGCAAAAGTAAAATGAAATAATGCCATTTACTTATTCACATGGATATTCTACTAATCGAATAATCACATGCAATATCAATAACCACTTTCATAATGTTGGAATGCATAATGCCAGACTATCATAACCACATAGCCAAGGCCTCGTGCGAAGACTACAAATAAGATTTTGTCAAGGCCTTGTGCCAAGACACTAGTTTGTCTCATGAGACCTACCGATGCATCGAGGAGCTATAGCGGGCTCCACCCGTCACTTATTAAGTCCAATGGATTCCCATATGAAAAGGTTTAAACATAACATAAACATTCGTATTAAAACTTGCATACGAAATGTCAATAATTTCACCATAAACTATGAATGGTATAAAAATAGCACATCCACAGTCAAACATATCACAAAACCTTCAATACAATATAGAAGTTTTGTATCATAATAAATCAACTTCAAATAATCTTAAAATCCATCAAAGGATGTTGACATAGATGAAATCAAAATTCTTTTTAAAGAAGTATCTCCTTTTATTTTGAAACCATTTAAGATCCATAAAATAAAACATTTTCTTTGAAAGTATTCTTATAAGCTTGTATGGAAAGCTTCGACGATTTTATAACGGCGGAAAATAGCCGCACCCGCCGTATAAGTTAAAAAAAAACATTCTTACCTCAATTCTGTCGAAAAGGTTAAAAAGGACCTTGTTTTGAAAATGACGGAAAGATTCCTTTATAAACCTCTTATAAAAAGTCAAAAAAAGGTATAAATGACTTTAACCCATATTCTTGTAAATAGTAAAAATGTTTTGAAATACATTTCGAAGAAACATGGATGTGGATGATAAAGAGATCCCAGTAGATTATTACGTATAATACAACCTCGGATAATGAAGAGATTGTGAAATAACCCTTACCTTGTACTTTTCCTTGGTTGGGGTAGGTTAACCTCCTGTATAATGGTGAAATAATTGTTATTAAATTATACAAGAATCATATATATTAATATGATATCATATATGATCTTTTAACAATGATTTGTTAATAATATCTTAGAATTATCGTCGTTTCGGGTGTTAACTTACTCATTTTCTTTTATATGTTTTGTTACATAAGTCATGTTTGTTGTATCTTATTCATATCCATAATGATATCAAGTCCTTAAACATAATTTTTAAATCATTAAATGATAATTATACTTGAATGGATACGATGGAGAATGAATCTCATCGCGTTCGTGGAGACGGTAGTCCGTACGTACGCTCGAACGCTACTTCCATTTAATTTTTATTTTAAAAGAATCGAATCCAAATGATACATAGGTATATTACTATTCCAGTATAATATAATATTTTATATATGTTACTTAAGTTCATTAACACCATCCTTTATACGTTCCATGTGTGGTATGAACGAGTCATATCATTTTAAGGGGGCGGTAGTCCGCACTTCCTCAAATGAAATTATCGTATGTATATACAACATGAAACGAATAATGGTATGAAATAAAATGGAATTACAGAAGCTTATATATAAAATATATATCATTAATATCATATTTAATTACAGTTCCATCATAATGGCCACCATGAGAGGTGGTAAGATGTATTTGAACAATCATCGTTTCGTGAGACGTTAGTTTGCCATCCACAGAAACATTATGTTCATCATCCATTAGATGGAGTTGTGTGTATGTGTAGTTTGAATCCTTCTTATAACAACATCCTAGTATATTGTGGATACTGGTGTTGTTACAAAAGAAAGGAAATAAAAAGAGTTTGGGGGTTGGAGAAGCAAAATAATTGAAAATAATTTAAGAGAAATCGTTACCTTTAATCTAGGTAACTCACTTTGGTTGGAACCAAAGGACTTCTTGAAATGCTTTCTGCCTAAGGGGAAGCTTCAAGGAGGAGGAGAGGGATGTGGGGAGATTATTTGGGCAGAGTTTGGACGAGCCAAGTGGCTTGAGAGGTGTGAAGAAATGAGAAGGAGGAGTGCCCTTTTATAAGAGGGGTGAGGGGCACCCTTGGAAAAGCTAGAAATATTAATTTATAATAAATTCATATTCGGTTTATAATGGCTCCAAAGTTGATTATTCAAAGGTTAAGGTGGGTATTGGTCGAAAACCACTCAACCAATAGAATTTAGACAGGTTTGGGTACTTATATTAACCTTATCTTTAAGTATTAACTCTAAGTTAATTAGTTTCACTTTTACAATGTCTCTTTGTATTTTTATATAATATGGTTAATAAACTTACTATATACATCCAAGAGACCCCCAAGTGGTCCATTAATGATTAAAATATCATGATATAAGTCTCTTGGCCGAACCTTAGATTTTTAGGAATTTAATATCAATTAAGAATATAATATTTGTTTTAAAAACTCTTTTATGTCAATTTTGACACTATTCAATAGTTGATTTTTGTGAAACTCATAACAGATTGATTACTTCGAAAAAAGTCCATTAAATCAATCCTAATATATCATATTATCCTATAAAATTAGTTTAATTCATTAAAAGTTTCATATTATATATATTTGGGTATTTATAATATCAATTATTTTAATTTTTCACTATTATAGTAATTTCTGCATCATCATTGTGTCATAAATAAAATAAATTATTTAATGTCTCAAAATTATAAATAAAATATAATTATGTAGGAAATCTTATTAGCTTTCTAATGAATATTTATAATCTAAAATCCAACATATATAACCCTATGTAACAATTGGTTTTCTAAAACATATATGCTTGTGTCATTTTTGTATTCATTTTGACTTAATTAAAATAAAGTGTCATTATCACTTACAAGTGGATCCATGGGGTCCCAAAATAGACCCAAAGATTCCCATGGTCGACCATGTATCAACCAATAGGGTTGAGACACGTTTTAGGGTAATTTAGTATTATTATAATATTATTTTTTTAACCCTTATTTACCGGATTTACCCTTAACCATGGTAAATAAAATATTTACCGCAGTAATTATTCAAAATGTCTAAAAATAAAAGTTACCTATTTACACAATTTGAACATCCTGATTCCAAATATGGAATCCATTTTTCTAAATTCAAAACACAGAAGTGGCAGAAATTAATTTAAAATTAATTCCCGCTGTCAAAACAAAAAGCGTGTTTTTAAGAGATAATAACTATCAAAAGATTGACACTTGTTTATGTTCGGTTTAATTGTAAAATTATGTCCAATGACCAACATTATATTAAATGGTAAAAATATATTCTAAATATACTTTAAAACCAATCAAATTCATAATTTATCACTATTAATTATTTTGATTAAAAAAGTTGTTTTTAATTAAAATTTAGTAATTTTCACTATTCATCAAAATATGAAAGTTATCCGAAATGTACCAAAATTTCACCTTAGGCTAAATTCGATATTCCGAATCCAAAAATGAAGTCCATTTTCAAATATAAAATATATATAATTTCAAAAAGTAGGTATTACTATTCATAGCGGCTAGTTTGATTGGTTACAGTGTGTTAGAACTCGGTGTTGCGTACAACACACTCTAGCGTACCGTGGAAGCTTGGGATGTTTCATTTTAAATTTTTGATGTCCCCATTTAGTCAAAAAGTTTAAAATATAGTATCTAAAAAGGGTTCACTATTAAAATTTGGTAAATGTGAAATACTGAAAATGAATTTGTTCTTACATTATGTCTAAGAAACTCATAATATGGATTCTAAAATTATAAGGATTATATAAAGTTTAAAATTTAGTTGACACTATTCATAACCTCTTTTGAACAGCTTGTTTGGTAAGTCATGGTGCGATTGAACTTGGTGTTGCGTGTAGTGAAAGTTATTGAATTATTTTGAAGAAATAACACACTATAAAATCTTGGGGTGTTACATTTAATATAATATAGAATATGGAATCGTGAACCCTTTGACTACCAAAAATGCACCAACATTGATTGGATGATTTTAAACCAAATAACCTCAAAACGTATAATACTGACATTGACTATTTAGTAACTAAATAAATACTTTAAATAAATCATGTTATTAAAATATTATTTATTTAATTAACATTAAAATGACTCCCCATCATGTAATTATTTAATATAATTTTAGTATTCATGAATATAAAAATTTTCTATGGCGAATCAGGACCTAACGTAAGATATTTTCCTTTAACACATTATCGTAAATTTTTAAAACTCTTTTTCTCTATGTCCATGAACAATTAAATTTCTCATGGACATAGAGAAAATGATTTTAAAAAATTTAACACCAAGACCTGATTGTCCACCCAAATATTGCATCAAGCCAGTATACCACTTGGCCTCAATCATAGCTCCATATATACAAATGTCTACTAACTAACAGAAAATGTGTAAATAGGTTATGATTAAGAGACCATACCATCTAGTGATGATAATGATATTTTTCTTGATATATATAATATAGTTTGAGAAAAATACCATAAGAAAACTAGATATGTAAACTTACATAACATAAGTATAATAGGAAAAATCAATTACAATAAATAATATCAAACATTCCAATTATAAAAAAAACATCACCTGATACCATTAATAGAACTTGCATAAAATTTAATTCATATAAGACAATATATAATAAATTGCCTTATGTGGACAACCACAACAACCTTCATATAAATATCATGATGATAGAAATGATATACACTAAAATAAACACTAGTTCATGTATTGGCCACCCTAGTCCCTTGTTATCCTTCTCATGGAAAAGGTATGTCTTGATCATTGACGTCTATCTCCTAAGCCTGAACCCTTACCTGAATGCAGAAGAATAAAATCAACACATATCCTAATGGAACTATGTAGGGTGTGAGATTAAATATCAATTTTCCAACACTAATATGTGTCTAACATACATAAATGAGAAATATTTTGTATCTATAAATAAATAAGTGAAGGAACCCGAGACACCCTGAGAGCGGAGGGGTGAATTAGGGTGATAAATTTTTTTTAATGTGATTGATCTTGTTTCCACATTGGTAGGAACTTGTTGAAACAGTATGATGAATATGATCAAAAAGAAAACATTTACATGCACAGAGAAGACACCACACTTTTTACATGGTTCACCACTAAGGGCTACGTCCAAGGAGCATACACTGCAAGTTGTAAGTCGTACCAAATTCCACTAATCTTCACTAGCTGTGGATTACAAATGTTCGGGCACAGTCACTCTTTCCCAGGCTCACTACCTTTACAAATGTTCAGGGATACTTCACAACGTCCCTCAGGTCACTCCTGTTGACTCCCCCAAGCTCACTACCCTTGGTGAAGTCACAATCAGATTATAAACATGATGGTATCTTCATGAATGCAAAAGAATGCATCCTCGGTTGAATGTAGATGCTCTGTTGAAGTCCAACTTTCACTCATATACTAATCCCACATTGCACCGAAGGTATCAGGCAATATTCTAGTTTTTGTGTAGCTCTAAAAGAACTGGTGTACAATAACCTCACCTGGCGCACTTCTCTAAGACTGGCACACATGTTTCATGAACGGCACGCAAGTCACTTGTGCGGTCCAAAATCGTCATGGAGGTTACACCAACACACTTGCGCGACACTACCTCCTTCAACTCCAAACTTGCGTGACTATGCGCCTTTAACTCCCAAACTGCCTTGGTCGCGCAGCCAAAAACCGGCGTGCAGCCCCTACTAGCGCAACCCAACTACAACTTGCACGACTCAACCACTTGCAAGACGAGAGCTCGAAAAATATCTAAGTCTTGAACTTCATTCAAAATGAGGAGGGGTGGTCCTCTATTTATAGAAAAACTGGACCCCCTGCACGACGGCGTGCAAGTCCCGGCGCGTAGCTCCAACTGCCCTAGCCTCTGTCGCACTTCTCACATGCGCGATCACACAAATACTTGCGCGACCTAATTGTTGTTCTATATTTTGAAGTTCTGATCGTAAAGAACAACTGGTGTGCAAGTTTTCAAACCTCCTAGGAATCGGCGTGCAAGTCCTTTTCCGGCACACATGTCACTTATGCGACCAGCCCAAATCATGGGAGGACCTTATCCCTTTTCCATTTTTCCATGTTCTGATATTGAAAAAAATGGCGCGTAAGTTTCCTCTCTTTCAAGTACATGTCGCGCAAGTCTCTTTTCCAAAAACACTTTTCTCTATTTATCGATTTTTAGGCCAAAAAATGTGGCAAACACTGGGAAATGGCGCCACCTTCAATATTGTTGTCTACTTGAACTATAAGATCACTTTGCTGGTACAAATTCTAAACTTCCACAGAGGATTGACAACAATCACAAACCATACTCCAATTCATGCATAGAAGACCATGGTTCCAACAATCTCCCCCTTTGTTTTTTTTGGAAATAAAAAAATAAATTCAATAGATCCCCATCCGTGTGCAAACCAAAATTGCAAGAATCAACTCATCCAACACTCAAATTCTACATGAGCAATGCTCGGTGTAGAAAATAAGAGAGGAAGCTTGAATTGGGTGCCAGTGTTTTGGAATTCTCAATGATGTCCAAGAAGCATTACATGACCGATGTATTCTTTCTCATCCTTCTCATCCTATCAATGACACTGAATTCACATCGTGTCATAGGAGAATTACATGCCTGAACATTCCTGAATTTATTCCTTTCTCCCCCATGGACAATAAACCCAAAGACTAGTACTTTGTTCAATGGTCAGCTCAAACCATACTCCCCCTAGACAGTATATCCCCCACAAACCTGCAACACATCCATAAACAGAAAAAACAATTATCATAATCGGTGAGAGGGATATTGTGTAACCTCCTTATGAACTGGGAGGTGGATGAACACCAATGTTCAACTGATGATTCTCAAACACAGCTGCTGACAGTGGCTTGGTCAGGATATCAACCACTTGCTCATCAGTTCCCACATGATCCATTCTAATCACCCCTTGTACAACTTTTTCTTTGATAAAGTGATACCTGATTTCAATATGTTCCGTACGAGAATGATGAACATGATTATTCGTAAGATCTATTGCACTCCTGTTATCACAGTAAATCACCATTGGTTGTTTTACCTCATCACCAATATCTGTTAATTGTTTCTTCATCCCTAGTTGTTGAGTGCATTCCTCTGTGGCGGAGATATACTCAGCTTCAGCAGTACTAAGAGAAGTACTTTCTTGTTTCTTGCTCAACCAGACAACACATGTCTTCCCAATAAAGAAGGATCCACCACTGGTTGAATTTCTGTCTACTACATCACCAGCCTAGTCAGCCTCAGAAAATGCTGATAATTTATTCTCCCTGCCTGCAGCAAAAAATAACCCGAAGTTATGTGTACCATGAATGTACCTCATGATTCTTTTTACTGCCGCCATATGTTCCTCCTTTGGATTACTCTGAAAGTGGGCCGCAAGACATGTGGCAAACACAATATATGGATGTGTCATTGTTAGGTAGAGTAGGCTCCCAATGATCCTCCTGTAATGGTTGGATCAACAGAGGCCTCATCCTAATTTTTTCCATGTTTAGTTCCAACTGCAATCGGAGTTGACATTGGTTTGGAGTCTTGCATATTAAACTTCTTTAGTAGCTCTCTTGCATACTTTTCCTAAGAAATGAAAGTGTATTCCATCTTTTGAATCACCTGTATCCCCAAGAAATACATGAGCTCTCCAATCATAGACATTTCAAATTCGGATTTCATGTGGTTGGAAAATTCGGCCCCTGATTTCTGTCTGCTGCCACCAAATATGATATCATCAACGTAGACTAGAACAATGAATTGATCTTTTAGATAATTCTGTATATAGATATTGTTATCTACTCCTCATCTTTTGAATTCCAGCTTCTTGAGATATTAATCCAGCTGCGAGTACCACGCCCGTGGTGCTGGCTTCAACCCATATAGAGAATTCTTCAGTTTGCAGACCTTTGTTTCATCAGTACCTAAAACAAAACACACATGTTGTTCAATGTAGACTTATTCTTCGAGTACACCATTCAATAATGTTGTCTTGACATCTATTTGACATAATTTATATCGTTTTTGGAGTGCCATGGAAAGGAAAAGCCTGATTGACTCCAGTATAGCCACTGGATCAAAGGTTTCTTCAACATCATTTCCTTCAATCTGGGAGTATCCTTTACATACTAGTTGTTCCTTTTTTCTGATGACACTTCTATGCTCATCAAACTTATTTTTGAAGATCTATTTTGTACCAATCACATTGTGACCTTCAGGTCTTTGGAGAAGATCGCATGTCTAATTCTTGTCAATCTGATATAATTCTTCATTCATGGCTTTCACGCAAGATCCATCCTTTGCAGCTTCATAGAATGAGGATGGCTCCACAACTAACAGAAATGAAGATTGTGTGATGTTCCTCATCCTTCTCATTGGAGTGGATGCACTCCTGTCCCCAATTATGTTGGATGGATCAATCTCAGCTCTTCGATTTATCCTTTGAAGTTCAGTTGTAGTCTCTTTAGCCACAAATGCTTCTTCATATTATTCTTATGAGTCAACATCATGATGTGATTGTTGAGTGTTTTGTACAATATCCTCAATTTCTGCATTTCTATTTTCTCCATGTTTACTTTCTTTGTCACGTTTTATCACATCAACATATGAAGTCCTTGAAGCATTTGTGGTTTTCACTTCAATTATCTTATCATCACTGCTTCCCAAAATCTTTCCTAAATGCTTGTTGCAACATTTGTAGGCTTTTCTATTCATTGAGTAACTATGTAAAATTCTTTCATCTGCATTGTCACTATACATCCCTTGATTTCCTTCTTTGTTCCATATGAAGCATTTACATGCAATGAAACTAAAGTATAGTAAGGAGGGCTTTTTTCCATGCCACAATTCATATGGTGTCTTCATCACACCCATATAAATTCATGTTTGATTCTGAATATACAATGCAGCTTGAACAGCCTCTTTCCAGTAATATCAACAAATATGACACTAAATTAGCATAGTTCATGCCGTGTTGTTCACCTTTAGATTCCAACATTCAACAACTCCATTTTGTTGTGGAGTTCTCACAATAGCTACCTCATGTTGTATCCCATGCTTCTCCAGATAATTTTCAAATTCAGTAGACGTGTATTCTCCTCCATTGTAAGATCGCAACACTTTGATTGTTCATCCGGTATCATTCTCGATGATTCGCCAATATGTTTTCATGCAGTCAAGGACTTTTCATTTCCTGTGAATGACCATCACACATGCCATTCTACTATAATCATATTTGAAAAGGACAAAGTACCTTTCTCCATGAGTTCCAGAAACATTTATCGGCCCACATACATTTTCATGAATCAGATCAAGAAGATGAGATGCCCTTTTCTTATTTGGCCGATATGAACTGCATACCAGCATCCCACAAATGCATGCATCACAAGAATTTTTACACTCATGCTTCAGGTTGGGAATGTCCATGAAAATTCTCAATTTTGATGTTTTCTCCATGTCTTGTTGATTGATGTGTCCCAGTCTCTGATGCCACAAATTATTTTCTTCTTCAACATTCATGTAACATACATTCTCTTCACTATCAACCTGATACAAGTTGCCTTCTATTCTGAATCCCTTCATAAGTGAATTGCATGTCTTTCACTTGATAGTGCAGCCTTTCTGATTAAATGTAACTATAAGTCCCGAGTCACAGAGTTGACTCACGCTGAGTAGATTATGATATAGGCCATCTACGTAATGGACTTCAGTCTTCTTTAGTTCTCCATTTTCTAATTCGGTACATCCACTCCCTTTAATATTTTGAGCTCCATCATTACCAAATCGTACTATACCATCAACCCTCTATTTGATATCTGTTAACAGGCTGACATTACCTATCATATGGGATGAACAACCGCTATCCAAAATCTAGGTACTGTTGTTCTATGTAGATTTGAGGGAAACCTCTACATGGTTGGATTTTTCAATCCGCTTTCTTTCCTTTCATGAGACATTGGATTGAGTATAGAGTATTGATGGCCTCTCAATTATCTCTTCCGCGTGCCCAGGTTCTTCGTAGTCAAAATCATCACTGAGAGGAGAAAACCTATTTGAAAGAGAAACATTGTCTTACTAATGAGACTTTACTTGTATTGAGATTTTGTATGAGGTGTCCATGTCCCTTATCTGCCTGCAATTAGTAGCCATATGACCTAATTTAGAACAATGATAACAATATCCATAAAAATTGTTTATTCTATAAGAATTAGGACATGAATTTTTTCTCCTTTGTTGAACTCCTATATATTCTCCATTCAGATATCTTCTTGCCTCTTCTCAATAAGACATGGTATGGCCCAGATTGCCACAGAACTGACACTTCATGAGAGGAAATGTCTTCTCACTTGAATTTCTCCTCATACCTTCTTCCTTGGGAGAATAGTCGGAATGTCTGAAATTTTTTAATGTTTGAGGATAATTTTTAGTTCTCCTTTTATTTTGTATTGAGGGTTCCTTTTTCAACACATTAGGAAACATTTCAACATGATCAACTTTCATCTTATCTGTTTTTATCTTTTCACTTCCAGTAGTTTAATTCTCAGCTTCACAGCCAATTCCACACTTTCCCATGCAAGCGGGTATTTGATCACTCAATATTTTTTCAACCCCATCAGAACCAAACTTGGCTCTTGCCAATAAATCTGCATATGAGAATCTTCTAAAATGTACTTCCTTCTTTTATTCTTTTTCAATTGATTTAGTCTCAGGTTTACTCTTAAGAGTAACAACTTCCTCCTCAAGATCCCCAGCAGTCTTGGATTTTTCTTCTAGGCTGGAGGTGAGTTCCTTGATGACCTTTTCCTACTCTTCAAATCTAAGCTTCAGATCCACTACATCATCATTGATTTCAATTATTTTAGACTGTACCATCACAAATTCTTCCAGTCATTCAATTTCAGCTTCATTTTGATCAACGTATTTAGTAGATTCTTCTACAATAGATTTCCACTTATTAAAACTCTTACATTTAGTCTTATGATAACTAACAGTATCCTTAAGTTTCATAACTGGATCTGCACATGTTTTCAACTATTTTTCTCCACTAGTATCTTCTGGCTTTTCAATAGTGGCTATCATCGAAGCATGGTTCCCAGTTTTGAATTATGGTTCTTCTTCATCATAGAATTATTTATCATCTTCTTCCTCTTCATAGACAAAAATATTCTTTTTCATTTTCTTTCCAGATCTGAAGTCTCCCTTTCTGAAAAACCTTCTTTGAGGCTTCTCTAATCTTTTATCTTCACTATCTTCATCATTGATCTTTCTTAAGTACTAAGAGGCAATGTGCCCAACTATTCCGCAATGAAAACATGCAAGAGGTAACTTCCATTTGAATTTACCTTTTCCCTTCTGTAACTTCTTTACAATGAGAGAAAGAATTTATTTTTCTTCATCATATTCTCCAAAACTATCATTTGGAATTTTTATTTTATTCATGTCCTTAAATTCCATTTCTATGATCACATGAGTTGTGGAATCTTCTAGTTTGATTCTCATTTCATATGCTACCTAGCTTCTTAAAAGGTCATTCAGAGATAGTTTTAATAGATCCCTTTCCTCAAGGGCTGATACCTTTTCATTGTACAGGGGTGGAAGTCTTCTCAGTATTTTCATCACAATGTCAACGTCTTTGATCTCTTCTCCTAGGCCCAGAATTTCTCCAAATACTTCAGTGATTCGATTAAAGAAGGAGTCTGAATTCTCATCAGGATGCATCTTCAAATCATCGAACCTATTGTGCAGCACTTGCAGTTTCTCCTCCTTTACTCTTACATCTCCTTCATAAATATTCTAGTTATTATCCCACATGGATTTTTCGGAGGTGCAATTCATCGCATTTAGGTAGATATGATAATAAAGGGCTGCAGTGAGTGTGTTTTGTGCTTTAGCATCTACATCAAGAATTTTCCTATCTGTGTCAGTCGTAGCCAGGCCTGTTGGATCAGGGACTTGTAGTCCTTGTATAGTAGAAAAAAGAACTTCCATTCTAAGAGATCTTAGATGAGATCTCATTATGTTCTTCCAGATCTGGAAATTATGTCCATCAATGTGAGGGAATCCCCGGACATTGACTGCATTTTAAATGATGAAAAAGGACTTATTCAACACCAGCAACCTTTATGCTCTGATACCACTTGAAGGTCCCCGGGACACCCTGAGAGGGGAGGGGTGAATCAGGGTGAAAAGTTTTTATTTTAATGTGATGGATCTTGTTCCAACATTGGTAGGAACTTGTTGAACCTATATGATGAATATGATCAGAAATCAAACATTCACATGCACAAAGAAGACACGTCACTTTTTACTTGGTTCACCATTAAGTGCTACATCCAAGGAGCATACGTCGACAAGTTGTCGGTCATATCAAATTCCACTAATTTTCACTAGCTATGGATTACAATGGTTTGGGAACACGCACTCTGTCCCAAGCTCAATGCCTTTACAAATGTTCACGGATTGCTCACAGCGTCCCTCAGGTCACTCCCATTGACTCCCCCTAGCTCAATGCCCTTCGTGAAGTCACACTCAGTTTGTAGATATGAAGGTATCTTCATAATTGTAAAATAATGCATCCTTTATTGAATGTAAATGCTCTGTTGAAGTCCAACTTTCAATCGTATACTAATCCCACTTTGCACCGAAGGTATCAGGCAATCTTCCATTTTTTGGGTAGCACCAAAAGAACTGGCGTACAACAACCTCACTTGGCGTACTTCTCCAAGACTGGAGCGCAAGTTTCATGAATATCGTGCAAGTCACTTGCACGGTACAAAATTGGCACGTAGGTTACACCAACACACTTGTGTGACACTGCCTCCTTCAACTCCAAACTTGCGTGACTCTACACCGTCAACTCCCAAACCACCTTGGTCAGGCAGCCAACAATCGGTGTGCAGCCCCTACTTGCGCGACCCAACTACCACATGCGCAACTAAACCACTTGCGAGAAAAGAGCTCGAAAAATTTCTATGTCTTGAACATCATTCAAAATGTGGAGGGGTGGTCCTACATTTATAGGCAAACTGGACCCCCTGCGCGGTGGTGCACAAGTTTCCTGACGGCGCGCATGTCCCGGCGTGCAGCTCCAACCACCCTAGCCTCTGTCGCGCTGCTCACTTGTGTGATTACACCAATACTTACACGAAATACTTTCCTTTGATATATTTTTATGTTCTGACCATAAATAACAACCAGCGCGCAAGTTTTCAAACCCGTAGGTATCAGTGTGTAAGTCCTTTTTTGGAGCGCATGTCACTTTCGCGACCAGCCCAAAACTTGCACGGCCCTTATCCCTTTCCCATTTTTCCATGTTCTGATCTTGAAAAACAAATGGCGCATAATTTTCTTCTCCTAAAAGTACATGGAATTCAAGTCTCTTTTCCAGAAACTCTTTTCTCCATTTGTCGATTTTTAGGCCCAAAAATGTGGCAAACACTAAGAAACGGCGCCACCGTCAATACTGTTGTCTACTTGAACTGTATGATCACTTTGCTGGTACACTTTCTGAACTTCCATAGAGAATTGACAACAAACACAAACCACACTCCAATTCACGCATTGAGGACCATGGTTCCAACAATAAGTTAGTTGACATTCTTGTGTAAATAATAACCCACATCCCCTATTCTCAACATCCAAAGGGAAGTGGTCAACTTCTTCTGCCAATGATGGAATAACAATAGTTGAGAGGATCCATAGAATTAATTAGAAGAAATTTTATGAAGAAAATCTTCTAAGGTGAATCCTCTCGTTCCATAACTAAATGTTTCACTCAGTGCCTCATTCAATCCATCATGTACTAGTGCCCAAAAAGGAACACTCAAAAATAAATAAATGATCCCTTAGTCCTCTCCTCAATATCGCCCATAAGAATGAATCATGACATCATTAGGAACATAAACATATATCATCTAAATAAATACATTTTCATCTCAATAGTTTATGTCTCCAAAAATAGTAATGTAAATACTATAGAACAATATCGGCCCAAAGACCTAAATATATGGTGAACCTCATCCCCTAACCAATAGTCTCAACACCATTATCAAATGGACCATAACCATCCACATTTATTTCTTTGACAAGAACCTCCACCCTCAATGATTTTCGACATCATCATTAGAGAAAAATATTGAAGGCATCAACCCATATGAGTCATCAAAACAACCTCATCATTTGATTCAAATATATTTGGACACTACTCCAACAACACGTTGTCTAATCGCGGTGATTAGTAATCACAAAAATTGTACATAATCAACATCATCCTGACAACTCATGACCTTGAAATAATATTTCTGAACCTGATGGTCAACACTATATAATATATCACAATGCCAGATCACAAACTGATGAACTCATCACTCCAATCCTCTGACTAAATCATCTAACATATGATCAATGTCACTAATAGAATAAGGGCCTTTAGAAAACTAATGACCAACATCACCTCCTCTAGATGATCAACATCATCTCAATACTCATGTCATTCCAATCACATTCCCATGGAACCATCCCATGGTATATAATATAAAGAATTTAATTTAAATCAAACAACATATAATAATGCTCAAATGGTTTGAATCAACTCACTAGGCTTATACACATTGTAGTCGAGGGTAATCTAGCCCATAGGAATCTCATGTGATCAATTAAAGAAAATAATGTAAATAACTTAATTTAATATGTCTCGCTTAAACAGTATAATGACATGATCAAGATCACATCTCTAAAACATGAGTGGGATTATAGATAAATATTAACAACACTGACCATGTGTTGGTAAAGGATAGATCTTTTTATACTACTGTCTAACTTAATCCAATTCATAGGAATTAAACATTTTAGATGAACACTGTAAAAGTGGGATAAAATGGCCCAAAATTTTTTGCACATTTTATAGTGAGAGAAAATATGAAAAAGAGAAAGAGGGTCAAACCCTTACCACTACAGTTCTGATGATACTGACTAGTATAAAATTAGAGCACATATAGGAAATTTGGAATAATGCATATGGAGGAAGAAGATGATGGATCTCTCCTATTATGTGTTTGATTAAAGAATTAAAATGGGGAGGATAAACATAAAGAGAAGAAGGATAATTTTACTAAATTATCAACTTTAATTGGACTGAATGTTTAGGACACGTGGTTTGGTTAACAATGTTCTAACACTTTAGTACCCACATTATATGTATTTCCCAACTTATAGTTTTCCAACACAGTTTCCATAACTTTGTGGAAACCCTGTGTGATCCTCTTCTAAAAACATATAAATAGAATTCATGGACATGTAACCCCTCTTATATGGGTTTATAACCCATTCCTAGATGAAAATATTGTCTATATGGTTTCTTGTAGTAGGTTCCATGGTTTTCCCGGACCATGATCCTCTATATGTGCACCTAGAAAAGATAGTTTCTCATCCTCAGATGCACATTAATCCCACCAAAAATCCTATGTTACAACTTAATCATTAAAAAAAATATACGGAAATGGTCCTAGGATGATGGAACTTTCATAATTATTTTTTAATGATTAAAAAACGGGTGGAATGATCATAAAAATCCAAAAATTCTAAATTATTGAGGATTTTGACCCGCTCCCAAAACCCGGGAAGATAAAATATCCAAACCATAACATATCTTGTATCCAAGATATAAATAATTACAATGAGATAGTATTAAACATATATATCCTTAAAATTAACATGGTACACTCAGATCATTATTTCATATGTTAACTCTCAAAAGGTGCTCACCCCCATAGGAGTTACCTAAACTGGTCACTTCCTAACCAAATGTTCAATTAATTAGATGGTCAACTAACCATCCCCAGACTCAAATATCCTCCCTTGATACATAATCAATCCTACACCTCATCAGGGGGTCATTTCCTTCTTTTGTAACATCTAACACCCATCAACACTCACTTCCCTTTAGATACCCACCTCATTCCCATGTTTCACATGGAACCCATGATGTTTATCATCTAAATTGATTCCCAAAAAAGCAGTTATGTCAATAGATGGACAAAATTATATGTTCCACCTTATAATCTCCAAGTCCATCATCTCATTGGACGCCCAAAATTAGTCATTATACAACACGCCTCAAATAAAACCCACATCTATTCAATGCCCATATGAAAATGCACCAAAATTGCCACAGATACTTTGATCCCAATAATAAATATGGGTTTCATGCACCTCACACATATATATATATCATGAATATGAGGCAATTCTGACCTACTAACTAGCACCTAGTTAGTTCGATAGTATATCTTGTTCAAATTGTTCCCCAAAACTAAAAATGCATGTAAAAGGGACAAGCCCAAATAAAAAAACTATGCACGTCTATGGGAAACCACTAACTATATTAGGATCCCCATCTCACTCAGCAACTAGAATCTCCACCATGTGCCACTAGATTAAAGACTAACTACCTGAGGTCTAGGCTCCCAATGGAGCCACATCAACTACCATCTATTGTGCCCACAACTGGGTCTCACTATCATTTCCACATCCCCTATTTGCTACTGAATCTCAGCTATTATCTCCTCATACTACTCCCAGTCTGACCTCAGATTACTAAGTCCACACCAGTACCTAGCTAGTGGATGTATGATAAGGGCTCATATAGAATGTATTGATATAACTGATCTGGCCACTTTCTCGGCACTCCTTCAGTGTCTGGTCACACTACCTTTTCACCTATCCCAACTACCCACATTGGAAGCACACCATCCAAGAACCACTCCTCAATGTTCTTCCTATATCTTTTGATTAAACTCCCTATTAATACTCTTCATCTCCCCACTTCCTGTAATATAAATAATCACCACTGACATCTAATGATGTATTTATTCTGCTCAAATTTTATAGATTTATTATGATTCCCTCAACTATCATCATATGATTCAAATCCAATAAGAATGAAGATCACTTTAAGATATTTACATTTTCCTAGATGGCATTCCATAAACCATACTTGAACTACATCACTGTTTAGGTGTCATCTCCCACCATATAGATTATGAAAAAAGGAATGTCCATGAATGTAGATACATAGTCTATGAAGAAAATATCTCCCTAATTATGTTTTAGGAACACCCAAACAATATCTTCCCCAATCATCTACAATATAATTTTCTCATCGAACTGTGTCTCAGAGTTCTTCCAAGATATTCTTTTCTATATTATATCCTATACCTATACATTAAACCTATTCATTTATAGTGCTTTGAGAATGTATGAAACTAGCTTCACACTCCATCTTGGGGTGTCTCAAGAATTTTGAAAATGGTATAGTCCAATTTGATCTATTTATGTACCAAATGTTTTCCTTACTCATCATCAAATAGTGGTATTTTCTATAACAAGAAAACCTCTTCAAATATTCCATGGATGAATTTTCTTCTTGAAATCCCCTATTTATAGCTTTATAACACATAACATGATCTCTCATAGCTACTATCTAAGCCATGGTCCAAAATATACTATTTCTTGTGTTTTTCTTCCCTATACTGGAGACTATAATTTTAGTTTTCCCTATGGATCGTGATCAAACTGACCTTCCAAGGCCTCATCTCAACCCTGAGGGTTCTCTATCTTTGTATGCTTTTGTGGAACTAAATCAAAACCATCAAGATTCTCCACTCGATCCCATCTAGGTGGAATCTCATTGAATTTTCATACCATGGTCACAGATACATAATAACATAAATATAATGATGACAAGGAATATTGTGTCAAGCTTTACAATCTTATGACCTTTACAATGGCCCATCGTAACCATGTCACATAACATCCATCCTCATTGCCGCTTACAAATCAATATCCAAGCCGGTGATCACATATAAATCTGGACTAATTGACCCTCACTATTGTATAACATTCCCTTATGTCACATTTTATCCAAAACATCTGAGTAGAATTCCACCATAGAGAAGCTATGTAGAAAAACAATATTTATATTAATTTTTTTGAAATGTAAAACTACTCACCCCTATCATCATCCATGTTTGTTCCAATTAGTTCCAAGACCGTACAGAGAAATATGTATATATAAATATCAATTATCGCACACTGTCACACACATATTGTTTTGGAACCTCATGTATTGGATGGATGATTAGAATACCACCAAAAGATGCTAAGTTGGAAAACACAATTTTGCATCATTTATTGACACATTAAATAACCCAAACCCTATAAGATAAATCCATATTCCAAATGAAAATCACAAGAAATTTATCATATGAATATATATATTGACATATTTACTTATCAGGGGAGAATAATATAACATCCCTTTCTATACTAGGAAAACGGTTACATATCATAACATATAATAATCACACCCATCTGAACTATTAGAGGTGGAAACCATGTAAAATCTAAATTTTCAACGAATAACATCAATTTTCCAGTCGGGAAGCTTGATATAACCTCATGAATGGGGTTTCAATCACCCAAACAAGAGAAATAAACGCAGTATTGACAACATCATGGTCTATGTTATACCATATCTAAAATATTATGACACAAAATGAGGTATAATAAAAACCTCTAACTCCATTTGTATCTCTCCAACCTGATTTTCCACCGAAACAGTGCTTCGGGCTACTGTGTGAATGGGCCTTAAGAGCGGCTACCCAAATGCCAAAGGTCGTCGACTAGCACTAAGGGTAAACTGATGTTATAATTGGGAGACTATACCCAATAGTGATGATAATATTGAGGATATATATATATATATATATATATGACATAGAGGATGAAAAACAACAATACAACAAGTCTAGTAAACTAATGTTGCCAAAGCACAACAGGCATCACAAAAAAATATGGTTAAATATACCAATTACATGAATACACCAAGTGATACAATTTTTTCAACATTTATATAAGAATGTTCATACAAGATAATAAATAAAAATTGCTTTCTAAATGTTTAAAGTGAGTAAATAAATATAATAAGAATGATGACACAAATGAATGACATAAAAATAAAATATAGGATATGTTGGAACCACCATTTTCCATTTCTATCCATACCATGAAATGGACTGAAATGATTACTAAGGTGTATCATGTGATCCCAAACCCTTAACAGATTGTAGATGCGTAAAATATACATTCATCATAATGTGAGCATGTAGGGTGGGAGAATAAAACATTGTAGGACACTACCCCCATGTGCAGTGCATACATTGATGATGAAGAAGGTGAATCTAAAAATAAATATAGAAGTGAAAATACATGTATAAATAATATCCTGCCACTTTTTTCTGAACACCCAAAAGGAATGAATCACCTTCTACGATAAGAGTCAATATAACTATAATGTAGTGGGTCCTTATCATTAGTCCAAATGAATATTCTATTGAAATTCTTCAATGATGAACCATAAGGTTACACCTCTAAATCTCTCATTAAAATCCTCCATAAATCCATCATGTACCAAAATCCAAAATGGCATGCCCAATAATAAGTGGCTTCTCCCTTAGACCCCAACTTGAAAGCTCTTATTGGATCAAATTCTGATGTCCTATGGAACCCAAATGTTTTTCCTCTAAATAATAACAGTGTTTTCTAGATAGCTGACATCCTAAGGAATTATTATGCTCATATTACCAAATAATTGAGGCACAATGACCTCAAAATATATTTATCCTCATCCCCCAGACGATAATCTCAACACCATCAATCAATAGATCCTCACCATCCATGTTTATTTCTACAAAAAACATATTCAACCATACTAATTTTCAACTCCATCCTAATATGAAACTAATAGAGGCTCTATCCATGAAAGTGGTTTATATTACCTCATCACATGAGTCCTATCTATGTGAAAATTACTCCAATGAAACATCATATAATTGTGAAGAGTGTAAATAATCATCATAATAGGTAACAGACATCATCTTGTAACATCATTCCCCAACAACCATGTCACTCAAACAGATGGTCAACACTATCCAATTTTTCATAAGGTATGCTCGTAACCTGATTACTTTTTCTCCTCAATCCGATGACTAAGTTTTTAATCCTATAACCTATATCAGTCATTATATCTAGGTCTTACCCAGCCTGATGAAATACATTGCCTCATCTATATTTTCATTAGTATCTCAATCCTCAGGCTCTTCCAGTAACATTCCCATGAAACCATCACATAAAACATAATATTAACAATTTAATTGAAATAAAAAACCCTTCTATAAAATTCCCAAGGTACAATGAATCTTACCAAGATTATACCATTTTTATACAAAATGATTCATTAACATAGACATATCATATGATAATTTAATTAATTTAATGAGAATAATTTAATATATAAGATCTCACTCGGAAAATCGAATGTCGTACTAAATATCACACTCCCAAAATGCATTCAAAATCAAAGAGAAATCGAGGAAGAACCTATCTCATGTTGTTAAATTCTCATTTTTACAATAGTAAAATCTAACTCAAGTCGATTCTGAATAAATATAAGACTTATATTAATTCCCTAAAAATTGGGTAAAATGGATCACACTGATATAACACACCATATAGGGAGAGAAAATAAGAAATGAAGAAAAGAGTTCTAAGAACTTATTGTTGTGGTACTGATAATATTGATGATGGGAATATTAGATCCCATATGGATGATTTCTTCTCAATTAAAAATTAGGTGGAATATAATGGTCCTTCGTTATTTTCTACACATGTGGATAATGAAAAGGGGGAGTAGAAAAATAAATAGATGATGGAGAATATTTGTAAATTGGCCACTTTATATGGCCTGCACGGTTTGGATGCATGGTTTGGATAACATTCCACTAATCATTTGGCACTCACTTCTTATGTACCACACCACAAATGTTTGGATGGAACCTTTTACCTAACCATATGAAAACTGAATGTGGGGATCTTCTCAAAACTAAGTAATTGAACATACGGTCATGTTATCCCACTTTGATGGGGTTTAAAATAATTTCTATAGGAAAACTGGGGTCTCACATGTTCTCTTAGGAGGCCACCCGGTTTCCCAAACCATGCACCTCTGACTACACACAAAGAAAAGTTGGCGTTTTGGACTCTAATGTAACTAAAACCCACAAAAACCCCAAAACACTACCCAATCCTTTTTACCCACTAAAATTTATGGTTGGTTTTTAAGGATCTCTCAGAATTAATTTACAAAGATAATGAAATGAGAAAAAATCCTCACAAAACTACAAAAATCAAAAAGGTTTAGGATTTAAACTCGATCAAAAAACCTTGTATGATACATGCCATTATTATTTATTATAATATTTTTTAGGAAAAACTATATGAAATTAAGTTTCTTTTACGAGTATATAACAGATTGTTTTGGCTAAAAATTTATTATTTAAAATGTTAAACTATAGTAACACATCGTGATTTTATAAAATATTTCATTTCATATGAATTTAAATTTTTAGATAGTTTATTTTATACACAACACTGAATTTATATTGTGTTACATGAAATAACTAGTTTCATTGATAGAATGAATGACATGTTACACCGAGCTTCGAAAAACCATATAGCAGTATTATTTTAACAATTATCATTAAAAATTATCCTTGAGGTTGATAGATATGAATACTATTATGAAATTTATAAATTATACATATAAATTACAACTCAAAAGAATTATTTGTTACCTCTTAGTAAATAATCAATCAATTCATTATAATGTAATTGTATTAAGGAAAAATATGTTTTCCATCAAAAATGATTTTTATTATTTTTATGAGAAAATATTATAATTAATTTATAGATATTATTGAAAATTTATAATTTACATCATTTAATAAATATTCATATCTAAATTATCTAATTGTAAAGTCAGTGGTTTTTCTAGAAAATATTGACTTTTCGGTGAATAATGAAAAATTACATTTTTTGAAAAAATATAATTTCCTCTCAATAAATCATGTAATTTATAATATTAAATAAGTTATAATTTAAAATAGTTATTTTTAGTAATATTTTATCCATTTATATTTTAATAAACTTTATACTGGATTTTTTTTGGTTTTAAAAGGGTTGTTTCAAAAACTTTTTTAACGCGCGTACTGTTTATACATTATAATGAATTAAAAAATCCATAATGATGAATGTTTTAAATGAAATTTATATATTATAAATAACAATTTTAATATAATATTCATATATTTATTATTATTATAAAAAGAGGTAATATATAATCTTCAAGATCATAAAACAATACGCTTATCTAAAACCCTATTTTTCGTCACGCTTGCGAGTTTTGTTTTAAAATTAATAATCACCATATTTAGAAAAAAAATTATAAAAATATAAACATAATTTCTTAATTAATATTGTTAAAATTTTATTTCAATAATGTTTGGAAAATTATCTAAAATGATTAATTTGTTGATGAATAGTGAAAAATATTGAACATTTTATGTGAAACTACCATTTTCTTAAAATTTTATGTAAATATATATAAACTTTTATTTTTATTTAGATGTAGAATTAGTAAAATTGTATATATATTAATCCTATTTTAATTATTATAAACAATTTAATATTTAAATTCAATATAAAAACATAGTATACATTTGAACAGTTACTCTATGAAAACCTATTTTTTCAGCGCGTCTGTGCTATTAATTTTAAATTAAAATTTAAAACTTGTATGAATTTAATTTGGAAAAATTAATTAATAATTTTTAATAAGAATAATTTATATTATTTAATAATGTAAAAGCAATTTTTTTCTAAAAATAATAGTCAAGCAATAAAAAATAATTACTACTATTAAGTTTAAAATGGGTTTACTCAAGTGTTAAACAACAAACATAAATATTAAAATGACATAAAATATTGTCTAAAATATTTTTCCATATAATATTTAGTTCATATAAATTCTAATACATTATAATATTCTATTTTACCCATTTTTTACATGAAAAACCGAGTTACAATTTTTTATTTAGATTTTACTGAGGTGCCACTTGCATCACATATAAAAGGCAACCCTCAAACCTACATTCATCAAAATATCATTCCTTTAATATACAAATTTCTACAAAATTATAACCCCCCAATCTGAAATAAGATCCTATAAACCATATTTTTGGATGAAATAAAACCATGGAATGTTTTTTGTGCAAACCGATAGATGATACATGAAGAAGAGGAAACATTCCTCAACAAGAATTTTATTTATTTTTCATCCACATTATTAAATTCAAATTAAAATATGATGATATAATAAACTAATTATATTAAATATAATATAAATATTTTTTATTATGTTAATTACCTACACCCATTTTCTCTTCAATAAAATGGGTAATGAAATCGTTGTTCTATTGTACGATATACTATAGCCTCATAAACACATGCCATTTGTTTTCTCAATACTACCTATCATGGATGTGTTTGATGCTGGATTTGAATTATATATATGATATTTGTAACACAGTTATACCTCTATATTCATTATATATCAAATAAAATTTTAAATTGTATTCCTTAGGGAATATGATAATGTTATATTTGAGTATGAAGAACTTCCTCCACCCAAAGCAATGTGATTATTTTTCAATAACACATTGTATGGAAGATAATAAGGATAATGTTAATATATATATATATATGATACAAATTAAATAATAATTATATTAAATGTATATTAATACATCTTAAAATATAATATATCCTTTTATTTTTTACCTTTTCAGTAACTGGAATATGATAACATCGTTCATGTACGTGTGGACTACCACCTTCATGAAGGGATGTAACTCTCTATTTCTCATAACCACAACCCATGGATAATATATATCAGTATATTTACAAAAATATTATTTTATTCTGGATTATATGATCATTCTATACCGGTTGTAAAATTATTAACTCTATTCCACAATGATCGTTGAAAAATGGAAATGTTAGTCAATCATACATATAGACAACCATCCCATAGATCGTATCCTTATTCATTTCTAAGAACCGTATTTCATGATTGGTTATTAATGTATTATTAAATTTTAAATAATATAATTATATCATTATTAGTATTATAGTGATGATGGAATCATTGAAATGACTTAACTTTTCTTAATGGTATGAACCATTTAATTTTTATTCTAATTCATTTAAATACAAATAATAACGTCCCATATGAGGTTCAGGTAGGTATTGGGAGCGTATGGGGAACATTAAGTTCCTAGATCCTCATAATGGAAATAAAATATTGAGCCTTATGGTTAGGAGAATCTATGTCGCCTCGCCCACGCGGTGTCTCATAAATGTGTTGTTGTGAATAGTGGGCACTTATGTGATGCACGGTTTTCCTGAAACCATGTGTCCCAAGTTGCACGGTCGTGTGACCCACCTGTATTTTTTTGAAAAATGTTTTTTTATAATTTTTTTTGGGTCAATTAAACTCTGTTCCAAACCGTGTGAGTTCACCCTTATAGTAGTGATTCATGGATGGTTAGCGCATGACTCGACCAACTGTGAAACCAAAATATGGACAGTAAAATTTGAGGTGTAAATTCCTATAATTCCACTCAAAAATAAATTAATCCTAATTCTATACCCCTATTTATTTTGTGTTTTACTCAAATCATTCTTCACATAAGAATACTTTTCTATATCCTATTAATGGATTTGAAACTAATCCTCCATACGAACTCCAAATTTTTTACACTCAAATCCACTAAAAATAAAGATAATCCCTTTGAATCATATCGAATCTATTTATTTTTCGTTGATCCATCAATTAAACTCTTTGGGAGAATGTTCATTTTCCACCTATTTAGGCCATTTAAGGGTTTCATTGTATTCTTCCACCATAGCATGAACTAGAGACTGATACTGTATGAAGAAAGCTCTACAATGCTACGGTAGGTGGACTTGGATCTTTCCCATAGTTATGTTCTGTAACATTATTTTCACCATTGTTCCACAACCTAGACCTTTACATCATCCCCTATATTTTTTAAATTAAAATATATTGGATGTCTTATCATGCCTTTGGTGACCTAAGTAGAGAATCAACCACATGGGTTGATCGCCATGTGTAATTCCATTTAATTGGATGTGTCTCACCTATAATGATAAATTTCATCATTCTTTAGTTTTTCAATAATCCTAAAGTTGTTTTTAATCATGCTAAATATCTACTGATATACAATAAAATTCATAGGGTGATCAACCTATTGGAAATCCCTTGTAACTCTGGCCACCCTTAAGTTGTTGAATTAATTTTAATTGGAAAAATATTTATTCCCTACTCATTTCTGATTAAATGTAATTTTACCAAGGAAATTCCTTGAACAATATTTCTATGGTAACATAAGTTCTTTAATTAATGAATTAGTACCATTATAGGAAAGTGTTGCATGTGTGTGTGTGTTTGTGTGTGTGTTTGTGTGTGTGTGTGTGTGTTTTGTTCAATTTATTTAATATAATACATGGGTTATATAAGAGTTCATGAATTAAGGTCACCTTTGATGGACTCTAATGCCTTGGTTAGACTTTTTCAGTGCATTGAAAGCACGTCGGGGGAGGCATCATATTTTCATAAACATTATCACTGTATGTTATCTTCTTTTCTACTTGACGAGTTACACCAGTTCCCTAGGGGAGACCTCTTGTACAATCTAAATGAAATTATTGGTTGTACCATTCCAGGAGTGAGGATCTGATCCCCTGATGTGATATTAGGTATGAACATAGCAGACTATTATTTTTTGACATGGTCATACCATTTCAGGAGTGACTCCTAGGACTT
Source organism: Viscum album (assembly GCA_963277665.1). Taxonomy (NCBI): domain Eukaryota; kingdom Viridiplantae; phylum Streptophyta; class Magnoliopsida; order Santalales; family Viscaceae; genus Viscum; species Viscum album. The sequence goes on from OY728131.1 coordinate 67,095,140, forward strand.
CATTATTGGGTCACATTGGACATAATCAATGCAATTAGACATATACATATCCCCTTACGAGATATTTGGATAGAATATTTGGATTTCCAAGGATATTATAGGGGTGAATCTAAAAAATTCATAAATACATTTTAAATTTAATTAATATGGAATGAAATGTTTTCAAAATATAATTGATTCATTAGTTTTTAAAATGTAGATAAATTTATTCAAATCTGAATCATAATCTTGGAGACACTCCACCATATTACATATTATCTAACACATTTTACCATTTTATTTCCCTTTAGTTAAGACTCAGTATATTTGGATGAATCAATTAAGTTATATATGTGTCCATGTGGAACACAATATAGTTATTTTAGTTAAATTTTTTTATATGCATATAAAATTTTACGGTACATTTAGTATTTTATAATGCACGTTATGGAATGGCCTAATCACCTAGGGTGTCGGCCTATTGGGATTGTATCTGACACCCTTATCAAGCACAATTGGGTCCCATGTATACTTTATTGATTCATGTATTGATATAGGGCACTAGCCATCATTCAATGTTTGATTTCCTCCATTGGTATAGAATTAGGGGAAGTGGTCTGGGCCAATTCATGATAAAGTAGTTATACTAGTTTTTCTCATGTTTTTTCTTTTTTGTATTCATGATTTGTATGATTCTATACCATGTCCCATGCACACACATTTTTTTATAGCAACTTGACATATCCTTATGTTGTATCTTAATATTTTATTCCTTCGGTGTTTTCATTCGTTATAATTCATGACTATTATTTATTATTCTATTGTTTTATTTTTATTATTACTTCTATTGTGGTTTCACTTATATTAATTCATTATTTATTATTCGGATCACTATAATTAATGATGGAATAGTCTCTTCGAAAACACACCATATGTCCTCTCTAACAGTTGGCATCCTTCATTTTTATTGTAGGAGTACTTTTGTTCTTATGGCCAACCGTCTTAGGGAATATTCTGGTGGCATCTACGGGGGTGCTACAATGTGTTATGAGATTTTTTTCTTTATTTCATACTATTTGGGTTTATATAATTGAAAAAGATGTTCAGTTTGGTTATGAGGTTGTTCTCAGTAGTATATATTCAATATATAGGGGAAACCCAAATTACATAGGATGGTTAAATGATATATTTTCATGCATTTGTTATGGTTCCACAGGATTTGACCATTTAGTGACGTACATTTGTTTGAAGTTACTAATTTCTATTTTATTTTATTGGGTTGATTATCTCTAGACTGAAGATATGATGGTGTATAAGAATCATGCATCATATTATGCCTAATATGACTTAAAATTCTAGTCATTATGTCATTCCATATAAAATTTTCTGTGTGCATTGCCATTTTTTCTTGTGAATGTTGTTTGTGGAATGTTTGTAATCCTATTAATTGTGATAATATTATCCATGATGATATAATTGTATTAAATAAACAATATTCACACATTTGTTTGTTTTATTGTTCAGTGCCAATGGAAGATCATCTGATAAACCAATACCATGACCTACTATACATATTTTCTGGTGTGACGGTCAGGATATAGTTGGCTGACGCCCTAATATCAATTTATAAGTTGTGTGGGACCTTATGAATTGGAATTGTTGACGTAATTTACTAGATCAGGATTCTAATAAAAAGTTAAATAACAATGAATATAAATAAATTAAAATGGATAATATCTATAAATGTACTGGTTGTTGAATAAGGGTAAATGGACAGGTTATCATGTCCTGACTTCCGTAGTTGGTTATAGGTCATGTATCCTATGATCTATTTTTTTCTCATTCGTATAACCATACCAATTTCTAGGAGAATTCATAGGGGTGTGTTTCTTTCAATAATATATCCTTGTACTTGTACTCTCTTTACAATTTTTTATATCAGTTATAAAACATTTCAAAGTCTTGTTCAAGGAATTTGTAGAGTTATTCCACTAGGATGAACTTTTGTGTTATGATAGGAATTTTTAAATGAATACACTCTTGAGGTGGTGGGACTTGAGCCACATATGATACCACCTATAAGAAATATTGAGTCACCTCCTCAATATCATCCCTATAGATCTGATGCTCAGTTTTGGGATAGTTTCCTTCTATTTCTATAATAATTTTAGGATTCATGTCACCTTCTATGGAAGAGCATACATGAGAGTTCCTATAGTAGCATCCTATAATGTTCTCGTGGGATGGTGTACCCCTGGCAGTTGAGTTATGGATAGAGTAAATGTTTTCAATATTCAATCATATTGAGATTCCTCTACAGTATTGGGTCATTCTTGTAAACTATATACTCTTTCAATCCAAGAAACATTGGTGGGAAATTGTAAACAAGATTGGTTGAAATCATGGTATGGTCATAGAAGACTTCCAAAAAAATTTATCAACTACTCCTTTCCTCACACCTTGACAAAACACAACATTCAATAATTAATGTACCTTGTTAAAGGTCACATTTCAATGATGGAACTGTCTTCTTACTACACTGAATTATAGTTCTTTACACTAACCTTGATTGTTTATGACATGAAAACTATGAGGAGATTTCTGAATGGGATTTCATATTCCATATGCTCTAATGCGAATGTCTTTTATATGACCACTATTTCAGAGTTCATGAATTAGATTATCCTCATTGAGAGGAACCAGAGAAAATTAGGTGATGTGAAACAAGGAAGTTCATCGTCAATAATGAGTAATGGATTACCCAGTGGTAAGAAGGGATGATTCGAAGTTAAAATGGGGAAAATATCTTCCATGTGTCACATATTGAACACTATGGAATTTTTCACCAGTGCGGTATAGTAGGCCACAAAATACCCAGTGTGTAACAAAGATAATCGAATTATTTGCATGTGGGAGGTTGGGTCACCTACAAAATTTCTACAGATCCCTTCCACCTATTCCATGTGAGAGGTAATCTATGAAAACACATATATAATGTGTTGTATCATCTTATCACATCAATCATGGTGTTGGTCTTCTACTGAAATTTCTGACTGAGAAGGTGCTCACGGCTGAGGCAGTCAATCTTCAAACATTGAACACCATTAGAGTGGACCTTCTCTGACTACTCTGAAAGTGTCCTAGTGCCAATATTGATTCTATATATATGAATTTAATTATATTTTTGGGGAGTATGAACCAGTCTAATATATTGTCAGAGGCACTATCCCATTATCCTATACATTAGTATCTTCCTAATTTGACCAAGGTTAATCACACTGTTTTCGATCTGTTGTAATTATTAGAAGTTTTGACTTCATGATAGAATACTGTAATAGTGTTATGACTCTTCTCATGACATTAAGAGTTATAGAAAAGGTAATATGTTGGTGCAAGGATTGGCCCCTTGAAATATGTGGGTATTGTTTTCTATGTTGTTTCTTCATCCTTGTGATGATTGGATTTGATGCCATTCTCATTGTAGACTATCTTATTATTTATCATAACCAGGTATATTTAAATATCCATCTTGTGTCTATTAACATTCGAATTCATCACCTATATGCATAAGGAAGAATGGAATCTCCAAGAGTGTAAATATGGAATCAAGTGTACTGGGTGAGGCGGAGTAATGGACTAGATAAATAGTCTCTTTATGAGTGAGCATGAAATGTAATTATTCTATTTTCCACTAGTAGTAGATTGTTTTTTGTGATTTCTTCCATGATTACATATCAGTATTTCCTACTATGAAAGATGTTCAGTTCAATAAAGAGATATTTTTTAGTTTTAAACAAGTGACCATTCCACCATATAGGGTGGAACATACATATCTCAAGGAATATAAGAAGCATATTGAATATTTAGAGGCCTATGTTTTTATATAACCCATAAAATCACCATGTGGTTTCCCTATCATTTTCACTAGAAATAAATATGGTACCCTTCATGTTTTCATGGAATACCTCTATCAGTACCATCTTAATATGAAAAACTAATATCCAATCCCTTGTATTAAAAACATTTTTAACCAGCACTTATGAGAAACTATTTTCTCTAAGATGAATTTAATAGTGGGATCCCATCAGGTTCATGTGAGGACCGTAGTCATACCATGTTAAATGTTCCAAAGTAGGTATGACTTGTATGAATAGATGGGTACCATGTTCAGTCCTAAAAATGTACTAACAATCATCATTTATTTAATGAATCCTATTTTCCACCCATATCATGACTCCGTTGTGGTATTCTTTGTAGATGATATCTTAGTCTATTAGCACACTATTAATGACCATACCAATCATCTTTGTAACATTTTTAGTGTATTTATATATCAATAGATATATACAAAGCTAAAAAAAATCCATTTTCAATTTGTATGTTTTATTTATTTGGTAATATCACATCACAAGAAGGTGTACATATTGACCGAGATAAGGTGAGTGAGGTAGTTTCCTTTGAGTATCCTAAGAACACATTCGATATATGAAGCATCATTGGGATGGATTGATATTACAATAATTTAATCCAGGACTTCGAACACCTAACGGTTCCACATATGAGCTTTATTAAGAAAGGTGCAAATTTGACTATCTTGAATCATGCACGATATCCTTTCATGAGTAAAAGGGAATAATCACTTCATCTCTAATTATGATTCTTCCTGATCTAGGAAGATGTTACAATAATATTTGACATGCTTCTGGGATCATGATAGTTACAATTATGATTCATAGTGATTGGATTATAGTGTTTGGATCTCACTAGTTGGGGCCCCATGAATGGAATTTTTCTACGCATGACCTTGAGATAGAATTTGTGGTTCATGTTCTATCCTTTTGTAGGATTTATCATTCGGGATATATATTCATTGTTTTCAAAAATCATAAATGTCTTAAATACGTATCCCAACAATTAGAATTGAATATAAAGGAGGTCATAAAGGGGGGAATATAATAAATTGTTCAATTTTGAGCTTTATTACTTATTTGGGAAGGGAATTTTCATTGCTGATGTGTCGAGTCATAAAAATGAGATTTAATCTATAAAGGTGTCATTTAGTGAATGGATTTTAATGGCTCCATTCTTATATATTCATCTGGATGTTTAGGAAGAACATGAGAATCTATTTATAGTATCTCTAACTGTGGAATGAACTCTCGTGGAGCATGTCTTTATAATAATGTTTTGTGATTATGAATGATTTTTTATAAAGAGAATTGCAGGATTCAACCCACCTATAGGTTAGTTTTTTGATGGAATTGAGACCTTTATCCTCCATGGACATGAAGGATGAGCCTATGGATATATGGAAATAATTGACTATGGAATCACATTACGTTGTATGTGAAGTTCATCCAGGTTTGATGAGGATGTATCAAGACATTATCTGTTAGTATTTTTGGCCATCCATGAAGAGTTATATAGTATGTTTCATCACTATGTGTTTCACCTGTTATCATGTTAAGGAAGTGAAACAATGACCTTATAGACTTCTACAACCAATATATATTCCTTAATGTAAATGGAATGACATCATAATGAATTTAATTGGAGTCTTGTTGAGATTACCTTGAGGCAATGATGTAATATGGGTGATAATTGAATGGATGAACAAGGTCTCAATCATCTTAATTATCAGGGAAACCTTCTCAATTGAGTAGTTATGATGCATCTACATCTGGGAGACAGTAGTACTTCATGGTGTTACCCAATCTATCAACTCTACATGAGACTCCTGCTTAACTTTAGTGTTATATTAAGGGTTGTAGATGTCCCAATGTTCCAATATAATCATGAGTACTACATATCACCATCAGTCTGACTAGTAGTAGTCTTGGGATATATAGGTGTAATAGGATATGCTTCGAGCATGTATCCATGATTATTGAGATTCATGGGAAAAAATTATTCCTCTGGATAGGTTTGTATAAAAAAAAATTATGATAATGATGTAGATGTCTATTCATTATTACCTATATGATATACCATTACATTCAGTTCTTTAATTGATAGAGGCATGTGAGGTAGATCTTCTAGGTCCACTTTCTATTATGGAGACTTCAGAGAATGTCCAGATGATTCCGAAGATTATTCCAAAAACTAAATCTAGGTAGATCATATACTAATATTTGACATAGAATTATTTATTATGAGGTGGTAAATCATGTTATTCTTTGTATATGACCTATATTTTTTCCATGATGATTAAATTCAGAGTGAAAATTATCACCTCAATATTTCATTAAATTTTATGGAATGGAGATAGTCAAGCTGAAAGCATATCATACATTGGTTCCATAGAGGTATTGTTTCATTCAAAATATCTACCACACATCTATGATTTTGTATTACCATGTCGACCAATCACATTCATTTTACCTTGATGATATCAAGATGGATTCAAATGATCCCATCGATGAGCATAGTGAAATGTAATCATTGATCGAGACTTGGTGGATCTTTGAGGAAGGTCAGTTCAATTGTTATGAGTTATGTGGTAGCACAGAACTGTACCAGACATGACCTGGGAGAAGAAGGATTATTTATATGTGCAGTTTCCTTATCTATTTTGAGAATATTTTTGAAAAACCTAATTATGGAAACTCGGGGATGAGTTGTCTTAAGGAGGGGAGGTTTTATTGTCATTGTTTTTCCTAAATCCAAGAACCAATATTTTTTTGTTATAATTCCATTAAATGGACCTAATAATGTTCCAAATTGGTTCATGGATGTATGAGGAGAATTTAAGGATTTTTTGGAGCCCACGGACCCTAAATTGGAAGAAAATTCTAGGCCACATAGTCAAGAGATATTGTGCCACCTAGCCTGCATGGTTTCTTTTAACCGTGCAGTTTCAGACAATGGTAACCTAGTGGATACACGATTTGTCTATAATCGTGCATCCCATGTAACATGGAAAGTGACCAAAAAACATTTTTGGGATAGTGTAGTTTTCATGGTTTCTGTATATTTAAAGAAATGGTGTGCCTAAACATGAGCGTTTCCCCTTATATTTGTGACTAACACATGGTTGGCACACGGTTTGGCCTACCATATGGTGATGCAATGTAATATTGTTTTTTAGTGTGTAATTCCTAAGCTACCCCACAGTAATGATTTAAACCTATTTTCACCCCCCCCCCTCTCGTTTCCTATAGACCTCACATACTTCACTGAATATGGATTATTTTTATACTCATTTCAATGGTTTTAATACCAATCATCCATAAAAAATATGAATCATTTTCCATTGGATCAAACATAAATATAGGGATATAATATTGAATAATATCCAATCTATTTAATGTTCTTTATTTCATTTATTGTGCTATTTGGGTGGAAGATCATTTTCCCTATTGTAATATCATTCAAAAATTTCGTCATTTTCTTCTATCCTAGCTTGATTCATAAGTCGAGACATGATCATGGAATCTATTTGAGGATAAGTTAGGTGGTATAGGTTATTTTCTTTCATTATTTTGAGATCCATAATTGATGTTGTGCGTCCTTGAGCTAAATTGTTTTGGAGTCACCCTTGTTTGTTAAATTAAATTAAAATGGATGTCTTTCTATACCTTAGGAAACCTGAATGAGTGTTAAAAAAACCACATGTGTTTATCTCATTGGGTCATGGTATCCATCTTGGTGTGTTTCACGTATAAGTTTAGGATTCCATTTACTAGTTTCGTTAAACTTTCATAATGTAACATCCCGGCCCTGGTTTCCACTCAACGGGTGCCCTGAACACAGATCACCATGTGACCACAAGTGCATTTCCCCAAATTCCAGAGGCTGTCGACTAGCAGCGAGGGCCCTGGTCTGATAGTGGGGAAACTATACCCTCATTTGTCAAAGTGTAGCGCATCGGAATTTAAATAAAACATACAATAAGCAGCATAAGTAGTATCCAATGCACAATAGAAATAATCAACAGTATATAAATAGTGATGCAACATGTCTCATGTTCTATGAAAACAGCTAGAACATGTAATACATCAATATAGTATAGAAAAAAGTAGAGTACAACAAAACAAGAAAACTGCTTGCAGTGGCATCACGAGCCAAGGCTCGATCCCATGCCCTCCTACTCCTCAATAACGATCAAGTACCTGTATAAGGACTCTTTCCCCTATCTACACCTACAGAAACGTAATCTTTTTGGGCTGAAAAGCATGACCCAAATATGGTGTGAGAAATATATCTCAGTAGGCACCCACCAAAGGCCCTTTCCCAACTGCGTGTAATCATGCAACAATAGGGTGCACTAGGAAAAAGAAAGTAAGTAAGAAGTACTCAAAAGTAACTAAATACTAGTTATATTTAAATTTTATTATTCATTTAATCATTTAACTTAGTAACATTATGTGCTCAACATCACCAAGCCCTCAGGACAAACAGAAGCTTTCCCTCGGGCTAATATAGTAAAACCACGCCCTTAGGCTTGCCCTCAGGCGATCCAGAATCCAACCCGCAGGTATTTCCCTCAGGCATAAAAGAAATTCTTTCCCTTAGGCATAAAATGTGTTTCCCTCTGGCATAGAATTCAAGCCCTCAGGCATGAAAGGTTGCCCTCAGGCAAAATAGGATGTTTCCCTCAGGCTAATACATTCACACCCTTAGGCTAATACAGTGCAGTGCCCACAGGCTAATAACAACAACACCCTTATGCTAAATAGTTAACCGGGTCATTCCCAACATGTCAAAATGCAGTAAACAATCAATTCCTCTCAAGGAAATTCTATGATTACTACTTTAAAGGCATATCCTCGGGTATCCTGGCCAAACAGATAAACAGTGAAACACACCCCCGGGGTAGTTCCTGATCCACGAAACGATCCCAAACTGCATTTTATTATTACAAATTAATCACCTATGAATTTCTAGGCATTAAATATAGAAACAACATCATCCAAACGACACCCCAACATGGGTTCGTGGCACAAAAACACACAAAATACATGATAGTTGGAAAACCAAACACCAAGCCACCTACCTTATACGTCAACGAGCGTTATACTCGAACGCCGACTCCAGAAATGCCCAAGAACGGTGTAGATCTATTGAAGAACAAAACCCATTCAAATGTAAATAACATCCGTTAGGGGAAAAATTTTTAAGAACCATACCAGTAGAGGATATGTTTTAGCTGTGCGGTTCCAACGAGATTGTCCGATGCCAAATCGGATTCCAGACGAACACCCGTCGGATCTTCAAAGGTTCGGCCGTCCTCCTTGGCTCCAAAATGGATCAAATGCTTCCTCTACCAAAAGAGGAGGCTACTACCTGTTTTAAGCTGAAAAAACAATGTACATTGCATGTACTTCCTTCATTTAACAGTTTTTCTGGCGGCACCGCTAAACTGTTCATCCGTCGACATGAGTACACGGCCTGTACTCCCGAGTACACGGCATGTACTGCCGCCCAGCTGGCGGCGACTCGACTGCCTTACTGTTTAAGCATTCCGACTGAATACACGGTGTGTAAGGTACCACTACATGGCGTGTAGTCGGTTCCTACAACCCTCGTCACCGACATGGCTACATGTCCCGTGTACTCATCCCAACATGGCCAAAAGTACATGGCGTGTGGAAAAGTACATGGCCTGTAGTTATAAAATTTAGAATTTCTCCCCATTTTCGGTATTTTCTCAAAAAAACTTAAGGAAAAGGAAAAAGAAGAATCTCGTACCTCAAAAATAAGAACCGGGTTCTTACAGACTTCCCCCCTTATAGCAATTCATCCCTGAATTGCCCTTACCAGGGTGGCGAAGGTAAAGCTCAGAACAGCTCTGGCTACAGAGCATGTACGTCGGCCTCCCGATCCTAGGTCTCATCCTGCACTCGGCCATGCTGCCATAGCACCCGTACGAGAGGAACTGACCGGCCTGAGAGAACCTTCATTCTCCTGTCAACGATACAAATCCGATGCTCCTCAAAGGACGCATCTACCGCCAGCTCAACCTCATCGGGCTGAAAGATGTGAGACATGTCTGAATGATAGCGACACAACTGAGACATGTGGACGATGTCGTGCATGGCTCAGTACTGCTGCGGTAACTGCAACCGATAGGAAACCAGCCCGACTCTCTCCAGGATCTCAAATGGCCCCACATACCTCGGTGAAAGCTTACCCTGTCTCCTGATCCGCTTGTGTCCCAGCCTCGGTGAACACATTGAAAAACATAATCCCCGACCACAAACTCCATGGGTCGTCTGTAGTTATTAGCATAAGATTTCTGACGAGACTTCGCAGTAGACATCCACTTTTGAATCTACTGGACCTGCTCAAAAGTTTCCTGCACAAGATGTGGTCCCAGTAAAGCTGCCTCACCTGCCTCTAACCAGCATAAAGATGAATGGGACGACCTACCATATAAAGCCTCGTATGGTTCCATCTCAATAGTCGCCTGAAAAATATTGTTATAGGAAAACTCGACTAAGGGTATATGCTTCTCCCAAGAGCCCCCAAAGTCTAGGATGCATGAACGCAGTAGGTCCTCAAGCACATGTATCATACGCTCTGACTGGCCATCTATCTGAGGGTGGTATGCTATGCTCAGAAGCACCTATCTGCCCAGCTCCCTCTGAAAACTCTGCCAGAAACGATACATAAATCAGGACTCCCTATCAGAAATGATAGAACGAGGGACCCAATGAAGAATTACGATCTCTCGGATATACAGTCTTCCAAGCTCGTCCACACTGAAGGTCTCCTTGATCGTCAAGAAGTGATCTACCTTCGTGAGTCTGTCCACAACAACCCACACTGTGTCATTTCTACGAGGTGACCTCGACAACCCAGTCATAAAAACCATCACGACATCATCCCATTTCCACTTTGGAATGGGTGACTACTGTAACAGCTCGGCTGGCCTTTGGTGCTCCGCCTTCACCTACTAACATGTGGAACACCTCGTAACAAAACCAGTTATCTCTATCTTCATACCCGGCCACCAGTACTGAGGCCTCAGGTCACGGTACATCTTGGTAACCCTGGGATGAACAGCCCAATCTAAAGCATGAAACTCCCGCATCAAATCCTCGCGTATATCCTATGGAACCCATACTCTTCTATGGAAAGGAAAAAACTCATCATCGCCCATCGTCTAACCAGGAGGAGGGTCCTCTCTTGCCACCGACTCCCGTAAGAATAGGACTTATGAATCTAATAGATGTCTCATCCTCACTATGTCCAGGAGGGTAGAAGTCACAGCTAAAGATGAAAGATAAGTCTTCCCCTGACCGTCATGCACCTCTATATGCATCTCATAGGACAAAGCCATGAGCTTCCTCTCACCACTGGACTCCTGAAATGCCTGTATCTGAGTCTTCCTACTCAGTGCATCAGCTACTACATTACCTTTACCAGGTGTATAGGCAAGATCAAAATCGAAGGACTGTAGGTACTCGACCCACCTTCTCTGCTTCAGATTCAGGTCACGCTGAGTAAAGATATACTTGAGGCTTTTTGGGTTGGTGAAAACCACAAAATTCTCTCCCAATAGATAGTGTCTCCAACAGCGCAACACATGCACAACTGTAGCCAACTCGAGATCATGCGTCGGGTAATTCTTCTCATGTGGCCTCAACTACCGAGACCCATACACAACAACTCGGTTGACCTTCATCAAAACTGCTCCCAGCCCAATCCCTGATGCATCACAGAAAATTGTATAGCTATTCCCCTCCTCTTGGATTATCAGGATCGGTGATGATGTCAACCTTCCCTTCAGGTCCTAAAAAGCTATCTCGCAAGCTTCTGACCAAACAAAATTCACACCCTTCTTAGTCAGAGCTGTCAACAGGGCTTCTAATCGGGAGAAGTCCGGTATGAAGCATCTATAGTAACCATCCATCCCAAAGAAACTTTGTATCTCAAACACGTTCTTAGGATGCTCCCAAAAAACTACTACTCTCACCTTCTCTAGGTCTACTAAAACTCCTAACTCTGAGATGATATGACCGAGGAAGTGAATCTTGTCCATCCAAAAGTGGCACTTCAAGAGCTTAGAATATAGTTGATGCTCCCTCAGTGTACTCAATATGATCTCAAGATGGGTGGCATGGTCGTGTCGAGTGTGAGAGTACACCAAGATTTCATCCATGAATACCACCACAAAAGAATGCAAATAAGTATGGAACACTTGATTTATAAGATCCATGAAAACTGCTGCCACGTTCGTGAGTCCAAACGGCATAACTGTATACTTGTATAGACCATACCTGCTCCTGAAAGCTGTGAGAGGTATATCAGATGGTCTAAGGAGCATCTAATGATATCCTGACCTCAATTCAATCTTCGAGAACACTCGTGATCCACAAAGTTGACCAAAAATATCATCATTCCTCGTCAAAGGATATTGGTTCCAAACCGTCAACTAGTTCAGCTTCCAATAATCCACACAAAGTCTGAGGGTACCGTCCGCCATCTTCGCAAAAAGGACCAGCGAACCCCATGGAGAAGTACTGGGTTGGATAAAACCCTTTGCCTGTAACTCCTCTAACATCCTCTTGAGCTCCTGCAACTCTGGAATGGCTATCCTATAAGGAGTAATAGACACTGGTGCTACTCCAGGCATAAGCTCGATAGAGAAATCCACCTCATGTTCCAGAGGAAGACCTGAAAATTCATCCGGGAAGACATCCCTGAAATGATCAACCACATGAGGGAAATCCGTCTGACAATTCCCATGGTCATCTACATATAAAATCGTTATGTGGGCTGTGACTCTACCTCATCCATGATGCTCTGGTCCATCTCGACTCGCCTGAACATCCCATTCTCCCTTTTATAGAAACTCTCCACCCTCTAGTGACATGAAACACACCCTACAACGATATCATTCAACAAAGGCTCAGAAGGGAACCAACCGGTCTATCCCGAGAATGACATCATAGCTCATCATCTCTAAGACATAGAGGTCCCAAAGGAAGTGAAACCCACCAAACTGAAGGAGGAACTCCTTGCTCTGATGCACACCAACAGTTCTAGTCCCCAATGTAGTGTCTAGCGCCATGATATCAGAAAAAGTAGAATCACAAATCCCAAGGCTCTCCACAATGGGTACAGATATGAAATTATGTGTTGCACCCGTATCAAAAAGTACTGAAGATATGACATAAGCTACTAAAATAGTACCTCTGACTATAGAAGGTCTGGGATCCTGGTCCTACTGGGACTGTTGAACTGCATATGCCTGCCCTGTGTTGCAGCCCTGTGACATAGCCTGGCTACCCTGAGCTGTCCCGCCCTGTTGCCTCTGAGATCCTGGCGTCTGGCTATCACAACCACGACCACCATCTCTTCCTGCATGCCCTGACGCATTCCAGTTCCCTGACTGGTAAGAAGCCACCGGTCCTACTCCTGCACACGGAGTCTACACAGAACCCCTCTCACTAGCCACTGGTGGAAACGCCCTGCAAAAGCACTGCAGATGACTCATCTTGCAGCAAGCTCGGCACTCCACTAGGTCTCGTGGACACAGCGGTCTCTTGTGCCCCTCTCTTCCACACTGGTATCACCTGATCGGGCCACCTGAAGATGCTTCCTAGCTTCTACTACCACCTTGAGAGAAGTTCATATGTCTCTACCTCTTGCCAGTAGAAATAGTACAAGTAACTGGTGCTGGAACGTCCTGGACCACACCACTTGTTTCTCACAGGTTCCTCTCTACAATCAGTGCCTGGTTCACAATCACGCGTACAGTAGGCAACCTAAAAACACTTACCAGCACTTGGATTTCATACTTAAGACCATCCTCAAAACGGTTGGCTCTCAATGTCTCATCAACCACCATCATGGGTGCCAAACGTTGAAGCTCCATAAAATGAACAGAATAGTCCATCACCGACATAGCGCCCTGCTGTAGATTCATGAACTCTCAAGATCTGTCTTCCCTCAGCATCTCGGGAAAGAATAAGTCATAGAAGACTTCCTGAAAATCATCCCACACCATGTCTTTGTGATGCTCTGACTGGGTGGTAACATCCCACCACCTCTTGGCGGATTCACGCAGCATGTAAGTCACGAGCATGACCCTCCGCTCTGGAGGCATCTCAAGATGCTCAAAAATAGTATGCATTGACCCCATCCAATAATTTGTAGCCTATGGTCCTCCGTACCCAGAAAACATAGGCAGATGTTGCTGCTGAAATATATGAGTAAGATCAGCCATAGATGTGGCAGCTGGCGTTACTCGCTGAAAGGTCAGCATGAACCGCATAATGCCCTCACGGAACTACACCTCAGCGCCTGTGTCCGGTATACCAGCTAGTGCCACATCTATCCCTAATGGAGGATCAAATGGTATCCCATGGACCACCATCTCTGGAGTATAATCTTCGCCGCTCTCCTGGCGAATAACTCGCGGTTGTTTAGGCGGCATGACACTACAAGGTCAAAATCATACCTTAGATTCAGGATAATTATGACCAAAAAGTGAAGGAACCACAAGGAAAGAAGAGGAAGAAAGCATTTCAAAATTTTCAAAACAATACTACACGGCGTGTACACAGACTACACGGCATGTACTTGACCTCTCTTCCCCTACCCGGGTTCTTACACACGGCCAAGACACACGGCTTCCATTAAACAAAAACTACATGGCGTGTATAAAAACTACACGGCGTGTATGGTGTTATTTTCTAACTGCCCGTGTCGTCTGTGACACGACCGACTACTCGGCTTGACACTACACGGCATGTTACACCCGCACAAGGGGTGTACACAATCCCGTTTTCCAGCCACATGGCTTACTCCACACGGTCTGTCCTCAACAAGACTACACGGCATGTACTACAGGTACACGGCGTGTTCAGGGAGAGGTGACACTGGCCCGTGTTGGTAGTTACACGGCCAAGTCCCCAGGTCAAACTACATGGCATGTTCCATTGTGGACACGACATGTATATCTCAAGGTCTCCTCTGTCTGTGTTGTCTGTCACACAGGCGGACTCTGGGTCAACACTACACGGCATGTATAAAAGCTATGCAGCATGTTTTCCCAATGCATTTCCCTTCCACGTGTCACCACCCACATGGTTTGTGACATGGGAAGAGACTATACGTCGTGTACTCCGGGTACACGGCATGTATACTGGGTTTCCGGATAGTATGCCTCAAAAACGTCCCAAGATCCCAGAAAATACTGAAAAACAACACCTAAGTGTCAAATTCCGACCCGTGGGGGTCCATACTCCCCACGAATCAACGTTTGACATCTCATAAGTGTTATAACCAATAACTGGTCAATGATCCACCAAATTCCAGTCAATGGGGGCTCATACTCCCCAAAAAACAAATTTCGGTGTCCATTCTATAATCAGTATCACACAACATACCCTATCACATAGAAGGTATTTATCAAGTAGCTATCATAACAGCATGCTTCTCTAGAACAACAACTATCACAACAAAATGAACTTTCTAATACACCTACATGGCATGGAAACTATGCATGGCATGTGATTTCTAGCATGTGCCTATATGATGCATGATATGTCATACCCTCATCACATCGGATTGAAACTAAATAGAACCCACAGATAAATTATAATATCACAATCTCAAGTGCGTCACCCAATGGTGAAAACATATTAACTGTAAAATTTGTAAAATCAGTAAAATTGCAATACGAGCTAAATTGTATTTTCCCTATACACGGGTTAGCTATGCCCGGGAACAGCTCATTACCAACTGACGTTCATCATATCCCTGAATACGGATCCAAACATTATGTCAAAGAAAAGAACCACCTCTGATACCATTTTGTATCGTCCCGGCCCCAGGTTCCACTCAACGGGTTCCCCGAACCCAGTTCGCCACGTAACCTCAAGCGCATTTCCCCAAATGCCATAGGCTGCTGACTAGCAGTGAGGGCCCAAGTCTGATAGTGGGGAAACTATTCCATCTTTTGTCAAAGTATAGCGCAACAGAATTTAAATAAACCATACAACAAGCAGCGGAAGTAGTAAATATTTCACAATAGAAATAATCAACAGTATATAAATAGTGATGCAACATGTCTCAAGTTCTATGAAAACAGCCAGAACATGTTATACATCAATATAGTACAGCAAAAAGCAGTGTACAACAAAACAAGCAAACAGCTAGCAGCGACATCACGCGCCTAGGCTCGGTCCCATGCCCTCATACACCTCAGAAACGGTCATGTACCTGTATAGGGACTCTTTCCCCTATCTACACCTGTAGAAACAAAATCTGTTTGGGTCAAAAAGCGTGACCCAAATAGGGTGTGAGAAATATATCTCAGTAGGAACCCAATAAAGGCCCGTGCCCAACTGCGTGTAAGCATGCAACAGTAGTGTGCAATAGTAAAATGCAATAAAGTAAGATGTACTAATGAGTAACTACCAGTTATATTGCCATTTTATTATTCATCTAATCATTTAACTTAGTAACATTGTGTTCTCAACGGCACCATGCCCTCAGGCCAACCAGAAGCTTTCCCTTAGGCTAATATAGTAAAACCACGCCCTCAGGCTTGCCCTCAGGCTATCTAGAAACCAACCCATCGGTATTTCCCTCAGGTATAACAGAAATTCTCACCCTCATGCATACGAAGTGTCTCCCTCAGGCACAGAAGTCAATACCTCAGGCAAGGAAGGTTTCCCTCAGGAAAAATCGGATGTTTCCCTCAAGCTAATACATTCACGCCCTCAGGCTAATACAGTGCAGTGCCCATAGACTAATCACACAACACCCTCATGCTAAACAGGTTACCGGGACATGCCCAACATGTCAAAATTCAGTAAACAATCAATTCCTCTCAATGCAATTCTATGATTACTACTTTAAAGGCATACCCTCGAGTATCCTGGCTAAACGGCTAAATAGTGAAACACACCCTATTGTGGTTCCAGATCCAGGAAACGATCCCAACCAGGATTTTATTATCACAATTTAATCACCTATGAAATAATAGGAATTAAATATAGCAACTTCCTTAGCCACATGACACCCCAACAAGGGTTCATGGCACAAAAACGCACAAAATACATGACAATTGAAAAACAAACTCCAAGCCACCAACCTTATACGTCAATGATTGTTATACTCGAACACCGACTCCATAAATGCCCAAGAATGGCATAGATATGAAGAATAACCAAACCCATTCAAACATAAATAACATCCGTTAGGGGAATAATTGGTAAGAACCATACCAGGAGAGGAGAGGTCTTACCCATGCGGTTTCAACGAGATCGTTCGAAGCTGAATCGGATTCTAGACGAACACCCGATGGATAATCAAAGGTTCAGCCATCCTCCTTGGCTCCAAAATGGCTCAAATGCTTCCTCTACCAAAATAGGAGGCTACTTACTGTTTTAAGCTGAAAAAATAAAGTACACGGCATGTACATCCTTCATTTAACTGTTCCTCAGGCGGCACCGCCACACTGTTCATCCGTCGACATGAGTACACTGCATGTACTCCCGAGTACATGGCGTGTACTGCCACCCAGCTGGCGGCGACTCTACCGCCTTACAGTTTAAGCCTGCTGACTGACTACATGACATGTAAGGTACCACTACATGGCGTGTAGTCGGTTCCTACAGCCCTCGTCGCCGACATGGCTATAAGCCCCGTGTACTCATCCCAACATGGCCAAAAGTACACGGTGTGTGGAAAAGTACACGGCCTCCGTCAGTAATGTCTGTCGTCGGCATCCAACACAACAAGGTGTGGGCATAGTCCGTGTAGGGGTGAGTATAACGATACTCCACAGGGACCCCAAGAACCACATTGTATCCCAAAATAAAACAAGGATAAACCAAAAAGAATGATCTCAACTGATTACCTTTACATAGGTATATGCTTATACATATACCTAGGTTATCAAGAAACCCATCTCAATCATGATGAAAACACAAAGGTCATTTACTAAGCTCAAACCAGGATTTTTATTCACGATGATGAAAACACAGCTGCTGGAGAAATCCTCCTCTGTCAAGTGCAGTAGTCCTATCACGACTCTGAGGTGATACTCACTAATCATAGACTACTGAGGTACTCCTCTTGTCGAGTACCACAGGTCTTCCGCCCCAACACAGTAGCACTCCCCGCCATGTGTCTGTCGCCCCAACATAGTTGCACTCCCTCTACTAGACTACACAGGTACACCTCCTATCGAGTACTGTGGGTCTGCCACCCCAACACAGTATTGTTCCACCGCCATGGGTTTTCCACCCCAACAGAGTAGTGCTCCCCACTGGGCTAGTCAAGTCACTCTGATACGAATTGGACATGGAGTCATCAGGTCTCAGCCAGCTATAAGGTCACCATACTCCGTATGCTCGCCTCTAGGACTATCCACTCCACAAGCTACTGGTCAATACTTCAAATTTCATAAAGTTCCATGAAGAAGTCTTTCAATGGAAAGCCTCATCATAGGGGTATCAACGTAACAGACGACATGTCAATCAGACGTCTGATCTTTGAGTTATTGGCTTTTCCGTTCCTGGTGCCTAGTTGGTTTATAAGCTAAACCAACCTGACCATACTCCAAATACATCCAAACCTCATGTTGAGTATGCCAAAATAACCCTATCATCAAGATTAATCCAGCATAGCCGACGACACGTCAATCAGCCATCTGGTCCTCATGTTATAACTGTTTATACTCCGAGGGCCCGGTTGGTTTCGAGTTCGAACCATCCCGCTCATACCAAAAAATCTCCAAAAGCTTGAGTGTAATATACCAAAATTACCATCTCGATCCATGAAATCCTACTCAACTAACGGTGCATCGATCGGATGATAGCAGCTCATGTTATGGTCATTTAAACGAAAACGGATCGAAAAAGGGGGGCATGGGCCCGGTCCAACCCGACCCAACCCACCGTGGGTCGGCCCGAACCGTGCCATCCCGAAATGGGTCTAGGTCCATCCCGGTTGGGTGCGGCCCGAAGTAGCTGGGCATGGCCCGGTCCATGCCCGGCTGCAGCTCGGCCAACATGGCCAAGCAGTTACGTGGAGCGGGGAGGGGGGGGGGGCGCTAAATAGAACCGGCGACACCAGCTGGAGGCACCCCCTATCGTACTAAATCATGTGAGGCCACGGGATCCACCGCGGCACCGCCGCGGCTGTTGTCACGACAGATCTTCTCCGGCAGCGTTCTGGGGTGCCGCCGCTGCCTCTGGTCGCCGGCCACACCGTGTCGTCGAGGCACGCCGACAGCGTCTTCCGCGGACCACCAGACTCTCTCCGGTTGTCTGATTCGCCCACCGTCTGCACATGCGGCTCTCCCAGAACTTGTTCTTCACTGTGACGGATTCAATTCATTGATGCGGCCCCATTTCACATCACCCTTCGTCCCACACAAAAATGAACAACCGGTGCAGGGTCTGGGCTTGTTCGTTAGCTCGTCCCCTCCGCGCTAGAGGCTGAAACCATAAATTCAATGACCATAGATGGGTATAAAAACAACAAAAACCCCCTACCTAGATTATGGTTAAGTCGGCATAGACGCAGAAAGAGTTTTAGCTCTGTCAATGCCAGGAAATAACCGTCATCGTTGGCGAGTTCCCCGTAGTTGTATTTCCTCCCTTGATGCGGAGGAAGTAAAAGAGAAGGATGTCGTCGGTGACTTAGTTTTCTTCTTCGGAGGTGTTCTTTGTCGAAGAGGCATCATTCTTCATTAAACGATGGTGTTCTTTGTCGGAGAAGATCACTTCCTTTTAAATTCTCCCAAGAGGTCTACCACAAATATTTCCAACCCAAATTAATAAGAAAAGGCTATCCCATTTTTAAGAAGTGCTGAGCAATTGAAATTAATTCAAACTCTTAAAATTAATTGATTGAAATGTGTTGGAATAATTGATTTGGGAGTGAGAGAGAGATGAGAGGTCTCATTTTTGGAAGGGGGGAGGAAGAGTTTACACAATAAAGAAGGGGGTTAAAAAGTTTAGGGGAAGGTGAAAGGTTGGGGCTCATGTGGGCCCCAACTTTCAAATACCCACACATGGGAAGTTGGATGGTTGTGGGCCCCACCAAGAACTTCCCATGGGAGGAATTAACATCAAAAGTTATAAAATAAAATTGTCCTAACAATTTTATTTATTTTACTCTAATTCTCCAATTACTAATCCTCACCCCACTTAAAATAGAAACTGCGGTAAAGGTCCCCTTAAGTAATTGTCGGCACTGCAAGTTCATCGGTGCCCTCAGATTTCAATTCTGATCAACAGTTCAAAAGATAAAAAAACCAGCTCGTTCGTTTACTGAACGTACTTGAGCTAAACTTCATAAATCGATTCCAGGCACACTCGGCCTCGGAATCAAGTTCCATCAGAAGCCACAGTCTCTTAAAATTACAAGGTATTTATGAAAAATAATTTTTCGAAATTTCTGGGTCATTACAATGACGATAAGAACTGAGTTTAGGCCACACTATATAATTGGAGGTGTTACAATCTTATGTTACAAAAATATAGATAATATAGAGACACTAAAAATAGGTACTACAAACACATAAATCCTCACCCATCATTAATTTCAAGCTCACATCATATCGCATTGTACGGTTCACCAACATAGCAACTGACAAGGTAACACAGAAACAAAAAACATTCAGTAGGTTAAATAATCACTAAAACCATGATATCCATCCTTAGTAAGAAAATAGTCTCTCTCAACCCCTTCAATTTTAATTTCCAAACAACCAATGCATTATCATATTTTTTTAAAGAATTTATTTATAAAATTGTTCAATAATAGGTATCCTAAGGACTCATCTATTAAAAGATAATGATTATTTAAAATATTATTTCAATAATAGATGCCAATTAAATCAAAGGATATGTAATGGTACACTGAATTAACATTACTTTTTTATTAAAGAGTTTACAACATTATAATAATCATATTCTATAACTATTTTCGTTGTAAAATCATTATAATTCAAGAATAATGAACATTATAACCAAATCATAAACATTTATAGAACACTATCTTGGGAAACAATAGGAACACCCTTATCATGGTGGGTGTAACATTATATCACTAAAAAACAAGAAACTATTCCCATTATTCCATATTATACTATATTATGGTCAATGCCACTATCACATAATAGATTAAAGGATGATAAAATTATAATTTCACATAAAATAAAAATTAATGTAATGAATACCCTACCATGATTAATAAATTTGATATTTTGAACATAAGAAGGAATGGTCATGATTTAACCCCCACTAAATGAAGCATCCCCAATCGAAGAGAATTCTATCTATAAAATAACATCACTAATATCCAACAAATCATATATCAATATAGACAAATAACATTTGTGTTGTCACCTATATTCTTAAAATATTTATAAATTTTTTTTGAATATGATGGTACATTGAAAAAAATTGAATCTCCATAAAATGTGTTAGAAACTAATGGAAATGATGGAATGGTTCCTAATATAGTTTGAATAAACCCTTTCCCAGTAATAATTCGTAAAATAGAATATTTAATGTGATAAAACTAATAGTAAAATGATATTTTCATTGGATTCATCTGTAAAAAATAATTTAAATCAATATAATGTTTCTGTATCAAGTATTAGAGTGGAAGACAAAACATAAAATCACATTTATGTACCCTTAACTCTCTATGTGATTTTCATTTCCAATAATTCATGATCTTCTACTAAATGTTTTCTTTTCATATAATTTATAATTATCTTAAAAACCACCAAAACATACACCTTGAACATAATATGTTTATTTTCATCACCACTCATGCCTCAAAATGGAGTTTTACGATGTCATGGTGAGTGAACATAATCCATTCTTCCCGACAAATACTTCAAAAATTGATATAAAATATATTTCTATGATGTTTTTTAGTAATGATAATTATCATGGAACCTTGATTACTGCCACATCCCTCACTACCCATTTCCACTAGTCTCTATTAGATAGATGGAACACCCATGTCTTGAGAGGATATCTAAATAAACATAACAATTCAGGGTGATGGTCGTGGTGAAATATACAACACACATACAGTGTAAAATTCCCAACATGTGGGAATGAGGATTTCTATAATGGCACAATATCCTCTCCATAACTTTGAAATAAATTTGAACCCCCTATGTATATATATATTAATTAATTATATACTCTCTATATTTACAACTCATAAAAAATTAAAAAAACTCATACACTTACCAATATTTTACTTATTTCGAGTATCAAAACATATTTTATTAAATGTAATATATACACTCAATTTTTTTAATGAAATTAAATAAAAATCTTTTATAATAATAATTATTCAGTATGAGAGATATTGTAAAGAATTTTAATGAAATAATTTTTATTGTCATGAAAAAAACTATTATAATGTGTCAATTTGTAAATATAGAGAGTATATAATTAATATATATATATATATATTCATGATGATATCATGTTTATCAAAATTATAATATTGATTACCTAATGTTGATATCAAATTTTGATATAAAATTTACATAACAAATATGTTTCCCCCTCATGATGGTCAAATAAAATTACACATTCCTTTTATGAATTTTTAAAATACCGAAAAATATCAATATATAAATTACACCACATATTAAATAAAATTTACCTAAATAAATTATAAAATATTTTATAAATCTTTAAACACATTTTTGTAAAATATTTACGGGGCCCACCTCTAAAACGGTGGCCAGACAAGAGGGCCACATGACCTCACGTGCATCTCATGAACACCAGAGGTTGTCGGCTAGCAAGAAGGGCCTTTTTAATGTGTACATGGGTGAGACTATTGCCTAATAGGTAATAGGTAACACACTATGGAAGAAATTTTTTTTATAAGAAATATAGGAAGCATATAAATCAGAAAAGTGCAATAGAAGAAAATAAATAATCCCAACTAAATACATAATAAGTGAATAAAATAATAAATGAATCCATTTATACAATGATGGCAGGCTATGATATCTGTGTAAACTGAAAGCACGAAAAATAAAAAATCCAAGCATAACATCAACTACAATGTAATGACACAAGGTTTATTAAATGCATCATGATCAAGGCTCGCTCCTCTACCAAAATCTATATCCTAAGAATCACGAAACATTCAAGCATCAGAAGTAGCAAGCTTCCCTTTGTCAATACCTAAAAGCATATAATCTACCCAGGTGTCATTGACACCTGAGAAGGGTGTGATATGAAATCCCATTAGGCCGGTACCCACGTAATCTAATCCTTTCCATTTTATGTCATAATTAAAAACAGTGTGTCATTATATAATAAATGCAGATATTGAATTAAGCGCAAAAAAATAAAATAACTCGGTTCGGGTTCCTAACGACACTTATCCCTAATCACTTGTTTTGGCATGAACTAAAATTCTAAAAGAAGTTCTTATAATAAGAATGATTCATATATGTATGTAAATAATCCTAGAAATGAAAGGTAAAACAAGAAAGAGAAATACCCTAAAACCGGGGCTTTAAACTAGGGTCTAAATTATGTATCAAGCATATGTGCTTCAACATACATGAAAGGATCAAAACTCTCATGGACACAAGCATCATTAATATAAACCTTCAGTGCATCAAATTTAATTTATTCAAGTTAAGATTTGGAGTTTGAGCCCATCCCGAAGAAATCACTGTAGTACATCCTTCAAATTATCCAATACCACCGAGCCCATTTATGGAAATCTTTTGAAAGCCCAACTATCTCTCGAGTCATGGCTTTACAAACAGTGGATCCATATCTTGAAAAAAGTGGTCGAGCATCATCCGAGGATGGATTAGCCACATTTCTAATTGATCCATACTTGATGGGACCTTTTGGAACTGGTGTCACTCATAAGTATTTAGAAAGACATGGGATGTATCAGTCTTGAAAATCCTAAGACCCCCCTAATGGGTTGTGGTAAATAATCAATAATAAGGGATCAAACCATAACCTTTTAATACAAGACTCACCTTCTCTATCGACCCTAAATTTAATTAAAATTTCATATAAGAAGATATGAAATAGCAGGCATAGGTAATTAGAGATTTAACTCTAAGTAGATACACCCTTACAACAGAAGGAATTAATTTAACTTTATAGAGCAAGACATAATAGGAAAAGATATTGTATCAGCACAAGAAGATAAATGATGTTTTTAATAAATAAATAATTCAGCAGAAAAAAACTATAAAAAACTGATCAATTCAAGGATCATAATTATTCTAAAATAATTATTTAAATTAAACACAACAAAAATGGGATACATAAAACATTCAGAAAAATAAATTAAATGTCTGAGCTAATAGAATTTTATACCGACCATGTCGGCACACCCAAAAGGGTGTCCAACCATTTTGCGTCAGTTTAAACAACATAAATTATGATTAATATGGATTATCCAATTATGAAAAGTAATTAAATTGGAAATAATGGGTGATATTTCACGATGTTGGTAGGCACCAATGTATGACACAACTGTGAATTTTTATGAATCCCAACAAAACTGTGGGAAATTGAGTAGAAAACCTAACATATACTCATTTAGGATCCTATTCTCTGTGGAGATCATTGTTTTTCCCTAAAATAGATGTAATCAGACATTTTTTGAAAAGTCCCAATTTTGGGTAAAAACCATCCACGGAAGATCGCATGATGGATAGAGAAGGAGATTGTACGATTCTTATTGCATGAGTTTAGACTTACGTATAGATTTTTTACACAATTGGTGATAAAGAAAATAGATGAGAAATAGAGTTGAAGCGGCCTTCCAAAACGGGAAGGAGGTGGAGTGAAATAGCTATAGAGGGGGTGCGCCACACACATGAGGGTGGGGGGGGGGAGGAGGAAAGGAATGAAAAGATAGAATGAAAAAGGAATGAAATGAAAAAAAAGGGAAAATGGAAAAATAATATAAAATAAAAGTAAAAAATAAAAGGGGAGGTAAGGAAAATAATAATAATAATTATCATCATCATTGTTGGACAAATTTATAATTATTATTTTTATTATTCACACTTCCAAATTTTATTTTATTATTTATTTTCATTCCTTTTTAATATATGTAATTTCATTAACACTCCTTTAATAATTTTAAATTTTTTTAAACACGATCTCTATGCTAGGGGGAGACATAAAATTTTACATAAAGCTAGATAAATCCTTTAATTAATATTAATAACTACCTAGGACCTGCAACAGGGAGCGCAGGAGCACGACCTTGGTCGCTTTAATGATTTAGAAAAGAAACATATATGGTCTGCACATTTATTTATGTCGAGACATTAAATGTACTTATATAGGTAAATAATAATATTTTATCAAACCTATCAATAAATATTCACAAATATATACATGTTATATATATATACAAATCTATATATTCATATATATACACCGGAACATGTATATATAACTATATAACGATATATATATTTAATATCATATATATACATATACATCATATATATGTATATCAGTATTTTTGTCCTAATATAATATTATTGACAATTATTAAAAATAATTATTCTTTAATTCTCCCAATCAATGACACCATTAATATTTTAACGAAACCAATCATTAAAAGGATAATAGTTATTAAATTAATATTGATTGTGAATTTTTATCTAATTTAAACAATTAATAATATTAGATTTATTATATTACCCAGTAATTATTTAAACTGTGATGGAATTTATTAATGGTGGTATTGAATTTTCATTATTTGTATTCTACGCAAATAAAAATATTATTATTAATATTATTATTATTATTTCTACATTCCCAACCAAATTAATTAACCAAATTAAATTATTTTCAGGTGCCATATGACCAAACATCTGATGCTCACAAAATTTATACACTGCCTAGGGTAAACCTCACATCCTGGAACTATTGTTGGTCTCAAATTTATCATTCGACAGACTATTTGTGATAAAATAATTATTTATTATATAAAAAACAAATTAGCAAATTAATTAAAAATAAAGATGATATTATCAATTGTGAGGGTGGGAAACACCTGAAACATATCAATATTATACACTGCGTAGGATAAACCCAATTTTGTAGACCTAACGGTGGACTCATAATTAACGTATGACACACCTTTTGAGAGTTATTTTAATTTTTTGAAAAGAAAAAAACATGTGTATGACTAAAATAAATTTAATATTATTATTCTATCAATTACGATAGTCTATGAGTCTCAGAATCCCATGCTGACTCATTTTCAATCTCTTAAAATATTTCAGAGAATATTCCAATGTTTTAATAATCCTTTTACCCTTCATTTAATTTGGTTCTGTTTTAATTTTATCTGATTAAATTAATAAACATTATTTAAAAGAAACATCCATGTTTCAACTATAAAAAATAAAAATTTCGGATGCTCATATTTAAAACTGGAATCCCTAGCTAACAAAAACATTTAATTTATTTTCTTTTTCATTAGGTTCAAAACCCATAACATTATAACCTTGACACCTTAGAACATCTTGTCCCTTAGAAGCCTTGGAGAAAAAAATAACCTTCATCTGATTCACAAGATTCATTAAGTCTCTCACAAAATGCTATAATGAATATCTAAACTCTGAACACACATTCAAGAATTGGTATGGCAAACCGCACAAAAGACATTAAAATCTGAGCCAATGATCATTTCCTAACTAAATCACTGAAATAATATTTATTCAAGCTCTTTACTCTAGAGACAATACTATGTCATCTTCTCATTCAACATCTAGTCAATGTTACTTCTCACCTTAGGTTTTAACATTAGAAATGGAAAATTCCATGTCACAACACCTTCCACCGTCACAATTTCGTTAAAGGCACACCCTGAATCATTCTAGCGACACATCTCGCTTGATTTCCGAAATAGATAAAACGTTCAATTCCAATATACATAAAACCCATGTCAAGACATCTTTTCATGAAATTCCCCAATCAACCAAAACTGCACTCATCTCACATGACGATGTTCCATAAAAAAGTCTTTCACTAACTTCTTTATTGAGAAAGAGAGGGAACTAGTTCATCCACTATGGCCGACCATTTAGGAAGAATCTCGGAAAATACAACCATTGTTTTATGAACAAATATATGATACCTGCATCTGAGGTATCTCACATTCACAATGAATACATCCATAGAAATTCATAACAAACATCTGTTGACATTGCATGACATAGGCATCACCGAGCCCGACAAAAAATCTATGTAACCACAGATTGGGACAATAGGAGTGAAAGGAACTAATGAAAGATAGTCTATAGTCTATGTTTACAAGTGAGATGTTGGTACAAGGAAAATATTTCCACATAAAAACATTGATTATTACCATATAAAAATAAAATTGGTGGTCATGTTAGAAGAAAAAGATAGTGTACAAGTGTTATTTAAGAATTCCAACATAGAAATCCAATGGTCAGTCATTACCAAACAAGCCCTAATAAGAACAATGCTTCAGTGTGAAACACTAAGAAAACCACCCTAAATAAGCCCAACAACTATTAAAAATTTAGAATGACGTATGACCAATACTGTCTTAGTGCATCATATATGATTTAAAGAGAGGGTAAATTCTCATCACATAAGGAAGTGTACACTAAAGGATTTATAGATTACCATTAGGAAAACATTTAAACAATTGTCATGAAAGCCCAACCAAACTGGCTGGTGTGTCAAAACACATGATTCCCTGGAAGTAATCCAAATCATTTGGATAAAATTGATTGCATTAACACATAAGTCACTATAATATATAGATGACCCGAAACATATTCAATGGCGCATGACTTGATGATT
The DNA here is from genome assembly GCA_963277665.1 of Viscum album. Taxonomy (NCBI): domain Eukaryota; kingdom Viridiplantae; phylum Streptophyta; class Magnoliopsida; order Santalales; family Viscaceae; genus Viscum; species Viscum album. The sequence continues at coordinate 67,122,919 of OY728131.1, forward strand.
ACACTAAACTCAACTGGTTTGTCACAATGTTACGAACGCAATGGCACCATGTGTGTGAATGCATACTACACCAAGGTGATACAGAATCAATATGATGTTTAACTCGGACAATGATGTACAAAATCATCCATCGATGTCATGAAGAGTAGGTAGAACAACCTACGAATCCACTGATCCTCCCTAATGCATGACTAACCTGACGGAAATGAGAATTAACGAGGATAAATCCTGAAAAAAAGTCATGGAAAACATGACAACAGGTCCGAGAAAGGGGGTCCTTATATAAAATGGGGTATGACCGGGGACAACAGCATGTGAATGGTTCTGTTCCAAAGAAACTCTTACAGATACTCAAACCACCATTACACCAGTGTCTTAGATAATTAACATCGCTACAAGTTCCATATCTAAGACTTTAAAATTTAATCAAATTTAATCATTAATCATCAATATATTTAATCAAAACAAAAAGTTCAATTTTTCAAAACAAAACACATGGACTTGATCTTATCCAACGCCTCAAGGAAAAAACATGAAAATTTTATGAAAATCCATTTTAATACATTTTACATTATTTGAAATCTCATTTTAAATTAGGGAATCTATCACATAAATTATTTTTAAGAAGATAAAGAAACCTACAAGGGTCCCACTAAGCCATCCTAGTTTCATTATAATGAGACCCAAATATAGTTTTTTAATTATTAAAAGTCAAAACACCCATACCTGGTTATCTCATCAATAACATGAACCAACTATCCTACAAGCTCCTAGTTATGCCATAGGTAGTTAACTGCTTCAATTGAAATTATGTCATGATCCAAAACATATCAACATTGATAAATTTGTGAATATCACCCTATAAAACGACTGTACACTTTCTTGTAGTTAGATTTTTCCTCTAATTCAATGGAACCCAGTAAATATTTGAAATTAAACCAATTAAACAACGTACAAGATTGAATGTCAGACAAAGATGATAACAAATATAGACATGTTTTAACCACAGAAGCATATAATTTTAATTATAGAGACATGCTAATAGGCAGAGAATCCTGATACAAGGAAAACATTGTATTAAATTGGAAGCATGAAAAATGATTGAATGATAAATATTTCATCAAAACATGGTATCTAAAAAGAAATGATAATTAATTACAAGACATTTCATACATTCAAGACACATAATTTGAATCAATAGGAAGCCTAAAATGCAACTACATGTCATGGAACAATGCATGACATGCGAATTCCAATGTGCCTATTATGATGCATGTAATGCTTCAACCATACATTAGCAGGACAAGGATAAAATAATACAATGTTCAGAAATCATATGTAGTGTAAATTAAACCAATCACTAGAGTTGAAATCATATCAACTATAATATTGTAATGAATGAACATCAATTCCGAACCCTGACCACTTGGTCATTTCCTCTGCCTGTGGTGATCAGTCCCATAAAAGGTTATTTAGCAAGCACTGACACATTCCTAGTTTCCTTGATACCGACCAAAAAAATTAAGACAAAGGAAAATACCACCTCTAATTCTAGTTTGTAATGTCCTGACCTGGATCACCTCTAAAACAATGGCTAAGATGGTGGTTCAGATGACCTGAAGCACATCACCCCGAACACCAGAGGTTTCCCAGTAGCAGCGAAGGACTTTTTAATGTGTTAGTGGGCGAGACTAATCCCTTATATTTATTAGGTGTTAAACAATGGATGAAACAAATATTTATAAAAAATAATTAAAGCATATAAATAAGAATACTTTAGCAGAAGAAAATAAATAATCCCAACTTAATATAGAATAAGTGCGAATGCTGATAAATGAAACCAGGTATACAATGATGTCATTCTATGTTGTCTATCTAAACTGAAAGCACAAAAAATTGAAACCCATGCCTACTATAAACTAAAAAGGAATGACACAAAGTGAAACAACTGCATCATAAGAATGGATCAATCATTTTTTTATTCTCCATTCAAATCCATAAGAAACACTAAAGCATTGGATGAAGAATAGTTCCCTTTTTTAATACATATAGGCACATAACTTAATCGGGTGTCAACGACACCAGAACATGGTGTGAGATTAAATCCTAGTAGTCTACCACATATGGTGTCTAATCATTTCCATTTCATATAGTTATTAAATGTAGTGTGTCATTATAAAATAATTGCATGCAATCAATTTAACACAAAAGAATAAAATATCGTGGTTCGGGATCCCAATGACACCCATCCCTAATCACATGGTTCAGCTTAATCTAGGAGTCTAAAAGAAGTACCTATAATAATTTGGATACCGATATGTATATATATAAGCCTATAAACGCAAGGTAAAACAGGGAAGATGCATACCCCCAAGCTTGTGCTTCAACTTGGGGTCTAAATTATTTGTCAACCAGATTTCCTTCAACATACAAGAAAGGATCACAACTCTTTTGGGACTGTTGTGGCATTAACATAAACCTTCAGTGCATCATTATTAATATGTTCACATTCAGAGTTGGAGACCAATCCCCTATCGAAGGTATTGATACGGTGCATCATTCAAATTATCCAATACCACCCAGGGAATCCAAGGCAATCATTCGAAAGAACAAGAATCGCTTAAGTCATGGATTTACCATGTGTATGTCCCGATACTGAAAAAGGGGTTGAACATCATCTGAGGTTGGCTTAGCCACATTTCCAATGGATCCATCCTTGATAATACCATTTGGAACAGGTGTAAATGAAAAGTATTTAGAATGTTGGGGAATTCAAAGTCTAGAAAAGTCTAAGACTATGCCCCCTGACCCATAGTGGTATGTAGTCGAGAATAGAGGATCCAAGTGTGGCCCTTTAATACGGGACCCACCTTATCTCAGCCTTGAATTTTACAAAAATTTCACAGTAGTATATATGACCAGGAATCCATATTTGATTGTATCTTTAAATCTAATCAAATACACTCATGCAATACAAGGTATTATTTTAACATTTTAGAGAATGATATAATGAGGAAAGATACTGTATCATTACAAGAAGAAAAAATCATTTTTTCATAAATAAATAATTTATCACAAAAAACTACAAAAAATGCTATAATTAAAGATTCATGAATATTATAATATAATTATTTAGTTTAAACACAACAAAATTGGATTGCGCAATACATGTATTTAAATAAATTAAATAACTAGGATAAAAGAATCTTATACCGACCACATCAGCAAACCCAAGGGGTGTCGGACAACATTCCATCAATTTAAAAAATTTAATTTATGATAATATTGGATGGAACAATTATGATAATAAATTAAATTGGAAAGAATGGGTGAAATTGCATGATTTCGGTAGGCACCAACGAACGACACAGCCATGATATTTTATAAATCAAAATGAAATGGTGGAAAAGAGAGTAAACACCATACCTTATAATCGTAAAGGATTATATTCTCTATGGCGATCATTGATTTGACCTAAAATAGAATAAATGAGACATTTTTAAAAAATCCCCAATTTCGAGTAACAACCATATACGGAAGATCTCATGATGGAAAGAGAAGTAGATGATACAATTCTTGATGTGTGGGGTTAGACTTACTAATAGATTTATTATGCAATAGATGGTGAAAAAACTGGATGAAAAGAGAAGTCACAATATTTTTCCGAAGTGGGATAGAGATGGTGTGCTCTACCAACGGAGGGGGGTGGGCCCCAAACAAGAGGGGGAGGAGAGAAGGATATGAATGAAAAGAATTAAATAAAAAGGAAATGAATGGAAGAATAAAAGTATAAGAGAAAAAGGAAAAATGAAATAAAATAAAACTAAAAATAAAAGGGGAGGGAAGGAAAATAATAATAATAATAATAATTCTTAGACCCATTTTATTTATTTTTTATATTATAGACATTATCGATTTTAATTATATAATTTTTTTTCATTCATTTTTCATCACTATTAATTTTTTTTTAATTACTTTAATCCTTTTAAATTAATATTATTTGAAACGCTGTGCTAGGGGGAATCCTTAAAATTTATATAAAGTGTGAGAAATCAATTAATTAATATTATAAGCTACCTAGGACAAGAAACAAGGTGTTATGCACATGCCTTGTGTTGCTATAAATATATGGACTAAAAATGTAAATAGTCTTCTCCTTGATTTTTGTTGAGATTTTAAATACATTTATGTAGGTAAGTAATAATATTTTATCAAACCCAATAATAAATATCCACACAAATATAAATGTGTTATATATATATGTGGAGATCTATATATTTATATATTTAAACCCACTCATGTATCTGAAACAATATGTATATATACATTTAATCCCATATAAATATATATCAGATAAATATATATTAATGTTGTTGTCTAAATATTATAATATTGTCAACAATTACAAATTATTTTTAATTAATTCAACAAATCAATGAAACTATTAATATTTCAATGAAAACAACAATAAATAAGGATAATAGTTACTAAATTAATATTGACGGTTCATTTTTATATAATTGGAATAATTAATAATATCACATTTATTACATTTCCCAGTTATTGTTTACAATGAAACATAATTTATTAATTGTAGGAGTGCATTTTCATATGTTGTCTTCCAAAAAATAACAATATTTATAATAAAATTATTATTATTATTTATAACTGCCCAACAAAATTATTTAACCTATTAAATTATGAACATGTGTGATATGAACAAAGGTATGATACTCAAACAGGATATACCCTGCCTAGTGTAGTCCCCAAGTCCAGAATTTGTTAGTGGTCTTGGATTAATCATTCAACGCACCATATTTGAGAAAATAATTGTATATTATATAAAACAGAATAATAAATTATTTAAAAAAGAAGAGGGTATTATCATGTGAGAAGGTGCAGAACACCCGATACACATCACAGTTATACCCTACCTAGGGTAATCCGGGTGTTGTAGACCAAACCGTGGTATCATATTTCTCATATAACGTGTTGTTTGAGAGTTATTTTAATTTGTTTAAAAGGAAAAATATGTGTAAAAATAAAATAAAATTAATATTTTTATTACATCCACAACGAGAGTCTACGGGTCTTAGAATCCTGTACTAACTCGTCATAAAACTCTAAAAATAATTCATAGAATATTCAAATGTTATAATAATCCCTTTACCCTTCATTGAATTTGTTTCTATTTTAATTTAAATCTAATTAATTTTTTAATAATTATTTAAAAGACACATTTTATGTGTCAACTATCAGAAATAAAATGTTTTGACGTGAAAATTTTAAAACAAGCATGACCAGCTAATAGAAAAATTTAGTTTCCTTCACTTTTCCATTCAGTTAAAAACACTTAATATTACCATTTTATTATTTTTCATTTATACTACTATGAATCATGGAGAAATGTTTCTTATAGTTTATTATTGTGACAAACATTTCACTCATGTACGTATACAGTATTTTTAAAACAAAAGATAACTTTTACTTTTTATAATTATAATAGATTTATATTTTTGATTAATTTGAATCCTTAATAAATTTTAAAATTATTATTTATAAAATATTATTATTTAATGTATGATGTTTCTTATATTTATTTCATTCTTATTTTAAGAGTCAGAAAACATTCCATAGTTAATTATGCTCATATTAGTTAAAGAAGAAACGTTAATCTAACATATGAAGTAATACATTGAAATACACCCATGAAAGGCCCAAATAAGGTCATGTATGATAAAGGATCAATGGTGGTGACTAATAATCATAACACCCACTTCTTATAGAATGTAATTAATATGTTTATAATTGGGTGTAACAATCTATGATTAATAATTTATAGGGATAGGTATTTATTTCATAATGGATGATGAGATAATTATAAAATTAATGATTTTAAGGTTTTGGGGAAAGAAATAAAAAAACATATTATAATGATTTAATTATTTAAAAATTTATTAATGAATTATTTTAACAAATTTTTATATCTTTTGGAAATGTTATTATGGGATGGTTTAATGGGTTTGGTTACATGTAACTCATTATAAATTTTTAAGTGATAATTTATATAAATATAAAATGAATGATAAAGCGGAATATATATATATATAGTTTTAATAAATTTAAAATTATATTGATGTGTATGAACATGGAATGTAAAATAGTTCGTTATGTTTAATAGAACACATCAATACTCCATTTTTTTACACCAAATATCTAACGAGAATGAATATAGCATAGTGGTGGACTACTACCACTAAACTACTATTGGGGATTCATTGAAATACTAATAATCATAGGAAATATAATATCGGTAAAATGGAAATATTTTTTGGCATTATTTTCTTCATTTTATAGAAAGTAATTTTGTAATAAAACATTGGTTCTTCAGTTCATTTTTATTTATCTATATTCCCTTCCCATATTATATTCAATCCCTCTTATCCTCCAATACATTATCATTATTTCATAGATATTTTTCTCGAATCATATTTTTTCACATGGAATTAAAATATTAAGATTTTTGGTAGGGTAATATTTGTAGTTATGAAATTAAATCCATGTTTTTGTTTGATTTAATTTTTAAATATTATGTTTAGATTATTTTATTATTTTTAATAAAATCAAAGAATCCTGGTTGTGTCAACATCTCATTTTATTTGGGGATTCATCAAATTAATATTATATACTTAATGGACTCTATGTTTTTTTTTTGTTTTTTTAGGTTATAACAATAATCATGTGAGAACATAGTTGATATTTATTTAACTGATTCTCATAAGAAAAGTGGTGATGTCCCATTTAAAAAATTGCATATTAAATTGATATTTTATAAAATTTGAAATGTTTTTTTAGAATTTAAGGTTTTTATAACTTACTTAATTACATATTTTAAATTATTAAAATATTTAATATGCGTGTGTGTGTGTGTAAAATAAAAAGATAAATCATTAGTATCAATTTGTGAAAACATTTTTACTGTTAAATAGTGAATATTTGAATTGTTCATTTTTAAATATTATATTACAACTGTATGATTTTATTTATGGACGAAGATTAGTTAGTGAAATATTATGTTCATCACATGACTATTTTAGTTAATAACATTTGTAATAATATGTTGTAAAAATCCCGAATTTAATATATTGGAAATTATTTTGGTAAAATGAGATGGAATGTATGAGGAATGTAACCAAAATTATACACACAAGGGTCATAACATATCTTTTCAAGGAAACATATGATTTTTATTATTATAATGGTGATGGAATGGCAAGAAAGTCAAGAAATTCTCTACACTACTCACAAAGATTTACTTAGAGAGACTTAAACGCGAGACCTCATTGAGACCTCAAAGGTTCCCAACCAACAGAGCTGCACCCTGGGTCATGAAACATTATGATTGAAAATACTTGTATATATGAATGATTTATGAGTTCAATTGTGTCCTTATACTGTAATTAAAATATATACATTTTTTTATTTTTATAATGTGAAAATTATTAACAACAACCAAGTGGAATGTACAGATTGATGGATATATTGATTTGATTTATAAAAATGATATATATTATCACATTAAAATATATTACAGAAGGAAAATTATCACTTCGAAGAATAAAATTTTATTTGTGATCGAAACATATAGATTACTACTAGAGTTAGACTGATAAAATGGAGTCACTCGACTCTTATATAATATATATAAATTAAAATGTATTCTTGGAACAATTTTGGGTTCATGAAATTCACATCATGAAAAATAATTTCTTTTAATGGTTACTTCATTGATGATACTAATTTGATATTAAATAGTTGAAGGGCTTGATTTAGTGAATTCTTTTTTACATTGGAACTACATGAATATATGAAAAAATATTTTTTCTGATGATTCTCAACGTATTAGAAATATTTATCAAGTGGATTCCATGTATTCATTGATTATCTTTTAACCATTTTATGAATATTTCAATTTAAAACCTCAGTGTTTTATTATTTATAAGTAATGGAATTAAATTATTGATTCATTATAATAATTTATAATGGTAAAAAACAACATGGTAAGTGTAATCTATCATGAAAATATACATAATGAAAATCATAATTCATAGAGGCAACAGAAATATTATACCTTATATAAAATAAATATAAATATATAGTCAAATTAAAAATTTTATGTGGATACATATATTTTAAAAAATATATATTGTTTTTTATAAGTGTATTGTAATAAAACTATAAATTTTATTTCAATGTCTATCCTTTTTTATTATTGTACTAGTGACTGGATCTCTTAGAAAGTGTTTTATAAAACAATACCTCACACCCATAAAATTATACCGACTAAGATTACACAAAACTATATATATAATTTTATGTGTCAAGTATATCATATTGAAAATTAATCAATCTTTTCTAACCAAAATGATTTGATTATTTTTTGATTATAGAAATAAATTCATTATTACTTAGTACAATCTATACATTATTCTATAAAAATCCCATATTACAATCCCCTAGAAATATACATGTATAAACACATCCCTGGAAATGGAGAAACATATTATAAAGTGTGATCTCAAAGACTTATATTGGGTAAAATTATACAAGTGAGGTATATAAAATTTATAATATATTTTTAAAAACTAGATTTACATGAATATATAAGAATTATCGTGAATATTTTTATAATGTCATTGGATAATAGGAATTGATTTTGAGGGTTGTCATAACAATTGAACATTAATATATAGGAAGATACCACCATTAAATTATCATTATTAAATGATAACATAATCTATAGAATAATAATGTGCAATTAAAAGTAATGAAACAATGGCGTATAAAATAGGATTACATGACATGGATAAACATAGAATAATAAATTAATTTGTCAAATCCCCCTACCATGTCTGATATTAAATAATTTATATAGATGACTAAATCACATCTATGTATAAAATTGTATAGCATGATAACCTCCCATATCTTATAAATTTCATTTCATGAGATATATGTTTTACACAATGAATATTATTGATGTATATATATAGGAAAAACAATTAGATAATAATAAATAACACAGAATTTTGTGATATGAAAACAAGGAAAAATTATTTAAAAAAACCTAACTGAACAATGTAATTAAAATGGGTTATATTTCATTTTTATATTGTATCAAAAAATAAGTAGGGATATATTGGATATGAATATTCCTAATATTAAGTCGTTCTAATAAAATATACCATAATATCACTTAAAATGTGACATATAATTGATATTAAATAGTACCAAATAATAATCACTCTGAAGGAATAAGTAAATGTTAAAATAAATATATAATACTATTTAAAAAAACTATCATAATAATAAAATAAGTATAATATGACATAAAATCGTCTCCCAAAAGAAACACAATGACATTGAAATATTTATTTTTATTATAAAACATAACAATAATGGATCATGAAAAATAAATAATGATAATGTATAGAAAACATGAGGGTAATGATAATAAAATGTAAAGAAGATTTCTGAAATTATTTTTATTATTTTGGTCATAAAAAAATAATCAAAGGATATGGAAGGTATATAGGACATGATTTTAAATAAAGAAATATATTGATATTAGTTTTATGAAAGAAAATATATAATAAAAAATTATAATAAAAAAACTAGAATAAATATTCTAGATATTGAATTAATATACCCCCAATAGAGTGTAGAAATTACCCATTTCAATGTCATATTTTCAGGCAGTATGACTCAATTAGAGCGGTGAAAAGTTTAAGAGAATTTCATATCCCAAATAAACCTCATGAAGCACAATGTTATTAAATATAATGATATAATACAACTCATATAATAAAATATTGACAAGGAATAATGGTTCAACTCAATGAAATAAGTCTAAGTCACGAAACTTATTACTAAATATATAATGAAATATTTCTATAAAATTTGAAGGGGATATGTGGTATACATGTAAAATAATAATTTGAATAGTCGAACTTGAGATTTAATATGAATGGACGATATAAATGATAAATATAAATATTTTCCAAAGAAAATCAAAAATTGTAAAATGAATCGATGAAATAATTAATGGATTAATGATAAAAACCATATTTCAACATTATAGTAAAATAATGTTGAGATACAAAAATAAATTAAAATAACCTGCATAAAAATTAAAAAAAAAGAAAAATATACATCAAAAGGATAAAATTTATTATATATATAAATGATACACAATAAAAAGAAATCTCAATTTTATGTGAGTGGATTTAGAAACATTCAAATGTAAGACATGTTAATATATCAATCTAGGAACATTGAATGATATAATTAGAAATGGAATTTAAGATACCATGAATAAAATTTAAAATATGGTAAATGATATTAATGAGGTTTTTTATAATCTATATACATAAAAATGGGAGGACAGAATTGAGCATGTCTCGAAGAAGAAACTTAAATATAAGATTCCCTTACATTAATTATAGTGATTCTCAAATGCACTATTTATCCTTGTATATACCACATAGACTCATTATTTATTAAATTTATAATATTATATACATTTATTTCAATTTGTATAATGAAATTATAATCCCTTATTTATATTACATAGTTTTCATATATTACGATTATCGATTGTTACTTTCTCTAAATTTTCATGCTTAATTTTGTTATGTTGGTTTCAGTATTTATTTAAATATCTTGAATCCAAAATCACCAATATAGTGATGGTAATGTTATAATGAATCCATAAAAAGTATCAATTTTCTATTAAAACTCACTTCATGTTTCAGGTATGATTTCCATGGATGAAATATATAATACACTTATTTTGGAAATTCGAACAGTAATAATATATTGTTTATGAAATAAATATATATATATATATAACAATTACATATATATGAATATACACAGATAAAATAACTAATAGTTAAAAACAATAATAATATTTATGTTTTCATACTCATCCTTGATGAAGGATTTATTCCATCATTTGTACTTTTGGTTAAATCAACCCAAAAATTACATATTTATAATGAATGAATGAGTATGCATATGTTGTGGTATTATTATAAATTCAATTTTTTTTATGAATAATTATATATGTTCTATATTATTAAATTTCACAATTATATTCTAGAATATTCCATTCAATGTTATTAAAAATTGATTAATAAAATGATAATATTTTTGTTGAAGAGTTATTTATTTCCATACATTCCTAATCTTTTATAATAGACTTGAGACACATTAATATGCCTATAAGATCCCAAAGAGACAAGATTATTAGTGGGGTAATTTGTGAATATATTTAAGATATAATACAATCAAAGATATCGTTTTGAATGGGTGGTTGTGGAATCCTTTAATAGAGGATTTTCAGTTGAAGTTTTCCAAATATTAAGTCCTTAGTATATATGGAATGAAATTTATCATTGAATAGTTGTTAAAAAATTAAATATAACATAGATGGTGTTTCATTTACCACATCCAAAAAATATTAGGAAAAGTTTCGGAGTTTTCATATGACATGAATCATTATTTTAATTATTTATCCACTTTTACTCATTGTTGTCTTAGCTCATCTTTAACCACATAAATTTATTTTTAAATAAACTGATATGGAACATATTTCATAATTTAAACATATTGAAAAAAAAATATTAAAAAAATTGAGAATTTATTTTTAAATTTGTTAAATATAAAATTTGAAATAAGAACACATAATTCCAAAAAAAAATTGTTTGTTATAAAAAAATTTCTAAACAATAAATGATTTTATTCTTACTTCTTACTAATTAGTAATTTATTAATGAAATTTTTTGTACTTATTAATATATATCATATAATCATATTAATAGAATAATTTAATATTAATATATTTCAGATTCATTGAATAAAAATTCACAATGAAAACGAATATAGTTTTCTATAAATATAATATATATTTTCAATGACCAATTACAATTTTATTTTATTATATAATTATTTTATAATTATAATTACAAATAAAATATATTTGATGTATTTATAATATATATTTATAATATATAAATAATTTCTATTTAAAATAAATAATTTCACATATTTCAATCTACTAATTTCTTCGCATATATAAAATTCAACACTTTTATATGTTATGAATGTATATCCAAAAATGATATAATAGTCAAATTTCCACAATAGATTCATATAAAAAGAGATTTGTAGTTCTACATATTTCATTGATAAGGTTCCTTCAAAATTCCAATAATATCTCTAATATTTTAGAACCATTCTATTGTTATAATTGATAGTATGATATTTTTTGGAGAATGAGAGAAAAAATAATTCCACAATTTTTCCATTTTTTTTTCTTGAGGTTTTATTGCTCATATTATATTCATTATTATGTTTTATTTATCTATTCCTAATTTATTTAAATGGTAAATTTCACCCAAAATAAATAAATCATTATTTATATCATAAAAAGTGTCATTTAATGAATAAAATAAATCACTAAATTGAAAATTATGATATATTTTTAATGAGAATATATAAAATATAATAAAATTAATAATATATATATTCATATAGATGTCTAATTTCAATTTTTATGATTTCACCATATATAATTGTTATTAACTTATAAATTTAATATATATAATTGTATCCATGATTATAAACATAGTTTAAATTTATAGTGTCCAAATTAAGTAATATTTCATTAATCATTTCAATTATCTCAATGAAAGATCTAAGAAGAACTATACATAAGTTCGTTAAATTATTTTTCTGTTGAACTGAATAAATCAAAATTATATCAAACAAATTAATTCCCTCTTAAAATTTTGATTTTCTACCTTCATAAGTCTATTTTTGAATGTATTAAAAAGTATTGTTTTTTATAATTGCTTTAAAAATAATATTAAATAATAGAACCACTAATAAGTATATTTTTATGATTCAAGATATGATCACATCCTTCTTTTTTTAATATAATATCTCTTAAATATTTTTACGAAAGAAGATTGATTGAAAATCAACTAGTAGTTAGTAAGACATAAAATGTATGTAATGGAAATTAAAAATATGTACATCATATTTATGAAAATATAAAAGTAATAAAAATATAATTTAAAATAAAATAAAATAATTTATATTTATATATATTCTATTAGAATTAAATAGAAAAAAATAAAAAACATTATACAGTAATGATATTCGATATTTGAGAAATGAAAATATTTTATCGAATATGAAAAACCATAGTGAAACACTAGTCACCATTCCCCGATAACTGTTTATTTATTTCTAAACGATTAAATAATCATTTTATTATAAAGAATGGATTAATATTTGAGGTAATTGTTTTATATTTACAATCAGCTGTAACAAGATAAAATGTGTGAATCATTATAAAATATTTATAATTTGATTAAAATTTTAATTTATTTATAGTGGATATAATAGTGGTTTAGTTTTTGAATCATGAACAATTATTATATTCATAAAATGCGATGATCAAAGGAATTCATTGTTAAAAATGGCCCTAATATCATGGAATATTTTTTCCATGACATCATCAAAATTATCATAACTATATTGTCTATGAATAAATTGATAATAAAATAAATATTGTTATTTTAGGAATAGTGTTCTCCAGGAATAAATAATTTCGATATATTTAGTGTCATTTATAAATTCCTCAACAAGAAATGATTATTGTTATACACTCATATGGTCTTATCTATTTTAAATTAAACTCTATAATGTTTTTAAAATTTTATTTAATAATCCAAAAATTCCATGAAAGAATTAAAAAATATATATATGTTATTATATTGATCTTTTTTCATTGAAATTGGATTCGACATATAGGCTAAAAATCACTATAAAAATCCCCCCCCCCCAATTTATTTGTTCATATCCTCTAAATAAAATAATATATACTATTTTGGAATCACTCTAAAAATATAAAAAGGGATAAATGATGTAAAATAAAACATAATAAGTACTATAATTTATTCAAAATAAAATGATTAATTTTTAGTATTACAATTAGTTCACCACCTTTCAGTAACAAAGTAAATTCATATTTAATTAATTTGGTGTTAATTAAAACAATTATTCTTTTATATATTTATTAAAAACAACTAATATCCTGAATTTTATTATTCTAATAATTTAATATTTCCATATATATATAATGTAACATCCTATATAATATTCAATAACGACCCATGGTTGAAAGTAAAAATATAAATAACTTCTCCTTTAAACCAATCTATATACGTATATTAATAACTTTCACTATTCTCAATATATGTTCAACAATGGGAAAATAGGTTTTCATGTAAACTTTAAATGAGAAGTCATAAAAATTAAAATTAGGAATAATATTTTCTGGACTAATTTGTTACATATTCCTTGTTTTTTGGGATCTTCTGTATATTTATAAAGATTTAAAAACCTTCATTATGGATTTGGATTTTGATTAATTTTTATTGTGCCTCATAAATCAAGAGGTTTATGAATTGGTATTCAAAATTCAGCCTTAATTGGTAAACATATCTTCATTTATTATTTTATATATTTCTCTTCATAATTTTTTACAACCACAATTACCTCATTATACAGTATGAGTTGCTGGTGGGGGTGAAATAAGTATTGATTTATTTTTATCTTTCAACTCCTTATTTATCATTTCCTTACAAAGGAATGAAAAATATGAACAATTCATGACCATAAATATACAAAAAACATTTAAAAGACATAAATAAAGATACTGACATAGATATTATTATTATTTTTCAACAACGTAAAACACCATGGAACATACATTGATGATGTGTTGATGAACCAGGGGAGTCACTATGAATAATATTTACATGTTCAGTGCGGGAATAGTGTTGTTCTGTATGTCAATTCCTATTTTATTCTATCAACTCACTACTTCAAAGGAGTGATATAATGAAAAAAGGCTCAATGGATAGTTAAAATAATCTTCACTAAATACTATCATGAAACAAACATAATCTCTGTCATTGATATATTATATCATATTTCAATTCAGAATCATCAATAATTTTCCCATATCAGTTTTAGTTTTTTATTATACCCACATGTATATAATTATATTTAAAATTACTATATCACTTATAACGCTTCATCTCTTACATATATTCAATTTAACGATTTATGTTCATCACAATTAATTTATATCAGAAAACTATATATTGGTCCCTTAAATCATGTAATAATTTAGAATTTTAACATTAAATGTCAAATATAAACTACAAAATCCTATGGAAACCGTATTTTTTACTTATTTCAGGGAATTCATTATAACATGGCATTATTAAAACATTTCAAAATGATGAACATGTGAATCTTGTCACAACAATGTGATAACCACCATAAATGCACGATCAAATTATTAATACCAAATGTAATTTCTATGTTTTTTCATTTGAAATGTCTATTATGATAATTGAATGATATAATAAAATATTTAATATAAATTTAATGATTCTAACATGATAAAATTTTTCATTATTTATATACAACACCTTCTCTTAAACATGAAATTTTTTAATTATAATATTAACATAACACTCATTACATGGATTATAAAATTTCATTGATAAATATCCTTATTTTTGTATAGATATGTAATGGAATTTCTCTTATGTTGTGACCACATAATCAATCATATAGAGTAGAATATTAAAACACAATTAATCATGAAAAATCAATACCCAATTCCCTATGCGGTATTATAATATACTAGGATAAAACCGATCATTATGTATAACTTTGTACTCCTTCAGAACCACTTTTTATAAATGAATATATTATTTAGTAAATTATAAAAAACCAATTTTATACTTTTTTCAAGTTATTAGGACTTTACATTTTTATATAATCAATTTTTTCATGAACACATTATTCATCACATATAGTATGGTTTCAAGTTTCATTCTACATTGTGACATTATTTATTAAACTATGGTTTTCTCTCTTTAAATAGAGAATAAATCATATCATCACAAATCAATGAAAAACATCTATAATCCCTTTATAACCATATAAAATCTGGTGATGGAAAATATTTCCAATGAAAAATAATCCTCCATACCAACATATCAAAACTCCCATTTTCAAACACCATCCATTGGAAAAATGAACTCAACCACTGATTATCTTTGTTCTCACATTCCCCCTATATGAAAATGATGGAAATACAATGTTTTTACATGAAATTATATATAAGAAAGTGCATATTTAGAAATGAAATATTGGATTCAATAATGTAAAACTACATAATTTATTCTATATGGGGAAAATTAATGATCAAGTGAGAATTATATTTATTTATAAAGGATTAATACCTCACAAATTTCAAAATAGTACTATACATAAAATTTTCATTTATTTTATAAATTTTATTCTTAAATAATATAACCCATGTAGACTATATCTCCCATCAATGGTAAACTACCACTTTAGATGTTATTGTAATTAATAGAAATGATGATATTATAGAGCTCAATTATTTGAAAATATATTATATTTAATATGATCCCTATTGATAAAAAAGTACCCATCGAATATTATTTAAAAAAATGAAAATACACATGAAACACTAAAAGAAAAATGCTAAATGGTACATCAAAACCTCCTTAGGTTAATGGAGGGATTAGAACCCTATGGATTAACTGATGCTATCAAATATCAGGATGGCTAGTGGTTAATTGAAAATGGTTTCATATTTTTTATTTGTATCCATCTAGTGTATCTTGGCCACTCATATATTCTACCCCTATTTGATAAAATTTTATAGAAAATAATATTTTTTGTGCATGAATTTTATAATAGAATATTTATGTCACCTTTTAGAGTATTATTTTCAAAACAAAAAATCATAATTATCATTATATTTTAACAATGACCTTAAAATTATAATTTCATTCCAAAATGTTGGGTAAAACTCATTGGAAAAAATATATATTGAATTATCCTCACATAAATATATTCTCTCCAAATCCATTTTAATCATGAACATACTATTTATTTTTATGATGATCTCTAGTCAACATGGGGATTTTCTATCCAAAACATCCCAATAAAAATCTATATCCAATTATAAAAATAATCCTAAATTATTTCCTTTAAAATTCAGAAAATCAGAATTGATTCTATATGAAAAAAATCATCATAGTTCACTTGAAATTATTGAGACATTAAAATTTCTGGACAGATTGAATACAAGTCACTAATAAAGAATAATATATGATGTATAACCTTTTAATTCAATGTTTATTAAACATTCAATCATCATTCTATAAATTTATACTTCAACTAATTTTCCATATTCTATTTTCCATGAATTTTTCTATTAGTAAAGATTGTCTAATAGTTTTTCACATAATATTGAAAATATTTAGAAGAACCATGTATATCATTTATGGTGGAATTTTTATATATTTTATTTTTGGTCACTCATAGACCATGAATGTATGTTTGTTCTATAATCATTGATATTTCAAACATTGTTACCATAAATTTTTGTAACTTCTTACACTAATTTATGATTTCTAAAACTCAATACAGAATCATTGACATAAATAACCAGTTTAAAAAATTATTATATGCTTTATTAAAATAAATTATTGATTTACTAACTACCTCTCGTAAATTCTAGATTCGTTTATAATGTTCATAGTCCTTCATACCATTCCCATTGTTCTATATTCAGACCATGTAGTTATTTAATCATTCATTACACATTTGAATCAACATATTCTATTAAAATTCCCACTGTTAAATCAATACACACTTCTTATTCATGATATTCATTAAAAATACCACATTGAAACGCATTTTATAAATCATAAAAAAATTACATTAAATGAAAGATACTCATTAAGTAATGTCATTCCATAGGTTCAAAGGGTTATTTCACATCAATACATTAAACTTATTTATATCCATTTCAAAAAAAAAGATGACTTATTTTGGCATAACTTTTATTGTTAATCAATATTATACTTGAAAAATAATTTGGTCTCAATGATATTATTATCTATTCTCCTCTTTAAGTTCCATGAATTATATGTTTTTTTAATTTTCTCTATCTACTTAGTCATGGGTGTGTAAAATGATTTATCTTTTACTAAATCATTATGTGGAGATAGTTCCATGAGACAATAAATAAATATATCCCATAAATTTGACATTTTATGATTTTTCATTGTATATTGTTTATCTTAATTAATAGTTGATTCCATTGGATATGTTCTAAATTTTTATATTTGAGTCACGGGTTAGTGTTACTATATAGTATATTAATCATTTTCCAAAACATTGAATTCATATTCATGTTTCAAATTATTCAAAAACTAATAATTACTATAAATTTTATCTTTTTCACACCAATATATGATCATATACTTTATTTAATATTTATATCCAATATCCTCCAAAACAACCTTCATATAGTTTCTCATGATGATTTTTTTACTATTGTTAATCATTTTTAGTTCCTTCCCATGATATAATGTCATAAAAATATATTTTGTTTTCTAAATCATAATACATTCATTTAATTTCTTATTTATTCATTATTTAACACAGAATTTAAAACACCATAATGTTGTGATGTCTATATTTGTCCACATGAATTATTTTTTTAGTTTTCCTTCTCTCATAGGATTAGTAAATTGTAAATTTTGTGTAAAAAACATCATAGGTAACTTCATTAGAATACATAATTAAAATTAATCTTTTTATAAATTATGTTGTTTACATGTTGTTCATTATACAGTTCAACTATTTTAAAAAACTTTTTTTATTGTCCTCACTAAATATAATTAACTTTTTATTCCTTGATTCAATAAGAAATGATATACCATAAGGGGGTTATATTTCCTTAAATCATCCATTCATTGAAATTTTATTATTATTTAGGATTCCTTTTCTCCTCTCATCAATAATTTATTGATTTTATAAATTTAATATATTTGAGTATGTATAAATAATTATAAACAATTAGAAAACAATCATTCCGAAAATATATTAAATATTTCACAATCCATTTTATTGGAACAATAATCGAAAATTGAAAATTGTGTGGATTAGATAAAATGTATTTTATTCACTTTTCTTTATTGGCTAATATAGATTTATCACCACCTACTTTATGAGAAGAAAAAAAATATGTTCTATAATAATCTCATTTCAAATTGTAAATTCCTATTAATGTATTTAATTATACGAAATTTTAATTTTTTTTAAATTTATATATATGAGTCTTTAATTCAATAAATTGGTCAAAAAATCCACTATAAAGATTCATTTATTTTCATTGTTATATAGTTGGTATAAATTATATATTATTATATGACCCTAAATCAATGTGTTTATGACATTTATGTTTTAATGAATCATTTATGGCTTAATTTCAATTCTTATACCTTGTCACAAATATTTTAGATAATCTAATAATTATGAAATAGACTATTAACCTATTGATTGTTTATTCTTTTCTTATCTACTTAGGCAATCCATGTTTTTAATAGTGTTTATATTTAAGTACAACTGACATAAATACAATATCAAATCATTAACCCAACAATTAAAATTCTATAAGAGTTTAATATTCAAGTTTATTTTTGATGTATAATCACTATTTTAAATCTATATTTTATTCTTTAATTTCACTTTGAGGGAAATTTTCAATAGTTTTTCCTTCTTCTTATTTTAATTTTTTATTTAAGTGAAATTATATTTCATTGATATAATAGATTTACACTCCTCAATTACATCATCATAATCCGTGATAACATATAGTTCTTATTAATCCAAATGACTGAACCCATTTTCTAATAGAAAATATTATATTATATTAATAAATCATTCTTTTCATTTGATAAGATTAATTTTAACACATTTATTTCCTAAAATTATATCTTTATGTATAATGTTATAAACATTAAAACAGAATCCCTTGGGATTAATTTTCCCAATAGTTTGGGATATGTTATTATTCTCATTTGATGTCTCCAATGTTATTTTACTCTATAATAAGTATTTACATGTAAAAAATATATCATTATCCCCAACAGATTAGAAAAAATGTTCATTAATTCAGGGGAAATAACAAGTCATCTTTATATAAACAATAGTCCAAGGATATTTTCAAGCTCCTTTTTTATAATCCATTATAGAATGGTCAATATTTTAAAATATTTTCTTCCAGTTCCCGATCATATAAGCTCATAGAATTTTTTCTGTTTCCCCAAAAACTAAAATATCAACCATATAAAACATAATTGGTCAACATTTATTCAATATATTATATTCACTATTTATTCCTTTATCAACCAATTCTTTTAATTATTTTTATTGAATATTTCCAACAATAATTTCTTTTAATAGCTACTTATTGTTATAAAGATTCATGTTTCATTAATAATGATAAGACAAATTCATAAAGGGATTCAAAACTTTTATTTACAATGTTAATCAAATAATTGATATCATTAATCATCTTAATCCTCTCCCCAAGATGTCAGTTATAACTAATTAATTCTTCAAAACATTGATGAAAACACCTTGGCTTTTGAAAATAGCATCTAAAAAATTATTTTTATATTAGAGTATGTTGACATATTTTTATTATTTATTTATTATCGAACATATCATCATAATATTATTGAATAATGAAACCAAAACCATAGTGATCATTCATTCTCTTCCTAAATCATAATAATATATTCTGATCGAATTTAATATTCAATTTCATATTTTACAATCTTGACATTTTCAATCATCAATTCATCGATGTAAGATAATATTTAATTTTAATTAAATGGATCATTCATATCATCCTTAACATATGTAATGGTTTACTCACAATTTTATACAATGTTATTACATGATGAATTTTTATACATCAGTTTGCATCCCATCATAATCTTTCATTCATTAATTTCTATAATTAACCTTCTTATTCCCCATCACAATTCCATAAGAACATAAAAAAATGATTTACATCAATCTATATGGTTATTTTCATTCTAATTATTATTTGAATGTCTTGAATAATATTTAACATTGAAATAATGGTTCCACACTTATATTTACATAAATTGTTTCTAAAATGTGAAAAATAACATTATCTATGGATTTGATAGAATTTTTAATGAACAGAATGATATACACTTTAAATTCTCTCATCTTTAATTAGAAAATTATTTTATATAAATTTTATGAAGATGTAATTTTGAATGACTTATTTCATTATATAAATTAACCTTTGGGTTTAACTATTAATATCACTTAGTGATCTACCCATCCTTGATAGTGGTTGGGAATTAGTGTTGATAAAAATTATTTATAAGGTACACGAAACGCTAAATTATTAAAATAAATTATCTTAATCTCACTATGATGAAGTGAATAGCAAATAAATATCATATTTATTATAAGGATTGAATCAAGTGTGGAAGACTATGAACCTGGTTTATGATAAATTTTATTTTATTTCACACACAAATCCTATTTTGTGGTAAATAATTTTATTTGGCATGGGTATATCCATCACCCAATTGTTATTATTGGATATAAAAAGTTAAAAACAAGGACTAATGTTTTAATTTTTAATATATTGTAATAATTTTAGAAGAATGATCAATAGATTAAACATGATCATATAATAAACAATAATATATTGATATAGTTCCTCCTCTCCTTACAGATCGATCAATATAGGATATAATTTTATTATTGTTTTCATTCATCATTATTGTTGCACTATCCAACCCATATTCACATCTATTATTTACATATCTACTCATCAAATCAATTTTTTCATACATTGAACATGAAATCTATTCCACATCATCACTAAAATTAAATATCAATATTTCTCTACAAAAAAATACTTCATTCAATCATATTCTATATCTACATATTACTGATTTATAAGTCTCTATAAAATTAAATTATTTAAATTAACTCTCCCTCCCATTTCCATATAATCCCAGATATTTTTATTCAATATTTCTACGGTATCATGTGGTAGTTTAGGTGTTGTCTTAGGTATATTTTCACATCATAATATTGTTGATATATTATGTTTCTAATGTCCTTATTATAGTTATAATCTATTATACTGAATCACTAAGGATTATAGAGATTAAATACTGAATTCAAAACTGAAAAATATATATATTCTTGCCAGTAAAATATCATTATGTATCATTTCAAATCTAACTTTTACTATTATGTATCCCATTTAGATACCAAGGGACATATATGTTTGAGCTGATGAATCTTATATAAGATGTGGAGGCATGATAATTTCCCATATGTTTAACAATATCAACCATTTTATATGATATGATTACACATATGCATAATCTAGAGTGCTCATACATATCATACTATGGAATGGTTAGTTTAAAAATTTTCTCGTAGAAATATCTTTCATACCATGTCTACTATTTTATGTATAGATTACAATATTATACATATGACTCAACTATATACATTTCCAAAATTATCTCATTGAATATATTATATTACAATAATATATATTTTATGTCCACTAAAATATCATATTCATAATCTAAAAAATATTACATAGAGTAAAAAATATATTGTGAAACTATATGAGTTCTTATATATCCCCAATTTCCAATTCACAGTAAACTCGTATGTATCAATAGAATATATTTTTTACTATATAACTTATATTTTATACAACTATGTAAGACTCTAATATATATTACACATCCTTAAAAAAAATTTATGTATCACAATAATCATTATCCAATAATTTTCTAAGTGTATATTAATGAAATAAAGTATATAAGAATCTATAAAATATTAATCTCTAATATACAATTTACATAATCCTAAAAATCTATATAATAAAATATCTACCCTTTTTAGGATATCTCCACCTCTCCATCTCAACTTGGATAAATCGAATCCTTATTATTTATAACAAATACAAAAATATCCTAAAATAGGTTTAACAATCACTATCTTTCTATATTTTTTCTATACAATACAATTATGTTATATTTAAAATGGAAATCTATCAGATTCTTGAAACTCATCTTATATAATTCAAAACAACTGATAATTAGAATGTTTTTAATCCACTTTTTGAATGACAAAACAATATAATTATGATAATGTGGTGGTTTCAACCTCTTTGAAATATTTATACATGATATAATAAACTCTATTTATATGTGAGACAACATAGCGTAAAACATAAGTGAATATCCATGACATCAATGTTTTCAATAAACTATTCAACAAGAGAACCCACCTCAAAAAATTATATAATGATATTTGAAAATTTATTATAATTAACATTCCTACAGTCAATCAATTATATATTTAAATCATTAATGATAGTTAGGTTTGTACAATATATTTTTAAATTCCATTTTATTATAATGAAGAAAAAATTGGGAGTGTAATAGAAACTCAAAAAACACATCAATGTTGTTGGGGGGTTATGTTGAATTTATATTTTTTGTCTCATAATCTGAAACCCCAACAACATGTAATTTAAATATTTTTTAGCAATTTACCACATGTATTGAATAAAATATATCTCTATGGAATATTCATTTAAATTTATAGTCATGATAATATATATTATATCAATGTTCATTGGATGTAAACATCACATATGATTTTTTTAAAATTTAAGTCACTTTTTCATCAAAACCAATAACACATTGATTTTTAAATATAACATTCAAATCATGATGTGTAATATTTAACCAAATAATATATGATGATGCCTAGGAGGAAACAATGTAATCATTCCTCTTTGATCATATTGTATCACATGATTGTTGATTTGAATTCCACTAATCACAAAACACCATAGAAATTTTTTTTTAAATTATTAATAAATTCAATATATTTCATAACACATAACCTTGATTTTTAATGAAATTTTGATATACTAAAAATTAATTTTTTTAATTATAACTATTTTATCATATCCTTAGAAATAGTGCTATGAATAAGAATAATAAATTTATAAAATATATGTATAATTGTTTTATAAAATTAAATATATTTACTAATTCATAATTAATAAGAACTCAATTATCAAAAACTGATATAATGCTTCAAATCTAAATTTCATTAAAAAATGATTTTTTTTATATCTTCATATTAGATTTTAAAATTAATTTATACTAAAATTATAAATGGTATATGTGGTAATAAATATAAATTCTTATATAATCATCTTCATATTATAATAGGGTGTTTTTGTGAGATTTTTCTAAAACCTATTTCCCCTAAATATTTGAATATATAGATTTTTGTAAATTATTCATCATTTATTACCAATTCATAAAAATTAAAATCACCATTTTTTTATTTAATATTAATTTCTCACAATTTTCTGTTAATTATATATAGTCTAAAAAAGTACATATCAATCATCAATATAATCAAATTATATATTTCCATTTTTACATTTATCTTTTTTCTAATAAAACATTATCATATCATTTTAAATGTTTTTATTAATTTTTTTGAGTCAAAATTATCTTTTTAACATTTATATTCATTTTATTTAAGAAATCATAAACACATTCTTAAAAATAAAATATCCTAATTTTGTTATCCAAATTAGTTTGACAAAGATTATATAGAAAACATATTCATCTTCTATATTAAAAAAGATTTAAAACATTCATGAATTCACATTACAATGATCATAATGATCATGGATCCGATTATTATCGGATTCATATTATTAATCAATTTTAAAAGTCTTTTTGTATTATGTTTGTACTGAAGAAAAGTGTTTATCATATTTGACATTAAAATTGATATGATCTAATTCACACTCATTATGATAATTGAAATAAAATATAAATCCATCAGATAAAAAAAATCCATTGAATTGACTTCTATTATAATTAGGAATATGGAATTATATTTTATTTTAATGGAATACTTTTCAATGAGTATGAACGAAACAATTTCTTAATTTATGTTAAAATATTACTATTGGAGTGCTAGGTGTCCATGTCATTATGATATTTTAGGAGAAAATATGGATGTTGGACATCTCGAAGACCATTGGGATGAATGAATATAAATGACCTCAAAAAAATTGATTTAAGTGTCATTTCATGAGATATCTATTAAATTTTCTATGTGTAAAATATGTGATGTTTATATGTTGTGAACTACTTCTTAGATACACTTGTATCATTGAAGAGTTTGTTTTTCAATGGGAGACATTGATTTTTTGGGAATACAATGAATGTACTGGTCGGATAATAAGATAGAGTTGATGATATTTTTAGTATCCATGGATTTTTTGGATTGGAATATAAATGATCTGATCACCTTCTTGATCTAGGGCTACTAGGGATAGACAAACATACCATAGTCGATAATTGTATTGAGGACTTACCCTGGTGTGGTAAGACTGGCTTTCATGAATGTAAAGATCCATATAAAATTATCCAAGGACATATAATACCATATTCTATGTGTTAAATGAATTTTATTCATTTACATTTGTTTTATATATAAAACATTTGTAATTGATAGTAATTTAATTCATATTTTCTATTTATATTTCTTTTATTGTAATTTATTTAATTATGATACAACTTTTTACATTGTATTACATAATAATTTTGATTTATGTGATTATGATCATTCAAAATAATCATTTCAATTCTATATTCACTATGAGAGAATCATTATTTAGTTTCACACTGATCATCATAAATACTTTGATTATGATTTCTACAATTCTTACTGTGAATAAAATTATTTTATAAATATGTTGGAAAAAACACCTCAATGTATCATCGTAGAATTTTTTGGGTTGGTTGTGTTTTTCTGAAAATGCATTTTTCAAAGGAGAGTTTTCATATCCTAGATATATTATTGAAAAATCATATTAAAAAAGAACCATGATAAAGGAAAGGATGATCTAGATTATGTACCAAAAGAATAGGTTCAATGTGAGGTTGTCTACCAACATTGGAAAAACATTTGGGGTCCAAAATTTGGATTTTGGATAGAATCACAAAAGGTGTATTTTCATGACAACATCATTAATATATAAAAGAGGAATTAATTTTGAAAATATAGGATTCATTAAGTGGACTTTGAAAGGAATTAAAGAGACATGACATTGATATCTGCAATTACGACAAATTTCGTAAACGGTAGAGGTAAAGATCCTTATGAGTGACCATCGTGGAGGGACAATGTTTTTAATGGAAGTCAATATTATTAAAAATAACTTTTAAAAAATGGAAAATTTACTTCTATATTTGAGAACCAAAAACAATTTCAGTGGAAATTTCAGCACTTTGAAAATAGGCTGACGTGGTGCTGACATGGCATAGAAGGTTCTAGAGTTGCTAGAAACACCTATTAATAGGTATTGAACCACTGAGAAGAGTATATATTTTTCCTCAAAATTATAATTCTTCTAATTATCAAAGAATGATCATGAATGGTGGTTGTGATGTTTCTTTTTGTCCATTATGTTTTGCATCGTGAATGTATATAGAATTCCAAAAGGCTTGCTGAGATCATTAAAAAGAAAGAACATCACAGTTTCTGAGTTCAGTTCTGTGAAAGAGGTGAACTTCAAGAAGTCAATGATAGTCTTTTGAAAAGGTGGTTACTTCTAGAAGGCTTGTATGAGCATTGCAAAATAGGGTTCTTTGGGAAGTACTGATCTTTGCGAAATAAGGAACTTCATGAAGTAATGTGCTTTGTGAAAGTGTTTTAAAATATATTGCCTTGTGTTGTATGGAAAAGTGGTATTCATCGATGGAAGAAAGTGAGATATCAATAGATCATCTACATATAGCATAGAATTCATTCAATATAGATAATGGATGGACCTAAAATTCTATAAAATATGAGTGGATCTTCAAATGAAGTAGTGAGGATACATTAGTTTAGAGAGTAGTGAGCATCAAATTGGGATTGGATGTAAACTAGGAGGGATAATAAATCTATTACAAACATTTTAAACTATAGTGTTTTCGTAGTGTATTTGGTACATCAATACATTGTCTTTGTTTTGTCCTTGGAAATATCCTTATGAGGGTGATCTGAGAAAAAATTATTTTATCTTGTACATGCTTTAATTTCCTTCCATAATATTCTATGAGAAGGAGTGAGAAGATGGTATTTTTTAATAATAAATAAAGAAAAAAGTAGTGGTTGTATTATTATTTCATAACTTAATCCCCCCTTAGGGTATTTGACTTAGTGGACCTAAAAATTGGTATGAGAGAAAAATCATAATATCAATGATACACTCTCAATGGAGGTCATCAATCACAAATGGATTACGATCTTTGATAGGAATAATTTTCATATATGAAAGAATATGATGCAACCGTACTTCTGATAATTGGGAATAGATGTGTTTATAGTAGCGATACATGATATTTCATCTAATATCAAAAGTCATACTTCATCAAAATCTAAAATAAGTGAATTTTATATTGACACCTAGGGAATCAATGATTTATGGGGAGCCATATCTGATGAAATATATACTAAGTTTATTTCAATAAAAACAAGACATTCTATGTTTGAAAAAAATTTAATATATTTATATGAAGGTGATTCAATGATCAGAGAGGCAAAGCAACAGCTTTTGTGGAACAAGTACGATAATATGAGAATGAACCCAAATGATTATTTTGATGGATTATTATACACGATAATTGTTATTTTGAATACATGCATTGTCTTGGTAAAGTCATTAAAGACACAAATTTTTTAATGTGTATATAGATTAAACATCCACTATGGTTTAATCTAAATGTTTCAGTATTGGAAGATATGGATCTGGAAGAGCACACACTGATAACATTTATAGTACCCTTATAGAATATGAAATGATAACTGATGATAATAAAGTCATTGAAATGGTGAAATTTAAGAAGGTATCCTTCAATACCAGGAAAAAGATCACCATCTAAGATTCATAGAATGAAGAAGATAGATACTAGGTGATTTCATTCCTTTATTTTAATCTACAAGGTGTAGAAGGAATGTTCAATGGGAAAATTCAACTAGTCTGTTGTTGAAGTGGAAAGGTTGTTCATCAAGTAGCAAGGTGCCCCAATATTTCCTATTAATATGATGCCAATGAAGTTGAAATCCCCATGAAGAAGCCTTTATCCCATGTGAAAAGAAAAAATAGTTCATATGAAACATATTTTTGGAAAAGAATATTATTTCACAAAAATTTTAACGTTCAGATAAATCTATGTATGAATATGTAGAAGAGATAGAGAACTAAAATGATCGTGGAGACAATGCTATGGTGGTAGTAGTCGGCGGAGCCCAAAAAGGGACGAACGTGAGAATGATGAAGAATAAGTTAAAGGAAGAGTTCACATATTGGCATAATTATAAGTAACTCTTGAAGAGACATATATTTTGTGAAACAAAACAAATAAATCCAACAATGTGGTTCGTGATGCATAACACTATATACCGTAGAAATAAGAAGATAAGTATGAGGTGGTGAATTAAATTGAACACATAATTCTACAATGTTAGAGATCCCAAAAAAGGTTTACAACCATAAACTCAAGGACGAAGAATAGAAAAGGGAGATCAATTTTTGGAATAACAAATAGAAATATCATATCAGACGCGTTTATAAACATGAAGAAAATGTTGTAAGTATGCAACAAAATTTTAAGGATCGTCAAAAAATCTTGACTGCCTTTATGAAATTGGAAAATAAGATCATTCAGGTGATGGGGCTGTCAAAAGTGGAGAATATACATTCAACATAATAGAAGAAAAAGTAAAATATAAATGATAATGCTTGTGTGGGGATTGACCAAAAGTAGAAAGTATTCATCATTGATGTCAGAAAATGAAAAACCACTAAAAGTATGGATAATTATTTGGGTATGAAGTACAATCATATGATTTAGTTAACCCAAGGGAGAACTAGTAGTGATGAAGTGACAAAAGGAAATGCACCCAACATCAGGTGTTATTAGTGTGGAAAGATGGGACCCTCACAAAATGTGTGTCAATAGCTAAGAGGTACCTAACGACACAAGAACCGCGACAAAATCCCAAAATAGAATGGTACTTTAGAACAAATTTTGAGGTAAATTGTTTTTTGTGTAGATTATTTGGGCACATGGATAGATATTTTACATCTACAATGTAATGGAATGTTCCAAAGAAGAACCCAAGTGGTCACATGCAATAGATCAGATATTCAACAAGTGAGATGAAAACAAAAAATTTATTTGCCACTCTGGAGGATGAATCTGTTCCATCATAATAAATGGAACATCAATATTTCCAATCTATTTTGAGTATGATGTAAAAAAAAGGATCAAGAAGAAGAGAGGTGAGAAGTTAGTGTATGAAAATACTTTCCTTCAACCAGTAGATCACTTTGGTGTGTGGATCATTGATAGTGGTTTCACATCCCATATGAAAAGAAATTAATATCCTGTTACAAGTATAAAATATGAAAAATAAGGAGTTTTATGATTTTTAAATGATGAAGGCCTTCATATAATTGGCTCAGGACAGGCCCGGTTTGGGGAAAAATAAATGAGACGTGCAGATTTCTTTATAGTATAAGGTTTCAGTCACAACACAATTTGTTTTAATAAACTATGTGACTCGTGGAATTCTATAAGATTTACCAAGACTATTTGTATCATCAAAAGAATATATGGTGTTGTTGTTCTATAATGAAAATGAAAAAAATGATGATATATACCTTATAAGTGGGGAAGTAGATACGTTCTTTTTATATATAGGAGAAGAAAACATGTTGTGTTATAAGCGACTTCGTCATCTATTCCAACTATCCCTTTATGATCCGGTAAAATTTTGATTTATATAGATATCTCTTTATTCTATTATGTGATTGTAATCATATTTTTGATGCATGCCAATTAGGGAAAATCATCAGAAATACAAACAAGTCAAAGGAACATAAGTTAACAAAAGTGCTCGAATAGGTGAATGTTGATGTATGTGGACCTATCAAACCTAGATATATTAATAAAAAGATGTACTAAGTTCAATTAATTGATTATTATAGTAGAATTACATGGTTATTTTTCATTTTAAATAACTTTGATGTGTTTAGTTGCATAAAACTATATCATAGGGAATTTGAAAGGATGCTCGGACAAAATATTATGATGTTTTATACTGAAAAAGGTTTGCAATTCAAAAACAGTCAACTGGAGGACTATCTTATGAAACAAAAGTTAAGGCATTAGGTTTCATCTGTGATAACTCCTTAATATAATGTATTGATTGAGAGGAGAAATAAAATCCTCAATAACATGTCTACAATGATGCTTATTGAAAAATACATTCGAAAAATATTTTTAAAGGAAGTAATCTTGATATCGCTATACACTTCTAATAGGGCGCTGTTGTGTTTGATGGATGGAAAGACAACATTTGACATGTGTTATAGAAAGAATAAAATATTTTAATACCTTTAAAATCATTGTATGTAAATTCATTAATATCAACAAAGAAAAACACATGAAATTTGAATCATGTATATATTAGGGATATTCCATGGATAATCTGGAAAAAGGAAAGAATATAAATTCTTCAATAAGAGACTAGGAAACATAGTTGAGAGAAATGATGGTACTATAGTAGAAAATGAATAAAATATTGGAAAACATAGTGAATAGTTTTCTAATGAAGGTGACAAGGAGGAAATAAACACATTTTGTGTGTTTGTAGAGGATGCTAGTTTCGAAGAAGACACTGATGATGAGAAGGATAAATTATTGTCTATGTCTACGATAAACCCAAATAGTCGATAAGAAATTTGAGGGGGAAATGTAATTGGTGATCAGATAGCACCAATTCAAGGATGAAGAATAGTATCACTACAATAAGAATCTTTCCAATCATAGGTATAGATTAAATGTGTTGTAGATCCAGCTTGAGATAAAATATGGGTTGCATAAATGAATGATGAGCTATAACAGATTGTGAAGAATCAGACGTTGGAGATTTTTTTGAGGCCAATATATAATAATGTCATCAAGACTCAGTGGTATTTTGATAACAATATTAATTTATATGACACAATGATTCTAAGAAAAGAATGAAAAGTGTGAAAAGGTTACTCCTAGATAGAGTGTGTCGATGTCGATGAAACTTTTTCAAATGTTCCTAGTATAGAGACAATTAAAATATTATTCGCCATTACACTGCAACAGAAGTTAATAATTTTCTAGATGGATGTAATGTCTTCATTTTTTGAATGGGGTTCTATGAGAATAAGTGTTTATTGAGAGGACATAAGGTTTTCTTAATCATGAATGTGATAATAGAGTTTTTTATTTAAATAGTGTGTTAACTGGTTTGAGGTAGGAACCAAGAGTGTGGTAGTAAATGATTTAACAGTTTTCTAAGATTATTGTTTTTTAGTGTGGTGGATTTGATTACAATTTATATGTGAATAATAATAGTAATCTAAGGATGATGGTGCTGTTATATGTTGAGGACATAAGCTTCGGTCAATCAGATGAAGAGAAATGCATAAATTTTTTGAATTCATGAAAATTGAGTTTGAAATGTCAATGTTTGTTGATAGGAAATTTTCCCTTGGTTTATATGAGACATAATGATATAATGGAATATTCATTTCTCAATATAAATATTCCATGGATGTTTTGAGAAGTATTTGAATGAAAAATTCAATGGAGACGATGTTTCTAGTGCCTAAAGGTATGAAACTATCACGATATGAAGAAGGCATGGCAGTTAATATAATTCCCAGAAAATAATTTGAAACATGTTGTAATTGATAGTGAAAAGTCCAGATATTGTATTTTCCTTGTTCCAAGAAGTGAAATATTAAAGGAATTCTAAGGAAATCCACATTCTTGTAGTAAAAAGAATATATTGGTATATCAAGGGTAATATAGATTTTGGTTTTCAATATAATGATATATCTAAGTCATAGATTATGGGATATACAGATCTATATTATGACTGTTTGGATGATTAAAGGAAATCAACATTAAGAGTTTCTTTCTATCATGGTTGATTCTGTATTTCTTATCTAAGCAAGAAACAAGTGTTCATTTCATTGAGCATTGTAGAAGTAGATTATATTGCATCCACTAAATATTGAACATAGTTTTTATAGATGAATCACTAGCTTGATTATATGGGAGTTTATGTAATGTCTTTGATTGGTATCCATTTCAATAGTTCACGTCCTATCAATCATAGATAAATACAGTCTTTCACTCAAAGACAAATCACAATGAAATAAAATGAAATTTTATCATGGATAAGGTGGATCATAGGTTTGGGAAGTTGGATTATGTTCCTATAGATGTATAGGTTTCTGAAATTCTAACAAAGGAATTCCCCCAAGAAGCATTTGAGAGACATTTACTAGCACTGGGAGTCCAGTTGTCACACCGCACTAGAAAAAGTGTAGACATGGGATATCCACCAACCCCTCCCTCTAAGGTATGATATTTTTCCAAAAATGTACTAATTTGTGTCCCTTACTCTATTAAATACTATAATAGAGTGATGATTGGGTTTGTTAACAAAGGGTTAGAAATTATGGCTATTTATGGGGGTGAAATGAAGGGAGAAAAATTCATTATCAAAGACATGGGGAGAAGATAACAGGTGGAGAAGTGAGTTGGGGAGAAGAAAGATATATATATAATTAAATATAATTATTCTAGATGTGATTTATCAATGGATACAAATAATGATAGCTGAGGTTCATGAAGAAATAATTTTTTTGGGTTTATGCGTTGGTGTTAGGAATGAAGTGATTCATTGATGAACATTTCATTATAATCTTCTGTCGCATGCCAAGCATTGCACATGTGGTATTCGATTATTTGTTTGGTAAATGTATGATCACTAACTGTATCGCAAGAGGTGAATTGTGGTTGAAGATGAAATGAAGTTTAATGTGGTATCATTTTATGAAATATTTGTCAACAAACCCAAAGGGGAGGTTGTTTGGGAAGATATCCCTCAAGGTACAGTTGCAGCATTTTATGGTTGGTTGTTTTTGTGGACAAAGTTGGTTTACAAGGTGTATTATTGTGTCCCCTAGATATTATTGACAAACAATTATGACCTTGAACCATGACCAACGAAGGGAATATCTAGAGGTGGTACATAAATAATAGTTATAGGGTGTGTCATTTTCTACTGTTTCGAAACAAATTTGGGGTGAAATTTTGTGAGTTTTTCTTGCAGTGATTGAAGTGGATTTCCTGGATCATATCATCAAAATATGGTAGAGGAATGACTGTTTCCATTATGGTATTCATTAATTGGATTTCTAAATGACTCAAAACTAGTTGATGGAGATCTCTACGATTTCGAAGGGATTCATGAATGGTTTAGGTTAAGATAATTGTGAGTGAGCATCGCAGCGGAACAATGTTTTTGATGGAAGGATCTAGGAGTACGAATAGCTTTACAAACCTAAAATATTGAGGTGGAGCTTTGTGAACTAGAGAACATTTTGGATGAAATTTTAGAACTTTTCTAAACGGGCTGAGGATGTGCAAACATGCTGCATAACGTTCTAGAGTCGGTGGAAACACCTATAAAAAGGGATCGATCCCCTTGTGAATAGTAGATATTTTCCTTAAAATTCATATGTCATTTGTTTCATGAAGACTATTTTTGATGGAGGGTTTTGATGTTTCTTTGCAGTGGAAAAGTTTTTCTTTGTGAAAGTATAGAGAAATCAAAAATGGTTATTTATCTCGGTTAAAGGAAGGAGCTTCACGGTTTGTAAATTTGTCTTCATGAAAGAGATGAACATTACGAAGGTTGTGTTGAGCTTTGAGAAAGGCATGTACTTCATGAATTCTTTCCTGATCTTTTCTAAACTAGGTTCTTCATGAAGAAGCGAGCTTGGGGAAATAAAGTGCTTCCCAAAGCAATGATCTTTGTGCATGTGTTTTAAAGGTAATGCCCAGTGTTCAGTGGAAAGGTGTTTTTAATCAATTGAGGAAAGTGGGACATCAATACAGCATCTACATACTGTATAATATTCAATAATTAGAGATAATTTATGGACCCAAAATTTCTATAATCTATCAATTAATATTCTTAAGGATCATTGTTCACACTTAAGTTGAGAGAGTAGTGGGCATTAAAATTATGATTGGTTGTAAACCACGAGGGACAATGAGTCCATTCAAAATATTGTAAACAACATTGTACTTTTAGCGTACTTGGTTCATCATCCCAATTCCATTGAATTCTCCTTTGATGTAGCCATGTGAGGGTGCACCAAAAAAAATTGACGTGTCTCATCCATGATTTAATTTCTATTCAAACATTTCTATATGAAAGAGAGAGAATGGAGTTTCTTTAACAACGAAACAAGATCATCAGGGGCCATTGTTTTAATCTAGGATACCCCAATTCACCCACATCTCAGGGTATTTGACCTAGTGGACCATGAAAAATACGAAATGTGGAAACCATATTGAAATCAATATTATTTTTATATGAATTGTATTATAAGACCCAATCTGATTATTTTTTTAATTCTTAATAGATTTTGTGAATTATATTTTTTTGAGTTATTTTAAACTAATGATTAAAAATGGAATGTTTTTAAACCTACAATTTACCACATATATTTTAGTTTTCCATCTACATATACATCTTGATCAAACAATTGGTAAAAGATCCAAGTCACTATTATATTGATACTTATATTTGTTATTAGAGGAGGTTTCCACTTCTCAAAAACATATTTATATTTTTTGTTAGCATTATTTATTATTATAAAAATCTTCTGTATAAATATTTATCACACAATCTTATATTATGGAAATGATTTTTATTATATATTTTTTAAAAGTTTTTTGGACTAAATATTTTTCATATTGAAAATATTAATCCGACAAGACCACAATTTTTTGATGGTAATGGTTATGAATATTAGAGAGACCAAATGATTCCTTTTTGTAATAAACATAGGAGATGATGATTTTGTTATGATAACTGGTGAATAAAAATATCATGAGTAATATTTTAGAAATGTTAAAAATAATGAAATTTTAGAATATTAGCTGAATTACAAGGTAATAAATACTTCATTTTATTATATGAACAAAAAAATATTTATCTAGGTTTCCTCTTTTGAATCATCCAATTATATTAGGAAAATGTTATAAATCAATAATTTTGGAAATTCTAATGTTATTAAAATAAAAATACTTTTTCTAAGATTATATTAGAACGCTTTTTAATTTCCATATGATGAACCCGTTGTTAGGGTAAAACAATGGTTTATAAAAATTTATGATAGTTTACAAGAAAAGAAGATAAATGATTAGATGATGAAATTTTTGTTGAAAATATCATATATATTGTTCCAAATTAGTATGAATCAAAGATAATTGATATTGATGAATCTATGATGTTTATAAATCATTCACCAGATGATTTATTTGGAACTCTCATATAGTATGACTTCATGCTAAAAGGAGATATTGAGAGACTTAAAGAGAATAATGGTGGAGTTTCAATCACTTATGCATCAAATCCAATGAAATATTATAATATTTATAATATTGATATATTAATAAAGTAAAAGGTTATTACTCAATCAGACTCAAGTGATTCAGAACATTCTGAGAATGAGTTACGCAATCTAGTTTAAATAATGTACATGATTGTTGGTAAAATGGATTTTTAGTAACAGTTCAAGAAAATTAACATGGAAAGGGATGATAAAAATGATTATGAAATTACTATTTACGAATATAAATGAGATGGACACATAAGACCTGGTTGTACAAAAATCAAAAGGAAATAGAGAAACTAAAGACATTCTGATAGAAATTAAAAACATTATTACAATTAAAAAACGGAAGAATTTCATGAAAGCTAATGAATCATGGAGTTATATTGGAGGATATGCCTCTAATGATTCTTCATATAATGAAAATTTTAGATAGATGATAACTGGTCTCTATACCAGAATAAAAATTTTAAATAAATTATTAATGTCCAAGGTACACACTTCTTATTCTTTAACAAATATATCATTACATCAAAACTATCATGATGATAAATATTATAATTCTTATGATGTGGAAAACTTCATATCATAAGATAATACTTAAACATCATATGAATAAGTCTCTGGATTTTCTGAATTTCTTGAATATTAAAATATTAATATTAGTAAGAAACATGAGAAATAAAATTATTTAATAAATTTTTTTCACAGAAGATGTATTTAATTTTTCAAAGTACCTTAACAAAAAATCATTTCAAATTGATTTAATTTCTAAAAACCATCAAAATAATAATTCAGAGAAGGATATGATTTCTAAATATTTTGAAAATTAGTTTCTGAGAAAAAAAAAATTCGAAACAAAACTCATTTATGAAATTAAAAACAATACATAAGAATTTGGTAACAAAACTAAAGTATAATATTTTTTTTCATTAATGAAACGTTTTTGAAACATTTCCACTTCTAAGGATGTTTTGGATAAAATCTATAAAAACTCTATCCAAAATTTAATAGTTCAAAAAAATAGATATTCCCATTAAAAACCATTTTTTAGTAACAATTATTTTTTTCCTAAAAATGATCCCTTTTTCACAAACATTCAATGTGAAATTCATTAGAATAAAAATTATTCTATAAATAAAATTCAATAATTGGGGTTCAACAATGCCCTTTTTTTAATATGGATTCCTAAAATTTTATTTTCTATCATTTCCAGACAAAAAATGTGTGGGTTTTGAAATAAAAATTGTTTTTTAGGAAAACAAAGTAATTACCAACAACTAGAACATATGGTGTATGGATAGTGGTTGTTCATGACATAAAAATGGTAATAAATATTTATTTTAAAAGATTGTCAAAATGAATTATGTAAGAGTTTCTTTTGGATAAAATTTTCAAAGAAATATTGTTTATTCAGGTAAAAAAAAATTCATGGGAATTATTTAATTTAAAATGTTTTATTTGTAAATGGTGTTAAGAACAAACTTATAAGAATATGTCAAATATATTATGGAGGTTTCATTGTGAATTTTGGGATCAATAAATGTGTAGTACATAATTCCATGGATGAATTCATTCTTTTACAACATCAACTTGAGAATGATTATACACTAAACATAGAAGACCTTAAGAGTCAAGAATTGCCTTTACATAGTGAAATGGAAGATGAATATTGTATATGACATAGATGATTGGGACTCTATAACCTTATAAACTTATGTAAATTAACTATGAAATGACATTTTAAGGATCTATATGACCACGAATTTGATTCTTCAAATGTTTTTACCTTTTTCAATATTGATGAACCATATGTAATACTTTAAATAAATTAGTGAATTCACATCTACTGATGATTTATATTATTTGAACATGGATTTATTCATTCCCACACAAAGTGGCAGCATCGAAGGAAAGTACCATGTATAGTTTTATATGATGGCTAAAGTAGATATACATGGAAAAAATTTGTAGTAATGAAATTTTAATCTATTTGTTATTTAAAAACTTTGTAGATAATGTATAAACAATGTTCAAAAATCATTAATAGATAACAATTCATTGTTATCATGGTTGAGAATTGGGAAATTCTTTTTTTGAAATGTTTTTTTCTAATAAAGGCACTACTCATAACATTTAAACATCATAAACTCCTCATAAAGATGGTGTTGTTCAAATAAAATATTGTATTGTTTAATAAATAACAAAAACCATAATGAGTGAATATTCAATTACTAAAAAAATGGACTTAAACCATAAGTACATCATGATATACTCTAAATTGAGTTTAAATTAGACCATTTAGTATTAAAACACTTGATGAGTTATGGACTAACCGAAAACAAAATGTTTCTAATATCAACTTATTTGGATGAAATGTATTCATATTTAAAAAAAAGTATTATAAAAACAAATTAGAACCCTAAAATGATAATGATATATTCTTAGGCTATTCCACTATTTCTATGGCATATAGAGTTGTCAATAAAAATTTACGCACTATTGAGGAAAAAGTACAAGTCAAATTTAATGAATCTGATCCTTTTGTTTTCATGAAATGCAGACCTACAACTATTGATGTGTTTTCCATAACTTATTATCAAACTACAATATAAGGAACCTCAAAAAAGAGAATAGTCAAGAATTTTTTTCTGATGTATTCACTCTGGAAGACATTCTACCTTATGTTGGTGAATAGGTTTTATAAATCCTAAGACAGTTGTTTTATATAAATAATCCAAGTGATAGTATCATTTATTATTTGAATCAACCTGTATGTACTGTACGATCATTGAGAAATGAAATTGAACATTTTTTTCCATTCACAATTCAAACCAAAAAGGCCTGATGGAGATTTAGGTGATAAATATTGGATTAAAGCAATGAAAGATGAACTGAATGAATTCGAAAGGAACAACATCTGGTCCCTGGTTAAAAGACCTAAAGAATCCTTTTTAATTGTTGTTAAATGGGTTTTCATAAACAAATGTGATGAAAATGGAATATTCATTATAAATAAAAAAATCCTTGTTGCTAATGGTTATAATCAACAAGATAGAATATACTCTGATGAAAACTATGACCTAATAGCAAGAATTTAATATATTCAAATTCTATTATATTTTGAAGTATTATTTAGTTTCAAAATATTTCAAATGGATATCAAATGTGATTTACTCAATTAATATTTTAATGATTATATTTTTTTAACAAACTCTAGGTGTTGAATATATAAATCATCCTGAAGACGTTTTTAAACTTTACAATGCTTTATATGGACTTAGACAAGCCTCTAGAGCCTATTTTGACATATTAACATGACTCTTGTTACAAAAAAATTATGTTAATGTAACAGCTGATCCAAGTCGTTCTATACTTAAAAAAACATGAATGTTTTGATTATTCAAATTTATGTTTATGACATTATATCTAGATCAATGTAGAAATATTTAATAGATACATTTGTGAAACATATGTATTATGAGTTTAAAATCAGTATGATGAATGAGTTAACTTCTTTTCATGGTTTTCAAATTACTCAAAAACCATAATGAACATATATATCACAAAATATGTATATTAAATATCTTCTTAAAAAGTATGAAAATAACTATATCAAAAGAATCTATACTCTAATCAGTACATAAAAAATATTCGATATTTATGAATCTAGGAAACCATTTGATCAAAAAATTTCAGAGGAATGATTAGAAGTCTAATATACATAATAGTTAGTCCTATAGAATTAATTATTTCGGTATTATTTTTTCCATATATCAATAAAATCCAAAAAATCCCATATAAAATATCAAAAATGTATTATACATTATTTAAATGGAACAATGGATTTAGGTCTATTCTATTCTTATGTAAATGACATTGTTTTGAAATGATTTTTCGATGCTAATAATGGAGATTGTAAAATGGATAAGATAATTACTTCAGAAACCTATCATTTCATAGGATATTCCTTATTTCATTCATCTTTTCTGAAATAATACTTGGTAGCACGTTCTGCTCTGTAAGATAAATATATGATAGATGGAAGATATTGTGATCAAGTGTTGTGGATGAAACAAAAACTCAATGATTATGAATAATTATAACTAAACAAATAATATATGACAACAATAGTTCCATTTTATTAATTAAAATCCCTACGCATCAATCCCATGGAAACACATAGATTTTAGGTATCACTTTCGTAGGGAACATACATTCAAAAAAGTTATCATTTTACAAATTATCATAACATAAGAACAACTTGTAGATATTTTTAAAAACTATTACCTTCCAATATATTTGAATATATTAAATAGAATAAAGGAATGATCTCTATAAATTAATCATTAATATATACCTTTTTAAATCCATCCCATAACATTAAGATACACTTTTTTCATAAAGGTTGTAAATATGAAATATTTTTATCATTTTTTACATAATTAATTTTTTTTAGAATCATATTCAAAATTTTTACTAATTTAAAACAATCAATCATATTCAGAAACACAATAGGATCATTATTTATAATCATATTTATAAACATAAAAGTATTTTTATTCCTAATAGGATTCTAAAAAATAATCATATTTGGGATATCAAATGGATTTACATTTCCAATCGAAATCGAAAATGTTCATGTATTTGAATTTTAAATGTTTTTATAGCATTTCATTTTTTTCAAAAATAGAATTACTATTTATTATGTGAATGTTTCTAATCTCGAATCTGCTACTCTTTCATTTAATTTTTAACACTATTTCACTAGTTTTATTATTATTTATTGTTGCACTAAATGTTTTTATTTCAAAATTCATTCACATTCTTAATCGTATTCATCAAATGAAGATAATTTTTTTTAAAAAAATCATGATTTTATATTTTAAGAAAAACATTATTCTAATTTAATGTCATCCTTGAGATCAGAAATATTTATTTTGATCCATAAGATTAATATTGATTGTTAAAAAGTTGATTAAACTTCCTTATTCATAATGAAACACCCCCTTTTCTATGTCGATTGTCCTCAGGATTTTCTCTGTGAAGCACTGCAAACTTTACAACCTAAATGAAGATTTCGTATTTTCTTCTTATTCCCTTTCAATCCCCAATATCATTAATCAAACATAGGATTATAGAGACTGGTTTGTCTTCCATGAATAAAAGTATCAAGATGATTTTATGAAAAGTATGATTCATTATTAAAAATATCGTTATGGTTTCAAGTATGAGGTTCACATTATGTTGAATAATCATATACACACATTGATTTGTTTTAATTAGATATTATGCAAGATTTTTTTGAAAAAAAAAGTTCTACAAGCATGATGTAATGGAAATTATTTCATTCCATATTTATGTTAAGTCTTATGAAATGGCTCTGAAATCCACTCCTGGTTATCATTGTGAATCAGATGAGGGAAATTAAATCTTTCCTTATCAAAAGTTACTGGATTTAAATGGTTCCTTTTTGAAAGAAATATATGAAAAGTCATTATTTTAAAAAAAGACACTGAAGAAACCCACAAATCGTTTCCCTAATCGTTGACTTCTAGAAACTTGGATTCAAGTGTTTTTCACACAAGGATATGGGGCTAGAGATACTCTAAAATTAAAATATGTTTTTATTTTAGATTATCTTTTCAATGTGAGAAAGATAAGTCGTACCAGTGTTACTCTACATACTATATAGAACCTCAAGAAGATGTCAATAATATATCAAATCATTATGTTTCCTAGTTTTATTAGAATAATGTTATAAAATTGACTCAAAGTTTTAAAAATTTCTACCAAATATAATTCTGATCATATAAAATATTAGTTATATTAGTGAGGATTCTATCAAAAGGATGAAAAATGTTAAAGATTCAAACTCAATATTTTCTATAAGGAATCCTCAGGTATCTATTTTAGAGGAAGGAACTTCATTGAAAAAGAATACTAAGAATGATGATAAGAATCAAATAAAACCTATATCCATTCCTATTAATAATTAAAATATTGAAAAGAATTATTCAAAGGAATTCATGGATTAATAAAGGAAAAGAAATGAATAAGGAAAAAAGCGATACCCTCAATTCGGTCTTGACCCTGCTGAATAATTTTTTTGTAAAAATTCTTGGTGAAGATGTCTTAGAGAAACAATAAAAACAAAAGAAACAAATAAATATGTTCTCAAAAGAATATTTTTGTGACATGTTATTAAAGGTTATCGAATCGGCATCATCTAATGTTTTTTTCCTAACACCGATACCGATAATGTTTTAATGAAAAAATTCAATAGTCAAAGAATAGTTTTCCTCTGACAAAGATAAAGGAAAATAAATCACTATCGCTCAAGAAAAATTTCTAGAGGAAGAGGAAGACATGAGTTCAGGACCTCAAATTCGTGAAATTTTAGATAATCCTCTTGATGGAATAAAAGAAGAAGAAAAAGAAGAAACTATTGGCAGTCAGGAAAGACCAAATGTCAATGAAAATAAAGAGTTGAATGATTTTGAATATTATATATATGAACATATTTGGTTTAATAAAGTATATTATATAATTTATAAAATAATATTGAGAAGAAAAAAATATTAGAGAAACAAAAATATCCACTCGTTCAAAAAATTGATTCATCAGCCTTAAAGGACAATGAGAATTAAAAGGATGAATGTAATACAAAGAATAATTTTGAATAATTCTAAATTTATGATGAAAATAATGGTGATTAAAAAGTATAAATATCAGGTAAAAATAAAAAGAAAAGTATGAAAATGATTGAAGAAATATAAAAACCCATAATAATATTTTAATTATTTACCCACTTTTACTTATTACTGTCTTAGAGCATACTTTACCAAAAAAAATTATTTTTGTACAAAAAAATGAAATTTAACATTTTGAATAATTTTGACATGTTGATTCGATATAATAAATTTATTTCTTACAAAATATATTATTAATTTTGATAACAATTAAATTTGAAATCAGAACACATAATGCCACAAAATCGGGTTTTTATAATTTTTTTTTCTAAATATAAAATGATCTTATTCTATCTTCTTACTGATTAATAATTTGTTGATCAATTTTTATGTACATATTAATAAATAACATAAAATCATATTAATATATTTATTTTAAAGTGATAGATTAAATTTTCATTGAATAAAAATATATAATGTAAACAAATACACTTTTTTAAAATGTAAAATATTTTTTTCAATGACTAATTACAATTTTATTTTTTTCTATAAGTATTTTTTAATGATAATTACATGTAATTATATAATTTTTATTAATAATATATACTTATAATTAAAAAATAATTTTTATTTATAAAAATCAATTTAATTGTTTTCAATCTATTAATTAGCTCACTTGTATAAAATCCAACAATTTTATATGTAGTGAATGTATATTTGAAAACAATATAATATTAAATTTGAATCATTCTATTCCGATAAATATAGATTCATAGTTCTATATATTTCATTTATAAGGATCCTTCCAAATTCAAATTATATTTCTAATATTTTTGATTCTATATTATTATACTTGACATTATGATCTTTTAAGGAGACTAATAGGAAAAAACAACCCACATTTCTATCATTTTTATTTTCATATCATTATATTACTCTAATATTATTCATTATTTTGATCTATTAATCTTCTATCATATTTGTTTCTATTGTAAATTTGACCCAAAATAAATGAGTCACAATTTATATAATAAAAGATGTTATTCAATGACTATAAAATAAATCACTTCATTGATAATTATTAGTTTTTAATGAAAATATTTAATAAATATCATAAATAATAATTAATATATTCATATAGATAATTAATTTCAATTTATGATGATTTTAAGATATATAATTATTATTTACTTATGAATTGGATATATATAATTATATTCATAGTTATAAATATTATATGAATTTATAATGTCCAAATCAACTAAGGTTTCTTTAATCACATCGATTATCTCAATGAAATATCCAAGAACAAACTAAACATAAAATCATTAAAT
Source organism: Viscum album (assembly GCA_963277665.1). Lineage (NCBI taxonomy): Eukaryota > Viridiplantae > Streptophyta > Magnoliopsida > Santalales > Viscaceae > Viscum > Viscum album. Next base: position 67,166,562 of record OY728131.1, read on the forward strand.
TAATTTTTTTAAATGAAGAAATTAAAACTACATCTAATATATTAATTCACTATTTTATGTTTTATTTTTCTATCATCATAATTCTATATATGATTGTATTAAAAAGTTTTTTTTTTTGGAAAATTGCATCTAAAAGTAATATTAATGAATATAACCTTTATAAATTATATATTCTAGAAACAAGATATGATCAGATCCTTTAATTTATTGTCCAATATTTTATAAATGGTTTAACCCTATGATATTGAATGAAAATGAAATAGTAGTTGGTAAAACATCAGATGATTTGAATGGTAAATAAAAACATGTATTTGATATTTATGAAAATATAAATGTAATCTAAATTTAATTAAAAATAAATTAAATTAAAAAATAGTTATATATATATTCTATTAGAATTAAAAACTGAATTACTTAAAATTAATATACCATAATGATATTTAATTGTTGAGAAAAGAATTTTTTTTATTAAATATAAAAAACCGTTGTGTAATGATAGTCACCATACCCCAATGACCATTTCATTTTTCCTAAACGATTGAATCTTCATTCTTTACTAAAAATATAGATTCAAATTTGATTTGAATTTTACGCTATCTATAAATGACTGTAATAAGATAAAATGTAAGGATATTTGCAATATATTTATAATTTTATTTAAATTCTAATTTATTTACCATGGATTATATATTTGTAATGTGTATGAATCATAAAATTATTTAATCATAATATTTGAAGGTAAGGATAATTAATTTTTAGAAATGGACCTAATATCATTGAATATTTTTCAACATAAAAACCTCAAAATTATCTTAACTTTTATATTTATGAAAATAATGAAAATATAATAAATGGGGTTTTTTATGAATAATGTTATCCATGAATAAAACATTTTCATGTATTTAATATCATTTCTAAATTCCTCATCAAATAATGATTAATGTTTTATTATCACATCGTATTCTCTATATTACATACAAATATATAATGTTTCAAAATTTAGATATAATAATCCATAAATTCCATGAAATCATTAATAATTAAAAGTATTTGTTTTTATATTTATCATTTTTCAATGAAATTTGAATATATATATTTGCTAAAAATCTCAGTATGAAATTCCCCTAGCATTTATTTTTTCCTATCCTCAAAAATAATAAAATATTAAATATTACAATGGAATCACTGTCAAAATATATAAATTAATGAATGATGTAAATTTTAATATTTTTAAAAGTAATACTTCTAATATCAGTATACACAATTTTTCCATATTCTCAACCATTGAAAATATATATGTTCATGTTTTGATATACTCATTATTTTATTAAATCAAAAATTTCGTTATATTATATTAAAATATCCATTTATATATTTTAATGATGATATTATATTTATTTCTATTAAAAAATTACTATATCCCATGAATTTATTTATAAATATATTTTTATTTAATTTTTGTAGTGAAATTCAATACAAGTGAATTACATCATATCAATCAAATGTAAAATTAGTAGTCACCTACTAAAAATGTTTTATAGTAAATACAAGAAATATATAAATGTGTGAAATCTCATTTGAATGATTAAAATATTCCCTAAAATTAAAATAACAATAACCTTCAATATTAAAAATAAACATTATTGTAATTTATTGCACTATTAATGATGGTAAACTTGTTACATGTCAATGTAAGGAAATGTTCATATTTTTCAAAAATATTTTTAAATGTTTTTAAATATAATATATTTTATTTTAAAATATATTTCTTCTAATACAGGATTGTGAGGTTCAAATAAAATATAACAATTACTATATTGAATTCAAGTTACATGGAGTAATTTTTCATAATAAAATCATTTCATTTCATTTTTTATACAAAATAATTTCATATTTAATTACATTAGTGTTATTTAAATAATTCATATTCTATTGAATTATTAAAAATAACTGATATAATTCATCCATTTATTCTAATAATTTTTCATTTTCATACGTACAATGTAACATCCAATATAATGTTAAACAAAGTCCCACGAATAAATGTCAAAATATTAATAGAGCCTCCTTTAAACCTACAAATATGCTTAAATTACTCATTGTCACTATTGTTAACATATGTTCAAGAGTGGGAAATTTGTTTTCATCACAACATGAAATGATTTGGCCACAAACAATTAGGAATTATATTGTATGGATTAATTTATTATATATTCCTTTTTTGTAGGTTCTATTTATAGATTTCTAGCACAACAGAAGCGCGGGAGGGGAGGTGCCTAGCTTTATATTTTTCTTAATTCACTAAAAAATACATGATCTATGTGATGATGATCTCCATGAGCCATAGAATTAAATTAAATAAAGAAGACAAACAAATAGAAACAAAGAACCAATAGAGATGATAATTATATTTTGTTTATAATTAATTTAATTAATCATAATTATCTCTAAGGTGATTCTTTCTTCATTGATGTGTCTGACCATTGACTATTTATACGCCTTCATTTAATTGTAGAGATCAATGGTATATCTCCTTGAGAGATGATACAAAAGTTCTCCATTAATCTATAGACCTCACCAAAAGAGTCTCTGAGATCCTGTATAAAAGATATTTATGCTAGCATCGTCCGCCATCAATCTCCTTAGAATGGCTTCCAAAGCATTCTCATTGATTAGGATGAGAAGGATCACTCTCATTCATGAGTGAATTCTTAAAGAGGGATGAATATTTAAGGCTTCAGTGGATTTCTCCAAATTTTGTACACAACAAAATCGGTGTCACTTAGCTTTCCCTTAGATAATAAGAGAATAATATAACCAGACATTTTTTCATTAGGATAATAATAAAATTATATTTTCATGTGCCATTAATTATATCATTAATCCTAGTGAAGCACCCATATCAAATAATAATGTCAATAGAATTATTTCCTGACATGGGGTTCACTTGTGGGTTATAAATAAATATTATTTAATCAAATATTATTCAATATTTTTATTTATAAATGGACCATTATTCTCGGTCCGCCAATCCTCCTAAATATTTATTAATTATTTCACACACAATATATTCTATCTAATAACTAGTGACAGAATATATATGACCACTCATACATGAAAAATTATTAAACAATGACGTGGAATAATATTTATTTGACATGTTACAAAATAAATTATTTAACTGTGATCATGGATACACTTACGGTTTGACCCTCTTGGCCTCTTTCTCAGTGGGATTAGGTGAAGTTCCAAAAAGTCCAAGGATAATGTCTACACACATGCAATGGAACCTATGGAAAAATAAGTTATTACCAAAAATGTATTTTACATCATAGGAATGATTACCTTTTAATATAATTCCTTTATCATAAAATCTAAAATCGGGGAGGCAGTATGCCTGTGCCATCAATTGATATGATCAATATCTCTTTCTTTGACATTCCTGAAATAGAACACGAATATAAAACACCATGGGCTTGGCTTTAATTATTCTATATCATATCCATCAAAGATATGAATATATAAACATTCATTGGTGAAGAGGATGGATAAATCCTTTATCTCATTATTTATTAATGATATATTACTTGTGATGCACCCAATGTATCCGGCATCATTGTGAATATCTACGTCATAGTTTTTATTAATAGGTAAAATTACATGTCTCATAACATCCATTAATAATATTATTTTGTTCGATGTTCCAATACACATGTCCACAGTTAGGAACATCCAATGAATCATATAAATGTTGATTTCCTACTGTTGGCTCTTGTTCTCATAATAACCTACCTGATATCACTAATGGAGTATACCATGAGATGGTGTCTAAAAGTCCCTTGATTCTCCACCACTGATAGATAATATAATTTTGGTATCTGAAATGATATCATCAGGCAAAAAAACCTAGATATTCGAAAAGTGTCATAGAACTTCCTGGTTCACAACATAGTAGAGAACTGCACTGACATTTCAGTGTTAGTACAACTCTAGGGAAATTATCACATACAATGTTATATAGAATAACAATCAAGATGTGATAATGATTTTATAGATATTAGAAACCCATGAATATAAGTTATCATAATTTAAGTATATGTTGGTTATAGGGAACCAACTCCAATAGACTGCCAATTCCAGTAGAGCCAACATCTAAAAATAATCAGTCAACTATCTCTCAAATTATACTCATGCTTCAATTGAGATAGGCCTTTAGTCAAGGTGTCTATCAAGTTCTCTTTCTTGGATACTCTACCCACTACAACATTTCCCCTCTAATGAAATCCTAATATAGGATATACTTTTATAGTATGTGATTTGTCCATTTATGGGACCTTGACTCTTTTTCAGATATCAACACATCTGTATTATCACAACATGATGTGAGAGGGTATTTGCTTATACTTACCACATCATGATCCTCGACAATGTTCATAATCCAAATGGAATCATTAGCTACATCAAAATAAGCTATATACTTAGAATCTAGTGTAGTATAATCTAATACTAGCTGCATCGAACTATTACAGCACATAGATCCTCTATTAAGACAAAAAATATATCTTGATTGAGACTTCATATCATTTTGATCACTCTGAAAACCCACATCATCATACCCTTTGATGAAAATATTTTCAACTCCTCCATACACAAGTAACATAACCTTATTTCTTATCAGATACATGAGGGTAGCCTTAACATAAGTCCAATATTTTTCGCCTGGATCTTCTCGATATATTCATACCATGTTCAAATTATAATCATCATCAATTATAGTATGTAACATGGAAGACATGATTTGTCCTATTGTCGAAGCGTATGGGATCTTACTCATTCTTTATTTTACTTTTTGTGTCCATGGACACATTTTCTTAGAATGTTTTAAGCCATGTGACACTAGAGCCAATCCCCTCTTGGATTGTTCTATACTTAATATATTTAGTATAAAGTCAATATATGTAATTTTATTTAGTATTTGAAGGCTCATGGATCTATCATGAATGATCCTGATACCTAGAGTGTAGATCGCTTCACCTAATTATTTCATGGAGAACATCTTGCTTAGCTAGCCATTATTTGGCTGTAAGACTAATATGTCATTTCCAATCAGTAATACATCTTCAAAATATTTTACATGGATAATTACCACAGTCCCACTAAACCATTTGTAAACACATAGATAACATTTAATTTAAATGAATCCAATTTCTCTTGTGGCATCATCAAATCGAAATTTCCAGGACATAGATACTTTCTTCAATCCATAAGTGGATCTATGCATCTTGAAAACCCTTTTGGACTCTCTCAGTGTCACAAACCATTACAGTTGTGTCATATATCCATCTTCCTAAAGGATCCTGTTAAGGAATGTAATTTTGACATCAATCTTACAAATATCAAATCCATGGTAATAATTTATGGAAATTATGATTCTAATAGATTTGAACATGGAAAATTGAGAAAAGGTTTAATCGTATTAAATTACATGACATTGATTGAACACTTAATCCACTAGGATTTCTTTATAACTACTAAAATTACCTTCCATGTACATTTTTTATTGAAGACACATTTACACACTTCAATATTTACAACAATTGGTGCATCTATCATAAACCAAACATTGTTCTGATACATGGAATCTATCTCAAAATTCACATATTCTAGCCATCTAGCATCTTCTGAGCTATATAATGCCTCTGTGTAGGAGAAAGGATAATCATTATCCAAAAATAATGAGTCACTATCATCGATGAAAAGATAACCATATCTCTATGGTTCCCATACCTCCCTTAAACTCTTATAAAGTACTTGTGTTTTCAGAACTACTTCATTCACAGGGACCTATGGAACTTATTCCTATACCAACTCATATTTATCTTGAGCATCAACTTCATCAAAGTCAAGCATTATGCTACCTTCCATTTGGATGATGTTATCCCTATACAAAACGATTGATTGTCTCGCGATAGTCACATTCTTATTTGTATGGATACATAGGTAGTTTTCTTTTGTTTCCTTGGGATACCATATAAAGATACCATAACACCTGGGTTCTATAATTCATTTTTAGTCACAGTTTAGGTTGGAAATTTGGTTATTTACCAAGTAACTGAGTGTTATAGTTTTTAGATTTTGGTTTATTTATTCCTTCTTTTCTATTTCATAGCTATCCTCATTTAGTTTTCCATTAATTTTTTGTGAAAATGGTTGTTTTGGGTAGAAGTACCAGAGAACGGTTCGCACACGGTTAACGGTAATTATGTTCCATAGCCTAAGTAATTGTGAAGATCATATTGGGTGAGACAATAGTTACTAAATGGCTATCACACAGCTAGTCAGACCATTCAGGTAATTTGTGAGATTGATCTATTTCTTAGTAGTAGCAGTTCCACAATATCATTATGGTTTGACAGACCATGAAGACTAACTATCTGTCCTATATATATTTTTTAAATTATATTATCTCACCCCAATTTTTATACCCAAACACTCCCTTACATTTTCCATTTGGGTTCGTCTTCCATGGTGTCTCCTCCTCTTCCATTGACTCTTACAGACCTCCTTTTTTGGGCGTTTTGTGTGCAATTTATCCTTCAGATCATCATTTAAGTCCACTCTTCCTTGGTTTCTACCACATTTCTAGGGTTTTCATTCATTTTTTGGGGTTACATCTATCCCTCATCTAGGGTTTTGATTTTTATAGTTATATCCTAAAACATTGGGTTTGATCTTGATGTCATAGTTCGGATCTTGTCTCACTTGGCTGTTGTTGAGGAGTGATTGGGTATTTACATAGGATTCTAGATGTTGTTCAACTTTTGAGTTAGGACCCATTCACATAAATCCTTAAAAAAATTATTACATTATTTTCATGATTTTCTCACCTCTCATATTTGTCAAATAGTGACATATAATTTTTATAAAACTTTTTTATGTGAAATGAGGTTATTTCTATTTTCTTTACTTATTTGAAATGGTTTGAATGGTTATTTAAATAAAGTTACTATTAAAATGCCCAGTTTTCTCTTGTAAACATGATTTGGATGGGAAGTGGTCCTTTTGGGTTTCTTTAATAGGCATCTTAGTGGATTTTAGTTTTGAAAAGGGCAAGTTCATGGATATTTATAAAAATGTGTGGTTTTAGTAAATGAATTTGTGATAGAAAAATGAATATTTTTTTCTCAAATGGATTTATAAATTTATTTGGCATGAAAGTGGATTGTGTATAATTCTTCATGAATGTATTAACATTTGAAAGCATTCGGTGGACCATTCAGAATTTTGGAAATGGTTTGTTGGAAACTATATTCTGATGGTGAGCCACATTCCTTGTTGGTTGACCATCTGGTGAGAGTGTCCTCAATATTGGACCAACCGTATGTAATAATTCCCTTTTAAGGTAAGGAATACTCCTTTAGGTGTTCGGGGTGGTGTTTCTTGTTGTGATGTGTATATGGGTATATGAATATGGATTGTTTTCTGGAATGTGTGGCACACACATTTGTGAACAGAACATGGGAACCTAGAATAGATAATAGGATTATTTATAATGATTAATGTAATGGTATCTCATGCATTAACCAGTGGCCCATAGTAAGAAGATATTTCGGTTTATCAAAATAGGACTATAGACATGAATCTACCTTATGTTAGGGTGACCTAGAGTTTGGGATATTTGATTTCATCATGGGTTTCATGCCACCGGGGATGGAGTCTCATGTATTAGTATGTTTTGGTTCTCCCCCCAATTCAATGGTTTTCCCATGTTCCACCTACATGAGTACGAAAAGTGACATTTCCCTTGTTGTGTGGAATCATACCCTTTAACTTGGGTTTGGTAATTATTTGTAAAATATTGAATGTGTATTTGATTGAAAAGAATTTTAATTTATATGTTTTGAAAAGAGAATTTACATGTCCATTGCTCTTTATTTTTCCCTATTTCATTTTATAAGTGCAATGTATTATGATTATTTATTTTAAGTTGAAATGTGTTGAAACCATATATTTATATTTTATAGTTAAAACATATTTATAAATGTTTCATTATTTAACGGATGTGAATTAGAAATAGAATTAGTAGGGAATTCCTACTGAATTTTAGTACTCACACATAAATTATTCTCGTGGTTTTAGTTTCTACTGTAGGTTACAAGATTGGTTCGGTTTCCTTGTGCAATAGTGGGTTATGGATTGGAGAGTTTCCCTTAGGATCACCTATAGGTGTCCTAGGTGTTATTATTAATTTGGTTATTCTGTTTTAGTGTGTGGTTTAGGATGTTGTTTCTTTTGTTGTAAATGTAGATAATGTAATGTTTGGAAATCATATAGATTTTGGTTTTAAATTTCATATATTTCATTGGTTTTTAACTATATAATGGCTGAAATTATTCCCGTTGTAAATCTACTGATTCTATTGAAACTTCTTTCTAACTCGAGAGGATCGAGAATTCCTTTCAGTCTTTGTCACAAATTTTCTCGGGTGACTAGTTTGCGGTCAACCTAGTTTTTTTGTGAAAAATGGTATCAGAGCATTTATTCACTTTTTAGGACCTTTATTTTTAGAGTTCCCATCATTAATATAGAATTTTGTGTTATAAATAGTAGGAATTATGTGCTCGAGGTGTAGGAATAGAAATATGTCATGAACCCCAGCTCATTCCAAACCTCAGATTACAATGGGATGTCTAGGGGTGCTGGTCTCTTTTTGTTTTGGAGCATTTTGTGTTTATTGGAAATTAAAACAGAGTTGGGAAAGTGGACACTATGAGATATCAGTGCTATTAAATCCATTTTTAGATGGAAAATTACCCTATGATGCTCCCCATTACATTAGTTTCATTGGAATATATATGCCAGCCATATGGCTAACTTACCCATCTTCATTAGTTTCCCATATGTGAATTCTTTTTCGATCCCTTAATTATGGAAATTGTTTTGAGAAGTTAAATTTTTGAATTTTAAAAATATTAATTTAAAATGGTAATGGATTTTTTTTCACACTGAAAAATGGATTTTCATAACCTACTTTAATATGGTTAAGAAAATTCGTGTTCATGTATAGTTATTTTTGGGGTAAAATAGAAATGGTTTAACGAGATGTGTATAATTATTAAAATGTTTTTAGTTTTACAACTAGGTATTTGGAAATAATTTTTAATTGGATAAGTGGTTTTTAAAATAATGGTGTGGAGTTCAATAATAGTTTTTATTTGGTGGTTGGTGGATCCATGGGAAGTTTTCCAAAATTTTGAGACGATTATAATGTTTTGGAAGTGATTTGAGAGGTCATGATAGGGAATTTTAATTTAATTCCAACATTCCTTTTCTATATCGTTTTTGTGAGTTTTGAATTGGGTTGTTATTTTTTGTGGTTAGTGGTTTTTTAACATAGGCTTGGATAGTTTTTAAATTGATATGTGGGTTGAATAATTTGTTTTGAAATGTGTATTTTTTTATTTTAACTTTTTGTGTTTCTCTGGGTGACCACATGCTTGGAAATGTGTGAAAAAGTGAATGGGTTCCCGGTATGGCACATGGATATGCATGTGTGATAATTCATGGGTTGTCATCAGTGAGTGTGTAACCCCAAAAATACTATCTAAATTCAGAAGGTTATTTTTTTAATGAAGTGGTGTGGTGTGTATTCATATGTTTTTATAATGTTAGTTTCTAGGTGTTTTAATAATGATGATTTTTTCAAGACTATTAGTGTTTCTAGTTTATATTCATTTTGGTGGATTTTCATAACAGTCATTTAGAAAATGTTGGTGGTTGTTTCCTTTTTGTTTTGGTGTTCTTTTGTTGTATGTTTTGGCTAATTGACCAATTGATTTGGGTCCTTAGTTTCTACTATTTGGTTAAATTATTCCCCCATAAATTATCAAGGTATGTTTTGAATGTGTTCATGGTTGACCTCCCCTGTGGAAGACCATCCAGTTGATCAATGACAGGATTTCCATCACGGAATTCAGAACATTAATCTACCTATTTATTTTTTTCATTTGATAGGATCCTCTCATAGTGGGAGGGAAGATATGTACTAGGTGGGACGAATATTTTGTTCTTCAATTTGTCTTAGTCATTGAGGGTATAATTCGACGCTGTTGTGTCCAAAGAATCACTCTGGAAGCAGTTATGAGAAAGTTTCAGTAAAGATTTAGGGACACGTAGTTTGTAGCTATTCATGCTAGATGCTTTCCTAGAAAGGATCTCTTGATATTTTTTCAGTTTCTCCTAGATAAAGTTGTTTTAGGATACCAAGGTGGAGAGTTTGTTCACAAGAGGCTATTATATCCCTTTTGTGTAAATCATGTACTGGTGGAGACCTTAGTTATTATCCCTCTCCCTTTAATGTTTCCCTCAGTTGGAGGGGTAATTTTCGGTGGTTTCTAGTAGTGCACTATTATATTTTCAATTAAAACATGGATGTTTTGGTGCCTTTTTTGGGACTTATATTTTGATAGGAGTGTGACCTGCATTTTGGAATTTTGAGTTTCCCAATTTTAGATGGAAATGATTTCCCATGTGTCCATTCATTTTTCTTCATTGTGTTATTTGAAAGGGTTGTTGTCTATACATATTATAATTTCCTATCACGATATTGATCCATGTTGATACTAAGTGATTCTTTGGGAGTGTTTGGTCCTGTTGGCACTGTTTGGGAGGTGGTTTAGTTTCATGTGGAACCATAAAGAAAAGTTTATTTCAAGGTTTTATAATGCCTTGTTGTGAAGAAGGAGATGCTTCACTAATCTTATCTTTAGCCTTATGTCCCTGATTAATGCCATCATATAGTCATAGGATCCCTAGGGATATGAAAGGCATTGTTTTAATATCTTACCTTAGTGCGGATGATGGAAGAAATTCCAGCATCCAGTTTAAATGTTCTTGTTTTAATGGTTCTGTTCATTGGAAATAGTGTGGTATCCACATTTCCACATTGTGACCCATTCGGGTGTACATGTTTTCCAATTGATAGGGCAAGGTATGGGTGTTTCATCTTTTTAAAATTCTAGTTCTTATATCCCACTAAGTGTGAATTACAATTTTTATGCCCTTGGTGTGCCCTTCTAAATGAATATAAAGTGGTTGGGATTCGGTTATCCAAAGATGTGAGGTTTTAATGTGTTGTTGGTTTAGGTTTTCATGGTTCATATGTGGGTCCCATCCCTCCCATTCCGTGGTGGTGAGGAATTTTGGTTCTTATGGGTTGGTTATTGATTCCATTTAATATCGATAGCTCTTATAGTTGGGATTCCAACGATGGGTCTCATTGAAATTTTTCAAAATGAAGGGGTGTTAACATGTATCTTATGTTGGGGAGTCTATACGAGTATTGTTTTGTTAGTATCATAGTTTACTCATTGTTTTCTTCTCATGCGTTGGTTTGTTTCTAATTGTGGGGATTCTGTTCGTGCCTCCTCATGTTGGTATCATGGTTCCATTCAAGGTATCAATTCGGTGGCATATGGTTTCATATAAAACCACTATATTTTTTGTTCATACATTGAGTAGTGGATGGGATGGATGTATTTCCAGCAGTTTTATTTACAAATGTTATAGGCTTGTCTGGGAGAGGTGGTTTGATCTTGATCATCTATTTTGGGTGGATATTTTGAGTTATTTTTCTTTATGGTTAGGGTGGTTTTGTTTTGAGGTTGGGTTTTTCATTTAGAAGTATTTATATAGTTTTAGCTAATCAAATAGAGGTGTTTAAACTTATGGGGGTGGGCGACAAATAGTAGAGAGACCATTTGGTCTCCCGAGTTCAATTTCATAGCTCTTTTTTTTTGGTAGTTTCTTTAATACCATTATTTGTCATTTGTGTGAAAATCCATGATTTGTAACGGAGTAGTGGTTTTTTATTTCGTTATACGAATTGGGTTTGATTTTTAGGGGGGGAAAGCAATATGATGGGGAGAATTGGCACAACAGGGTATTGGAATTCATCCTTAGTCCAGGTTGAGGTAGGATTTTTGGTTATTTTCAAATGTAATTTGCATTAAGGGTTTCAACTTTAGAAGTATTTATTCCTTTATTTATTTACCAAGCTATAATCCTTCGGTTTCCCATTATGTTTTAGTGAAAATTAGTGTTTTAGTATGGGTATGACCTGGAGCATGTTTAGTGCATGGTTAGTTGTAACCGTTCTCCCTAGCCTAGGTAACTATGCAAAACACTTTGTTGAGACACTATCTACATCACACATACCACACGGTTAGTCAAACCATATGTATAGGCTATGTGGTTAATCTGTTTTTGGCAGTAGGTCACAGGGTATCTACATGTTTTGAAGGACTGTGTGGACTAACAATATAAACTATCCTTATTTTTCAAAATCATTTCTCTCCTCTGAATTTTATTCACATGCACACCCATAAATCCCACATTCAGGTTCATCTTCCCTAGGAGCCTCCTCCACTTCCCTTGGCTCCTTTAGACCTCCATTTTTTGTGTTATTGGTGTTGTTTCTCCTATGGATCATCATGTTCATCCACTATCCCGTAGTTAACCCTTCATTCTAGGGTTATCAACTAGTTTATTAGGGTTCCATTTCCTCCCTTATCTAGGGTTATGATTTGAAGAGTTGAAATATACAAATTTTGGTTCAATCTAAATGTTTTTAGTAGGATATTGTATGTATCATGTTTGGTTAAGGTGTGATTGATTTTTTTGACTTGATTCCAGAATTTATTCCACTGTTGAGGTTAGACCCTTTTACATCACTCTTATATAATAAATATTACAGTATTTTTATGATTTTAACACCTTCTTTATTTGTTACATATTTATGTATTATTTTTAAAATAATTTTTTAATGTGAAATGAGATTTTTTCTAATTGATTTTAATTGTTCCAAATTATTGGAATAGGGCCTTCACATCAATTTCTTGAAAAAATTCCCAATTTTCTCTTATAAACTTGTTTTGGATACGAAGTGATGTTCTTTAGTTTTTAAAAGGATGAGAATGTGGATTTTCATTTTGAAAATGGATTCTGAATGGTTATTTATATAATATCTTCATTTTGTTAAATGAAATTATGATAGAATAATGATAATTTGTTTTTCCTAAATGGATTTCTAAATTAATTTTGTTTGAAAGTGTATTTTGTGTAGTATTTCAAGAAAGTATTGATATGTGAAAACACTATAAGGCATGTTTTTAATTTTCAAAATGGTTTATTTGGAAATCCCTTTAGGGGGTGAGTCACAAGCCTTATTGGTGTAAAATGTGATGAGAGTTTCCTCCATAACTGACCTCCCTTATGTAATAATTGTTTTAAGGTGAGGAGTACTCCTTGAGGTGGTTTTGGGTTCTGGTTTGTCTGATGTGTATTGTGGAATATGTATATTTCATCTTTTTTGGAATGTGTTTCACACCTCTTAATCATCATAACACGGGAATCACTCATAACTATGATGATTACTATGAACAGTTTGTTGCACTAGTAGTTCTTGTACTTACCAGTGGCTTGTAGTAGGTTGATATTTGGGTTTATTGATATGGGATTGGGCCCCTCGGTCAGTCCTGAGTTAGGGTGGGTGGGCATTTGTGAGTTTTGGTTTCATCATGTGTTTCATTCTTCTAGGGATGGGGTCTCATTTATTAGTATGGTTTGTTTCTCTTCTGTGTTCTTAGGCTTTCTTGTGTTCCTTCAATATGACTATTAATGGTTCCATTTCCCATATTGGGAGGAATCATAAACTTATACATGTTTCTCATATTTATTTGAAAATTTTCAATTGTGTGGTTGGTTGAAATAATTTTAAATTATATTTTCTGAAAATAGAGAGTACCCATCTTTTTATCCTTATTATGCCTTGTTTTAAATTATATGGTCAATGAGTTAGGTTTTTTAGTTTTGAAATGAAATGTGTGGAAAACATAACTCTTTATTTTGTAGTTCAAAATTATTAATGAGTTTTTCATTATTTAAAATAAGTTTATTGGTAATAGAATTATATGGGCCTACATACTATGTTTTAATACTCCCACCTATCGTCTATTATTTTTTTAGTTTCTCTTGATGGTTCTATGTAACGAACCGAACTTTCATGAATAAAACTACCATTATTTTTTTAATTACATATATTATGCATATAGGAAAATCATGCAGGAATTTTTATTTATTTTTGGTTTTAAATGAATGTTTAATATCATTACCATTGCTAATCTAGCTATTGTAAAGTGACCACATGGTTGGTATAAATTTAAGTGGTTTAAAAACAATCAATTCGACATTAAGAAAGGAGTGGATGACCTCATCTAGTTTACTCAAGCCTTACGATGCTCATTTTTCAGAGCTCAGAAATGAGGCAGCATCACTTGGAATATCTCTTGACCAATCCCAAGATGAGATTCAATATGTTAATATTGAACAGAATGCTTATGGTAGAGGTGGACATTAATAGAAATTTCCACCCGAACGATGTTATCTGAGCCACCCCATGAGTGTTTCACCATTGCACACCTTATAATTTGGTCCTATGTAGGTGTTATAAGGGGTTATGTATGAAGGAAATATTTATTTTTGTGTAATACATTTTATAAATAAAAGTCTCATTCCATCAATTCATGTTTGATAATAGTTTCTCTTAAAAATATAATGAATTAGAAAAATTGATTTTTTGCGTAAAATGGTAATTTAATGAAATATATAAATTATTATATTAATATATGGTTTTATTAAAAAAATTATTATAGTTGTGTTGTAAGAAAACTCCATTTAATTATAAGTGGGGATTATATTCCTTATTGTTTTTAATCTATTAATGAATATATAATAAATTTAATACGAATTATATTTTCATATGATCAAAGGGAAATTGTATGTTTAATTAAATAAATTATTTTGATGAATTAATGAATTATTAGAATAAATAACATTTTAAAAAAATATTATTATTATATAATTTTTAAATATAATTGATCATGTAATTTATATGAAGTCAAATGTAATTTTTATTAACATTTGGAAACTATTTTTTTAAACCATTTAATTTGGAATAAATGATGGTTTTTTTAATGTGAAAGTTCACATATTTAAAATACTATTTAGATAACATGATTATCATTTTTGGAATGAGGATGTCAAAATTATCCAATGGTTAATTGTTCATAATTTTTCGAGACAATCAAAATTTTTGGAAAAAATAATATTCCATATAAATAATTAATGTTTTTTATGACATCATAATGATCAAATAGTATTTTAATAAAATTATATATAAACATTATTCGTCCAATATATGTTTTTAATTTACAATAATTCTATTTTATATTTGATTAATTAATTTTATAATGCCTTAGGGGACCCTCCAAGAGTTATAAAATATTTTGTCATTTTAAATTGATTTCCCTGAGAGTGTGACTCGTCTCTACATAATCAAGCCTAATATTTTAATAATAAATGATTTTTTTTATTAAATAATATTTTCCCCTCCTTTTTGTAAAAAAAACATATGAAAAAACCATGGTATGGTTTGTGGTTTTAAATATTTAATTATATAGGTTCCAAAACCATAGTTTGTGAAATATTAAAGAATTACCCTCTAATTTACTACATAAACCCACCCAAGATACCACTTATATTCAATAAAAACCATTTTAACATTTCCATACTATTCCCTCATATCCTTATAATCCTCTCAAGGTGCACCAATCTATCACGAAGCCCCTCCTGATTCCCTTGAAGTCACATACTCAAGTACGAGATTTCTTCCATTCTCATTTCTGTCTATGGTTCTTTATGTGGTAATACACATTTAACTTAAATTAAAAATAGTGGGGTATGATTTATCACCAACTACAGAAATTCATCTTTATGTTTGAATTATGATAGACTTCTTTATCTTTCATTATTCTCTCCCAGGAACACCTCTTACCACGCCAAAATTTCGTATGGGTTATTCCACTTATCCACTTTCATCGTTTTTATTTATTATGTTACACATTCTATTTCCAAATTACATGTGTTGGGACATGTATGAAAATGAAAAACATACTATAAATTTAATTTACATATGTTTATATACCCATTTATCTCTTATCAACCATTTTTGTTAATATTTATGTCTCATCGTTCTACTGCCGAAATTGCACCGTGATTTTCAAAGAAAAAATCATTGTATAGTGAATACTATACCAATTTCTCTATCAAGGGTACTAAATTTTATGCACATAAAATTGTTTAATGTTAAATAAATTTATATATTCTAAATTATTTAATCATGAAATATCTTATGATGTTGGATGATTCCATTTTATCTGATCTATGTGGCACGATAATGCATGAAATTAAATGTTTATAAAGGGTGTACCCTGATAGTGCTCCAAATCATTGGGTAATGTTAAGTATCTTCATATAAAGTGTGAAATGATTGTTTTCTCATGATAAATCAAGTTCAATGGGGTTTTACACATTCTAATTCTAGTTTAATGAGTGTTTTCTCATGTTATTCCAGGTGCAATGGGTCATGGATTATGCTAATATCTTGTTATATATTGTTTCCACATTTCCGTGTTATGATAATAATGATATATCATTCCTTTATGTTCATGTTTTTCTTAGGTTCCATTGATATTTTATTTTCCTAACATGTATTGCATTCTTCATGTTATGCCTTTTTTACTACATTGTTTTGCTTTATAGATCACCCTTTTCTTATGTATGTCATCAGGTTATCCTATAAAATGAATTGTATAAAAGATTGTTGTGGTCATCTAAAATATGTTTTGAATAATTATTTTTCATTTTATGACTTCTGTTATAATGTAATGATACTAATTTTCCATGACACTAGACCTATCGATCTATAGAGTTGTCTTAAGTGCACATTTATATAATAAATCATGCTAAATTATGTAATATAGATCATGGTTGTTATAGTTGGTATCAAAGGATATGTTTAATTATTTTTTCTATTAGGACTAGAAAACCATATGGAAAGACTTAGGGATAATAATCAGTATAATAAAATCATCGCTTATTTTTTGTGAGTATAGAGTAAGTGGTTTATATTGGAAATATGTCTTTGTCTGGATATAAACAAGTATAGGTTTCTCTGGAACATAGGTATCTAGGGGTAAAACCTGAAAACACTACTCTAAGATTGACACGAATTATAAATGGTACAAAAAATGAATATTGATAAACTCTTGGTTCGACACAACTGTGGGATATGCTTTGATAAATTCATAAGCTTAGTATGATCAATTTTTAAGGAAATAAACAATTCCCCTAAGAATATATGATATGAATGTTATCATAGATAACATAGATTAATGATAATAAATTTCTACGTTAGTGAAATAAATGTAATTTATAAGTTATCCTTTTTGTCAATGGGTTCCCCTTTATTTATTACCACTAACATTCCTTTTATTCCAGCTAATGTCTGGTAATAAATGGACTTGGGCTAACTACCGAAGTGAAAATCAATGTGATGACTTTTCTAATGAGCTGCCCAATTTGATAGGAGGAATCAAAAACGTAGTAATGATAATCTCTTAGTTGACTCATATTTTTAATAGAATCCTTGGTGAATAGGAAAATTTAACCCCCCCCCCAGAAATAACAATCTTCAATCATGAGCTATATGAGTAAAAGACACCCCCCCCCCACACATTTAATAGATCATTTTACCCCTCATTTACCAAAAAATTTATTAAATAGATTGAGGCTAACATGTCCATCCTTCAATGTTCCGAACAATAGATGGTCCATATGGATTCTTATCATATAGAGGCTGAAGTTTATCAATGGTATAAATTGATCAAAAATACTAATCTAGATGAAGAGACCAGCGAGTTAGAATAATAGGATTTCTAGAAAAAAAATTTAGATAAATTTTTTCCTCACACCCTTGGACTAATGATGGAACAAGACATAACTACCTTCTAGAAAAAAGGATGATGAATCCATTGAAGAATACATGGAAAACATCAGAAGGATTTCATGAGAGGCCTCAAGATTTTTTTGTTACACCAGAATGGAAGGTTGAATAGTTCTTTGGTGGACTAAAACCTATCATATTGAATTCCATAGCAATTTGGGACATCGATAGATATGAGGAAATTGTATGATGTGCCCTCATAGTAGAAATGGAGATCAGTGAATCCTAGGGGTATCATGGGGATCAGAGGAGTAAAGTGAACATTAATTCTGGTGGTATGATAGTTAAATCCAATGTTGTTAATAAGATTACAGCACCCCATTTTCAAATGGTGTGGAAATAGGCCCCCCAAAAATTACCTAATGTGGAAGAGGAACTGATTTAGGTGTGGAAGGGAAGGAAACCTGTCCATTAATTTCCAACAAGAAGAACCCAATACTGCGATAGAGGAGAGTAATTCTCCGTTCGACCCTTAACACATTCTTCACTACTTCAACTACAATGAACTAGGGCCCTTTACAAACCACTGCCCTAAGCCTAGGGTTTTTAGAGGAAACCAACAACCTCCATGGTCGCAAGGATGATCTTTTTCCATCACTACCGCTGATGCAAATCTCGACAATGATGTGGTGATAGGTACACTAGTTATTCATTCAAGAATAGTGGACATACTTTTTTATTCTAGTTATATCGATTAATTTATATCACCAATGTTTAGTAGAACAATCCCAACACCACCACAAATCATGTAAGTAGATATGCCAGTTAGAATAGAAAATTGGGATATTATTTCATACATGGAATATAACTCCTCGCTTGTCACAATTTGTGGATTGAACATCCCAAAGAACCTTTTCATACTCCCTATGGTGGAATTTGATGCAATTATTAGCATGGATTGGTTTTCCCTATACAGAGAAAACATAAATTGTTGTGAGAGGGGAATCACTCTCCATATGGAGAATCAACCCCCTAATTCTGTACAAGTTCAAGGAGGAGGATGAATATTATTTTCCACCATCATCTAAAGCATGGATATTACTAAAATATGATCACATATATTTTTCTAAAATGATTGATTATAATTTAGAATCCATCCTTATAGACATTCCTTTTTTGATGGAATTCTCTGATATTTTTCTCGAGGAATTGACTGGTGTTCCTCCAAGAAGATATGTTGAATTCATGTTTGATCTTATACTTAGGGCTTTGTCAATATCCAAGACTCCATATAAAATATCTCTTGTGGAGCTTGAGATGATAAATAAACAACTAAAATAAAATCAAGAGAAAGGGATTATATTCCCAAATTATTCTCTATGGGGTGCACAATCCCTCTTCGTCAAGAAGAAGGATGGGTCAATGCACCTTTGCATTGATTATCGTGAGCTCAATAAATTCAAGATAAATAACATGTATCATATACCATGAATTGATGACTTGTTCAATCAGCTATGTAAATCACAATACTACTCCATGGTGGATTTTTAATCAGGATATTATCATGTAAGTGTGAAAAAAGAGGATATCCAAAAGATTACTTTTCGTACAAGGTATAGGCACTATTAATTCATAATAATTTCTTTCAGACACTTGAATGCTCCAAAAATATTCTTGCACATGATGAATATATTCATTAGATATTACTTCAAAAAATATTTGGTAGGATTTATAGAAAGTATTCTAATATACTCCAAAACCATGGACAAGCATGAGGAGAATCTAATCAGTGTACTAGAGACCATGTGATGGGAGAATCTCTATCCCAAGTAATGAAAGTGTGAGTTTTGGTTGATGGATGTTTCATTTTTGGGTCATATCATCACAATAAATTGGATATCTATAGATCCCTCTAATTGAAAAGAAATTTAGGGATTTCTGATGCCAAAATATTTGATTGATATCAATATCTTGTTTAGGTCATCGGTATATTATCACTGAGTTGTGAGAAATTTATCACGATTATCCAACCCTCTTACTAAGATAACTAGGAAGGGGGTTTTATTTTTCCTACAGTGACTAATGTGTTGAGAGATTCATGGAGTTACAAATGATTCTAATCACTATTACCATTCTCATACTACCCACATGTGGAGAACAAGTAATGGTATTTAGTGATGCTTCGAAGAAGGGCATGGGCAGTGTGTTGAAAGAAAATGACAATTTCATTGCTTATTTATCAAGGAAATTAAACGTTCGTTAGAAAAGTCATCCAACAGATGATCTGGAGTTGCCTAAAGTAATATTCTATTTAATAATTGGTGAAATTAAATCTTTACATAGAAATGTGAAATATATACAGATCAAAAAATCCCCAGGTATATATTAACAAATAAATAATTGAAAATGTGCCAACGAAGATTGTAAGACCTGATCGCGGATTATGATTGCTCAATCTGTTACCACCCTAGGAAATTGAACAAGGTGAAAGATGATCTATTTTGAAAGTAAATAGAAATTATATCATTGATGATAATTAAAAAGGATCTAAACTTTTTATATTTATTGAATATCGTCATGTAAATCCTAAATAAGAGAACATCATCAATCATTTCAAAAATGATTCCTCAACTATCACTTTTGGAATGGTTAAATGATGATTTAAAATTTGATCTCGGAAATCAGACCAAAGTGGAATATATAAGAAAAGGGAAATCCTTTTAGTTTAGTGTTAATGAAGAAATAATTGTTAGATTTGGGTTAGTTCTATGTGTTCCATCATCTCCAGAGTTATATAAATAACTATTTGATGATGGAAATTTTTCAAATATCTCCATTCACCCAGGAAACACAATGATGTTTCAAGATCTCTAAGAGAACTATTGGGGGGATACCATGAATAAGGAGATTATGGAGTGTTTATCAAAGTGCATGGTGTGTCTGAAAGTTAATTCTTAGAGGAAGAAGTCTAAGTGGATCAAGCAACCATTACCCATATCAACATGGAAATGGGATAACATCACCATGGAAGTTGTCAGTATACTTCTGAATACATCCAATGTAAATAATGCGACCTGGGATGTAGTAGATTGTCTTATAAAGACTGAACACTTCATTTAAATTCGACTAGATATCTTATCAGATCAACTAGCACATATATACATCATAGAAGTTGTAAGGCTGGATAGAGTACCACTGTCTGTTTTATTTGATCAAGATCTAAGATTCACTTCTGTGTTCCAGAAGAGACTTCAAAATGCTATGAACACTGAGATGAACTTCAGTACGGCTTATCATCCTCAAAATAATGGCCAATCTGATCGGAAAATCCAGACACATTAGGACATGTTGAGAGCATGCTCAATGGACTTCAAAGGTGGATGGGAGAAACATATTCCACTTATTGAATTCTCTTAAAATAAATGTTTCCACTCAAGAATTCAAATGGCCCCTTATGAAGACCTAAATGGGAAGAGCTGTAGAACACTGACATGTTGGGATGATATTGGGTAGTAAAACTTCTAGGTCCATAAATGGTCAAAGAAATGCTGGAGAAGGTTAAGACCATCCAACAGAACATTAAAGATATTGTTTTCCGACAAAAGATATATGATGATAATTGTCGACAAGACCTATAGATTGATTTTAGAGACATGATATTTATTTTAATATCACCGTGGTAGAGATTTATGAGATTTTGAAAAAAGGTAATGCTTTGTCCAAGGTACATTGTCTCTTTTGATATCATTGATCGCATTTCAGTAGTGTACTATCCACTAGACCTCCCATTGAACATGTCTCAAGTGGTTGATGTATTCCATGAATCACTATTGAAAAAGTACATACTCGAACCATCACATGTACCCAATTTTGATCTAGTACTATTGTAGAATTAAATCTCTTATGAAGAAAAGCCAATTAAGGTCTTGGATCATTGAGAAAATGTTCTACTAAATAAGACAACGTCCCTCGTCAAAGTGTTTTGGAGAAACCACACATTAGAATAAGCAATGTGGGTATTATAGGAAGTGATGAGGATGAGTTACCAACTTCTATTTTTGTGTGAGAAAATGAAATTTTGAGGGCGGTATTTATGAAGGGGGAATATGGTAATGACCCAAACGTTCATGACTAAAATTTCCATACTTTTATTTAATTAAATTTCAAAAGGATATAGAAAAAACCTACAATATTTTTTTATTTTATTGTTTATATAAAAATTATGTATCATTACCATTTATTATATAGCCATTTAATAGGGACAATAATACTGGTATAAATTTATGGGTTTTAAAAATAATCCTTTTGACGTAGAAAAAGGAGAGGATGGATGAATCGAGTTGACTCAAGTCATTTGAAGCTCTTTTTTCAGAGCTCAGAAAGGAGATACCACCACTAGGCTTCACTCTTGACCAAGCCCATTATGAAATTCATCATGTTAATATTGAATGAAATTTATTACAGGTGAAGTGGATGTTAATAGAAATTACCACATGAGTGATGTTATCTATGCCTCCCCAATAGTCTCTCACTATCACACACCGTACCCTTAGGTCTTATGAGGGCGTTATAAGGGTTTATGTAACAAATAAATAGTTACTTTTTTCAGTAATTCATTTTATAAATAAATTTATTACTCAATCAATTCATGTTTGAGAATAGTTTCTCCTAAACATATAATGAATTATATTAATTTATATTTTTGGGTAAAATGGTACTTTTTAGTAATATATAAATTATTATATTAAACAATGATTTTATTAAAATACTCATTATAATAGTGTTATAATAACACACTCTCTTTTAATAAGTGGTGATTATATACTGTATTTTTTTTACGCTATAAATGATTATGTTTTTAGTTTGATAAGAATTATATTTTCATATAATAAAACTGAAATTGTATTTTTAATAAAGATATTTATTTGGATGAATTAATGAAATTTTGGAATAAATAATATTTTAATAAAATTTTACTATATAATATTCTAATTTAAATGATCATATAATTTTTATAATGTCAAATGTAATTTTTATTAGCCTTTGGAAACTATTTTTGTCAAAACATGTTAATTTGGAACAAATGGAAGATTTTATTATAAAAAAGAAAATTGAAATATATATAAAATTATTAAGATAAAATTAATATTATTTTTGGAATCAGGATGACGAAATTATAAAATGGTTAACTGTTCATAATTTTTTGAGTCAATCTAATTTTTGGTTAAAAATTAAATACCGTATAAATATATAATTTGTTTTATAACCTCATAATGACCCAATAGTGATGTAATAAAATACTATATATATGTTATTCGAAAAATATATTTTTTGACATTAATATAATTTGATTTTAGATTTTTTTATTAAATTTATAATTCCTTAGTGGATCTTCAAAAACAAATAAAATATTTTATCATATTAAAATTATTTCCTTGGGAGTGTGACTCACCCCAGATAAGAAAGCCAAATATTTTAATATGTTCAGCCATTTTCCTTATAAAATAATTTTTTCACTTCCGTTTGGAAAAAACTATTTGCAAAAAAACCATGGTTTGGGTTGTGGTTCTGAATATTTAATTATACAGGTTCCAAAACCTAGGTTGGTGAAATATTAATGAATTTCCCTCTCATTTCCAATATAAACCCACCGAAGCCCTAAATTATTTTTACTCAAACTACATGGATCACATCCCTAATTTTCCATAATCTCTCTAAATTCCTCCCATGGTGCCCTAAGCTCTCATGAATCCCCTCCTTAAGCTCTTGAAGTCACACACTCATGTAAGGGATTTCTTCCTTTCTCATTTTTCTAAGTTTCACTGTGTTTTTATACCCTTTACATTCATGTAAAATGGTGGGGTATTATTTCACACCTCGCCCATACATCCTTCTACATGTTTTACTGATGAGAGACTGATTTCTACCATATTATTCCCTCCCATGTACACTTGTTACCATGCCATGATTTTGTAAGATTTCTTCCATTTATTCTCTTTCTTTTGGTTCTTTTATCATGTTACAACATCTATTTCCATATTCTTTGTGGTGAGACATGTATCTTTATAACACCCAATAATTTCAATTTCATGTACATATGATGATATACCTGTTCCTCCCTTATCAACCATTTTTATGAATTTTTATGTCAAGCCGTTATTCTGCCAAATTTACACTATGATTTTCCAATCCAAAATCATTGTGTAGTGAGTACCGTACCCACTTATCTATTAGGGGTATAAACATTCTATGGACATATAATTATTCAAAGGTACATACATATCTATAATCCACATTATTTAATCATGTAATTTCATATTATGTTGAATGATTCCATATTATATGATCCATGAGGCACACTTATCATGAAATGAACTGTTTAATGTGGGTGTGCCCTGATATCCATCTAATACATTGGGTGATGTTAAGTATCATGATACGTAGTAAGAAATGAGGATTTAATAATGGTCATTTATGTTCAATAATTGTTTACTCATGACAACTAAACTACAATGAGTGTTTACTCTAGCTAATATGTGTGCAATGAGCCTTGCCTCATGCTAATATAATGTTGTATATTGTTTCCGCATTTCTGTTTTATGATAATCATGAAATCTCATGCCATTATGTTAATTTTTCTCTTATCTTCCATTGATATGACTATTTGATAACATGTATTTTTTTCATCCTGGAATTCCTTTTTTAGTCCCTTATTTTGCATTATATCTTACCCTTTTCTTATATATGACCTCAGGTTTTCCCATGCAATGATATTAATGAGGAAATGTTGTGGTTATGTAAAATAAGTTTTCAATAAAGATGTTATATTTTATGCCTTATGTTGTCATGTGATGTTCCTAATTTCCAAAGACACTAGACCTCTTGATCCTTATAGTTTTTTAAGTGCATGTTTATGTAATAAATTATGATTAAGTGTGTAATAAAGATAAGGGTTTCTATAATAAATCATTGGTTTGATCAGCTTAGGAAATAGTTGGTTTCAGATTAGAGAGTGACCCTTGGTGTCACACTGATGTGGCTTGGGTGTTAGGTTAATTTTGGTTATTCTGGTTTTTTGTGTGGTTATTTTTTTTCTTTGGTTGTAAAGGTATATAATGTAAATATTTGAAATTTTATTGATTGAGGTTTTATATTTTATTTATTAAGATGTTTTTTTATCTATATATTGGGTTAAACAGTTCCCAATGTCCCTGTGTTGATTCCTTTGGTTCTTTTTTCCAACCCTTGAGGATTAGAAACTCCTCTTAGGCCTTGTCACGAATCATCTTAGGTGAACGGTTTAGGGTCAACCCATGTTGGTTTGTGACAAGTACACATCATTCCCCATGGTGATTTTTTTTTACCGAGAATGGCTTAACAATCTCGTCACCTCCCCATACTCATGTTTGTGACAAAAAATGTTTCCTTCCACTCCAAACATTGAAGGGAATTTCGTTTTTCACTTCATTTGGTACTGAGTTTAATATATATTCTGTAGTTTATAATGAATATCCCCAAAAAGAAAAGGGTTAATTTTCTTGACTCATTGACGGCCTTAAAATTTCAAATAAAGTGTGGTTCCTCCTTTTACTAACTTCATTACACTATGGTGTATTATGTGGATTGAGTTGAGATAGTATCCTAAACCCCCATATAAATCTGATGAACTCCTGGTTAAGATATATACCACCTCGATCACATTGAAGTTTCAGTTACTTCTTACCATGAAAATTCTTTATTTCATTATTGAATTACATAAATTTCTTAAAGGACTCAAACTTATAACTCATAAAGTTAATATATCCATACCTTCTCAGGTCATCAATAAATATTTTGAAATAAGAATATCCACATATCGATTCAACTGGAAATAGACTACACACATCAGTTTGTACTAATCATAGAATCTCTCTAATCATTCCACACTATCCACTGAATGGTTGTTTGGAAATTTTACCTTGTAAACAATCATGACATCAATGATGTTGTTTTATATTAGAATATTAAAAAAAACCATCGTAATAGAGGTTTTTGAAATTCTTGTTATTTACATGACCAATATAATGATGCAATAACTCGATGCTATATGAGTCATGTTAACATGATTCGATATCGATTTCAAACACCTTGTTTTCCTAATTTAATATATAAAAAATTTTATTTAAAGGTTCCTTACCGTAACAGTTTTATTCCTTATAAAAGAAACAAATTTTATTTTGTAACTTGAAAATTAACCCAAATCAATTTAAATTTGACACAGAAATTAGGTTTTTGTTAAGAATTGGTACATAATAATATTCATGAAGACCAAAATCAACTTGGTCAGCAACGAAAGGTGTTAATCGTCAATAGAATGTGTAGCTAGCATCACCCCACTAACAGATCAAAGATCCACCTCTCTTATGGAAATTTACCAAAATTTACATGGTTCCTTCATTTAGATACATATGTGAGAACCGAAATCGTTATATAATGCCCAATGTGTAGAAATGAAAATGTTTCACATTATAACGAATTCACTTTTGGATTCCCCTTTATTCAGAGTGCATCTCCTCTTCTATTGTCCTGATATGCCAATAATAAACAGACTTCATCCTTTTCTATTCCCTTGATTTGGATATTCTACTTCATGATTGAATCGTACTCAGGTGATTTAGACAGTTTATAGGTCTTAATCAAGTTTTAAATGTTCCTGGATGTTCTTATTCACCACAAGGAATGTGTTTTTTTCATTCCCTATTTCCTTTTACACTTGGATAATCAGGGTCAGAAGATCCTATAGCCTATTTTCATTATTTCTCATATTATAATTCACAATAAAGCTAGAGAATCCCTTAGGTAGTGATGAAAGTATGAAATATATATGCAAATAAAATAATAATTTTTCCATAATATGTCCATGTGTTCAATATAGCCAATAATCCTGACTATATGAGAACCAACTGAAACATAATATCCTATCCTAGTCATTGGAAAGAAGTTGGAGATCCCATTATTCTATTTTTTCTCACCTTCACATGATAGTGATCTAGAAGGTGAGACAAAATTCTATAAGAATCCATTTCTTCATGTTTCATAAAGATCTCATTGGACATGGATAATTGTATAAATCACTAAGCTTATGTAGCATCATTTAGATGATTCTCATAGAGATAATTCTCGTTATATGTTTCTCATACAGAGTGAGCTCTTCATCACTCACCTCAATTTCAGGTGCAGTTGGTAAAGGATCATCAAGTACATACAGTTTCCATTCATGGAGAATGATGACATTTATAAATCTTTTCAACTCATGGAAATTAGTGTTGGTGATATGGTTTTCCTTCTCGATTTTGGATCACAATGATATGTTTGATGTAAATTTTTATGGTGTATTTACAAATAAAAGATAAAAAAGATAGTAATTTATCTGATTAAATTTGGAAAAATAAAAAATATATCATTTCCTAGTCTCCCTCATTTTTTTTGAAACCCAGTATACCTCACGATGGGTTCTGAAATATACAATTTCTTGGATATTCTAGAGTAAAGGATACATATTTTATTCGTATCACAACAATTTTTTCTAGTGAAAAAAGTTGAATGGTTTTAGGTAGGCATTCCAAAATCTAACTATATTAACTAAGAGTTCCTTGATCAATTGGGTGGACTCCAAAATCCTAAAATAATTAATTTAGACTTCCTCAAACATTACCTCTCAGTTATAATATTTCATTCTTTTTTAGTTAAACCTATATGTAAACAATTTAATTCAACCCAAAAACTCAAATTAGAATTCCAAAATAACATAAAGCATCCAAAATTTGGTGGGTCAAGCACTTTGAACTATGGTTCGATTCTATTCGATGAAATTGAAGGCTAAAATGACTTAATAATTTTATGTGGGATTAAATAAATTCTCTATAAATTGAAAATTATTATCTTTATCACATTATTGTTAATATTATGTGGGATTACATAAGTTATTAACCATTTATTTATAAAATGTTTTCTTATGTGCAAGTTTATTTTAGTTCTATCTTGCGTGCTTATTAATTCATTAGTTATGTGATCTGGAAAGACATCCATAATGAATTACCATGCAACTGATAGAAATAAAATTAAGGTTATGTTCATGATCTTATTCTAATGGTTATTTTATCTCTAATTTGATAAACTAACTTCTACCTATGGGAGAAAAAAATTGAACCATTTATGTCTTCTGTATATAGCTACCAACATACCCACCTTTGTATCTCCTTCGATCAGTTTCACCTCCACTTTCATCTTGAACCTCCTCCACTAGCATGGAAGATCAATCCATTAAACATGCTTTTACTCACATGTAGGTGAGGGGTAAAAAGGGGTTTATATAAATAAAACCATGGGAACACAAACCCTACATATTATTGAGGATAGAATTCATGGATGACAACAATTTAATTTAATAATAAGATAAAAGGAAACCAATCACATACAATGGTCTTTTCTCGTTCAAGATCATCCACATGTAGGCAATTAATTTCACATTTAAAAAAACTATAATTTAATTGTAGAATTTTAATTATATAAGACAAATAAAACATTAATTGATTAATTATTATCTTTTATTAATCAAAACTTTTATCTTAATCCCTTTCTTATTTCCTTGAGACTCTCAACCATTAAAATTTTAAACTAATCAAAATTAACTAAAAATTTACATTGTACAGAAAGGTTCTTTGGAGGTAACTCAGTTAAAAGATTTCCAATTCTACACAAAAAGTATTATATTTTTATACTCATTATTCATTATTACATATTTCATACAAGACTTATCACACACTTTCTTGACATGTACTTAATGAACGATTACCCGAATTACATAACTTTTCAGTAAGGTGTCATACTTTAATTCATGTAGAATAATATTTATAATACAACTTATACATGATATAAATATATTAAAATGATATAGAATTTAAAGTTTTAATTCTAAATAATTTTGTAATAGTACATTCCATATAGACCTGATATATAAGGTGTGTAGTACATTCACCTTCTACTTGAAGTACATGCATAGGGTCTCGATGAGTGAGGCATTCATTGAAATTCATGGGATACATGTCATGTCTAGTGGGACACGTGCTGCGTTAACTCTATGTTACATGGTCACTAATAGGCTAATCCATGTATGGGATACATAACCCATATCAATCCTAGAAGGGACTAGACACCGTATCTAGAGGAAAACATGTCGTGTATTTTGGATGACTTTATGCTAGTTGGTATTGGTCATCACGTGGTGAAAAAATTAACCACACCACATGTTCATAATACACATAGTTTGAGTAATTTAATAACTATTCTGGATTTATTAAACACTACTACATGGGTTGTAATTTAGATTACATGTCATGTACTACTTTGTTACCCAGAAAAAATCCTTTGCACCTCTATATAAGATCATTGATATAATTTTAATCATGATAGTAATTGTTTCTATTAGATATGAAAGAAACAATAGAGTAAGAATGATATCACATCATTTAGATTTAAATGAATGATTAAACTTGAATTGGAGAACTAAATTATAATTCCACAAGTCACTAATGATTATAAAATAATTATAAACAATAATATGCCCACTCTGATAAAACTTGTTGGTTCCAGGAGTAGTGGAAGTACGGGAGGGCCGGTACCCAACAATGATTTTTTCAATATTCAGAAAACATTCCATGATCTATGAGATTATGAACGATGTGATCAATGGAATTGTATTATCAGAATAATATAAAGGAATCGAACCCCAGAACAAAGAGACAAGATAAAATTATTTGGTTTATAATTAATATAATTAAATAGAATTAACTCTAAGGTGATTCTTTCATTGTTGATGTGTGTGATCATAGATCTATGATGCGCCTTTGTTGAGTTATAGAGATCAATGGTATATTTCCTCTATTTGTTATCTACACATTCTCCACAAATATTTAGATGTCGTCGAAGGAGCCTCTGGGTGCTAGCATGACAATATCCTTACACTTGCATCATCAACCTTCGATCGGCATGATAACTACTTCCCAAGTGTTCTCTTTGATCTAGTGGAGGAGGATCACTCTTATTCTCGAGAGCATTTATCGAGAGGGATGAACCCTCAATGGTCGGAATATTTTATCCAAATGTAGTGCACAACACAATAGTGATATCTTATCTTTCCCTTAGCTAATGAGAGAATAATATAACTGAATGTTTATTTTAATACGGTAATAATAAAATAATATGCACAAGTGCCATTAATTATTTCATTAATCCTATTGAAAACAACTGTGAAAATATTAACACCAATATTATTATTTCTGAACATATGAATTACATGCACATTATAATTAAATATTATTTATTCAAATAATATTCAATATTATTATTTATCACGATACCATTAGTCTCAGTCTTCCAATCCTTGTCAACAGTTATTAATTATTCCTCCCATAATATATTCTCCCAAATAAATAGTGAATGAAAAAATTTGATCAACAATACATGAATAATTATTCATCCCTAACCTGGAATAATATTTATTCAACTTGTTAAAAATAAATTATTTAAAAATGATTCTAGACACACATAGTGTGTGACCCTCTAGAACTTTTTTCTCAGTGGAATCAGGTGTAGCATCCTAAATTCCATGGATAACATCTAGAAACATGTCATGTAACCCATAGATAAATAATTTAATTCCATAATGACATGTCACCTTATATGAATGTTTTTTCGTGTAATATAATCCTTTTATAACAATATCTCTAATTGAGTAGGTTTCATTCGAGTCCAATAAACCTATATGATCGATATCTCTTTCTTTGATTTTCTAGTAATAGAACATTTCTATAGAACATCATGTCTATCGATTTAATTAGGCTATATCATTTCCATTGAAGGGGCTGAGATATTAACATTCCTTAGTGAACATAAGGGATAAATCCTTTCTCACATTATTCATTAATGAAATATCACTCATGAGTTACCCAACGTATCCTACCTCACTGTGAACATCTATCATCCTGGTTTTCTTTAATTCATCGAATTACATGACTCATAATATCCATTAATAATAATCTTAATACCTATGGACCAATAAACATGTTCGTAGATAGGGATATCCAATGACACTTATAAATGTGGATTTCTTAATGTGGGGTCCCATTCTAAAAATATACTACGGGACATCACCAATGGAGTACACTATGTTATGGTTCCTCAATGTATTATGAGTCCCCAACTATGATAGCCTATATCAGGTGTTTCACTCAAATGATATCATTCATACATAGAACAAATCTCTAAGAATATTGTCATAGAACTTTCTGATTCTCATCATTGCGGAGAACTACTATGAATTTTTTGGTGACTCTTACACTTGTGAATGTATCACCTACAAAATTTCTTGTAAGAACAATCATTATGAGATATGGACATTTTTTATAATAAAAAAAATGAAAATACGAGTTTTCATTAAATACATAGATGTTTGTCATAGGGAACCAACTCCAACACAGTTTATTCGTGGATGTTTTTAAAACCTTATTATTTTTTTGGTTTTTTATTCATAGATATTGTGTCACATGAATTAATAGGTGGAGAAATTTATTTTCAAAATTCTCCATTAATTGGTAAAAAAATCCTTTGTTTTGGATTTATGTCTTTCTCTTCATAAGTTTTTACAACCACAATGCCCAATCATACACTATGAGGTGTAGGTGGTGGTAAAAGAAGATGTAATTTATCTTCATCCATGAACTACATATATATCATTTCACCACATTGGAATTAATAATTTGAATATTTCATGATCATCAATATATCCTAAACATCTAGAAATATAAAAATAGGTAGTGGAATCATGATTATTCTTGTTTTTATACAAGATAGAACCCCATGGAAGATACATTGTTGATACGTTGATAAACCAGGGGAGTTCACTATGAATAATAATTAAATGTTCATTCTAGGAAGAGTGTTGATCCTTTGGGTCAATTCCTCTTCCATTCCATCAAATAACTGCTTCTAATGGGATATAGAAAGGCATACAAGGCCCAACAGATAGTCAAAATAATCTACACTAAATATGAACACTAAAGAAACGCATTTTTTATCATTTATATTCAATAAATTCATTAAATTATGAATCATCAATAATTTTCCTATATTAGTTTTAGTTATACTTAATCCTCCAATTGTATATATTGTTTATAAAAATTCTAATATCACATTAAACCAGTCAATCTCTATATATAATCAATTTAATGACATAAATTCATCAAAAAAAATATTATATCCTAAAACTATGGACTGGTCCCTTAAATCAATCAATTATCTCAAATTAAAATATTCAATGTGAAATATAAACTCTTAAAACCCATGGGTATCCATATTATTAATTATTTTTTGGAATTAATTATAACAAATAATGTAAAAATAATTTATAATGATGAAATTTAGAATACTACTAATATAATGTGATAACCACTATAAAAACATGATCATGGGGTTAATAAAAAATCTTAAAAGTATATATATAATTTCATTTTAAAAGGCTAGTATGATTAGAGAATGATATCATAAATTATTTATGAAAATTTGGATGATTAAAAATGATAATAATTTTCATGCTTAAGGTACCCCGCCTTCATTTAAACTTTAATTCATGGAATTATACTAATAACATAACCCTCATCACGTGGCTTATATAATTTCACCAAAACAGATGCATTTTTTTGAATATTTTTGAAATGGAATTTCTCTTATGATGTGATGATATCATTAATTATAGAGAGTATAACACTATGAAATAATGTATTCCTGAAAAAACAAAAACAACCTCCCTATGGTGTGTTACAATATATTATGATCAAACTGATCAATATGTATATTTTATTACTCCTATAAAAACGCTATTTATAAATTATATATTATTTACAGTATTCTCATTATTATATTTTTTAATGTTTATTAAATTTATTGGGATGATACAATATGAAATAATAAATTTTTAAATGAACATATTATTCTTCACAGATAGTATGGTTCCCATATTTCTTACTGTATTTTGACATTGTTGTTTGAACTATTGTTTTATCCCTTTTAATAGAGAAAGAATCATATCTTCTCCAATCACTAATAAAAAACTGTAAAAATTTTATAACTATATAAAATTAGTACATGATAAATATTTCCAATGAACAATACATAACCACAACACCATATAAAAACATCCTGGTTCAAACATCTTTCATTTCTCAAATAAACAAATACAATTAACAACTTGGTTCTAGGTGTCCCCCTATATAGAAATGTTGGAAGTCAATTATTTTTCCAATGAATATATAAATCAGAAAAACTAGATTTAGAAATAAAATATTTCATTAATTACTCTATGACCTAACGGTTTTTACTATATAGATAAAATTTATGATTAAGATATAATTATATTCATAAAAAAAATTTAATCCCTCATTAATTTAGAAATATTCTTATAAATATAAAAAAATTTAATTCCTCATTAATATGATCCCAATAGACTATATCTCCCATAAATGGTAAACTAACTCTTAACATTATATTGATATTAATATAAATGATGATATCAAATAGCTCAATAAGATTACATTATAATATATTTATTATGATCCACATTGATAAATAGATCACATGGTATCTTCTATCCAAAAATAAAAATCCATATTAAACACAAAAATTGAAATGGGAGATTGGAAAGAAAAACCTCATATGGTTGAGGTTGGGGTAGAACATGAAGGATTTACTAATGCTGTCAAATATCCGGATGGCCAATGATAAATTCAATATATTTTACAAATTTTGAGTTATAACCATGTACTAAATCTAGATCAATCATATATCCTATAACAACCCAAGTATTTATAATTAAATTTAAATGCATGAAACATTGAGCCTCTACATAATGATACTTTTTTCAGGAGATAATTTTAACAAAGCTGTTAAACTAAAAAATTATGTTTCTATGTTTTGAATTTCAAAAAATGGATACACACAGTTGCAATCAGTATGATATTTAGAGTCTATTTGGATCAATAGATCATATTTTTGAATAATAACATACTCTTATTAATAGTAATGTTTCCCTTATGACTATTAATATGGACCTTATGAATAGTAAATATTACAAATGAATAGAAACCACCAATGAATATATAAAAACAAATTGGGAATAATATAATTGTTAATGTGATTATAGTATAAGTGTTGTTAATTTTATAAGTCATAAATATTTATTTATTATTTTATGAATGATTTAATAATATAATGGGAAACTTATTTTCAAAAGATATAAGAATAAATTATTATTTTATTTCCATGTGGTTATAATAAAATTTTTAAGAAATGGATTTTTACGGTGTTATAAAAGTTATTATGGTTTTAAAATTTTCATTTTCCAAATAAATTATATGTTTAATTAAAAATTATATTTCTCAAATTATTAAAATTATTTTGATAAATGTGATTTTTTTTTAATTATACACACTAAAAAATTATTTGGCTGAATTTATGGTATTTTTCTGATATAGTTGAATTATTAATGAATTGTGAAATACAGTAATATACCAAATATATACATTATAAGTTAAATTAACTATTCATAACAACATGGATTATATAATCACACTAGTTTGTAAATCACATGAACTATTTTCTATTTTTAGTTAATATAACCGATCCGAGTAATTTTCCTGAGTAAAATAAAATAATAATGATTAAAATAATGGAAATCACCCTCTCTCTCCAATATAAATACCACCACTCGACCCCTATTCCTCACATTCCTATCAAGTTATTAGAATTACTTAAATTTTTTCAAATATATTTCTCAATGATATTCCACATGTCCAAGACATTATGTTCTTAGAAAATGCCAAAACCAAAATCCTTAAAGAGGATCTCCAGGAGAAGAGATCAAGTGGTAACAATACCCTTCGATTTTGTTTTGTTTTATTTTCTATTTTTTTATTTTCCTATTTTTTTAAACTACCATTATACAAGGGTAATGAAAGATCCAATATCATATGTATCGCCCAAATATTTCATATTACATTATCTCTTTATGGTAATTCAATAGCTTGTGCCACACGTAACACTGAGTTTGAGCGCACCACAACATTTCAAAATAGTCGTTCTCAAAGTGGATACAAATATTATTAACTTCATTTCAAATTTTATATACTTCATATAATTTTAGCATCCATATTATGGGTTTTTTTAGAAATAATTAAATAATAAATCAAATTTTCAGATAAAAGAAGTATTTTTTAAAAAAATCAAATCCTACAGCCTATTAATAGAAAGCCCTTTTTATATTCAATATTTGAAACTTATATATATTAAATTTGAGAAAATAAAATTCTAATTTATAACCGGGACATAAAAATTTAGTTTGGATAAATGTTTTGTGTCTTTATGATAACTTTTATATTTTGAGGAATAAAGAAAGCTACTAAATTGTAATTGAAAAAAACATTTTAATCAAAATAATTTATAGTATTATGTTATAAATTTTAATGGTTATGAAGTATAATTATATTATATTTTTATCATTTAGAAAATTTTTGGGTATTATAGGTAATTTCACATTTAAATTGGACGTAAACACTTGTCAATCTTTTGACCGTTTTTACTTTTTAAAAACTCACCTTTTGGTTTTGACAACCGAAATTAATTTAAATTAATTAATGAAACTTATATATTTGTAACTTGTTAAAATATATTTTATTTTTCAATTTATAAAATAAAAATAAACTTAGTGTGATTTTTTGGTATTTTTCTGAAAACATTCATTTTTTGATAAATATTGGAAAATATTACATGGGCCACAAAAAACAGATTTTTCATTTAAATAATTATTTTTAATTAAAATTAATCTTAAAATAGATAAATATTTAATATTTTAATTCAATTTAAGTCATTGGAGTCATTTTATAATAATATTAGATATATAATATTTTATTGAACTATTTTAACGTCTTTTTACTCACCTTCTAGGATCATTTACCCAGATTCTAGACACATTTACAAATTTGCATAAAAATTAATTTTACTACTTCTCTGAATTGAATTTCAAAAATCCAAGAGACATGGTTGACATCAGTAATTAAAATGTGGTTCAATAGGATGGAAATAATTATTGGTGAATAGTAACTTTCGAATTTTATTTACAACATCTAAAAGTAAATAGGTTATTTAAATTTAAAAAGAATATTATAATAATATAAAATTACCCCAAAACATGTCCTAATTCTATTGGATGACTGTTTTTCAACTAAAATCAACCTTAGGAATAAAATATGATATTTTTTGATCCACCTGGATTAGATTATAATAATTATTATTATTTTATTTAAAGAAGAGTAAAAAGTGTTAAATTCAAACATTAATAACTAATAAATTTTTAATATAGGGTTATAAATAATATAATTTCAACTATAAATATTCATTAGAAGTAAAAATATATTTTCTATAACATGGTATTTTATTTAAAATATTTAGACATTAAATAATTAAATTTATTTATGACCCAATGATGATGGAGCAATTACCATATGAATGAAAGATTAAACTACTGGATATTATAAATTTTAAAATAAATGTAAATTGATCATTTTGATGAAATCCATGAATTTTATAGGTAAATATAACATGTTAGGATTGATTCCATTAATTCTTTTCGATGTAATACTGTTTTTATGACATTCACAAAAACTATGTACTAAATAGGGTCAAAATTGACATAAATGAGTATTTAAAAAAATACTATTTTATTAAATGATATATTACTAATAAAAATATAAAGATATACCAAATGACTTATATAATGATATATATACCATTAAGGAACCACTTGATGTTATCTTGGGATTTTATTTTATGTTTATTAACCATGTAATATAAAAACCTAAAAAACATGGTAAAAGTTAAACTATTTAACTAAGTGTTAAATAAAAATTATAAGGTTAATATGATAACCTTAATTTGTCTAAACCCTATTGGTTGAGATGATATAGACCCATACCCATATTTCTCTCTAAATAAATCCATTTGGATCCATTAAAAACTGAAAATGATTTTATAATAAAATAATTTATCAATATTTTCCTAAAGTGCCCCACATCTCTCTTATAAAAGGGTATATCTCCTTCTCTTAATTTCACACCTCCAAATACATTTGGCTCTGCCAAACCCTTCTAAAGTATCCTACCAACTACCCTCATTTAAAACTAGAGGCCTTACAGTGATTAAAAATCCATCTTAGGGGGCCCTTTTGATCAAATCATAAGGTAACACCTGAATAATGGGTAATTATTTTATCACCTCCTTCAATTTTTTTTCTTCTTCCACTTCCTCTATATTTGTTTCTTCCATACTATAAAAAATACACCAGTAGCATCTACATTCTGATATGTTATTATAAATATGGTACAAGAACACTTTTTATTTTATCCTTCCTATGAATTAAAAAGTCGCCATACTTGTGTACGTACGGCTTACCGTCTCCACGTCGTGGTGTAGTTTGATATTCAACACATCATTATTTTGATCAGTATAATAATGAGTATAATTGATATAAATAATAAAGATAAAATATTATTTTTGAGAATAATTAATATACCATCCAATTACATACCATTTTATCCTCAAGGAAATGACATCATTACTCATGCATATATATGGCTTACCGTATCCACGACGTGATGAGATTTATTTCCAAATTCACCATTAAATGAAGATTATAAAAATATATACTATTAATAAGTATGTAATATATGAAATAATAATTCTATTGGATATATATATATATACATATATCTTAATCACTTACTTCTTATCAATACGATAATAAAACGTAAATAACATTTATACGTATGTATAGACTACAGTCTCCATGAATGGTGTATCTAGTTAATATATATATCTATTATACATATTTATATTCTGAATATATATGATATATAAATCATTTTTTATATTCTGTAAGTGTATAAATGATGATCTATGTGATACGATCATGAATAACAAGTTAAAACACATTCGATAATGAATACGATTATTACACGAAATGTTACTTTAACATAAAAAATTTTATTAATGGGAAGTATAGCGTCATAAATGAATCATGTACGATATAATAAATATAAATATAATTATTTTATCATTTAGTAACATTTTATGGTCATTGTAAAGGAGGTTAAACATACCCTTTACTAAATAAAAGTAAAAGGTATTTGATAATTCCTCAATCTCATTATTATCTGAGATTTTTTATTTGTAAGTATTTTCTAGGACATATTTTTCATCTAATTCCATTTATAGTAAAAAAATTCAAAATAAGTCTTTTATGTTTTATGTAAGGTACAATTTAACTCTATCATCATTTAAATGTTTTAAAATTTTATTTTTTTTAAATCTCTTAAATTAATGTCCATGTTTTAAAAATGATTTTAAGGATTTACCTATATGGATTGGAATGTTTTAAAATGTTAATTACCTTCAAAAGTATAAAAGTGGTATGGGACACTTTGATTAAAAAATGTCTTTTAAATGACTTGTTTTCTAAATTGTGTGACTTTTAAATGATTTCATGAAAAATTTTATTTCACGTAAAGAGTATTACTGATCATTTTCAACTTTGACAACATCCTTTACAGGATATTATTTATGATTGATGAATAATTATTATAATAAAATGTTATATATTATATTGAATGAGTTATGATATGTTTGACTAGGAATGTGATATTTTTATACTATTAATTATTTATAGTTAATGTATTGACATTTATTATCCTTGTTTTAATACGAATGTTTCTATTATGTTTCAACATTATCAAATGAGGAATTCATTGGACTTTATTAGTGATGGGTAGAGCCCACTATAGCTCCTCAACGAATAGGTAGGTCTAATGAGACAAACTAGTGTCTTGGGACAAGGCCTTGTCAAAATCATTATTTTTTGTCATGGCTCGAGGCCTTTGCCCGAATAGCCCGAAGGCCTTCATTTTTATTGATTTTTTATAACACCCCTTTAAAGGGATGAGGGGGAACCCATACAAGGCCCGTAGGCTCAGAGATTACATGGCCAATAGTCTTAGGAGATTGGATGACCCGAAGATATTAGGGAATTCAACCATACTCTCTAAAATGAACCGCCCCTCTCCAAAAACATCATCATGATAGTAGCTATGCACCTTCTCATGGCCGTTTGGCTAGGATTTCCGTGCAAGCATAGGCCGATCCTGATGGAATATCCATACCCTCTCATTCTTAAAATTCCAATTGGCTCTGCTCTGGTTTGTGAACAGCTATGAATCCTCTTTTGTGCTGCTCATTTTTTTATAGTGTGTCTAGGGAAACTGCATGCGTCCCGAAGGCATTTAGGTGGACCGAAGGCCTTGAGGTGGCCTGAAGGCCTTGAGGTGGCACGGGGCCTTAGAAATGTGGTTATGATGTCTAGAATTATTCATTCCCTCATTATAAAATTAGTTATTACATGTGATTATTCGTCTAGTAGAATATCTTAGTGCATGTTTATAGGTTAATGTTTGATTTTTTCCATATTATGTTTATTATTTTGTTTAAAAGGCTTTTGTTTTTATTACAAATCTTGACTTAAATTTTTATAGTTCCTGGTATATTATTTACCCTTACTAAGCATCTGAGCTCACCCCATTGTTTTAATTTTCCCAAGATGTGAATAAGATTATTATGTCTAACATTGAGGGATAAGATAAGGAATATAAGTGTTTTCAAAGGATATAAAATATTATTGACTTTAATTTAATAATGTAATTAAAAACTAATATATGAATCTAGTACTTCCATGTCTACTAAAATGATTGATCCTTTGGGACTTGATTCATTCTAATAATGCAAATCTATTAAAATAAGACACCGAATTTGGGTATTTAGGGTCGGGGCATTACATTTGGAATCATAGGAAGTTTAGAAACAACCATGGAAGTATATTTAGAACACATATATTAGGGATCACAACCCCATTATAGACTAATAGTATTAGTATATAAGAACATCCAAAAGTTTTGGAAATGTTGAAATTATGTGGGTTATCCAAGAAATACATCCCTTTATGGATACAAGAAGGTAGAGGCGGCTCTGGCATAGATATATCTAGGGTTAAAACCCAAGAACACCACATTGAGATAGACTCGAGTGGTAACTAGTTCCTGACAATGGGCCTTGCTACACTCTTGGCAGCGGAACTACCGGGGGATATTCTTTTGATAATTCAAATTTTCTTTAAAAACCATTTTGAAGGATTTATGAGTAAATAATTCCTCAAAAAAACAACTCGTTATGAATATTAATTATATGCATAAACATTTCAATTTATGTTAGGTATTTTAAATGTTTGGAATTATGAATTGTGATTCCTAAACAGTCTTAGTGTATTCCATTATTTATAAATGTTTCCCAGTAGATGGAATGATAACTCCAGCAATACAAATGATCCATAGATTAAGAAGGATCATTTCTTTACTAGTCTTAATCCAAAATTTAGAAGGGAAATAGTCTCCCACATATTCTCATCATATTAAGAAATTATATCATGTATTAATAAGATAAGTAAATAATTATCTGAGTCATATGGCATTGAAGGTAATCCATAGAAGAAAAGCATGGTAGGGAGAAAGATGGATAAATAGAATAATGGAAAGGGGGATTTTCCTTGTTCTGATAAGTGTGGAAAAAGTCACCTTCATAAATGATTGAAGGGAATGAGAGGATATTATAAGTTTAGGTGAAAAGAATATCAAGTATATGATTTCAAGGGTTAAAAAAGGGTTTCAAATTTACAATGATTTGTCTGCAATGAGATGGGACACTACACGACTCAATCTCCTAATCATCAGTGTATACCCCAAATGATGCAATTGGATAATAATAAAGTTATGATACTACTTAATATGAAGAGGAATTATTAGTGTTCTTATATTTATATTAATGAACTGTGTTATTTGAGTGTTGTATAAATGATTTACTGGTTATACTAATTATGTAAATAAATAATTATTGTACTGTAGTACTATTTAATTGAGTATTTGAGATTATATGTCACTAATAAAATTGACTCAAAAGAAAGTTAAACTTTTTTGGAAAAAACATGTTTGAATGAATGATAATCCTTAATATGATCTTGATACTAAGGTATTGATTTTGGAATAAGATATGGTTTACTTGGATAAATTCTATTTGATATTCTAAACTACATTAGAACAAATTAATGGTTTGTTTATTCCATCATTGTTTGTATATTCAAAACAATTTTTGGATATAATGAGAATATCGAGTATTCAATTTTTTACAGAAGGAATAA
Source organism: Viscum album (assembly GCA_963277665.1). Taxonomy (NCBI): domain Eukaryota; kingdom Viridiplantae; phylum Streptophyta; class Magnoliopsida; order Santalales; family Viscaceae; genus Viscum; species Viscum album. The sequence continues at coordinate 67,207,784 of OY728131.1, forward strand.
ATAAGTACAAACCTATTAAAATAAGTTTTATGGTATTTCATATTTTTACCATGTTTTAATAGAATACATGATGAAGGTATTCACATGTTGTTAGGTGATAAAAGATATATTTATTATGTTATGTTTACATTGCTTAGTAATTTTGGACTGTGAGATTGGCCATATGTATTTTAAAAAATTCTAATGGTTTGAATGGATTAAGTTGGACATTTGATACTATTGATTAAGGGTAGAACATTTCCTAAGATTATTTTTCAATTCATATAAAAAGGACAACCTGGAGGTTGGGTGACAACCCATTTCATCTGGAAAGACTACGAGACTTGAACCTAGAACCAAAAGGCGACAAGGGTGCATCCCCAACCACTAGACTACGTGATGTACAAGTTTGTATGATGTAATTTTTAAAATAGTATGACAAATGAATTATAAATTAATTATTTTTTCAACCCAATACAATTATTATAAATATTTTTTTTTGAATTAAATTATCTTTTGGAGTGAAAGAATAGTTTGTTGTAGAAATTAGTTGAATGATAGTATTATACATGTCAGGCATATTTTTTCTCTTTTTCCATGAAGAAATTAATTCTTAAACATTAGGGAGGGATCATAAAACAAAAAATTTATTATCCTAATACATTATGTTTTGTTGAACCAATGATATTTTAAATCATCATAGAATGATGGCTTTGAGGCCCATAATTTTTCTCTTGTTTGTGGTTGATGACCTCAATCACTCCAAATAAATATTTACATTTTTCCTCCAATTAAGTGTCATCAAATTACACAAATTTTCTCCTATTCAAAACCCTAATTTGGGGGGGGGGATTTTCATTTTCCTTTCCCTCTTATTAAGACTAAATTATAGAAACCCTATTTCAGATGTCTGTTTTCCACAAAGGTATTTCCTATTTTCAAACTTTTATTTTCAAAAAATAATTTAAAAGTACAAGGATGAAATTTATTTATGGAGGGGAGAGTATACTACCCCAGGATTTCATAATACATTATCTCTTTTAGGTAATTCAATACCTTGTGCCACACACAACACCGAGTTCATGTGCATAACTTACCAATCTTGCAATTCAAAAAGAGGTTATGAATAGTATTAGCTTCATTTTCAATTTAATATACTCCATATAATATCAACATCCATATTATGTGTTTCTTAGACATTATTTATGAAAAATTCAATTTTTCAGATAAAAGATGATTTTTTCAAAAATTGTAGTTTTACCTTCTATTAATGGAGAACCATTTTTAAATTCAATATTTGACACTTTTATATATTAAATTTTAGAAACTAATCTTCATATTTTGACTTAGGACATAAAAATTTAGCTTCGAAAAATTATTTGAGATTTTTTGATAAATTTAATATTTTGATGAATAGTGAAAGATGGTGAATTTTAATTTAAAACAACTTTAAAAAAATAATATATAATGTTAAGTTATACATTTGAAAGGTTTTGAAGTATAATTGTATTATATTTTTTATCTTTTTATTCAATTTAGGTTATTATAGGTAATTTCACATTTAAATTGTACATAAACACATTTCAATCTTTTGATAGTTTTTACTTTTTAAAAACCCGCTTTTTGGTTTTGACAGCGAGAATTAAGATTAAATTAATTAATGAAAATTACATATTTTTAATTTGGTAAAATAGTCATAATTTTTTAATTCAAAAAATCCAAACAATCTATGGGTTAAATTTTGGTATTTTTCAGAAAACATTCTATTTTTGATGAATAGTGAAAATAATGAATAGTACATAAAAACATACTTTCTCATTAAATTAATTATTTTTAATTAATATTTTATATTAATATAGATAATTAATACATATATTAGTACAATTTAAGTTATTGGAGTCATTTTAAAATAATACTTGATATATAAAATTTTATTGACTATTTTAACGTCTTTTTACCCACCTTCTAGGCACGTTTACCTACCTTCTTGGAAAATTTTAAAATTAGCATAAAACATAATATTACCGCATCTGTAAATTGAATTTCATATATCTTAGAGGCCTATTTTAAATCAATAAGTCAAATTTGTTTCAAAAGGGTGCAAATAAATTTTGATGAATAGTAACTTTTGAATTTTATTTATTACCGTTAAAAGTAAATATAGTAATTAAAGGGAAAAATAATATTATAATAATATAAAATTTCCCAAACACATGTCATAATTCTATTTGATTGGTTTTTTTGGAAAAAAATCAACCTTATTAATAAAATATTATTTTTTTATCCACTTTGATTAGATTAGGACATTTATTATTATTTTATTTAAAGAATTATTAAAATTGTTAAATTAAAATTTTAATGAATAAAACTTTATATTGTAGGTTTATACATAATTTAATTTCAAATATAATTATTAATTATGAAATTGATTCCTAAATCATTGTATTTTATTTATACTTTTTTGATATTATGTAATTAAATTTATTTATGACACAATGATGATGCAAAAATTATCTTATTAATGAAAGATTAAAATAATTGATATTATAAATATTAAAATAAATGTAAATCGATAATTTTGATTAATTCCAAGAATTTTATAGGTTAATATGAAATTTTTTGGTTGATTAAATTAATTTTTTTCTACGTACTGATGTATTTATGAATTTCACAAAGACAAAATATGAAATAGTGTCCAAATTGACATAAATGAGTTTTTAAAACAAATAATATTTTATTAAATGATATAATACTCCTAAAAATCTATGGTTCTACCAATTTACTTATATATTGATACATATATCATTAATTAATAACTCAAGGAAGACTTGGCATTTTACAGTAAGTTCATTAACCATGAAATATTAAAATACAAGAAGACATAGTAAAAGATAAACTATTTAACTAAGAGTTAAATATAAAAAATAAGGTTAATATGGTAACCTAAACTTGTCTAAATCCAATTGGGTGAGATGTTTTAGACCCATTCCCACCTTATCCTCAAAATAAATCCATTTTGATCCATTATAAACTGAAAATTATTTTATAATAAAATAATATTTGAAGCTTTTCTTAAAGTTCCCCTCACCTCTCTTATAAAAGGGAAATTCCCCGTATCTTAATTTCGCACCTCCAAATCCATTTATCTCAGCCAAAAACAACTCAAATATCCTCCAAAAGACCAACAATTAAGCCTAGACACCTTATATTGATCATAAATCGTATCTAAGGTTCACTTTTGATCAAATCAAAAGGAAGCACCCGAAGATGAGGTAATTATTTTATCACCACTTTTAATGTTCTTTTCTTCTTCCACTTGCTATTTCCTTTTGGTTTCCATAATAAAATTATAAATCTAGTACCTTATTCATATTGAGATGTTATTATATATATGGTACAACTCTATTCATTATTCTATACATCCTATGAATGAAAAAGTCACCATACGTGTGTACGTATGACTTACCATATCGACGTCGTAGTGTAGTTTGTTATTTAACAGTTCATTATTTGGATGGGAATAATAATGGGGATAATTGATTTAAATAATAAATATAACATTTTAATGATTCTGTATAATTAATATTTTATCCAATTCCATAACATTTTATCATTAAGGAAATGATATTGTTTCTCGTGCATACTGACGGCTTACCATCTCCACGACACGATGAGATTCATTTCCACATTAACCTTTAAACAATGATTATAAAAGTATATATTATTAATAAATATTTAATATATGAAATATTAATTATAATTTAAATATATATATATATATATTTATATACATATATCTCAATCACTTACTTCCAGTCAATACGATAATAAAACGGAAACAACATCCATGCGTACGTACGAACTATAGTCTCCATGAATGGTGTTCCCATTTCATATATATATATATATATTATAAATATTTTTATTCTTAATATATATGATATATAATTCTTGTTTTATATTCTGGAATAAATTAAATCATGATCTATGTGATATGGTCAAGAATAAAAAATTAAAACAGATACGATAAAGAAAGCGATTATTCCCTAACATGTTATATTGACATAGAAATTTTATTAATGGGTAGTATAAATTCATAAATGAATCATGTATGATATAATAAATATGAATATGGTTATAGTATAATTTATTAAAATCTTTTTGTTATTTAACAGGAGTTAAACGTACCTTGGACTAAAGGAATGTACATGGTAAGGGTTAATTCCCCAATATCATTATCATCTGAGATTCTTTATGCATAATTACATTGGAGGAAATAAGTGTAATCCATGTCCATGTATCACAAAAATGTTTTCAAAAGAAATTTATTCTGTTTTATGGAAGGTAATATTTAACAGGATCATCATTTAAGTGTTTTAATGATTTATTTTCCAAAATCTTTTTAATTAATGTCCATGTTTTCAAAATGTTTTTAAGGATTTATCTATATAGACATGAATGTTTTAAAATATTAATTCCTTTAATAAAAATCAAAGTGGTATGGGACACATTGATTCAAAATTTTATTTTAAATTTTTTCCTTTCTATATTTTTTGACTTTTAAATTATTTTATGAAAAATGGATATTTCTCTCAAAGAGTATTACCGATCATTTTCAGCTATGTCATCATCCATTACTGGATATTATTTATGATTGATTTTTATTTATTATAATTCAATGTTATATTTTGTATTGAATGATTTATGATATGTTTGACTGTGAATGTTCTATTTTTATACAATTCATGAAGTATGGGTATTGTAATGACATTTTGTATGATAATTATAATACGGATAATTGTGTTATGTTTCAAAAAATTTATACGAGGAATGCATTGGACATATTAAGTGATGGGTGGAGACCGCTATAGCTCTTCTATGCATTGGTAGGTCTAATGAGAAAAAATTTTGTCTGGGCACAATTCCATGAAAAAATATTTATTTGTTGTCTTGGCACGTGACCTAGACTATGTGGTTATGATATCCGACTTTATACATTCCCTATTTATAAAATTAGTTATTACATGTAATTATTCAACTAGTAGAATATCCATTTGAATGTTTATATGGAAAATTTTGATTTTATTTTTTCTATATTATGTTAATTATTAAGTTTAAAAATGATTTTGTTTTTATTACACATATTTCCTTAAATATTTATAGTTTTCGCTATATTATTTACCCTTATTGTGCATCTAAGATCACCCCATTCTATGTTTTATTTTTCCTAGTATGAAAAAAGTATTTTATGACTGACTTTCAGGGATAAGTTATTGATATTAGTGTGTTCATAGGATACATAATGTTTTTTTTTCACATTATAATGTAATTTAAAACTCATGTATATATATAGTACTTCCAAGGATACTAAACTAATTATTCATTCAGTACATGATTCATTGTAATCATGCCATTGTATTAAAATAATGCAATGAATCCGAGTGACTAGGGTTGTGGTGTTACATCATATATATATATATATACACAATAATTTTATCATTTTTATGAAAAAATTTATCATCTTACTTCTTCTCCTCTTCCTCTTATTCTAAAAAATAAAAACATCATCTTTGATGTGTTGACTTTCTGACATTTTAGATGATGTGTTTTCAATTTCCTTTAATTCCATAAAATCTTGTCGTAAAACTATTTTCATGGATGGAACATATTTTAATTTTTTTGATATAAGAGCTTTTATTATTTTTAATTTACATATATTCGTAATATTATGTAATATAACAAAACTAGTTCGTGATTATTGATAAATCACCAAAATAATCAAAACAAATATCATTAAATGTTTGTCTAATTATACAGAATCCTATATGAAAAAAATTATTAATGGTATCATTTATTATTTTGGGAACCTTATAATACCACTTCATTCCACTTCTATATTTTATCTTTTATTATATAAGAACATTCATTATGTACTGACCATGGAAGTCATGTAACAAACCCACCTAAAACAACGGGAAGAAAAACAAATTATTATTAAATGGGTGGAATTATATTATCAAATGATCATATAAGTTGTTACAAACATGAATGTGTTTCTTTAAAATATTAGTAACACTATTTTAACCATTATAGTGGAGTTTTAGAAATATTTTATGTAAAAACAACCCGAGGTAAGGGAATGCTTAAACCAATTTCCATTCTTTTTGTTAACCTTCTACCTCCTCGATTTTTTAATACAAATAATATTTTGGAAATTAATTTTTATTATATTATTTTAAATTATGTGTATTTATAGTGTGTATTATTATTCCTTTAATTTTAATAATTCATGATTCAATGATATGGTGTATGAAAGGGACTCTTATTTAATAATCCTTTTTTAATTTTCTAAATTTAAAAAATTCAAAAGTAATGATTTTTATGTTGAAAATATTAGTTGTCAATCATTATGTTTTGGAACTTGGGAACTATTTATTATGACTATTGTGACCTATATATCACACAAATTCATTGGGTATATGTATATTTGTGGTTAGTCGTATGGTTACTCTAAGTGTACCTTTAATGGTTATACAGTAACGTAGCCGTGAGAGATAAAAAATTTTGTATATGTGATGGTCTCAAATCATAAGGTATCCATGACGGTTATAATATTATGTAATTACCCAAGATACCCTAATGGTTTTATTTATGTTCTCTTTATTTTATGTTAATCTTAGATTTCACGATGTAAGTATGTGATACTATATGGGTGAGAAGTAAGTATTTGTGAAAATGATTTCATATGATTATAAGTATTTATGTGGTAATGGTTTCTCTCTCCATAATATCCCTTATAGAGATTTTTATTCTCATCCCATGTTCTAAAATATTTTTCCTTGGGTTTAAGGATGGGTAAGTGAAGCAGATAATCCAAGAAGAATGTTTGAAAGACATTTCATGAAAAGATTTCATTTTTTAAAAGATGATTTTGTATTATAAAAAATATATATTGTTTTAGATGTATGTGATTTTCATGCATGTGGGTTGGTAAGTATGAATTATCTATTCCCATTATAGAAATCTAAATTGAAAACTTATTTGGGAATGTAAAGAGGTAAAATCGAGTATAAATAACTATATTTTTTAATGTTTAAGAATGAGTCCTTATAGTTGGTATTAGAGTATGGTTTATATAAATTTAGGGGTTAGGATGATGTTAATAGAATACCATAAAATATGTTTACATTATGTTTATGTTAAAATGATATAGCATTTAAATATTACCCATTTTCTTCATCTATGATATTCTTTTTCAGAATGGTTTTCCACAGATCAAATATCGAAGATAAAGCTAGATTGAACTGTGAGGCTGATATCATTTTAAATCCACATCCTAAAATGTAAGGAATTGAGATCGAACAAATTGTGATAGAAATGGATTATTTAATGTAAGATATAAAAGAAGGGGTAATCCATGAATGGGAACAATAAAATCTATAAAAATGAAAAATTATTATAGTGGATTATTTAATATGGAAACACCCTCATGATTTCAGTGCATCTTCTGACCCAGTAGTGGCTAAAGGATGGATTAAATTTGATGAAAATATATTTGATGTCATGAAGTGTTTAGAAAATTATATGGTTATTCTTTCAATTTTTTTGAAGGTGAAGCTAACCAGTGGTGATCAATTCTCAAGAATATCATTGATAAGGAGGATATTTATACCTTGGAATAGAATAATTTCCAAATTAGTATCCTTGAAAAATATTTGCCAATGGTTGTTCATCATAGGATGGAAAATTGATTCCTTGAATTGATGAAAGAGGAGGAGTATTCAGTGGATGTTTATGAAGAAAACTTCACCCAATTGGAAAGGTAAACTCCAAATCTTATTCAGGATCTTCGTAGAAAAATCAACCGTTTTTACTCTATATTGAATCCAAGATATCGAAGGGCATATGCCTCTCATGAATTAAAAATTTATGAGAAACTGGTCAAATGCACTGAGAGGGTTGAAATGAAGTATCTTATGATCATTGGTATGGTTAAAACAATCATAGGTAGTAGTCTAGATGGAATGTGATGGGTAAGAATCAATCAACAAAATTTGAAAGGGTGAATTTTTGGTTTCTAGTTTGTGAAAAGTGAGGAAAAAATTACCATGGATAATGCTTTTCCTAACCTATGCAGCCTTTTTTATGTGGTATGTTTAGAAATATGGCCATATATTTTAATGAAAATGATATTAAGATTAATCTAGTTATGAATACTATAAAGTGTTTTAAATGTTTTGAGATGGGTAATTATAAAAACACTTTCCCAAAGGAAGATACAAATCATGGAAAACAAAAATATTATAAGAAGAAAGGTGCAGTGAGATCCTCTGAGAATATGTTAGCAGATGTTGGGCTATCTAATTAATTATTATTAGGTAATTTTTGTCTACTCATATTTTCAAATGTCATTTTTTATCAAGGGTCAACACATTCCATTATTTGTGAGAAATTTTCTATTAATCTGGAAATTTTTCCTCCAGAATTGTAATTGAAAATTATTGTAGACACACCACGGGGATTATTAAAGGAAAATAGGAATTACAAGAATCATTAAGTTATTTAATATAGAAATACATTACCATCATACCTTGTTGTATTAACTTTATTAGATTTTTGAATCAACTTGAGTATGTATTTTTTTCTATTTATCATATAATGATTGAATATAGAGATAAAGAAGTTGTTATCCATAATAATTCTCATTTTTATACAAGTATGAACCCATAAAATGTTCAATGTATCATGAAGATGAGAAACGCTAAAATGATGGAAATAATAGTTTTCAAGCGCATATTGTTGAAAAAGGGAACTCTTCCGATTAATTATGTGCTGATGGTAAATAAAAACTAGAATTATATTTGTGACGTGTTTCCTAGTGTTATACTAGATCAGGATGTTGAATTTAAAATTTACTTAGTTCCCAATGCTAATACAATTTCAAAACCACCTTATCCAATGGATCAATTGGACCTTCTTGAATTGAAAAAATGTTTTATGAGTTTATTGATAAAGACTTCATTCATCCTAACACTCCTCCATGGGGATCTCCTATTTTTTTATAATAAAAAAAGATGGTTCCATGGGACTTTGAATTGATTATAGAGATTTGAATAACATTATTATGATGAATAATTATCCCCTGACTCATATTGATGACTTTTTTGTCCAAATATAGGGAGTTAAGTATTTTTCCAACATATAATTGATGTTCAGATACCGTCAGCTGAAGGTGTGGGAGGAAAAAATGTTGAAAAAAACATTTTGTACTAGATATGGGCATTATGTGTCACGACCCATCCCCCGGGGCCCGTATCGTGACTACCCCAAGCCCATCTTCTATAGGCCAGGGGATGACGAATAGAACCAAAGGTGCAATTCCCTAAAACATGGATCACATTGCCTTTATAAAACGTAAACACACACAACTAGAGAACAAGAAGAAGAAAACACTAATTAAATGAAGTATAACAACTTTACTGAATGTAAAAGGGGCCAGAAATACAAGCTCAATAGTGAAGTACAAGGAAAAGACAAAACAGGTACAATTAAAAGACAAGAATCTAGAAGGTGTCTAGCATATCCTGGATCGTCCACCATGGATCCTACCTAAAGGGTAGGTACAGATAGCCTCCTCAGCGCTCCATGTTCATCTGTCTCCTCCGGGGACTGTCTCGTCGTGAGGTCCACCTCCCTGTATCGTCCAGTCATCGCACACTCCACCTCTGTCAACGTTGTCCATCATCTGCATCCAACACAATGAGGTGCGGGCATAGCCCGTCTAGGGGTGAGTATAACGATACTCAGTATGGACCCTGAGACCCTCAAGGTGTCACAAAATCCAACAAGGAAAAACCACAAAGTAAGATTTCAATAGATAACCATAACATAGGTATATACCCATACACATACCTATGTTATCATGTAACCCATCTCAATCATGAGGAAATCACAAAGGTCATTTACTCATCTCAAACAATAATTTTCATTATCGAAACCACGGCTGCTGGAGACCTCCTCCTCTGTAGGGTACAGTGGGCCTGTCGTGACACCAAGGCGTTTCTCACTATCCTTAGACTGCTTAGGTACTTTTCCTATCAAGTATCGTGGGTCTGCTGCCAACCATCAGGCACTCTATCCAATGTGGGTCTACCACCAAATACCGGGCGCTCCACCTAATAGCCGACAGAGGTGCTCCTCCTATCGAGTACAACGGGTCTGCTGCCAACTACTAGGCGCTCCGTCTTCCATGGTTCAGCCGCCAAATACCGGGCACTCCCCACTGGGCTAGTCGAATCACTCCAAGTCGAATCGGTCAACATGTCATCTAGTATGTCTGCTACTAGGTCTCTTCACTCTATTTGCTCGTCACTCGAAGGATCCGCTTCCCGATCTATTAGGAACAACTCCAACTGTTGGGAAATCTCATGTAGTTGTATCTGAAAGCTCTATCTCATCAAAGGGGTCTCAACACAACAGATGGAGCGTCAAATGGTGGCACAGTCTATGAGTTATTATCCTTTTTTCCCGGGGGCCCGGTTGGTTTTGAGTATGAACCAACCTGCCCGTATCTCAACTATACCAAGAACTCCCGTGGTGTTTTCTAACAGGGACGGCTTCATTCCAGGAATATCGGTGCCACAGACAGTTCGTCAAATGGACGCCCGTAGCCAGTGTTATGGGAGAAAAGGTGTAACCGGGACATAGTAGGTCTGGGTCCGGTCCGACCCCATCGGACCGATCCGGCCCGACCCTGTCTGAACCGGGGGTTGACCCTATCTACGGGTCTGACCTGGTCCATGAGGGAGGCCCAAACCAGGAGTGGCCCAACTCAAAGGGTTGGCCCGCCCCGATGCGGCCCGGCCTGTGGTGGCCCGGCCTAAAGGCGGCCCGACGGCCTGGCTGGACCGGCGGCCTAGCCGGCCTGGTGACCCGGGGGCCCAGTGGGGGTCCGCTTTAGCCGTGTTCTGGGGGAACAGTGTGTTGGGTGGCATCGGTCCAGCTCACGTGGGACCCAACAGGTTCCCGCACCTCCCGGCTGGCCCGAGCGGCCAACTGCTCCACACCACGGCGCCAGACCCTCTCCGTCGTGGCTCGGCCTGGCCGCGGCCTTCTACCGGTCTACGCCCGGCGCGACGGCGCCTCGCTCCTCCTTCAACCGTCGTGGCCCTTCTTTCCGATGTGGTGTGACGGCACCGCACCCCTCTAGCACTGCCATGGCCCACCTGGCCGCAGCTCGGCTCTTTACGCGACACGACAGTGTCGTACCCTTGTGGCGACCCAGCCGCCTTGCGCCGCCGGATACTTCACGGCCGGATCATTACCGATTGCTACGTGTACCACCTCCATCATCAATGAAAAAGAAAAAACAAAAGGAGAGGGTTGGGCTATGTTCATGCGGTCCAAACCCTCCTCATCATAGTGAGGAAATTCGGTTCTCATTCAAGAAATTTGTATGGCGAAGAATGAGTACAAAACAAATCAAACCCCCTATCTCGCTTGTCGTTCGTAGATGAAGTCGTGGAAATAGGCGGGTGTTGATTCGTCTTTCGCCATGTTTGTCACACACTCCCAAACCTGAGTTACGTCGGCTTGTTGACGATGCTCCGCGTCAGTAGGTATCCAAGGAAGGAGTCGAAAAAGGTTGGCATTCTTCGTTCTTCTATCTCCTTTCTTCGTTGGAGAAGCCGTAATCCTCCATGTGTTGGGCGTCGTGTCTCTTTTCCATTGTTTCGCCGCTTCAAAAAGCTATCCCAGAACCTTCCCCCAAAAATCATGTATATAGGAGAGGGAGGTTTTGCCAAATATTAGGTTGGAATGTAATTCAAATTTGGTGAATTGAATGAGTGGGCCCCACCTAATTAAATTGATGAGAGGTGTCACATTTAATTAGGTGGGTTGTCAAGAGTCTATCCCTCATTAAAGATAGAGAGTTGGAGGTTTTATCCTTCACCATCAATAGGGGTCGGGTGATCCCCACCACTGTCATTTAATAGAGAGGTTATGTGTCTCAAGTTGTCCCAATGTTGTAACCTCTCACAGGAGGTGATGCTTGGGTGGGCCCCACCACCATAACCTCTAATGGGAGGTAGGGGTGTGGTGGTCCCACCATCAACTCCCATATGGAGGTTCCAACTACCTGTACTCACACATGGAAACTAAAAAGAAATAAAATAAATGGTTTAACTTTACTTTATTATATTTTTTTTTAAAATCCAAAAAATAACTTTTATTCCCAATCACTGGTCTTCGATGTGAAAGTCATCTTAAGCGAATATTGGTGCTGCAAGTTTAACGGTGTACTTGGATTTCAATTCTGAGCACTAGTTCAAAAGTTACAAAAAGTCGCTCGCGTGTTTACTAAACGTACCTAAAAAACATTTCTGAGAAAATATTATCTCTCACCTTCAACCAACTGCCATCGAGTTACAATTTAGAAGTTATGAATTTTATAATAAAATAATCGTCACTTAATTATTTTATTTACATCCAAAAAATAACTTTATTCGGGTGGCCCGCGTTGGCCAATGATATTATCTTCTTAAATAAAGCATGTCCTAATGTGTTTAGTGGTTGTCTTGGATTTTTAGTCTGAGCTACCATTCGTGAGTTATAAGAATTTGAAAAATAAAATTATTTATTTAATTATTTTGTTTACGATTATGCCATTTTTTGGGATTTCTCACAGGAGGCTCGCGCCGACTAAACTAAAGTCATGACTAGGGTAAAACCGTCATATTGAGTGCAAAAGTGTCATTGGATTTCTGATCTGAGTAACCGTTTAAGATTTATTCCACCTTATCAGGAAAACATCTTACTCACATTAATTTAAGATTAACAAAACTTCGACGGATCATTGAGGGCACTCCGGGCCTCGTAATCGCACACCGTTTGATTTCACGGACTCGTAAAATTCCCATTTAAGAAAAAAAATACCTGGAAATTCTGGAAATTTACTTTATATACACCTCAAGGATATACATCCCCATAAGCCACAACATAAAATTAAAAAACATATGGGGGTACTAAGCATGCATCTGAGTCTCCCGATCCCATGTGCTCTCCTGCAGGTTCCAGTGCTGCCAGCGAATGTGCACCAGAGGTATTGACTGCCCATGTAGGACCTTCTTTTATCGTTCCTCAATCTTCACTAGAACCTCTATGAAAATTTCCCCATCATCAATGTCCAGCTCTCTATGGTCGATGATGTGAGATGGGTCATGCACATATCTCCACAGCTGAGATACGTTGAAGACGTCGTGCACCCGGTGCAACAGAGGTGGAGGATCAAAGCAGTAAACCAGCTCGCCTACTCTTCTATGGACTTGGAAAGATCTGATGAACCTCAGAGATAGCTTTCAGCATCGACCAAATCTCTGTTGACCTCAATGAGGTTATACCCATAGGAAGTCGTGGTCCCCATCCTCAAACTCCAGAGGTCTCCATCTCCTGTCAGCATACGACTTCTACTTACTCTGTGAAGTCTTCATCATCTCCTGGATGATATGCACCTTCTTCATGTTAGCCCATACCATCTCTGGTCCCACTAGTGCTAACTCACCTGGTTCTGTCCAGCATAGTGGGGATCTTCAAAGTCGACCATAAAAGGTCTCAAAGGGATCCATTCCGATGGTGGAGTGATAGTTGTTGTGTTAGGAGAACACCAACAAAGGAATGTTATCCTCCCATCTGGAACTGAAGTTGAGGACACAAGCACAAAGCATGTCTTCGAGGGCCTGGATGGTCTGCTCGGTCTAACCATCAGTTCGAGGGTAGAAAGCGATGCTCAAGCGATGTTGTGTCCCGAAAGCTTCCTGCAGCCCCTTCCATAGTCGGGATGTAAACCGTGCATCACGTTAGGAGACAAAATAAGAAGTTACTCCATGAAAAATCATTATCTCATGCACATAGAGGCTTCCCAATATCTCTACTCAACCATACTCTCTGATCGGTAGGAAGTGGGACAACTTGGTGAGTCGGTCAATGATCACCCATATTGAGTCGTGACTCCGAGATGAATGTGGAAGACCTGTCACAAAGCCCATGGATATCTCATCCCACTTCCACTCTGGGACCTCTAAGGGCTGATCCAAGCCTGCTAGTACCTGGTGCTCTACCTTCACATGCTAAAAAGTGAGGCATCGTGATACAAACTCTGCTAATGCCTTCTTCATACCTGGACACTAGTGTCGTCGTCTGAGGTCCTGGTACATATTTTCCACCCCTGGATGTAATGCTAGATGGGAAGTGTGAAACTCCCTCAACACCTCATGTTGAAGTGCTAATGGTACCATGGTATGTGTTCTGAAGAGAATTACATGCTCCCCACCTTCATAAAATCCATTAGGTTCATGTCCTATGGATATTTGAGCACATCATGTCTCACAATCAACGTCTCTATGCTGCACATCCTTGACTCACTGAAGAAGTGTAGGCGTGACTGTAAGATATTGATGATAGGTTGCACCATCCCTATCCACAAAGGATATACATAAGGCAGTTAGTTTTTATGTCACGTCTCCTAGTAGCTAAATACCAGATCTCCTGCTAAGAGCATCTTCTATGACCTTTCCCTTCCCAAGAGTATAGACTATCTCAAAGTCATAGTCCTGGAGGAACTCAATCCATCACTGCGGTCTTAGGTTCAGGTCCTTCTGATAGAAGATATACCTGATAATATAGTGATCAGAGTACACGGTAAAACATTCTAACATCAGGTAGTGATGCCAAATATTCAAGGAAAAGAGCACTGCAACTAAATCCAGGTCATGGGTAACGTAGTTCTGATCATGTTGTCTCATCTTCCATGAACCATATGTGATCACAGGTCGATCCTACAACATGACACATCAAATTCCAGTCCCTGATGCGTCGTAGTTATCTAATCTCCCTACGTCTTCCTCTGGAAGCCTCGAGATGGGGGCACTAGTCAGCCTCTGCCTCAACTCATTAAAGCTCCACAGTCATCTCTTCGACCACACAGAGGTTTTCCCCTTCTTCTTCAAGGATAATTGTGGTGTTCCAACTCTGGAGAATTCTGGAATGAATCTCTGGTAGTATCCAACCAATGCAGTCATCCCTCCCCCTTTGGGGGGGGGGGTTATCCTGGAAACATCTTTTGAAAATATTTCCACATGTTCTGACACTCCTGTTCGGAACTGAAAACTGAAAAATCCTACTACCATGAGGGTAAGTCTTGACGACTCAAGAGTGATTGGTTGTACCCTCCTATGAATGAGTTTAACCTATGATACCTGAGTTTCCTTTTTCTCCGAATAAGAAAAACCTCATCTCAACATTGTTGATAAAACACAACTCTTTTTTCTAATACATTCAATCTGTGTAAGAACTGTGGATTCCATGTCTATACCCAAACTAAAATCGTAAGGCCTCGACGCTTCAACTAAGAGGTTCCAACCAAAACACTCACATCAAATATCAGATCACACCATTGGTGTAAGTGTGATTATTGAGTCTCCGACCAAAGGTGTCTTCAGACGTGAGGGTCAATCCAACGATTTAACCGGAAACTCTAGGTCTGGGACAAGATTCATGGAAGGAAGGAATTATTGGTACCTATGTCTATTGATATGGCAGCTAGTAGTAGACACACACCGTACCTCGAATCATTCCTAGAACCCCTGGCTCACACACCTTAACCACATTGATATACTATCTTCCTCGGCCCTCCAGCTCCTTGATCTTGGTAGGGAATACATAGGCGGGTGGTTGTAACATGTCGAAATATACATCACCCTATGCTGCTCTCCTAGCTCTTCATCCATGTCTGATGCCCTGCAGATTCATCTATCCTCAACACTTCCTCTTCTCAAAATATTTTACATGATCAAGTCTCTGAGACTAGCATCAGTTTCATAATTTCCCACAACTAACGTTCACTGGTTGTATCTGCTCAGCCAGAGAACATTCAACCGCAAAGTTTCTCTCTAGAATCTAGAGTAAAGGTGCTGCCTTGGATTTCCTAAAACACACCTCACTCGGTGGTCCTAGCCCCAAAGAACTCTTTGAATCATATTCATCGAGTACCAGAAACAATCGGTACACCTCGGGGTATACTCAGCTACCTACATGTCATCCTAACGAAGCTGTACAAGCTCTAACAAACTCAAAACCACCTCCTCAGGCCAGTCCTTAGCCGCATGTGAGTTGGGATCACCTCGAAACCTGAGCGGTATCTAATGATGAAACACATGTAAGGCACCAATCCTACATGTTTCATCTACCAGTACCACTAATTGTAACTACTGGCCAACAGGAAATGTTATAGCTAACACATTACCTGAAGGTACAATCTCGGGAAACAATCCACATACCGATGCCTCATCACTATTTGGACCAACCTCATGGTCACTCACTAGAAAACAATTGTAACTAAGATCACCATCTACTCTACAAGTGTCTCAACTAGGTAGAGGACTCTAGCTACTACCTCTAGCCAGCCCTCAGTTGTGTGGTAATCTGTCTCACCACAAATCCTTGAAGGCCTATACTGCTGAAACTCGTGCAACGTGCTTAGTCGGCATGCACCATACTCCAATATGGCCGGTGGCATTTTCTGCCCAATGGGTGGTGGTGCTGCTGTTACACCACTCGAAGGTGCCAACATAGTAAGAGGGCCCTGCACCGAAGCCTCATCGCTCGGTGGGCCGTCATCGTGAACTCTATTAGAACTCTAACTGCTTGTTTGTGTAGAGGAATCCTGAACAGATGCGACACAATCAAATGTTATACCTGGGGAGCTGACCTAGTTGAGCTGACATAATAAAAAACTTTTGAAAACACACACACAATCTGTGTTTTCATCCACTGAGTTGGAAATCATTAGTCCGGGTCTTGTTGTATGGATACATCGGCTGACACACTAACACTGGAATCCTTGAACTGATAACCACACTCGGCGCCCTTAACACTATTGCTTCATAGAAAAGAAATATCAAAGTCTTATGTTCTGTGGTAGAACTGACCCATTTGATACCAATTTTCCATGACCTGTCCCCCAGGGTGTTTATTGTGACTACCCCAAGCCCGCCTTCCAATGGCTAGGGGCTGGTGACTAGCACCAACGGCGTAATTCCTTAAAACTCGGAAGGAATTACCTTTATAAAATGTAAACACACAAAACCAGGGAACAAGTAAAAGAAAACCCTAAGTAAAAATTGTATAAAAAGTGTACTGAATGTAATAGGGGCCATAAATACAATCCCAACAGTAAAGTACATAGTAATGACAAAACATGTACTACTAAAATACAAACAGCTGGAAGGTGTCTAGCAGCTCTTAGATCATCCACCATGGATCCTACCTGAAGGGTAGGTACAGATAGCCTGCTCATCGCTCCAAATTTGTCCGTATCCTCCCTATACCATCTCATCGTGAGTTCCACCTATGGGTACATCCAGTCCTCGCACACTTCTCCTTGGTCAGCGTTGTCTGTCGTCCGTGTAACACCCGAGATTTTTTATGAGTAATATTTTGGTTTTATATCATCAAAGGAATCTTTCACTACACACTTTCTTGGATTACTTTACACGCAATCACGACCTTCCTCGATAGCTTGCGTCGTACGCAATACTGAGTTTCACTAAACAACGATATGCTATTAAAATATTATTAAAACTATCTGTTATGAATAGTAATAACAACTTTTTGAAATTTTATAAATTTTATTTTTCAAAATGGACTTCATTTTTGGATTCAGAATATCGAAATTAGCCTAGGGTGAAATTTTGGTATTTTTCTGAAAACATTCAATTTTTGATGAATAGTGAAACCACTAAGTTGTAGGTTAAAAACTGAATTTTGCATAAAACTTAATTTTACTGCTTCTGTGAATGGAATTTCAAAAATCCGACAGACACGGTTGATATCAGTAAGAAAAATTTGGTTCAATGAGATAAAAATAATTTTTTGGTGAATAGTAACTTTTTACAATTTTTACCGCAGTTAATAGTAAATAGGGTAACTAAGGGTAAATATGATATTAATATTACCCTAAAACATGTCCTAATTCTATTGGACAAGCTTAATTCGTCCAAAAACAAACTTAGGAATAAAATATGACCATTTAGGCCCACTTGGATTAGATTAGGACATTTATTATTAATTTATTTAAAGAAGGGTTAAAATAGTTAAAATCAATGTTTAATAAGTAAATAATTTTTAATATGGGGTTATACATAAGATAACTTCGACTATAAATATTAATTAGAAAGCTAAAAATATTTCCTACATAATGGTATTTTATTTTTAATTTTTAGTCATTAAATAATTTAATTTATTTATGACACAATGATGATGCAGTAATTATCTTATTAATGAAATATTGACATAATTGATGTTATAAACACCAAAATAAATGTAATTTGAGTTTTTTTATGAATTCCACTAATTTTCTAGGTTACTATGATATATTAGTGTTGATTTAATCAACTTGGTTCGAACATATAATTCTGTTATGACTTTCAAAAAAATCATATATCAAATAGTGTCAAAATTGACACAAAATAGTTTTTAAATCAAATATTATATTATTAATTGTTATTTTATTCCTAAAAATCTAAGGGTCGGCCAAATGACTTAGATAAGGATATATATATTAATACTAAACAATTTGGGGTTCGTTTGGCATGTTATAGTAAGTGTATTAACCATATAGTGAAAGAAAACAAAAAGACATGGTAAAAGTTAAATTATTTAACTTAGAGTTAAATCTAATTGATAAGGTTAAAATAATACCCTAAACTTGTCTAAATCCAGTTGGTTGATAGGATTTCGACCCATCCCCACTTTAGCTTCGAAATAAGACACTTTGGAACCATTATAAACCGATTTTTACTTTAATATAAAATAATATTTTGAGATATTTCTAAGGTGCCTTTCTCCTCCCTTATAGAAGGGCACCTCCTCCCCCTCCTCCTCACACCAATTTGAGAACTCAAGCTCGGCCAAACCCTGCCATTTTCTCCTCTCCACTTCCCTAGAATAATCCTAGAGGTCCTGGTCTTCTTCAAAGACCAATCTTAGTTCCCTAAGTGGAGGATTCAAAGAAGTGTTCCAAAGAAGAGGTAATATCCATTACCGATCATTTCAATTTCTTTCTTATTCAACTTCTTCTTATTTAGTTGTTTCATGATAAAGTAATAACATCAGTATTACTTACATACTGATATGTTATTATAAATATCAAACAACCCTAATTCACCTTCTATCGATCCTACGGAAAAACTTAAATCACCGCGCGTGCGTACGTACGGAATACCGTCTCCACGCCGTGGTGTAATCTATTTTCCACCATCACTTTACAAAGATGGGTATAATGGTGTAATGAGTAACTATTTATTATTATTATTAATTAATATTGATACTGAAATAATATATATATACTCCAATACAATTCCATGATCATAGGAACGATATCATCACTCATGCGTACGTACGGAATACCGTCTCCACGATGTGATGCGACTCGTTCTACATGATCATCATTACATAGTAATTATATAAATGAATTGAATGAATAAATATGATATATGTTACACTAATACCATTATGGATATAAGGTATCTATAACCTTAAAAGAATAATAAGAATGTATTCGGCAAAACACGCATAAGAACAAAAGGCAATAAAGACCCGAGTAACAAGTAACAATGAAATATTTCTAACAAGAAGCTAAGAATATGACCATATATGATATCATATCAATATGTATGATTCTGGAATAAGTCAATAACATTATTTAAACCATTATACAGGAGCTTCGGACATGTACAAAGCAAATCAGACCTAAGGTAAGGGAAAATATCAAAATCTCATTTTTATCCGAGATTGTTTATTCGTAAGTATTTACTAGGGTGTATTTTATCATCCACATCCATGTTTCATCAATATGTAATATTATTTCCATCCACCTACAATTTTTTTAATCCATTTTTACCCTTCGGTGAGTTTTTAGTAAAAGATATGAAAGGAATCTTTTGTCTTTTTTCATACGAGGTACTTTTTGACTTTTCCGACAAAAGTACGAAGAATGTTTTTTTTAACTTATACGGCATGAATGGATTTTTAAAAAATTATTTCCAAGAAGCTTTCTTTACAAGTTTTCAAGTTTATTTTTAATAAACTTCTTTTAGTTTATAATTGTATGACATGTTAAGAAAAGAAAAGAGTTTTTGAAGAAGAAAGGATATTTTCCTCAAGAATGGAGTTCAAGTGTTTTATCAAAATTATTTTCCATCTAAGATAATAAAGGGTTCTGTTTTTATCCCTTTAATTACATTTATTTGATTATGTTATGAGGGAATTATTTTTATGAAGTCATTTACCTTATATGATTTGTTTTATGATGTCATGATGTTTCAAGAATCCCATTTTTGTTACATGTGTTATGCGATGATGTATGATTTATGATTATGTGGCACACATAAGAATGGATTCATTATAAGATGGGTGGGACCTATATCTCCCTCCAATGCATTGGGTAAAGATTTTATATCTCATGAGATAGACAGGGCTGGAACGGTAGGTTATACCGGTTCAGTGAAACAGGACTGGAACGAGGGTGACTCGGTTCAGAAAGGGACTTTGTCCACTAAGATAGTCTTGGCAATGAGTCATGACTAACAATAAATGATTTTCCATGATTATGTGTGCAAGCCACAAAGTTTCAAGTTTTATGTTATGATTATGGGGATCTCATTTTCACTTCTATGATTTATTCCATGTTAAGATATTATGATCTCTTTTGCAGGTTTTGATTTTCAAAAAGATATGATATGATTTTTATTTCCATTATTTTCCCTTGCTGAGCATTTGAGCTCACCCTTTTATGTTTTCTTTTCCCCAAGTCAAGAAGATGGATATTAAGTAGAATATGCTAAAATGGGCCCTAGATATGATGAAATAAATGGGAGACACTATAGAAGCTTTATGAACCAGTTGTTTATGTTTCCCAGTTTCTAAAGACACTATACCTATACGGTCCTTTGTGGTTTTGTCATATGTTGTAATAAGTGTGCTTCAATTTTGAAGTATTAACAATGTATGTAAAGTATGGGTCGTTATAGTTGGTATCAGAGGAAAGGTATAGTCAACCTTTGGAAACTAGGTTGTGAAAGCCTTAGTAAGAAGCCTAAGGATAAGTCTAAGAATAGAACACAATCTTAGTGTTTTAGAAATGGCCTTCAATAACCTAGGATAAGACCTTAAGCATGAAAATTTTATTCTTGAATTATGTGGTTTTTCTATTATAATTAGTGTTGCTCACACTATTCTTCTTGGTTTTAGTCAATGGCTGGAACCCGAAGGAACCGTGTTAATGCGGAATGCGATGGGCAATGCAATGATTGTCCCCCTGAGCAACCAAACGATATGGGAGCTGGAATGAAAAATCTTGTAGCCATGATCACACAACTTTCTCAAGATATGAATCATGAAGGACTTCCAAACGAGAAAAGGAAGGAGCAACATTCTGTTTAATCCTTCATGAGGCAGCGTCCACCTTCTTTCAGTGGGTCTACTGATCCATTAGTTGTTGAACAATGGATTAGTACTACTGAAAAGATATTTTTATTTCTTCAATGTTCTGAACATGATAAAGTCATCCTAGCAGTGTATCGTTTGGAAGGAGATGCTGATCAATGGTGGAATCTTATTAAGAATACGAGGAAAAGGGATGAAATTGAGTCTATGGAATGGGACGAGTTCAAAAACTTATTTTTCAATATGTACTTCCCTCGTATTCTCCGAAAAAAGATGGAGAAAGAGTTTCTTGAACTGAAGCAAAGGGATGATGAATCTGTTGGTACCTATGAAGCAAATTTTACAAGACTTGCAAGGTACGCTTCTGGTATTATTATCCAACCTGAGAGTAAGATCGATCGATTCTTTAGTGGTTTAAAACCATGTCTTCGAAGGGAGTTAGCCATAAGGGACTTCAATAGCTATGAGGAAATCGTTCGATGTGCTCTCAAAGTCGAGATGGAGATTGGAATAACCCATCAGTCACATGGGTTTGATAAGAAGAGGAAGATGGAATTCAAAGAAAAATCTAAAGAGCACACAGAAAAGAAGATGAGCTTTTCCTTATGCTCAAAGTGTGGAAAGAAACATGGAGGGAGTTGTCTTAAAGGGACAAGTAAATGTTTTAAATGTGGAAAGGAAGGTCATCGGGCATTTGAATGCCGTGATAATGGGAAGAAGATGTCTAATGATGTAAACAAAGGAAGAGATACACAGAATGAACCTACTACACTTCAATGTTTCAAGTGCAAGGAGATGGGGCATTATGCCAATCAATGCCCAAATCCAAGGGTTGATGATGATGGTCGACGTCAACAAAATCTTAAGGCTAAAGACAAAGGAAAGTCACATGCAATTTCTATCAGCGATCTGGAGTACGATAACGAAGTGGTGAAAGGTACACTTACCATACACTCTAAAGTTGCAAATGTTTTATTTGATTCTGGATCCACCCACTCTTTTATTTCTAAAGAATTTTCTAAGGGTATCACAGTATTACCTCAACAATTAGATGTTGAGTTAGCTGTGACAACACCTAATAGCACAACAGTCGCATCAAAAGTTTATAATTCTTCTCCGATCGAAGTTTGTGGGAATGTGCTTCCTGCAAATCTTGTGATCCTTCCTTTAGTGGAATTTGATATGATTCTTGGCATGGATTGGCTTTCTCTACATGGATCTCATATCAATTGCCAAAGAAGGGAAGTCACATTTCATATTCCAGATCAATCTACGATCGTATATCAATGCAAGGATGAACATAACCTTCTAGTGGAAATTCCATCCATCTTATGGGTATTGATTCCACTAAATGAAGGTTATTTATCTCAAATGGTTGGTGAGAAACTCACGATTAAAAATATTCCCATTGTACGGGAGTTTGATGATGTCTTTCCGGAGGAATTACCGGGTCTTCCACCAAATCGTGAAGTTGAGTTTTCAATAGAACTCGTACCGGGTGCTTTGCCTATTTTAAAGACACCATATAGAATGGCCCCAACTGAGTTGCAGGAATTGAAGAAGCAACTCCAAGAGAATCTTGACAAGGGATTCATATGCCCTAGTGCGTCACCTTGGGGAGCACCTGTTCTATTTGTTAAGAAGAAAGATGGATCAATGAGACTCTGCATTGATTATCGAGAACTTAACAAGATCACTATCAAGAACAAATATCCTCTCCCACGCATTGATGACTTATTTGACCAACTACGCGGAGCTCAATACTTTTCCAAGATTGATCTTCGTTCAGGGTATCATCAATTAAGGGTCAAAAGGGAGGATATACCAAAGACGGCTTTCCGTACAAGGTATGGACACTATGAATTTATAGTTATGCCATTTGGTCTTACTAATGCCCCTGCTATCTTCATGGATCTAATGAATAGAGTCTTTAGAGACTATCTTCATCAATTTGTGGTAGTCTTTATAGACGATATTCTTCTCTATTCAAAGAGCAAGGAAGAGCATGAAGATCACTTGAGAATTATATTTAAGACCCTGAGAAAGGAGAAGCTTTATTCCAAATTTACCAAGTGTGAATTTTGGCTTCAAAAAGTTGCATTTTTGGGTCACATAATCTCAAAAGAGGGGATATCTGTGGATCCAGCAAAAACAGAGGTTATCGAAAGATGGTCGAGACCAACAACAGTAACTGAGATTCGATGTTTTCTTGGTTTGGCTGGATATTATCGACGTTTTGTAAAGGATTTTTCATGATTATCTAATCCACTCACCAAGTTGACTCGGAAAAGAGTTAAGTTTGTTTGGACAGAGGAATGTGAAGAGAATTTCAAGGAGTTGCAAAGAAGGTTTTCCAGTGCACATGTGCTCACACTGCCTTATAGTGGAGAAAGGTTTGTGATCTACAGTGATGCATCCAAGAAGGGATTGGGGTGTGTTATTATGCAAAATGATATGGTGATAGCTTATGCCTCACGATAGTTGAAAATCCATGAGAAAAATTACCCAACACATGATTTGGAGTTGGCTGCGGTAATCTTTGCATTAAATATTTGGAGGCATTACCTTTATGGTGAAAGGTGTGATATTTATACTGATCATAAAAGTTTAAAGTATATTTTCACACAAAAGGAGCTGAATATGCATCAAAGAAGAAGGTTGGAGCTGATTAAGGATTATGACTGCTCAATCCATTACCACCCTGGGAAAGCAAACAAGGTGGCAGATGCATTAAGTCGACAAGACCATGCTAGTTTATCCATGATGAGGATCACAAAGGATCCAATATTTATGGATTTACAAAGGATGGATCTTGGAATTATAATGAAAGGGGAAAAATCATATCTTTCTCAAATGAATGTTCAACCATCTATACATGTTAAGATTAAAGAGTCCGAGAAAGAAGATGTAGAGTTACAAAAGAAGGTGAGAAATGTTCCTGAATTCAACCTTGATTGTGATGGGATAATAAAGTTCAGGAATCGGGTTTGTGTTCCTTCCATCCCCGAATTAAAGAAGGAGCTGCTGGATGAGGCTCATAGTTCTTCATTCTCTATTCATACTGGAAGCACGAATATGTATAGGGACCGGAAAGAGTACTTCTGGTGGGATGGCATGAAAAGAGATGTTGCTGAATATGTCTCTCGATGCTTGGTTTGTCAATAAGTTAAAGCTGAGAGACAAAAGTCTAAGGGGATGTTACAACCATTACCCATACCCGAATGGAAATGGGAAAACATCACTATGGACTTTGTCACAGGACTTCCTAAAACATCCAAAGGCAATAATTCTATTTGTGTCATAGTTGATCTTCTTACAAAGTTTGCACACTTCATTGCTATTAGAGAGGATTTCTCTCTAGATCAGCTTTCTAGGATATATGTAAAGGAAGTGGTAAGATTGCATGGAGTACCACTTTCTATTATATCTGATCGGGATCCGAGATTTACCTCGATGTTCTGGCGAAGTCTTCAGCATACTCTGGATACAGAGTTGAGTTTCAGCACTACTTATCATCCTCAGATAGACGGTCAGTCTGAGAGAACAATTCAAACCCTAGAAGATATGTTGAGAGCTTGCTCTATGGATTTCAAAGGAGGTTGGGATCAACACCTACCTTTGGTGGAATTTTCTTATTATAATAGCTTTCACTCCAGTATTCAGATGGCTCCTTATGAAGCTCTCTATGGAAAAAAATGCAGGACTCCAACTTGCTGGGATGAAGTTGGGGAAAGAAAGCTGTTAGGACCTGATCTCGTTGATGAAATGGCAGAAAAGGTTAGATCTATTCAACAACACATAAGAGCAGCTCAGAGTCGACATAAAAGTTATGCCGACAACCGAATAAAAGACCTAGAGTTTGAAGTGGGTGATAAAGTGTTCTTACGAATATCTCCCTAGAAGAGGGTTATGAGATTTGGAATGAAGGGGAAGTTGAGCCCTAGATATATCGGTCATTTCGAAATACTGGATCGGGTTGGAAAGGTAGCTTACCGATTGGCGCTTCCACCGAATCTCTCTCAAGTTCACGATGTGTTCCATGTATCTCTCCTGAGAAAGTACATACCAGATCCTTCACATGTACTCAGCTCAGAAGTTGTACCGCTGGAGCAAGATCTTTCTTATGAAGAACAGCTGATAGAGATTCTGGATCGTAGCGAAAAAGTCCTACGAAACAAGACCACTCGATTGGTGAAAGTTTTATGGAGGAACCACCAACTTGAAGAAGTTACATGGGAGCTTGAGGATATGATGAGGGAGAAGTATCCTCATCTGTTTGTTACAAAGTGATGAATTTCGAGGGCGAAATTCTTTTTAAGGGGGGTAGAATGTAACACCCGATATTTTTTATGAGTAATATTTTGTTTTTATATCAAAGGAATCATTCACTACACACTTGCTTGGATTACTTTTCACGCAATCACGACCTTCCTCGATAGCTTGCGTCGTACGCAATACCGAGTTTCACTAAACAACGATATGCTATTAAAATATTATTAAAACTAGCCGTTATGAATATTAATAACCACTTTTTGAAATTTTATAAATTTTATTTTTCAAAATGGACTTCATTTTTGGATTCCGAATATCGAAATTAGCCTAGGGTAAAATTTTGGTATTTTTCTGAAAACTTTCAATTTTTGATGAATAGTGAAACCACTAAGTGGTAGGTTAAAAACTGAATTTTGCATAAAACATAATTTTACCGCTTCTGTGAATGGAATTTCAAAAATCCGACAGACACGGTTGATATCAGTAAGAAAAATGTTGTTCAATGAGATAAAAATAATTTTTTGGTGAATAGTAACTTTTTACTATTTTTACCGCAGTTAATAGTAAATAGGGTAACTAAGGGTAAATATGATATTAATATTACCCTAACACATGTCCTAATTCTATTTGACAAGTGTAATTCGACCAAAAACAAACTTAGGAATAAAATATGACCATTTAGGCCCACTTGGATTAGATTAGGACATTTATTATTAATTTATTTAAAAAAGGGTTAAAATAGTTAAAATCAAAGTTTAATAAGTAAATCATTATTAATATGGGGTTATACATAAGATAAATTCGACTATAAATATTCATTAGAAAGCTAAAAAGATTTCCTACATAATGGTATTTTATTTGTAATTTTTAGCCATTAAATAATGTAATTTATTTATGACACAATGATGATGCAGTAATTATCTTATTAATGAAATATTGACATAATTGATGTTATAAACACCAAAATAAATGTAATTTGAGACATTTTATGAATTCCACTAATTTTCTAGGTTACTATTATATATTAGTGTTGATTTAATCAACTTTTTTCGAACATATAATTCTGTTATGACTATCACAAAAATCATATATCAAATAGTGTCAAAATTGACACAAAATAGTTTTTAAATCAAATATTATATTATTAATTGTTATTTTATTCCTAAAAATCTAAGGTTCGGACAAATGACTTAGATAAAGATATATATATTAATAATAAGCAATTTGGGGTTCGTTTGGCATGTTATAGTAAGTGCATTAACCATATAGTGAAAGAAAACAAAAAGACATGGTAAAAGTTAAATTATTTAACTTAGAGTTAAATCTAATTGATAAGGTTAAAATAATACCCTAAACATGTCTAAATCCTATTGGTTGATAGGATTTCTACCCATCCCCACTTTAGCTTCGAAATAAGACCCTTTGGAACCATTATAAACCGATTTTTACTTTAATATAAAATAATATTTTGAGATATTCCTAAGGTGCCCCTCTCCTCCCTTATAAAAGGGCACCTCCTCCCCCTCCTCCTCACACCAATTTGAGCACTCAAGCTCGGCCAAACCCTGCCATTTTCTCCTCTCCACTTCCCTAGAATAATCCTAGAGGTCCTGGTCTTCTTCAAAGACCAGTCTTAGTTCTATAAGTGGAGGATTCAAAGAAGCGTTCCAAAGAAGAGGTAATATCCATTACCGATCTTTTCAATTTCTTTCTTCTTCAACTTCTTCTTCTTTAGTTGTTTCGTGATTAAGTAATAACATCAGTATTACTTACATACTGATATGTTATTATAAATATCAAACAACCCTAATTCACCTTCTATCCATCCTACGGAAAAAATGAAATCACCGCGCGTGCGTACGTACAGAATACCGTCTCCACGCCGTGGTGTAATATATTTTCCACCATCACTTTACAAAGATGGGTATAATGGTGTAATGAGTAACGATTTATGATTATTATTAAGTAGTATTTATACTGAAATAATATATATATACTCCAATACAATTCCACGATCATAGTAACGATATCATCACTCGTGCGTACGTACGGAATACCGTCTCCACGATGTGATGCGACTCATTCTACATGATCATCATTACATAGTAATTATATAAATGAATTGAATGAATAAATATGATATATGTTACACTAATACCATTCTGGATATAAGGTATCTATAACCTTAAAAGATTAATAAGAATGTATTCGGCAAAACACGCATAAGAACAAAAGACAATAAAGACCCGAGTAACAAGTAACAATGAAATATTACTAACAAGAAGCTAAGAATATGACCATATATGATATCATATCAATATGTATGATTCTGGAATAAGTCAATAACATTATTTAAACCATTATACAGGAGCATCAGACACGTACAAAGCAAATCGGATCTAAGGTAAGGGAAAATATCACAATCTCATTTTTATCCGAGATTTTTTATTCGTAAGTATTTACTGGGGTGTATTTTATCATCCACATCCATGTTTCATCAATATGTAATTTTATTTCCATCCACCTACAATTTTTTTAATCCATTTTAACCCTTCGGTGAGTTTTTAGTAAAAGATATGAAAAGAATCATTTGTCATTTTTCATACGAGGTACTTTTTGACTTTTCTGACAAAAGTACGAAGAATGTTTTTTTTTAACTTATACGACATGAATGGATTTTTAAAACATTATTTCCAAGAATCTTCCTTTACAAGATTTCAATTTTATTTTTAATCAACTTCTTTTAGTTTATAATTGTATGACATGTTAAGAAAAGAAAAGAGTTTTTGAAGAAGAAAGGATATTTTCCTCAAGAATGGAGTTCAAGTGTTTTATCAAAATTATTTTACATCTAAGATAATAAAGGGTTCTGTTTTTATCCCTTTAATTACATTGATTTGATTATGTTATGAGGGAATTATTTTTATGAAGTCGTTTACCTTATATGATTTGTTTTATGATGTCATGATGTTTCAAGAATCCCATTTTTGTTACATGTGTTATGCGATGATGTATGATTTATGATAATGTGGCGCACATAAGAAAGGATTCATTATAAGATGGGTGGGACCTATATCTCCCTCCAATGCATTGGGTAATGATTATATATCTCATGAGATATACAGGGCTGGAACGGTAGGTTATACCGGTTCAGTGAAACAGGTCTGGAACGAGGGTGACTCGGTTCAGAAAGGGACTTTGTCTACTAAGATAGTCTTCGCAATGAGTCATGACTAACAAGAAATGATTTTCCATGATTATGTGTGCATGCCACAAAGTTTCATGTTTTATGTTATGATTATGGGGATCTCATTTTCACTTCTATGATTTATTCCATGTTAAGATATTATGATCTCTTTTGCAGGTTTTGATTTTCAAAAAGATATGATATGATTTTTATTTCCTTTATTTGCCCTTGCTGAGCATTTGAGCTCACCCTTTTATGTTTTCTTTTCCCCAGGTCAGGAAGATAGATATTAAGTAGAATATTCTAAATGGGACCCTAGATATGATGAAATAAATGGGAGACACTGTAGAAGATTTATGAACCAGTTGTTTATGTGTCCCAGTTTCTAAAGACACTATACATATACGGTCCTTTGTTGTTTTGTCATATGTTGTAATAAGTGTGCTTCAATTTTGAAGTATTAATAATGTATGTAAAGTATGGGTCGTTATAGTCCGCATCCAATACAACATGGTGCACTCTTAGCCCGTACAGGGGTGAGTATCACGATACTCAGTAGGGACCCCGAGACCCTCAAGGTCTCATAAAATACAAAAAGTATAAACCAAAAAGTAATATTTCAACGGATCACCATTACTTAGGTATATTTCCATACATATACCTATGTTATCAAGTAACCCATCTCAATCATGAGGAAAACACAATGTTCATTGACTAAGTTCAAAGAAGGCTTTCATTACTGAAACTGTGGTTGCAGAAGTACTTCTACTATGTCGGGTACAATAAGAATGTCACGACAACAAGGAACTTATCACTAACCTTAGACTGCTGAGGTACTTCTTCTGTCGAGTACCGCGGGTCTGCTGCCAAATACCTGGCACTCCATCTACTGTGGGTCTGCCCCCAAATATTGGGCACTCCCCCTAATAGCCTACAAAGGTACTCCTGCAGTCGAGTACCGCGGGTTTGCTACCAACTACCAGGAACTCCGTCCTCCATGGGTATTCCACCAAATACTGGGCGCTCCCCACTGGGCTCGTCGAATCACTCTGAGTCGAATCGGTCAACAGTTGTCAGGTCTGTCAGCTACTAGGTCTCTGCACTTTGTCTGCTTGTCACAGGAAGAAACCTCTTCCCGAGCTACTGGGAAAAACTCCAACTGTCGCAAAGTCTCATTTATATGTATCTCAATGGTCCGTATCATCAATGGGATCTCAACACAATAGACGTCTCTTCAAATGAATGTCCGGTCTATGAGTTATTAGCCTTTTATCCCCGGGGCCCGGTTAGTTTCGTGTACGAAGTAACCTGAATGTATCTCAACTATACCCCGAACTCTCGTGGGGTATTTTCAAAGTGAAAACATCATTCCATGAAAATATGTTCTACTAAAGGTTCATCAAACGGATGCATGTAGCCCGAGTTATGGGTGAAAACCTTTAATCAGGCCATAGCGAGTCTAGGTCTGGTCTGACCCAGTCAGATCGACCCGACCCAACCCTGTCCAAGGGGGGAGGCCCAAAACGTGGGGGCGGCCCAAACCATGGGGGCGGCCCGGCCTGGCATGAGGACGGCCCGGCCTAAAGGCGGCCTGGCTGGCCCGGTGGCTCGGTCGGCCGGGCGATCTAGCATCTCGGTCAGCCTGGCGATCTAACGGCGCGGTGGGGGTCCGCCTTCACCGCGACCTAGGGGGCACCACACTCCCCCTAGAACCAGAACAACTTAGCTATTTGGGTAGAACCGAATTGGTTCTGGTTAGCGCTGTTCAGACTCAAGCGGGACCCAATGGGGTCCCACACCTCTTAGCTGGCCAAAGCAGTAAGTCACTCCGCACCACGGTGCGGTGCGATGGCGCCCCGCCGCCTCTTCTGTGGCACCGCCTGGCTGCGGCCTTCTGCTGGTCTCCGCATGGCGCGCTGGTGTCGTGCTCCTCGTCTGACCGTCGGGGTCCTCTTGGTTGCAGCCCTTCTTTACAGCGCGGTGGGATGCCACCACTCCCCTCTAGCACTGCTGCGGCCCACCAAGCTACGGCTTGTCTCTTTGCGTCGTACGGCGGTACCGCACCCGTGGGGCGACCAGGAGGCCTTGATCTATTGGTGTTTTTATGGTTGGCTCATTTCCGATCTCCACGTGTACCACCTCCATCATCAATAAATAAGAACAATAAAAAAGGGAGGGTCGGGCCATGTTCGTGCGGTCCGAACCCTCCTTGTCATGGTGATATCATTCTGTTCTCATGCCATATATTTGTACGATGAATAATGAGTAAAAAAATAAAACCCCTTACCTCATTTTTTGTTCGTAAATGAAGTTGCAGGAAGAGGTGGGTGTTAATTCGTCATTCGCTGCATTTTTCATGCACTCCCAAACCAGAGTTGTGTTAGATGGTTGAAGAGGATCCGCGTCGGTATGTGTCTGAGGAAGGAGTCGAAGAAGGTTGGTGTTATTCGTTCTTCATTCTATGTTGGAGAAGGTGTAATCCTCCAAGTGTTGGGCTTCACATCTCTTTGCCAACATTTCTCCTCTTGAAGAATCCATCCTGAAACCTTCCCCCAGGCTCCCTTTATATAGGAGTTGGAGGGTTTGTCTAATATTACATTAGCATGTAATTCAAGTGTGGTGAATTAAAAGAGTGGGCCCCGCCTAATTAAATTCGTGAGAGGTGTCACATTTTATTAGGTGGATTGTCAAGAGGCTCTCCATCATTAAATAGTGAGGGGTGGGAGGTTTTATCCTCCACCATCAATTGGTGTCGGGTGGTCCCCACCACTATCATTTAATAGAGAGGTTATGTGTCTTGGGTGGTTCCCACATTGTAACCTATCATAGGAGGTTATGCTCGAGTGGGCCCCACATCCATATCCTCTCATGGGAGTTTGGGGTGTGGAAGTTCCACTATCAACTCCCAATTGGAGGTTCCAACTACCTGCACTCACACATGGTAGCTAAAAATAAAATAAAGTGTTAAACATTATTATATTATTTATTTTATAAAAAGGAAAAAAACTAGCTTTTATTCCTGATCATCTGTCGTCGAGGTGAATGTCTTCATAAGCAAATACTGGCACTACGAGTTCAAAAGTGTCCTCAGATTTCAATTTCGAGCACTGGTTCAGAAGTTACAAAATGTCGCTCACGCGTTTACTAAACGTACCCGAAAAAAATATTGGAAAAAATATTATCAGTCACCCTCGAACAACTGCCATAGAGGTTAGGTTCTGCCTAGGTGAAACAAGCCCCAAATAACCCAATGGTACACTTTTATTTTTAATCCATGTTACCATTTATAAGTTATGAATTTTACAATAAAATAAATTACACTTAATTATTTTATTTGCAGCCCAAAACTAACTTTTTTCTGGTGGCCCACGCTAGCCAATGTTAGTATCTTCTTAAATAAATCATGCCCTCGCGAGTTCATAGGTGGTATCTGGTTTTTAATCCGAGTAACCTTTTGTGAGTTATAAGCATTTGAAAAATAAAATAATTTTTTTAACTTTTTTATCTACATTTATTCCATTTTTTGGATTTCTCACAAGAGGCCTACACCGACTAAAATTATGTTGCGCCTAGGGTAAACTTTCCATCCTGAGTGAAATTGTGCCCTCGGATTTCGGATCCGATAATCCGTTTACGATTTATTCCACTTTTTCAGGAAAACATCTTATGCGCATTAATTTAATCTAAACAAAATTTGACAGATCATTCCTGGCACTCTGGGCCTCAAAATCCCGCACCGTCAGATTTTGTGGACTTGTAAAATACCCATTTAAAAAAAATTCATAGAAATGCCAGGACATTACATTATAAGATTTTTGTTATGACCTTTTTTTATGAAAACTTTTCATGGTCATCTAGCTTACTAACTATATTAACATGAAAATGGGTTAAATTTGTTTGGATAGAAGAATGTGATATTTTTATGAAATAAATAAGAGATTTATGAATTCTTTAGTTTTGGATCAGCCTTCTAGAAATGCTTAGTTTTTCATTTAAAGTGATGTTTCATTGATGTTAATTGGTTGTGATATGAAGCATAATGAACACGAAATTTTATAAGCTTCAAGAAAACTAAAACCACCGAAGTTATGTTATCCCACACATGATTTGGAATTAGCATCTGTGGTTTATTTCTTTGAAAATTTGGAGGGATCATTTATTCAGAGCCGAATGAGAAATATGTACTAACTATAAATTATTAATTTATATATTAACTAGGAAGCAATTAAAAATAAGGAAGAGAATTTGCCTTGAGCTGATAAAGGATTGTGATTTCATGATCAATTAATATACAAGATAAAAAATGGAATATTCCCCGAGACTAAAAAATTATGAATCATTAATCATGTTAAATTTGGAAAAAGACACTTTAATTAATGATTTCATGAATTTGGATTCGATGTTATTGGTATAAGAAATTCCTTTATTTTGTTTTAGGTGTTAGTGTAATTTTCATTATCAAACAAAATTATGAAATCATAGAAGGAAGACTCTGAGTTAATGAGGTAATGTAGAATTGTTTAAAATAAGTATGTTTCTAGAATTTAACCTTTAAAAAAATTTGTGATTTGGGAAAAATAACTACTGTTCATTATGATTCTGGGCTGAAAAAAGTATTATTGTGTGAAAATTATAGTTCTATATTTTCAGTTCATCCATGCATTAATACAATGTATAGAGATTTTCGAGAGTATTAATGGTGGGATTGAATGAAAAGAGATATTTTATCTTGGACGGTGAAATTTTTGATATATCAACTGTTTAAAATATTGTAAAAACTACCAAAGGGTGTACTTAAAACATTTCATGTTCAAGAGTGGAAATAAGAAAATATATCGATGGACATCATGGTGGAACTAAAAATGAATTTTGTATGAAACAATGCAATTTGGGTTATGGTTGATTGACTAACTAAATATGCACATTTTCTTCCTATTAGAGATACTATGTATTTGGATCGATTATCTCTACTTTACATCAAGTATATTTTCATGTTATATGCAGTTCCCCTTCAATTGATTCTGATCATGATCCTATGTTCACTTTGTCAAAACCAGTCTCCCGAGGCATGTGTCGTGACTTCCCCAAGCCCGCCTACCAATGTCCAGGAGTTGGAGAATAGCGATGAAGGTGTGAACCTGCTAGTGGGGGGAATTTTTATTATAAACACTTACACCCACATTCCCCAACACACCCAACAAACTGAAAGTGGGAAAAATTACACCACTAAATCAAATATGAGTGCATGTAGAAGTGATAGTAAGTGGGATAGAATAAAAACCCAACAAGGAACTAGAAACAAAAAATTAAAAAAGGAATATTTGATGGCCATCTGCTGAAAACCCCACCTAATCTTGAGATTAGTGAATCTACTAGGATCCGAAGTAGTATTCCACACCCACCTGGTTCTACTAGGATTTTCTTAGTCCTAGGCCACCAAGTCCATTTTCATAGAATTCGTCAGTCCCTTCCCCCTGAGCACCTATGTCCAAACGTCTATCGTCTACATGGGACACAACACATGTAGGTGAAGCCTATATAGGGGTGAGTATAACTATACCCAATAGGGACCCCGACACCCCCGAAGGTCTCTCAGTAATCCACGAAGGAAAACACCACAAACCAAATACCACATAGGTAATACCACCAAGAAAAACCTCAACCATATAAAACAATGTAAAAGACACATCTCACCACTTGTATATTCTAGGGTAGTGATAATATAATCAGCAGTAATGTAATCAAAGTCCATGCATACTGGATACTCCTCAATCTATTATAGTGTGTCTGTTGGGTCACTGTTTCCGACGCTTTTACATCGGGGCATGCGCGCGCGTCAGTCACGCGGTGGGAGGATGGACGGCATTGTTTCCCCGTATTCTCGATTTCCAAAGGCAGGCAGCATCAATTCCTTTTTTAGGGACGTCTGCTCCCTGATCGAAACTGGGATGATGGGATGTTGGTTCTTCCTTCAGTGGATTCCTCCTTAGAGCTCATCACCTAGTCTGGGTCTCCCTCATAGATTTAAGATGGGTTTGTGAATCTCATTCCTAGTGCCATATCTACATGGAGGCCAGTTAATTACACTGCTTCCTTTGAGACACTCCAAGGGGTCTGGTCGGGGCAGCAACCTTCGGTGAGGAGAATGGTCACGTTGGGGTGTCATCAGAATGTCTTGACGCTCGGGGATTGGCATGTCTGCCTTCTATTCCTTATTATAGGTCTTCTCGATGGGGCGGAAGCCCGAGGCATCCCACATCGAACATGGGAAATTGTGTTCCATATGAGGTTTTCCTCAGCTTCTCATGTTTAACACGGGGTATGCCACAAGTTTAACGTCTTGTGGAGACAGATCGGACTAATCGGAACACTAAGAGTGGATCAGATTGAAGGAACCCCTATGGGGAACACCGATGTTAGGGCCAACACATGGGCGGCTTCTCGGATCCTATGGAGTGGAATGGGGTGCCATGATCCCACCAGGATGTGGCAGCCCAGGTAAGGATCAGGTTGATTGATGGAGTGACAGGCTTGAACCTCATAGAGGCTTCCTATGTATCCCCATTGTAGGGAATCAATGTCTGCATAGTTCGGTGATATGGTGGGACACCTGAAGAGGCGAACGGTGAGAATGAACACATGGATTGGAGCCTGGAGGAAGTAAGATCTCCAGGCTAGGGAATGAGCATCCCGTGGCACGTGAGCTTGTGGGAGAGGTCAGGATGAGACGTGGGTGTGAGGGATGGGGCTTACGCTCTGAGGCGGCCCATAATGGTGGTTGTGAACCAACACAGAGGGGTCGGAACAATTGAGTGATGGGCTTGAACCTCTTGGAGGCTTCCTTCGTACCATGCGATAGCATGGATCAAAGTCCATATAGTTCGGGGAATACAGTTTAATGTCATGAAGGATGAAGGCATACAGTTTAACGTCATGCGGGAGTAAGGCATACAGTTTAACGTCATGCGGGATGAAGGCATACATTTTAATGTCATGCGGGACGAGGGAAATGTGGGGAATACGCTCTGAGGCAGCCCAAAGTGTTGGTGAACCGACGTGAAGAAGTCGGAACGACCGGGTGGTGGGCTTGAACCTCATGGAGGCTTCCTACATACCATGTGTTAGCATGGATCCAATTCCACGTAGTTCGATGGGATGTGGCTTACGCTCTGAGGCGGACAATAAGAGGATGTCATGGTCGATGCTTGCTCTAAGCCCACGTGAGTCATGCTTGGTGTGAGAAACAAGTGTCAGCAGGGACTAGATGATCACATCGTGAAGGGTGTGTTCGTGAGAAGCGGAAAGGGTCTTACGCATTGAGCGGCCCAAAGAGGAAATAGGGGCTTATGCTCTGAGGTAGCCTGTAGTGTCAGGGCTTACACAAGGATGGAGGCATGTATGGAGGCGCATGTGTGCTACCTTCTTTAAGAGAGGCTAGGGGCTTACGCTCTAAGGCAGCCCTTCCCCTATGGACAAACGCCACTCCGACATGGAGGATATCATTCCATGTGATGAAGATTCCATTCTCATGGAGACGAGTGGGCGTAAATAATTTCTGAGCCAGGGGGACCCTGCATGCGAGGCATGGGGTCATACCACAGTTTAACGTCATGTGTTGAGGATGAGGTGCTTGGTAGTTTAACATCCTGCAGCTCGGACAAAGTGGGTTTTCTCCACACCCCTAGGTCTTACATGCCCAATTCCCTCTACCCCTTATGGGAGGGAAGGCATCGACAAGGCCATAGTGAAGGGGGGCCGCAGGGCGAACCATCGAGGGGTCCACGTTAGCATGGCTATGCGAAGAAGCAATAGCCTTTAGCATGCCTATGCAGAGATGAAAAAGGCAAAGCAACATAACAGGAAACACAACCCAAGGGACCTTGAGGTTACTTCGTACGAGCCTGGAAGGCTGTATGGAAAAACAACGCATTGTATGCATGACCGGTATGGAAGACATTGGGCGCCTATGCAGGGAGGCACTCGGGGGTGCGAAGGTGAGAGGTCCTAGGTTTTTTGCGCAAAAATAAAGTTTGTGTGAAAAACACTGGGATGGCGGGCAATTGGGGAAACTGGATTGTGTGTGAGGAGGGGGGATTGTGAGAAAAGGGCTTAGATTGCACACTGGATGGGATTCCATGCAAGGGAAAAGTATTGTGTGCTGACGGGGATTGCGCGCAAAGGCAAAGGATTGCGCGCAAAGGGCGAACCCGAAGGAGTTGGCAAATTCATTTAATCTAGTGGGGTTGCACGCAAAGGTGAACCTCGGGGTAAGGTTGCACGAAAAGAGGAATTACCTGGAAGTCAAATTGCGCACGTGGGAGAAGAATTTCGCGCACGGGAGTTGGTCCAAATTCAAAAACCCCGAAACTGTTGGGGTCGCCTTCTATTTATAGGCAACTGCCATCGCGGAATCAGGGTGGCAGGCGAAATATTCTGTGCCAGGGCAGTTCGGCGTGAAAGGCCACACAGCGTGGAACTGGGCGCGCAAAATTGCGTGCCATCTCGCTATTTTTAGCTGAATCCTGGACTTTCTTCACGCGGACAACTTTTTTTCACGATCCCTTCTTAATTTCGTGCACCACTTCCAAGCCATCCGGATCGGGCCTCAGCGTCCGAATATGAATTCACTTCATCATTTCGAAACATCCTCTTGGAGTTGCAGAATTTTCCGGTGTCTTCAAATGCCCACCCCCCCCCCCCTCAGAATTGGATCGGTGAGAGGTCGCAATGATCGGGTTCTGAAGGAAACGTTGAAACTCCGAGGAGGTGGATCTCCTAGGCGCTTTGCATGCAAAAATACAACGTGAGTGCAAAACTCTGGGCTGGCACAGAATTTGATTTCCGTGTGGCGCGGAACCCCGACCTTGACTATAAAAAGGGGTGCTGGGTCTCAAGTCCGTACTAAAGCATTTCTGCACGATAAGCATACCGCTCTCGTGCACGAAATCGCTCTAATGGCTGAGCGAACAATTGCTTTGGCAGCATGCAATTCTTCCTGAATTTCGACTGTATTTTCACGCCAACTCGGGGTATTGTGCGCCAAACGTACCAATTGCACGCCCAACTCTTCGATTTCACGATGTAGCATCATATTTCATGCATCTCTCTCTAATTACACGCCCTTCGTTTTGATTTCGCGAAACTCCCGAAATATTCAAGATTGTTGCGAACCAAGTTGATGAGGGGGAAGTCACCACTCTTAGAGATGAAATGGTGGCAAACGAGAAGGTTTATGGAACCAAGGTGATCGTTTCCAACAACCTAACCTTGTTCAATCTGCTGACCCCCACCCAAAAGGAATATCCCTTATCTGACAACCTCCCGCTCTAAAACATTGGCATCGTATAGGAGGTTCCCCTGCCGGGATTCGAAGTGGACACACCGTGGTCATGGGTGACCCGGGAGGATGAGCTTCCCCGCCAAAACATCACCAACAACGGCCATCCTGCCAGGGAAATCAGACATATGGACGTATATGAACTGAACCTGAGGACCAGGACCATTAATGGGGATGAACCTACCACAGAGGATTCTCCGGCCCTCTATGAAAGCATGTTCCGTCAGAGCATCACGGATGACACTAAGGGCTGGCTGAAAGACTGGGACCTGCGGTCTGGGGGAAACATCACCTTTGAGTGGGCCTGGGTGTTCGGGGTCCGCCATACTTGCGACCAGTTTGGGGCCGAGCTGCGGCATATTGGCCTGTTCGAGGCGGTATAGACATCGCAATTCCACTTCCACCGTCAAAATGAGCTCGGGCCCGAGCTATTCACCCGGTTGTCCCCTGATACCAACACATTTCACCATAACCATGGGGAAGTTGGCATCAGCCTCTGGGATGTTCACTTCATTGGAGGTATCCCACTGTAGGGCTACCAGTATGATGAGTTTGTTCCTCCAATGAACACTTGGGAAGACAGGTCACGGACGCCCATGCTAATGTGGCACCTGGTGGAGCTGGGCAAAGAGAGGCTGGGGGTCATGGACATCTTGAAGGACATTTCCTACAAGGGTCGATTCTGCCAGCTCATGGAAAAGGACTCGGAGATCGAGATGCCGGGATAGGGAAAACGGTGCCCAACTGCGGCTTAGAGGAGCAAGGATGGGTCATATTAGAAGACCCTTGAGGTGGGGCAGTACCAATCGTGGGGCTACCATGTCATCGAGGCCCAGGACTCGAATGTCCTGTACGTGAGGTTCCTTGCTGCCTTCTTGAGAGGGTGGCTCCTGCCGGTGCGGGACACAAGGGTGGGCATCTGTCCAGCAACACTAGTGATGGCGGGCACCATGGCCGCAAACACAAGGTTCAACTTTGGGGGTCCCATTACTAGCCAAGTTGTATGACATTCTGGGATGCATCTCACATGGGGGGTCAACTCGGAGGGTATTTGTCCCCTTCTAGATCTTCCACGGCTGGGTGGCAGCTCATCTTGGTGGGTACACTTTCCCAAACGTCATACGTCCTCCTGGAAACAGCATGTGACCATCCCTGCTGAACATCGCCGGGGGGTGGGGGGGGGGGCTCCGATGATGCTCAGTGAGGAGGGCGTGAGGATCTGCATTGGTAACCTCACCAAATTCAACTTCAGCCCATTCCCCACCCTAATCAGCTAGATGGTGGACAATTGGAGAGGCTCACTAGAACAACATGAGTATTTTCAGAGCATCCAGGGCGGGGTGATCATGGCACGGATCGAGGGGAAGGTAATATGCGAGCCTTACATGCCATCATGATTATCCAGGCAATTCGAGTGCCTCCAACGGATGCCGAAGAAGGTATTCACGGCTGTCTGGGAGGAGAATAATCCTTGTGTCCTACGCCAGATGCGGTTGATGTTCACCACTTTCGGTTCTGGAAACATCATCACTCTTCCTCCCATCGGGGTTGAATTTGGCCTAGAAACTAAGTATGTCGAGCACTGGACCATTGCGTACCCTCAGGGGCTTTTACGCAAGTGAGTGCGCCAACTTAAGGCTACCGACGCAGAAACAGGGAGACGGGTGAGAAGGCAAGGTGCTGCTGGAAGGGGGAACTAGGGGCGCATCAGGCAGTGCGGCCTGCGCAGGCCGGGACCTCAGCAGTGGGGACATCACACGGCGCCGCCGTGACCTCGTTGCCTGTAGGGTGGTCACATGAGGAGGTCAAGGAACTGCCTAGGAAGCAGATAAGATACCTACTCGAACCTTAACAAGATGTAATTTTCCGACCACTATGGGCGGCATGGATGACCCTGCAGCAATCACTGGGCGTTGAAGCCATCTGGCAGAAGATAATGCAGGACGTAATCTAACTGCCAGAGGTCGGGCTCATTTGAGTTACCGACAGAGTAAAATTCCATCAGCATCATGCCTATCTGACGACCATGGATAGATATGCACGCCAAAGGGGTCTGCTTGCGGAGCCAGCTTTCCTAGTGAAAGTGATGCTCGGCCAAGAGCATGATCTGGATGTGATGCTGATGGGAGAAGGCGATAGTGACGATGAGTCGTAGGGGGGGAGGAGACTGGAGTAGACGAAGGCGAAGGAGAAGATGAAGGAGAAGGAGAACCCAAAGTTGAGGGGTCGTAGGGGGAGACCTACCAAGGGAGTCTCTGGGAGAGCTGAAGGATTGTCGGCTCTGACCTCAACATAACCGAGATACTCGAGGTCTGTCTCTATCTTTGTTCATTTTCCCTCTTCGCCCATTCTCCTTTCCAATTTCTAACCCATCTCTCTACCTCACTCAGGAGCGCCTAAGTGTTGGCCAGGCGTCCCCACTAGAGGAGGGAGGAGAGGAATTGGTGGGACAGGGGTGGGGATCTGACGCCCATCATTGAATTGACATGTGCAGAGGGGTATCCTGTCATGGTAGCTCCTATAGTGGCCAGAACAATGGAGGCTGACGCTCTAGGTTCCCGTATGTCCCATGATTCACTACGGGCACTGGCTATCAAGGATCCCATCTAATTAGGGTACGTCTTGCACAGTGATCTCGACATTAGAGGCTCATCAGGTTGCTGATCTTGGGCCGTCTGTGAGAAAACCAGTGGCAGACATACCACCTCATCTAGAACATACTTCTGAAACTATGTCGGCCCCGAAAATTGGTGACCAGGGGGCGGAGGGCATTAGCGGCACTATCCTTGATGTGAGGCCGGAAGCTGATGGAGTCACTATCGCTATTGGGGTGAGAGTGGAAAGTCGCCCTGACGTCGAGGAACATGTTCCTCATGAAGACATCCCTGAGAAAGATCCTGTTGGCGACCTGATGTTTGCCTTTCATGTGTATTGACCCACTGATCCTGAGGAGATAGATGACTCAGACTCAGAGGCGGCCGAGGAGAGCCAGATGATACGGCACAAAGGGTGTAAGTGCATCTAGCGTTTTATCATGCATCCCCAATTGGATTGGCTGAGGCGGATGGGATCACTACAGACCTGGCTGTGTTTCCTATGCACCGGAGGGGCTGACGGTCAGGTCCTTCATCTGACGGTCCATGATTTCCTGGCTGAGAAGATGCGCGAGAGCAGCCGGCGCACCGACATTGCCCAGTGTCGGGAATGTTCAGCAAGCAACCAATTGTTTCTGAGGGCGGAGTGGGAGGTCTGATGCCTCTAAGGGCAGGCGGCAGAGAAGGAATCCTTCATTGCAACATGCTCTGAGCTTGTGTAACAACTGATGACCCAGATGGCTGAATCCA
This sequence comes from Viscum album, assembly GCA_963277665.1. Lineage (NCBI taxonomy): Eukaryota > Viridiplantae > Streptophyta > Magnoliopsida > Santalales > Viscaceae > Viscum > Viscum album. The sequence goes on from OY728131.1 coordinate 67,249,404, forward strand.
AAGAGAAACTGATAGAGGTGAGTCACCAGATGGTCGTACTTCAAACCGAGCAGGCGCAGGCATAGGCCAGGGTTGGCGAGCTGCACACTGCGGCTGGTGATTAAGAGAGAGTCTTCACGGAGCAAGAAGCAGTCCGGGAGGCTACCAGCCAAAGGGTAACCGCGTTGGAACGATCGATCCAGTACACTGATCCTTAAGGGATTTGATTCGGCCATCTCATGATCTTTTTTCTTTTACTACACGACATTTTGACCCATGTTTAGACCAATCTATTTATCTGTTCCTTTGGTCTAATATGCTCACCATAATTCTGAAAGGAATAAAAACTCACCCTTAAGATCCTGTGGGTCGCACCCAACATGAGAAGTAAAGGATGCTCGTGTTATCTTTTCATCCAACTGTGGGGCCTTAACCAAGCTTCCGTCATCCGAACTCGGTCCTGAATTTCTGAGGAGAATAGGGAGTTCCAGCCGGTAAGAGGGGACCTCAGACCGATCGATGTATCGTCTCCTCTACATGCCCTACACACGAGCGGGGCAATGCTGGGGGAATTGAAATTCATCCGAACATAGGGAGATGAAAAAGGTGAATCACGTTACCCAAATTCGGAAAACAGTGGGGTGCGACGATGGAGGATAACTATTAACTGTGGGGGAAACGCAACATCCATATCACATTGGCCTGAAATGGGGACAATAAATGAGGTCTGACCGCTGACCATGCTCGCAACATGGGGCCTAACTCAAATATCACTGATCAGTCTTCCGGAATGTTGGCCAAGGAGAGCTGGTATAAAGGCCCGAAGCCTGACCTACATGGACATTACATTACTTTTGCAGAATACATAGTATATAAAAAAATAGAAATATAAGGACCGTAATAGTTTAGTGTCTTTGGAAACTCGGAATATAATCTTCTAATCGTGGTGAAAGATCTTCAACATCTCCCAAAAAGATATTCTCTTTTTTATCTTACCTAAAACCATTCTTTATATCCTGGGGAAAAGAAAACATAAAAAGGGTGAGCTCAAATGCTCATTAAGGGAAAACATAGAGAACATAAAAAATCCATAATCATTTGAAAACGAAAACTTGAACATGAAATTTAAACATCAAAATATTGAGCAAAGACATAAATCATGGAATTACATAAAGCATAGGTCATAAATAAACATTAATCATGATAAACAAGCATGGGAATAAAACATGTAATTGTGGAAACCAGCCATCACTTGTTATGATTTCCATAGTAGCCAAGGCATTACTACCAAGACCATCTTATTGGACAAAGTCCCTTTCTTTATCGAGTTCACTCCTCGTTTCAGTCCTATATCACTGAACCGGATTAACTTACCATTCCAACCATGTCTATCTCGTGAGATATAAATATTTACCCAATGCATGGGAGGGAGATATAGGTCCCACCCATCTCATAATGAAATCATTCTTACTTGTGCCACAAAATAAACTTAAAACATTCACCATACACCAAAGAATAAAATTGGTTTCATAAACATCATCCCATCATCATGTAATCCATATAAAAGAAATGGATATCATTTCATAATAAGAAAAGTGAAACAATGTAAATCATTGGGACATTATACTTGAAACACACACATATGAAATAATGTCATCTTAGATGGAAAAATGGTTTTGATAAAACACTTCAAATGAATTCTTGAGGAAAATATCCTTTCTTCTTTAAAATCAATTTCTTTTCACAAAACGTTATGCAATTTTAAAATAAAGATATTTATTTTTGAAAATAGTCATGAAATCTTTTGGAGGAAGCTTCATGAAAATAAGGCTTTATAAAACCGTAAAAATCTGTTCATGTCGTATAAGTAAAAAAAATTGTTCTCGTACTTTTGCCGGAAAGTCAAATAGTACCTCGTAACGTTAACAGAAGAAAGATTCCTTACATACCATGTAGTAAAAGTCAAAAATGGGTAAAAAGGACATTAAACATACATTAAAAAATTTTATAAAACAGGGACATGGATGATAGAAATAGCCCCTGTAAATACTTACGAATAAGCAATCTCGGATAAAAACTGAGATTTGCAAAATTATCCCTACATTAGGTCCTATATGCTTCGTATGGATCCGATCCTCCTGTATAATGGTTTAAATATTTTCATTGACATATTAAATAATAATATTCATTATTATGGTATCATATATGTTTCACTTACGACATTATAGTACCCGTTCTTTTGTAAATTCTATGTAAGATCAGTGTTTTGGGTAAAATCATTTCATTTATCGTATGTGTTTTGACTTGTCGTTCTTGATATTACTACTTATATCATGATTTACATAATTAAAGAATGTAAAAAATGATTTATATATAATATATATTCATCATATACATATATATTATAGATCGATAAATGCAATTAAATACACCGTTCATGGAGACGATAGGTCGTACGTACGCATGAACGTTGTTTTCGTTTCCTTATTGAATTGAATTGAATTAAGTATATGACATACATATATATATACATAAATCCAGTAGAATTATTATGTCATATATTTCATTATTACTTATTATATATACTTTATAATAATTCTTGAATTGTTAACATGGAAAATGAATCTCATCGCGTCGTGGAGATGGTAATCCGTACGTACGCACGAGCGATGATATAGTACCCATGGAATTGTATTGGAGTGTATGTATACTATTTAAAAATCAATATCACTTTACAATAAATCATATATAGTCATTATTTACACCATTATACACATCCAAGTAAGGTGGTGGTGGAAAATAGATTACATAACGGCGTGGAGACGGTATTCCGTACGTATGCACGCGCGGTGATTTCATTTTCTGTAGGATGGATAGATGTTGAAATAGGGTTGTTTCATAATTATAATAACATATAATTATATTAATGATACTTATTTTATTACTTCATAATGAAACAACTAAAGAAGAATAATTAGAAAAAGGAATAAAGTTGAAAGAATCGGTAACGAACATTACCACTTCTTTAAAGCGTCTCTTTGAGACCTCCTCTTAGGGCACTAAAATTGGTCTTTGAAGAATACCAGGACCTATAGGATGTTTTTAGGGAAGTGTAGAAGATAATTTTTCATGGGTTGGTCGAGCATTAAGGCTCAAAGTGGTGTGAGGGAGAGAGGGAGGAGGTGCCCTTTTATAAGGGAGGAGAGGGGCACCTTTGGAAAAACTAAAAATATTATTTTATTATAAAGTAATATTCGGTTTTTAATAGCTCAAAATTGAATTATTTCTAAGATAAGGTTGGTATGGGTCTATATACTCTAATCCAATATAATTTAGACAAGTTTATGTATCTATTTTAACCTTATCATTTTGATTTAACTTTAAGTTAGATAATTTAACTTTGACCGCGTCTTCTTGTTTTCTTACACTATAAGGTTAATAAACTTACCATAACAAGCCAAACGAACCCCAAGTTGTTTATTAGTAATATATATAACCTTATCTAAGTCATTTTTCCAATATTTAGATTTTTAAGAATAAAATAACAATTAATAATTTAATATGTTTTTTAAAAACTATTTTATGTCAATTTTGACACTATTTGGTAATTGGTTTTTGTGAAAATTATAACAGAAATTTTAGTTCTCAAAAAGTTAATTAAATCAATACTAACATATCATATTAACATATAAAATTATTTTAATTTATAAAAAGTCTCAAATTACATTTATTTAGGTATTTATAATATCAATTATGTCAATATTGTTTTAATAAGATAATTACTGCATCATCATTGTGTCACAAATAAATTAAATTATTTAAAGTATAAAAATTACAAATAAAATACCATTATTTAGGAAATAGTTTTCTCTTTCTAATGAATATTTATAGTCGAATTTATTTTATGTATAACCCCATATTAAAAACGATTTACTTATTAAACTTTGATTTTAACTATTTTACCCTTTTTTAAATAAATTAATATTAAATGTCCTAATCTAATCCATGTGGGCCTAAATGGTCATATTTTATTCCTAAGGTTGTTTTTGGTCGAATTAAACTCATCCAATAGAATTAGGACATGTGTTAGAGTAAAAATAATATCATTTTTACCTTTAATTACCCTATTTACTTTTAACAGTGGTAAAAAAAAGTAAAAAGTTACTATTCACTAAAATTTATTTTCATATCATTGAACCAAATTTTACTTATTGACATCAACCGTGTCTCTTGGAGTTTTGAAATTCCACTCACAGAAGCGGTAAAATTATGTTTTAAGTGAATTTTTAAATTCTCCTAAGAGGTGGGTAAAAGACGATCAAAAGTTCAATAAAAATTTTATATATCTAAAATTATTATAAAATGACTATAATGAATTGCATTGAACTTATATCGGTATTATTTATCAATTTTGACCTAAAATAAATTTAAATAAAATAAATATTTATTTAAATAAAAATTCGGTTTTTAAATAGTAACATAGTATTTTCACTATTCATTAAAAATTGAATGTTTTCGGAAATATACCAAAATTTTACCCTAGGATAATTTCGATATTCCAAATCCAAAAATGAAGTCCATTTTGAAAGATGAAATTTACCAAATTTCAAAAAGTGGTTATTACTATTCATAACAGCTAGTTTTAATAATATTTTAATAGTCTATCGTTGTTTAGTGAAACTCGGCATTGCGTACAACACACGCTATCGAGGAAGGTCATGAATGCGTGTAATGCACGCCAAGTTAGGGTTACGTGTTCTGCAAGACTCCTTTATTGCTTAGTTATAACAAAATCCAATCATTTTTCATTTATACATTGAATATATATATATATATATACTCAATGTTGCGTAGAATGTCTATTACCAAACAAACTTGAAATTGTGTGGAACACAATCTAAGAATAGTGTTGTGTATACTTCAAGCTAATACGATGTTGCTTATAACACCCTATAATCTTGTTGTATCATAAAACACATGACATCAAATAAATTAAAAAGAATAATTATCATAAAATATCGGGTTGTTACATTCTACCCCCCTTAAAATGAATTTCTCCCTCGAAATTCGTCGGGGTTATAAATCATTTACTATTCATAGAAACCCACATCGTAAAATTGAATACTAAAACTTAATTTAAAAAACTAAAATATGAAACATAATGATTACCCAAAGTAACTCATCACCGGGTTTCCATATAGGAGAACATAGGTGAAAATATGGATATGGAAGAAAAATCTAACCATCAAGTTCTGATGGAGAGTGGTAGAGGACATGGCTATGAAAAATCCAACAATCACAAATCCATAAATTTTTTATGATATAGGGTACCATCTGTTTCATCGGATATAAGGGCACTAGGAAAACATTTTTGGATTTCCAGATCATTTCCCTAAAGTAGAATAATTTCAAATTAGAATAAATACTTTCATGATTTTGGTATAGTCTCACCGTTGGTCATTCCTTGGAAAATTTCCACTTCATATCTTAAAGAAATGAAGATAAATTTGTCATTCGTGAAGTGTTAGCATATCATGTGATAGAATGATGGGTCGTTCCATTTGTCTCAAACAAAAGGTTAGAAAAATTTAGCAAATATACATCAGTTCATCTATGGTAAGGTTAATCATATACGATTCCAAAAATAAACTTATACTTCATATATCATATCTCATAATAAAATAAAACCAGTTTCTACTAAATAAGGACTTTCTATAGGCCAGTGGTAGGCGATAAAGGCCAGTCGCACTTCGGTTGTGGGTTCAATTCCCACAGCCTTGTCTGACGCGATGGGTTGTCGACCGTCCTTCAGGTTGTCCTTTTTTCTAAAACTACATTACTATAACATCTCATCAATAATATCGAAAAAACCTCTATCCTTAAACAAACCTAACTTATGTCCAACATAATCCATTCCAATATTTAGGCTTATCCATAATACTGCAGTCCACTCTCATAATATAGTGAAAATGATTACCAGAGATTTCATATAACAAGAATGTTAATTCCATCATTGATCCTCATATATCATAAGATATGTCTTGTTGGTCACATTCAAAATATTTGAAGGCCTTAATCATGTATTCTCTTGAAACATGAGTGTTGTCAAAAGTTAACTCTTTCCACATACCAAAAACCCAACATTCTATATACTCAAACCATGGTATAACTATTTCCTTATATAAATCATGAGCTCATGAATACTGTCAAACATTTCATTTTCTCCTTATCCCTTCATTATGCGCATATCATCTTATTTCCAAAAATATCTCAATCACTTTCCATGGTTATCGGTACCATAAAATTATTGAAAACCACAATACACCAATACATAAATATTCCAATATTCCATGATACTATATACAACATTATTTTGGAATCCCATTACATAAACACTTAATCATTTCACCACATCATTGTCATATTCAACATTTCCAATAGTGATTGCATGTGACTTCCCTTTTTCCTTTTCCTTATATGGTTTCTCATGTTGATCATCATTAACCCTTGGATCAGGGAATTGATTTGCATAATGCCCCATTTTATTGCACTTGAAGCATTGAAGTGTTTGTGGTGCGTTCTCTGCAGTCTTTTCTTTATTCACACCATTAGCAACCCTTTTTTCTATTACATCGACACTCAGCTACTTGATGACCTTCTTTTCCACACTTAAAACATTTTCTAGTCCCTTTAAGAAAATTTCCACCATGCTTCTTTCCACAATTTGATCATAAGGAAACATTCATCTTCTTTTCACCATTATTATGAGATTTCTCCTTGAACTCCATCTTTCGTTTCTTGCCAAAACCATGAGATGGATATGTAACACCAATATCCATTTCTACCTTAATAGAACAACACACAATTTTTCATAGCTACTGAAGTCTCTTACAGCTAATTCCCTTCGAAGATTTGGATTTAAGCCACTAAAGAATCGGTAAACTTTACTTTCAGGTTGGATGATAAAGCCAGATGCATACCTTGCAAGACTTGTAAAATTTGCATCGTATATACCAACAGATTCATCATCATTTTGCTTTAGGTCAAAAAACTCCTTCTCCATCTTTGTTCGAAGAATACGAAGGAAGTACTTATTGAAAAATAAGTTCTTGAACTCGTCCCATTCCATGGACTCAATTTCATCTCTTGGCCTCATATTCCTGATAATATTCCACCATTGATCAGCTTCACCTTCCAAATGATATACTACTAAGATGAGTTTATCATGTTCAGAACATTGAAGAACTAAAAATATATTTTCAGTGGTAATTGATCCATTTTTCAGCAACAAGTGGATTATAAGACCCACAGAAAGAAGGTGTACGTTGCCTCATGAAGGACCCAATAGAATATTGTCCCCTTCTCTGCTCATTTGAAAGTCCAAAATAATTCATAGCTTGTGTAAGTGTAGAAATAATATTTTGCACTCCATCTCCCATAACATTAGTTTGTTCAGGAGGAAAATTATTGAATTGTCCATAACATTGATCAACACGGTTCCTTCGGGTTCCAGCCATCGTCTAAAACCCAAAAAATATATTGTGAGAGGAAAAAATCATTCTAGGGAAAACAACATAATAAAGGGGGGAGGGTACCTTAAATATATAACATCATAGGTTACCGTAATTCTAGTACGATAACCTATACTTATACTTAACCTTATTGAAATCCCTAGACATACCTTAGAAATATCTCTTGGGATCTCACTAATGTTCTCACTTCCTAGTTTCCAAATATTGACTAAACCTTTCCTCTGATCCCATGTGTAGTGGCCCAAAGACTGATGTACATGGACATTACATTAATTTTGTGGAATACTTAGTACATAACAAAAATAGACAAACAAGGACCATAATAGTTTAGTGTCTTTGGAAACTCAGAAAATAATCTTGTAATCGTGGTGAAAGATCTTCAACATCTCCCATAAAGATCTTCTCTTTTTTTTCTTACCTAAAACCTTTATTTATGTCCTGGACAAAAGAAAACATAAAAAGGGTGAGCTCAAATTCTCAGTAAGGGAAAACATAGAGAACATAAAACAATCCATAAACATTTGAAAATGAAAACATGAACATGAAATTTAAACATCAAAATCATGAGCAAAGACATAAATCATGGAAGTACATAAATCATAGATCATAAAGGAACATTAATAATGATAAACTAGCATGGGAATAAAACATGTAATTGTGGAAACCATTCATTACTTGTTATGATTTCCATAGTATCCATGGCATTGCTGCCAAGACCATCTTAGTGGACAAAGTCCCTTTCTGAATCGAGTTCACTCCTTATTTCAGTCCTATAACACTGAACCGAATTAACTTACCATTCCAGCCATGTATATATCATGAGATATAAATCTTTACCAAATTCATTGGAGTGAGATATTGGTCCCAACCATCTCATAATTAAATCATTCTTACTTGTGCCACAAAATAAACTTAAAACATTCATCATAACCCAAAGAATAAAACGGGTTTTGTAAACATCATCGCATCATCACATAATCCATATAAAAGAAATGGATATCATTTCATAATAAGAAAAGTGAAAACATGTAAAAAATAGGGACAATATACTTGAAACACACACATATGAAATAATGTCATCTTAGATGGAAAAATGGTTTTGATAAAACAATTGAAATGTATTCTTGATGAAAATATCCTTTCTTCTTTAAAATCAACTTCTTTTCACAAAACGTTATGGAATTTTAAAAGAAAGAGATTTTTTTTTAAATAGTAATGAAATTTTTTGGAGGAAGCTTAATGAAAATAAGGCTTTATAAAACCGTAAAAATCTGTTCAAGCCGTATATGTAAAAAAACATTCTTCTCGTACTTTTGCCTGAAAAGTCAAAAAAATACCTCGTAATATAAACAAAAGAAAGATTCCTTACATACCATGTAGTAAAAGTCAAAAATGGGTAAAAAGGACTTTAAACACACCTGAAAACACTTTTATAAAACATGGACATGGATGACAGAAATAGACCCAGTAAATACTTTCGATTAAGCAATCTCGAATAAAAATGAGATTTGCAAAATTATCCCTTACCTTAGGTCTGATATGCTTCGTATGGATACGAACCTCCTGTATAATGGTTTAAATAATTTCATTGACTTATTAAATAATCATATTCATTGATATGATATCATATATGATTCACTTATGACTTTATATTACTCATTCTTTTGTAAATTCTATGTAAGAGCAGCGTTTTGGGTAAAATCATTTCATTTATCGTATGTGATTTGACTTGTCGTTCTTGATATTACTACTTATATCATGATATATATAATTACAGAATGTAAAACATAATTTATATATAATATATATTCATCATATACATATATATTATAGATCAATAAAAGGAATTAAATACACCGATCTTGGTGATGGTAGGCCGTACGTACGCATGAACGCTGTTTTCGTTTCCTTGTTGAATTGAATGGAATTAAGTATATGACATACATATATATATACATAAATTCAGTAGCATTATTATGTCATATGTTTCATTATTACTTATTATATATACTTTATAATTATTCCTGAATTGTTAACATGGAAAATGAATCTCATCGCGTCGTGGAGACGATAATCCATACGTACGCACGAGCGATGATATCGTTCCCAGGGAATTGTATTAGAGTGTATGTATACTATTTCAGAATCAATGTAACTTTACAATAAATCATATATAGCCCTTATTTACAACATTATACCCATACAAGTATGGTGGTGGTGGCTAATAGATTACACCACGGCGTGGAGACGGTATTCCATACGTACGCACACACGGTGATTTCATTTTCCATAGGATAGATAGATAGTGAAATAGGGTTGTATCATACATATAATAACATATCATTATATGAGCGATACTTATTTTATTACTTCATAATGAAACAATTAATGAAGAAGAAGTACAAAAGGAAATAAAGTTGAAAGAATCGGTAACAGACATTACCTCTTCTATGAAGCGCCTCTTTGAGACCTCCTCTTAGGGCACTAAAATTCGGCTTTGGATAATCCCAGGACCTCGAGGATGTTTCTAGGGAAGTGGAGAAGATAATTTGGCAGTTTTTGGCCGATCTTGAAGGCACAATTTGGTGTGAGGAAGAGAGGGAGGAGGTTCCCTTTAATAAGGGAGGAGAGGGGCACCTTTGGAAAAACAAAAAATATTATATTATTAAAAACTCATATTCGGTTTTTAATAGCTTAAAATTGATTTATTTCTAAAATAAGGTGAGTATGGGTCGAATTACTTTCATCCAATAGAATTTAAACAAGTTTAGGTATCTATTTTAACCTTATTATTTAGATTTAACTTCAAGTTAGATAATTTAACTTTTACCGTGTCTTTTGTTTTCTTACACTATAAGGTTAATAAACATACCATTTAAAGAAAAACGAACCCCATGTTGTTTATTATTAATATATATAACCTTATATAAGTCATTTGGATTAACCATAGATTTTTTGGAATAAAATAAAAATTAATAATATAATATTTTTTATAAAAACTGCTTTATGTCAATTTTGACACTATTTGGTAATTGATTTTTTTGAAACTTATAACAGAGGGATTAGTTCCAAAAAAGTTAAATAAATCAATACTAACATATAATATTAAAATATAAAATTATTTTAATTCATATAAAGTCTCAAATTACATTTATTTAGCGATTTATAACATCAATTATGTCAATATTTCATTAATAAGATAATTTCTGCATCATTATTGTGTCATAAATAAATTAAATTATTTAAAGTATAAAAATTAAAAATAAAATACGATTATGTAGGAAATAATTTTATATTTCTAATGGATATTTATAGTCGAATGTATCTTATGTATAACCCCATATTAAAAATGATTTACTTATTAAACGTTGATTTTAACTATTTGAACCCTTCTATAAATAAATTAATATTAATTGTCCTAATCAAATCCAAGTGGGCCTAAATGGTCATATTTTATTCTAATGTTGTTTTTGGTAGAATTTCACTCATCCAATAGAATTAGGATATGTGTTAGGGTAACAATAATATGATTTTTACCCTTAATTACCCCCATTTACTTTTAACAGTGGTTAAAAGAAGTAAAAAGTTGTTATTCATCAAATATTATTTTCATCTCATTGAACCACATTTTATTTACTGACATCAACCGCGTGTCTCGGATTTTTTAAATTCCACTCACAAAAGTGGTAAAATTATGGTTTATGTGAATTTGGAAATTCTCCTAAGTGGTGGGTAAAAGACGGTCAAAAGTTCAATAATGTTTTTATATATCTAAAATTATTATAAAATGACTATAATGAATTGAATCGAACATATATAAGTATTATGTATCAATTTTGACCTAAAAATAATTTAAATATAATAAATAATTATTTAAATAAAAAGTCGGTTTCTAAATAGTAACCTAGTATTTTTACTATTCATTAAAAATTGAATGTTTTCAGAAAAATACAAAAATTTCACCATAGGCTAATTTTGATATTCAGAATCCAAAAATGAAGTCCATTTTGAATGATGAAATTTAAAAAATTTCAAAAAGTGGTTATTACTATTCATAACGGTTAGTTTTAATAATATTTTAATAGCATATCGTTGTTTAGTGAAACTCGGTATTGCGTACAACACACGCTATCAAGGAAGGTAGTGATTGCGTGTAATGAAAGACAAGTTAGGGTTGTGTATTGTGAAAGACTCCTTTTTTGTTTGGTTATAACAGAATCCAACCATTTTTCATTTATACATTGAATATATATATATATATATATATATATACTCAATATTGCGTAGAATGACTATGATCAAATGAACTTGAAATTGTGTGTAACAAAATCTAAGAATAGTGTTGCATATACTGAAAGCTAATACAGTGTTGCGTATAGCACACAATAATCTTGTTGTAGCATAAAACACATGACATCAAATAAATTAAAAAGAATACATTTCATAAAATACTAGGTTGTTACATCAGGCGAACTATAGGTCTATCATCCATATTGCTACAATAGGCGGACCAACGGCCTATCATCCATATTGTGGAAGCATGTGGACCAAAGTCTATCATCCATACTATTAGGGGGTCCCATAAATCATGAACAGTCCTCTGGGACGTTGGCCCAGGACAGTAGGCGGACCATAGGTCTATCATCCATATTGTTAGGGGGTCCCATCAAACATGAAAGAGGAAGAGGATCCAAATAAAGGGGCATGAAAAGCATGGAAAGAGGAGTGGTGGTTTGTTCTAATAGAGTCCAACACTCCCAAAATTATGCCACCACGACAGAGGCGCATTAGGTAGACGTACCAACGTAATCATGGATCGTCCCAATTTTCAGACAGGACCTCTCTGGTGAGAGAACGGTCGCTTTCTACTATCACTATGGGGCATCCCAAACTTATTCAGGGTAGATGTGGAAACTACACCACTCCCCAAGAAGTCAGGCCAAGGGACCGACAGTAAGGAAGGACAATATTTGGCAATCATTGGGGCTGGACATAAGAAGAAATGTCTAGGCATTCCTACGTATCTCATAAAGATGAGAATCAAGCCACACGTAGTTCTAGAAGCACATTATAACGTCATGTATGATGAAAGGATGAGAAGGATAATTCTTTAGAACAGGGTGTGCGGGGTACAGTCGTCGTAAACTCGACGTGACTGAGGACATGATCACGCACTACGCCACACAGTCCCATGGTTGGGGTCCCGAAGGTGGGACCCAAGAGACAAATTAGCTGAACTCGAGATGGACCCAAGGAGAGGTGGTCTGGGCGTTCCTACATATCTCATTAAGATGGGAATCAAGCCATACGTAGTTCTAGAGAAAAATGAAAAAGGGGGCGTGCGTGTCTAGCCCTCGCACCAAAAGAAGCGGCATTTGATATATCATGTTTGTCCATGAAGTTGAATGGTTTTCCTTTTGTGGAGGAACTGATCTAGCTTAGGAATTCCTGGTGTCGCCACAATAATCAAGCCGTAACAGGCATTGGAAAATGGTATGGAAATTGACCAATACCCAACGTGATGTCCCCCATGGGGGGTCATTACAATGCAGTTCCATTTTTCGTCGTGCGGCCAGGACGATATCATCACAGTTTACGGTCATGTTGTAGGACCAAACATCACAGTTTAAGTTCGTATGGTTTGGACCTGGAAGCACAGTTTATCGGCGTATGGAATGGACCAGGTAGCCTAGTTTAAGGTCGTAAGGATTGGACCTAGCAGCACTGTTGAAGGTCATACAGCTTGGACCTGGCAGCACAGTTTAAGGTAGTATGGCTTGGACCTAAGGAATACACATGATGCGGTGAGGCATACCTAGTGTGGATGAGGGAATATCTGCATATCGTCACTGCGGGCGACTCCAGGAGAGGGGTCTCGGGCCAAAGGGGCCTACGAGGGTCCAATAATCAGGGGGGCAGGAGATGCTAGTTCCCAGCTACGCTGGCCCCGACATGCAATGTCTGGGTGACTCCTCGTTTCCCATGGGTATGAGGGTCATGCTACATGCAATCCTTAAAGAAAAAAACCCAAGCACATACTCTAGCGCTCAGATCGCGGGATCCCCGAGAGACACTGTTACACAACTTTGTCTTTCTAACGTGTGGAGGTGCACTGAGGGTTAGTGCAAGGTGTGTCGAGATTCCACCTTGACATGGTGGGGTGGAACATAATGTGAAGCATGCAACCAACATTCAGGGCCCGAAGAAGCCGGTGTGACGACTGAGGATTACTGCTGACCATGTTCACAACACAGCATCATGTCGCGTTAGCGTAGAGATAAGGGCAAACAAATGAGCATCAACCGCTGACCACATTCGCAACACGTGAGTTGTATAAATTTGTTGCCTGAAACCCTTGGGGGCGTTGGCCTGTGATGGTAGGAGAGACCTTAGGCGTTGTATCCAGGCCATTCTTGGGGGTCCCTCCGGGTGTGAGAGATAATGGGGCCTGAATGGAGGGGAGCACGAAGCTTGACAAGTGGACCAAAACTTGCCTATGTTGAATCTGACAATCCAGGTCCTAGACCAGAGTACTCTGAACACCTTAGTAGACCACTAGAAAGGGTTTAAGGGCTCAGTTTGAGAGCGGCTAGAAGTTGGCGGATTCCCGGGAGAGGGGAGCATGGTGCCGAAAAAACCCTGTACCACACCTATGTGTCCCCCCCCCCCCGATGGGAGGGAAAGGCCAAGAGACCCAGGTGACCAAGAGATCATGGGATCTCCTAAGTGATGGGGATAGACCTAAAATATAGGTGTTCAGGTGGTCCTACATATCCCATGAGTATGGGAATCAATTCAGACGTAGTTCTAGAAGCATAGTTTAACGTCATGCAGGACGATACGGGGCACTTTTTCCAGGTGGTATGCATGGCGCAGCGGATAAACCGTCGCGAATGAGGACCTAATCCAACACTGCACCGCATGCTCCAGGTGAAGGCTGGGGTTGAGAGGCCCGAGAAGGCCATGGGGCCTAATGCTGGGCCTTGGTCAGGGATGCCTAACAAGCTTGCAGTTTAACGTCTTGCATTAAGGACGAGAATGCGGTTTAAGGTCATGCTAGACCATAAGGGTCTTAGTTTAAGGTCTTATAACTCGGACAGGAGGGGAACAGATGTTGGGGAAAATGTAGTTTAAGGTCATGCTGGATGTTGTACGGATCTTAGTTTAGTTCTTAGAACTCGGACCCAAGGAGCCCTGATGTAGGGAAAAATGTAGTTTAAGGTCATGCTGGACCGTGTATGGATCTTACTTTTAGGTCTTAGAACTCAGACACAATGAGCCCAGATGTAGGAAAAAATGCAGTTTAAGGTCATGTTGGACCATTATCCAGTTTATGGTCATGGGGGACCCTTATCCCGTTTAATTTCATGGGGTACCCTAATCCAGCTTAAAGTCATTGGGGGCCCTAGGGGCCCAAATGAAGGACCAAATGCATTTTAGGGTCATGCATGACCCCGGGGGCCTCAAGCAAAGTACTGCTTGAGGAACATGGAATTGGTGGGAGGAGTTACACTCTCTCCATCCATAGTCACCAGGGAATACACACCATTCAGATAGACCATATGGACAATGAAAGGTCCCTCCCATTTGGGCTCCAACTTGGGTGGTTTCCTACCGGGAATCATTGGCGCACTGAGAGCCACCACCAGGTCACATTTCCGGAAGGAGAAGAGGCGAGCCTTCTTGTTCAAAGCTCTAGACATCTTGATCAGATTCCTTTCCAAGTTATGTAAGGCGTGAAGCCTATTTTTTTCCAACGCTTCCAATTCAGCTAAACGTATTTCGGCAACTCTATCGGGTGCATTCTGGTCGTAGACCGCCATGCGTAATGAGGGAAACTGAATCTTGATGGGAAGGACGGCCTCCACTCTGTACACCATAGAATACGGAGTCACCTGGGTGGAGTTACGAGTCATCATCCGATAATCCCTGAGGGAGTTGGGGAGCTTGTCTGGCCAACTTCACTTGTTCTGACCAACCATTTTTTGCAGAATGTTTGAGAGGGTTTTGTTAAACACCTCGACCGGTCCATTCGCCTGCACATGATAGCGGGAGGTGTGGTTAGAGAGAATGTTGTACTTGGTTTACAATTTCTTCAGCTCAGCTGCTCGTAAGTGGCTTCTGTTATCTATGAGGATAGCATGAGGTACTCTAAATCGATATATGATGATGGAGCTCATGAAGTCAGCGATTGAACAGGCTTTGACCTCCTTGATTGGAATTGCCTTTTCCCACTTGGAAAAGAAATCCGTAGCGGCCAAGATGAACCAGAACTTGTGGGTTGTCACCGGTGGGTAAGGTCCTACAACATCCAACCCCCAGACTGCAAAGGGCCAAGAATACTTGGTAGTATGGAGAGGCTCTGGTGGATGATGCACGAAGGTGGCATGAACTTGTCACGCATGACACCTCTTGGCAAACTCGATGCTGTCATGGATCATGGATGGCCAGAAGTACCCCAGCCTCGGAATCTGGTGAGACAACTTCGTCCCGGCCTAATGGGTTCCACAGGAACTAGCATGCACTTCTTGCATGACCTGTGGGATCTCGAATACTTGAAGGAAACGGAGGAGAACACCATCAAATCCATTTCTGTAAAGGAGATTCTCAAGGCTGGGACCACTCTGAAGGGTAAACTGCGGTGCATGGCGTCGGATTCCCTCACGCTCGGCTCGGTCCGACGGAATATTGGCATACTGGATATATTCAACCAGGGGCGTCCTCCAGTCAGGAACCATTTCGATTACCGCATCTGAAGTCCCCGGGGATCCTGATGTAGGGGCACCAACGGTGAGATGGTTCACCCACGGGCCATGATGATCCTCCGGGATGATGAGGGCAATGAATCTCTGGTGTGATATGTGGATAATCAGGTCATTCTGTTCGGGCTCCACAAGTGATGCAGCCAGGCTGGCCAAACCATCTTCTCGAATGCTCTTTGACCGAGGGATATGAACGACCTCTGGCCGAGAAGGGAACATAGCCATTAGACAGAGGGTTCACTCCAGAAATGGAACGAGTTCTGTATTTCTAACAACATAGTCACCATTGACCTGCTTGATGACTAGCTCAGAGTCCCCTTTCATATGCAGATGGGGTACGTCAATCTCGATAGCCAACTCAAGGTCAGTGATGAGGGCATGATATTCTGCCTCATTGTTGGTGTAGCCTTCTAACAACAGGAATGAATATGGCAGAACGGCTTGCTCCGGGGTATGAAGACGACACACAGGCCCCTCTGTTGGGCCTAGGATCATTGAGCCTTCTACTGGTGGGGCTCTGGGAGGCACCATCAAAGTGAATCTGCTAGCATGGGATGGCGTGATCGACTGAGAGTATTACCTCATCAGGAAAGCCTAGATCCAGTGGCTGATCCGCGGTGGTTGGATGAGTAGCCAAGAAGTCTTCTAATGCATGTCCTTTGATAGCCTTCTGAGGTACGAACCTGATGTCGAACTGCTAGAGGATCACTGCCCAGCGTTCCAGTTGTCCAGTCAACATAGGTCGATTCAGGATGTATTTCAACAGGTCTACCCGAGAGACCAATTGTATCTCATGGTGCTGCAAGTAGTACCGCAATTTCTACATGTTAAATACGAGCGCAAAAATGCTCTTCTAGATGGGAGAATATCTAATTTCCGTATCAGGGAGCATGTGGCTGAGGTAGTATAGGATATTCTCTGTTCCCTCATTGTTCTTCTTGGCGAGAAGTCCACCGAGGGATCGTTCCAGGGCGGTCACGTAAAGAACGAGCGGCTTTCCGGAAACGGGTGGCATTAATACCGGAGGATGAAGTAGATACTACTTGATTTCCTCAAAATAGATCTAACACTCTTCGTCCCATTCATAGGCATCACATTTCTTCTTGAGCTGGGGAAAGGGCTTACACTTTCCGGCCAAATTCGCAAGAAATTGGCGTATATATGCTTAGTGGCCTTGGAGGCCTCTGAGCTCCCGAATATTACTCGGGGGAGGCATCTGGCTAATGGCCTTGATCTTCTCCATGTCACCTTGATCTTCTCCGGGTTGATCTTTATGCCTCGGTATCTGACAACAATGCCAAGAAACTTTCCATAGGTGACCCCGAAGGAACACTTCAACGGGTTCATCTTCAGGTGGAGAGAACAAAGGAAGCCGAACACTTTCTCAAGGTCTTTGAGATGGTCATGGCGTTGGCCAGATTTAACCACCAGGTCATCCATGTAGCATTCCACCAGTGTCCCAAGAATCATCTTGAATATGCGATGCATGTCTTGTTGATAGGTGGCACCTGCATTTTTCAGGCTGAAGGGCATAACATGGTAGAAGAAAGTACCTTGCGGGCCCTGAAGTCAGGGAACTCTTCATCCTCGAGGGCCATCCAGTTTTGGTTGTACCTAGAGTACCCATCCATGAAGGAGAGGGCTTGGAACCCGACCATGGCATCGATCAGCAACTCTGTCACTGGAAGGAGAAAATCATCCTTCGGACAGTGTCAATTGTGATCGCGGAAGTCGATACAGACCATGATCTATCTGTTCTTCTTCCTGACTGGTACAATGTTGGCTAGCCAAGGGGGGTACTGAACTTCTTTGAAAAAGTTGTCTTTGATGAGCTTATCAACTTCTTCCACAACCATGGCACCGTGATAGGGGTGCATCTTTCTAGGAGGCTACTTGATCCCATGATGGTTTGCCGGAAGGCCAAGGTGGTGGACGACTACCTGAGGATCTACTCCTAGCATCTCGTCGTAGCTCCAGGAAAACACATAACGGTGCTGTCTAAGAAAGTATATGTACTATTGTCATTCCTCAGGGGGTATAGCAGCATTGAACAATTTGGGTCTTGGGTCCGCCTCGCTACTGAGGTTCACCTGAACTAACTCGTCGACCATGGTGGAGAAGACCTCCTCAAAGGCAGGGGGTACATCTTCCATGTCCACCTCTCCACTTTTGGAGGGATCATCCATGGGGGAGCTGTTTCGGGGCTACCAGACCCTGATGGGATGCTGGTGCGGGCTTGGGTGGCAGTTGTCATCACGTTAGGAGACTCATGCACTATGGAGACCATGGAGACAAAGGCAGTTGATCCAATCCCATCTGGCCTTCAGCCCAAGGGGCCACACATTATGACATTAAAGCAGTAGTGGTGCGTCGGCTTGAGCCGGTCAATTCTGGCCTGGAGGAAGAGACACTTATGACATACTACCATTTCTATGAGCCTAATGTCCCGATATCGTACAGGGGTAGGAGTCTCGGGGATCACCTAAGCCTTGTTGGTGTAGGATCACGAGGTGATTTCCGGCCGCCGCTTGGAACCGGAAATATGCCTTCCTCTAGTACCCGAAACAATGAAGCACTGCCCCATGTTGAGGGTTGTGGCCTCTAACCGATGGATTGGGAAGACATAAGAGTCATCCAAACTTGCCCAAGGATCACTTGTAATAGTGGCGGGATCAACCTCACCTACCAGGATCTGCTTGTCCTTGCTCTTGTAATAGTCGGCGTCCAGATAACGGGATTCACAAGAGGAAAAAGAAGATGAATCTCCTTGGAGAATGCCTACTTGACCCTTACGGGAGTATTTGAGGCAATGGTGATATAATGAGGGGACCGCTGCGTGAATGTGGAGCCACGACCTTCCCATCAACACGTTGTAGGTGGTGTCCTGAGAGATAACCATGAATTCGGTGTTGGAAACTAGGCTGTCGAACTGGGTCTTCACGCGAATCATGCCGAGTGGAGTTTGCTCGGTCCTGTCATACCCCTGGATCCTGAGATCAGAGGGAGTTAAATCATCCTTAGACAAACCCAGTTTTTGCAGTGCCCAATTTGGGCTTAGGTTAATCCCCGAACCCGTGTCAACAAGTCAGCATCAGACATCCACACCATTGAACTGGCAGGTGATGTACAGTGGGAGAATGTGCCCCTGTATGGGAGGGTAGTCATCTTCACTGGAGAATGAGATAACTGCATGACATTCCGCGTTCTCAATCACCTCGGTGTGGAAGACTTCTGTAGCTGCTACATCCATCTCAAACTGGAGGGGGCTCTTTAGGGGCTCGGCGAGCGCCTCAGGAATTTCGAACGACAGGTGAAGAGATTCAAGGATAGAGAGCCTTGATGGAATGTCGGTCAGGTGCTTTAGAACATCATACTTTTGAGCCAATTGTGAGCTTGTGCTTACAGAAGGCCGCTCTGCGATTGGAGGCATGACGGGCCCTACCGATGGGACTGGTGGCTGACTAGTACTAGGCACGTCTCGCGGTTCACTGGTCAAAGCCCGAAGAGTGGCTGCCAGATCAAGATCGGAAGTCCGTGGTCGGCTGGTGGCAGGGCAGAGCTGGTCACGGCATGGCCAAGGTGGTTTTTCCTGATCTAGCAACACAAATGGTGGTAAAGGCGAACCTGTCGACACAAGATGAAGGTTCTGTGTGTGCTGAGCTTTGTATTGGGCATGCTTCCTAGTCTCAGTGGCATGCACAGCCTGGCTAGAGGTACTAACTACCATGCCCCGGTGATTCACGTAGCCACGGCTCTGCCGACGTTGGCGACAGCTGGGGACATTGGGAAGGTCCATCTGGCATTCCTCATCTCCAGGAGTCAAAAAGGGATTTACCAACTCTACGGTGTTAACAGAAGCATACTCTGTGCTTTCACTCAAGGATTCATCCACTACCGGATGGAGTATTAGAGGGATCCCCATTTCTGCTGGCATAAAATCGCTGAGAGTGCGGGATGACGACACCATTGGAAGGGTGTGTTCATTCTTCATGCGCCGCCGCTTGCTCTTCTGGGAAGAGGTAGGTTGGGACAACGATGCTAAGGTGGCGCCCGTAGATTCCGAGGGCTCTGGCTGACTCAGGCGGGCACATATGATGCCATGGGTGTGGGCGACTATCTTGTGGGCCATCCAATCGTTATACATCTGGGACCCACGGTCAGAAACATGCTACCACTCATCCTCATTGCCACTACCGCCATTTGATTTCATGAAGACACCAGCCACTTGCGCCGAGGCTAGGCCCAACCTGACTATGTTTTTGTCAATATGGTCTTGGTTCCAGTCCTTGAACACATATCATCGTTGGATGGTGTTCCCCAGGGTTCGGTGATAAGGGCAGTAGTTAGCGTGATCAGTGAGACGCGCCTCTTCTGGCTTCCGGCACTCCAACAGCCGCATAATCCTCTACTCCAAAGCCACTATGGAAATAACCCGGGATCTGGGCATCGTCAAACGAGTAAGTCCGATTCCTTCTATCTTGAAAGGGGGCTCTTGGAGGCTGGCCATGACCAGGGGCCAGGGGAGCATGCCGAGGAGGAGGAGCCTGATTATCTCACCTAGGTAGTAGTGGTGCATTATGCAGAGGCGCCTGCCGATTTTGAGGTGGCCACTGTTGGGCCGAAGGCTGTGCCTGTGGGGGTGGACCCTTATGGGGCTGCTGATCTGGCCTCACTGGAAGCAACTATAGCTACCTGGGGGCCTCTATCTGGGCCACTGCAGTGGGCTCGGCTCTGGCGGCTCTCCTTGCAGGGATTACAGGAGGCCGGAGGCGTGCCTGAATGGCCTGTTGTAGGGATTCTTCAAGGCGATGAGCCTTGTCTGAGAAGTACTGGAACCATTCGGGGTAATTATGAGTGATCAGAGAAGGAACCAGCTCTGCCTTGATGTTCCCTACGCACATTTTCAGTAATTTCTCCTAAGTCAGTGGCATGTCAGGGGAGTACGTGAGCCCCTTCCACCAGGATACGAAGTCCACGACTTGCTCATTGGACATTTGTTTGCACCTGAAGAGGTCTGCGATGATCATCTTCCGGGTTGTGGAACTGAACTAGTAGAGGAATTTCCTGCGAAGGTCCTCCCAGCTAGTCACAGATCCGTGAGAGAGCTGGTTGTTCCAAACGAATGTTGGTCCTTCTAGAGTCTGAAGGAAGCAATGGAGCTTGGCAGCTTCCGACTGCGCCGAAGTCCCTAACATAGGCCCACACCTCCAGTTGAAGTGGGTCAGGTGCTGTGGAAGGTCTTCGGTCCCATTAAAGGGGGTGAAAGTGGGGTTCCCAATTCCTGGTGGGTCCAGTATGTCATCCACCCATGCTGGGTATGGATTATCGTCCGGTGGGATTTCCACCTGCCGAGTTTCCCGGGCCTCTAATCGGGTGATGAGCGCCTCCACCCATGCTAGGTATGGCTTATTGTATGGACGTGGATTCGTGTCCTGAAGGGGATCATGAACCACAATAGCATTGTCAGGATCATCCATCTGGTAGTCAAGCTCAACAGCTTGCGGAGCAACTCTCAGGGCAGCAGGAGGAAACCGAGCGTGGTCCCTTAGGTGATCACGTCGCATAGGAGGGTTCGGAGAAACGTAGAGCACCCTCTTACCATGAGCCCCGACCTCTCCTCTGTCAGAAAACGTAGCATGGTCGCGGTTTCCTGGGGGAATCTTGTCAAGGCGTAGGTGTTTCTGCCCCTATTGTCCTGGCATAGGATCACCATAGTCAGGCCGCTGCTCTACAATGCGTTCGTCCAAGAGCTCATCAACCAGCCTCTTCTGCTCAGCATGTTGTTGGCACAACATGGCCTTCTCGGGGTCTTCCTCTGCCTTATGCACCGAGGCAGATGGATCGGTAATCTTGACAGCCCCACCATTCTCTTTACCCTTTCCGATGTTCCTGCTAAGTGTTAAGGCTTCAGTGGGTGTGGGGAGACCTAGGAGGCTCCTCTGTTTGCGAGGAATCCTCCCAGATGGATCCAGTAGCTGCCTATCCTCGGGGGGTGAGTCCCCATTGAGAAGTTCCACACCGTTTCCCTCTCCCGAATGGTCGGAAATATTGACCGCCAATGCCCTTGGCGACATTCCTTCAGATCCGCCCTGTGAGTCGGGTTGTCAGTGAATCGCACAGAAAATAAGGGCAGCCTACTTCCCCCTTCTGCAGACGTGCGCGTGGGGGGGGGGGGGTGGCCTCCTTGATAAATTTGATGAGAACTTGAAATCTCTGGATGCATTGTTGCTGGAGGGCCTTGTGGTGGCCATGTGACTCAGGGTGTCGAACCGCGGGGAGCGCGACCAGGTCGACCCGAAGACACTGATCGCCGATATCCTTGAGATGTGCTTGACTACCGGGATAAGGCGCTAGTGGATGGAGAAGAAGGTATTGAGTCACCCAGAGAGTCTGGCAGAAAAATTCAAACTCTCTCAGGGTGAGTGACTCTGGAATATCAAAATCTGATCCTACGACCAACCAAAACATCTAAGGGAAGTGGCTTGCTGAGAGGACTTTCCAGAAGGTCCATGACTCAGGTTCTGGATCCTCCCCTTACCGCCCCTTCTCATAAACCGGGAATGGTTGGGGAATTGCCAGTAGGGCTGAGGCACGCCGCCAGGCCGGTGGGCTGGCCGATGGAGAATACGGCAAGCAAGTCGATTGGCTGCCAATCCCTAAGTCGTCCTCCTAGGGTTGCAGTTTCCTGGGTGCCACATCACTATTGGATGGGCTTGTGAACAGGCCT
Source organism: Viscum album (assembly GCA_963277665.1). Lineage (NCBI taxonomy): Eukaryota > Viridiplantae > Streptophyta > Magnoliopsida > Santalales > Viscaceae > Viscum > Viscum album. The sequence goes on from OY728131.1 coordinate 67,272,404, forward strand.
CCTGTCATAGCGTCGGTGCTTGCCGAGGGTGTGTCATGTCGCGACTCCTCCGTCGGTACCCAGAAAAGTTCCCCACCATCCCTGACCGAGGAGGAAGGTTCTTCTGAGGAGACCAGTGGTAACTACGGGTTTGACCCCTGGGGGTATGCCAAGTCCTCATCCTCTTGGATATAACTTCGGAGGGAGGTGGGAATCATGCGGATCTCGCATTCGGGGAGTACGAGACTGACGCGCAGCATCCCCATCACTGCCCTTCACCCAAAGGTTTGGGGGGAACGTTCCATTGCTGAGTCGTACTCCGCCTCAGAGTCCGAAAAATGGACTGGCTTGATTTCTGTCCGGACATCCATGACATTCCTCTTACGGTGACGACATCCCGCCTTCCTGCCCCTAGGTGGTTCCTCAGGGAAAGGATGATTCCTGTCAAGGAGTCCCCTGACCGAAATAGGGCTGGGGCAGAGAGGAATGAAGTCCAAGGTGTGAGAAGCACCAGGACAGATGTCGAAAGGGACATGGGGAGGACCTCCATGTGGCTGAGCGACTGGATACGCAACGGCTCCATACTCACGGTCAGCGGTAGGGGAAGTGCCCTCATACCCAGTGTAGTGAGCACTGGAAAAAGCCATACCCGGAGCGTAGCTGTCACAGGGAAGCCTTCTGCTTTCCAGATCAGTGGCACGGAGTGGGCCTTCACGCAGGATAGAACTACCGCAGATCGGTCCATGGTGGCCATTGCTCATGCCCGTGACCGGGAAAGTCGACCCAACCTGCATGCAGGGCGGTCGGGGCCTCGATCCGGGTCGGGCATGTGACTGCCCCTGCTCGACATGTGAGGGGGTATGGTAACAAGAGTCAGCAGTGGCTCGGGCCAAAGTGGTTGCTGATGTTAGTGCCCCAGGGCGGGCATTCTCTTCCGCTCATGCCCGACACTGGCGTCGGGATAGATGGGTTGGAGCCTATGGTGTGGGCACGAAGATTGCCTGCTCCTCGGACCAGGGAGTCAAGAGGTGGCATCGACGTTGCCTAGTGGGGGCCCTTATAGTGGACCCCTGGGATGGGCCTCTGATTGGGCGGAACCGGACATCCCCCACCACATTGGCGTAGGGAAGGGAGGTGTTAAGGCGCTCCAGGGATAAGATCCCAAAGCGGTTGAACATCGGACTAGGGAGCGGCGGCTCCATGCGTGGCCCTTGGGGGCAGCGACGGTAGTGAGCCGTAGCTACCTCTATATCCAGACGGGTCATGTCCCTAGTGGGGATGATACCTTCTTCCTCATACCTATAAACCAGGTCGTTGATCACCCTTCGTTGGATGATTTCTTAGTGGGAGAGGGGGCGTGAGAGCATGACAGTTACGGCAGTCAGAGTCAGAGTGACTTTGGAAATGGTGGGACCACGCGGGGTGGTCGTGTCGGTACTTCCCCTGACCTTGCGCCGATGGGCAGGTGGCGATCGAGCTCCGGATGCAGCGATCTGATTCCTAGAATTAAGGAGATGAACCCATTAGTACTAACAGGAAAAAAATTAAAAACCAATAGCCCAACATCATTCTGTCTTCCGTGGTCAGTGAGAGGGATTCACGCTGACAAAGTTGCAGAATGGAATTCGCAACATCATGACAGCCTCAACCCCTGGTGGGTTTCACATCCCGGTGCTAGGTGCCCAAACTTGGTGACATGCTAATCTTCCGACACCCCGATCGCTACCAGTCTCCATATTGAGGAGAATATCTTCACGTCGGGTTCACCATTTTCTGTTTTTGATGCTTTTAAGCTGGGTCGCACGCGTGCATCCATCATGCGGTGGGAGGACGCGCGACACCGTTGCCCCGCATTCCCGCTTTCCAAGGGTGGGCGACAGCTGTTCCTTGTTCAGGGACGTCTGCCCCATGATCGAAACCAGGATGATGGGATGTCAATTCTTCCTTTCGTGGATTCCTCCTCGGTTCTCATCACCTATTCCGGGTCTCCCTTATAGATTTAAGATGGGTTCGTGAAGCTCATTCCCGGTACCATATCTACATGGACTCCGGTTAATTATGTTGCTTCCATAGTGATGCTCCAAGGGGTCCGGTCGGGGTAGCAACCTTCGGTGAGGAGAATGGTCACGCTGGGGTGTTGTTGACATATCTTGACGCTGGGGGATTGGAATGTCTATCTTCTTCCCCTTATTAGAGGGCTTCTCGAGGGCACGAAAGCCTGAGGCATCCCACATCGAACACGGGGAATTGTGTACCATATGAGGTTTTCCTCAGCTTCCCATGTTTAACACGGGGTATGCCGCGAGTTTAACCTCTTGTGGAGATGGATCAGATTGATCGAAACACTGAGAGTGGATCATATTGAAGGACCCCCTAGGGGGAACACCGATGTTGGGGCCAGCACGTGGGCGGCTTCCTAGATACTATGGAGTGGAATGGGGTGGCATGATCCAACGGGGATGTGGCGGCCCAGGTAAGGATCAGGATGGGTGATGGAGTGACGGTCTTGAACCTTAGGGAGGCTTCCTACATATCCCCATGGTAGGGAATCAAAGTCTGCATGGTTCAGTGATACAATGGGACACCTGAAGGGGCGACCCATGAGAATGAACACATGGATTGGAGACTGGAGGAAGTAAGATATCTAGGCTAGTGAATGATCTTCCCGATGCACGTGAGCTCGAGGGAGAGGTCAGGATGAGACGTGGGTGTGAGGTATGGGGCTTACGCTCTGAGGCGGCCCATAATGGTGGTAGTGAAACGACGCAGAGGGGTCGGAACAACTGAGTGATCGGCTTGAACCACGTGGAGGCTTCTTACGTAACATGCGATAGCACGGTCAAAGTCCACGTAGTTCGGGGCATACAGTTTAACGTCATGCAGGATGAAGGCATACAGTTAAACATCATGCGGGACGAAGGCATACAGTTCAACATCATGTGGGATGAAGTCATACAGTTTAACATCATGTGGGATGAGGGCAATTTGGGGCTTATTTTCTAAGGCAGCCCAAAGTGCTGGCAAACTGACATGAATAAGTTGGAACGACCGGGTGGTGGGCTTGAACCTCGTAAAGGTTTCCTACATACCATGCATTAGAACCAATCAATGTCCATGTAGTTCGCTGGGATGGGTATTACACTCTAAGGCGGCCCATAAGAGGATGTCATGGTTGATGCTTGCTATAAGCCCACGTGAGTCATGCTCGGTGTGAGAAACAAGAGTCACCAGGGACCAGACGATCATGTCGCGAAGGGTGCATCCATGAGAAGTGGAAAGGGGTTATGTGTTGAGAGCCCCAAAGAGGAAACAAGGTATTACACTCTGAGGCATCCCTTAGTGTCGGGGCTTACTCCCAGATGGAGGCCCGTATTGAGGCGCATGGGTACTACCTGCTGCAAGAGAGGCTAGGAGCTTACGCTCTGAGGCAGCACTTCCCCCGTGGACGAACGCCACTCTGACAAGGAGGATCCTATTCCATATGAGGAAGAATCCATTCCCGGGGAGACGAGTGGGCGTAAGGAATTTCTGAGCTGGGGGGACCCTATGTGCGAGGCACGGGGTCGGACCACAATTTAACATCATGTGTTGAGGACGAGGTGCTTGGCAGTTTAACGTCCTGCAGCTCAGACGAGGTGGGTTCGCTCCACACCCCTAGGTCTTACATACCTAATGACCTCTACCCCTTGTGGTAGGGAAGGCATCAAAAACTCCGTAGGGAAGGGGGGACACATGGAGAACCATCGAGGGGTCCACGTTAGCAGGGCTATGCGAAGAAGCAATATCCGATAGCATGCCTATGCGAAGTAGCATGGGGAAAAGAAACGCAACGAGAAACACCTCCCAAGGGAACTTGAGGTTACATCGTACGAGCCTGGAAGGCTGTATGGAAAAAAAACTCATGGTGTGCATTCCCGGTATAGAAGACATCAGGTGCCTATGCAGGGATGCACCCGGGGGTTCAAATGTGAGAGATCCTAGGTTTTCCCCGCAAAAAAATGGTTTTCGCGCAAAACACCATGATGGCGCACAAAAAGAAGGTTTCTGTAAAAAACACCAGGATGGCACGCAATTGGGGAAACAGGATTGCACGCGAGGAGGGGGGATGGCGCGCAAAGGGAATGCATTGCACGCTGGATGGCATTGCGCGCAAGGGATAAGGATTGCGCGCTGAAGGGGATTGCGCATAAGGGAAAAGGATTGCGCGCAAAGGGAGAACCCAGAGGAGTTGGAAAATTCACTTATGCCAGTGGGGTTGCGTGCAAAGGCGAACCCCAAGGAAAGGTTGCATGAAAAGAGGAATTACCAGGATGTCATCTTGCGCGCACGGGAAGTTGAATTGCGTGCACGGGAGATGGTCCGAATTCCAAAACCCTGAAACGGTTAGGGTCACCTTCTATATATAGGCAACTGCCATCGCGGAATCAGGGTGGCACGCTAAATCTTCCACGCCAGGGCAGGTCAGTGCGAAAGGCCTCACCGCGCAGAACAGGGCGCCCCAAATTGCGCGTCATCCCGCTATTTTTACACGAATCCCAGACTTTCTTCATGTGTACAAATTTTTTTCCCGCGAGCCCTCCTTAATTTCGCACACCACTTCCGGTCCATCCGGACCGGGCCTCCGAGTCCGAATATGACTTTGCGTCATCATTTCAAAACATCCTCTTGGAGTTGTGGACTTTTTTCAGCGTCTACAGTCACAAAGAGCTACTTCCATCTATCCTTGGAATGGTGTGGTACTCATTCCAAATTAGTACCGTGGGTATTTTAGGTCACTAATAGTCTCTCCCAACCATTGTATTGGCAGGTCACACAGAGTGACTTCCCAGATTGGCCGAACTGAGGTACTCTTCTTGCTGAGTACTATGGGTATGTTGGGTTACAGAGAGCGTCAACCCACTGCGGGCCTACTGATCCACACTAAGCCTCTTCCCACTAGGCCGTCATTAAGCAGTCTTTTGGTCTCTTCCAACAACATGGTTCTTGACATAGCACAATTCAGAGAACTGATCCTCAAGCCAATATTCACATCACTTCATCAAGGAATGTCACCAAAAATTATTTAAAAATATTTGACTCATCAACAAGGTTCCAATGCCTCAAATCGATCATCAATCGGACACGTGTTTTTCATGATACAATAATTTTAGTAACTGGGGGGATTGTTGGGACGGGGATTGGTCCGACCCGGTCGGACCAAACCCGAAAAACCCGTACATGGGGTGCCACATACTTCCGTTCCATTAGACCAACTCCAACTGACCTGGTTTGGTTCAAGGTCGGTCTGGTTTGGCCTGGCTAGTGGGCCAGGGCTCATAGGCCTTGCTGATCCCATCCGGGTTTGGCTGGGTGTCCAGGCCATCGGGTCGCCTAAAGACCTAGTTTGGCCCAACCCGGCCGGAAGGTTATGGTTCTTTCCTACCGGTGTGGATCTGGAATTCTGACATGTGTTTGGATAGCAGGGTGAAAGTCTCACCCAGTGGGTGTGGATCCTGCCCGTTAGAGCGGGTCTGGCCCACTGGAACAGGTCCTACCTAGCCAAGTTGGGGTTCCGCCCGCCAGCTGGGGACCGGCCGCTGGAGCGGCCGATGGTGCACTGCCCAGCCGGGTTTCAGCATCCAACCACATCATGCCTCCTCTACCCCACAAGACACCATTGGGCATCCAAATATAGTTACAGGTTGATGGTCCGCTACTCCCCCAACCATCTGGGTGGCTGGGTGGGAGGCCACCCAACCATGTGGTGCCCCTCCTAGAACTGTGTCCTCTGCTCCCACAGCCTGATGGCTGCAGATATTAGCCACCGTGGTGCACCGATGGGCACGCCGCTCCACCCGACTGCTAGTGTGGCCGGAGGCCCTCCACCCCTCTAACCGGCACGTAACTGGTGTGTGTTGCCTCTGTCATGGATGACGTTGCAGAATATCCTTCGGTGGACCACTGAGCGCGCATCAGTGATCTGTTCCTCATGATGCCTGCCTTTATAGCCTCTGAAGTTCTCATTCTTCACTAAAAGGGCCTTAAATCACCCTTGTCGCAATTTTGAGAATGTGGCCACTTAGAACGCACATGCATAGGTGCTTTGTCCCAGATTGGGTTGTCTATGGCCCTAAGCGTTAGAGGATTATAATCAGGCGGTTCAGGGACTGTTGATTGATCATACAAGAATAATCATAATCCCGGATAAATAAATCCACAATAGTGTAACCATCCTATATAAATGCATGAAGCACAGGTCAACTTGTTTGTGGGATGATCAACATTTGTTGTTTCTAGAAAATAACATGGAAGAACAAAAAATCATATAAAACTACTACCTCTATGACATTCGATGCTGAAGTGTTCAACATCTGGAGTCCAATGCATTGACATGGTCACCCACATATCTATTTTTAAAGGTTCATCGAAGATGATGAAGATCATCCAGAGTTCATCATTCATCATTGGAGGGTAGATTCATAAGAGTTTCTGTATAGAATCCTCTGGGTTTAATTCCCAAAATCCTCACGTTGGAATGTTAAAAGGAAAAAAAGTGCAATGACATTACGCCCATTAATGATGCTTTTTAAATTTTCCATATTTAATGAGCAGCATTTAATGAGTAATTAAGATAACAATGTTTCTATTTTTAATGAGCTATTATTGAACTTCCATTAATATACCTTTTTGTCACCTCATCACTCTACCACAGCATTTCCAATTTCCACTCAACGGTGAGAAAAAAATAAAATAAATACCATAAATTTCATAGATTATTTTATTATTTTTCATGAAATGTATGGAAATTTAATTTTCCACTCGGCCCTTCCTAGCCAAAGATAAATCATTTCTATTCAAATCTCTATGATCCAAGTTCAATGGTGGAATCATATTTTTCATTCTGATCACCGACTCAAAAGATAGAAAAACCTACTCACATAATTACTGAACATACCTTAATAATAGATAATAATTATGTTCTGGGATCTCCTAGCCTAGAAAAAATTTTCCTTTAGATCAAAGAGTCTCATAATAATTCCATATAATTAAAAATATTACATGATATTTTTGAGACATTGCATTCTCCCCACCATAGGGGTTTATGTACCCAAATTCCGAAACAATATCTAAAAAATAGATGGGGGTACTAAGCACAAATCTGATCCTGCTACACTCATGTGCTCTCAAAGAGATTCCCTTGGTACCACTAAACTTGGACTAGAGGAATTGACCTCCCATGTAAAACTAACTCCTCTGGATCCTCTATCTCCACTAGGAACTTATCAAATGTCACCTTGTCATCAATGTCCAGATCTCCCAGTCGATGAAATGCGATGGATCATGCATGTACATCCTCCACAGCGACACCTATAAATCATCAGGCACCTAATGCATCTCTAGCGGAAGCGCTAGGTGGTATGCCACCTTTAAAAATCTACATCGAATCTAAAATGGTTTGATGAATCTCAGAGCAAGATTTCCACCACGGAGAAATCTTCTCAATCTTTGTCGACGTGACACCCAAAGAAACACATGTTCTACCTCATCATACTCCATGTATCTCCATCTTTTATCAGCATAAGACTTCTGCCTACTCTGTGCATTCCTCATTTTCTCATGGATGACCTAAACCTTCTCGGTGGTAGCCCATAAAATCTTTGGACCCATGAGCATCGAATCCCCTAGGACTATCTAGAATATGGGTGATCTGTAAGGCTACACATACAATGCTTTAAATGGTGCCTTGCCAATACTGGAGTGTTACATTTTTTTATACTAACTCCACAAAAGGAAGGTGGTCATCCAAACTACGTCCAAAGTCAAGGATGTATGCATGAAGCATGTCCTCCAAGGTCTGTAAGTTCCACTATGTCTGACCATCTATCTGGGGATGAAAAGATGTGCTTAAACATAGCTGAGTCTCGAACGCCTCTTGTAATCCCATCCATAGTCAAGTTGTAAAGCGTATATCACAATCAGAGTTGATCAGTGAAGTCAGACTATGGAACCGCACCAACTCCACGATATAGTGGCATCCCAAGGCCTCTTCTGGTAAATTCTATTAGATGTGTAGGATGTGAGCCCACTTAATGAATCAGTTGATGATCACCCAAATAGAGTCATGGGCCATGGACTTACATGGTAACCTTGTCATGAGGTTCATTGAGATACCATTCTATTTCCACTATGGTACCTCATGTGGTTGGGTCAAGCCTAATGGAACCTGATGCTTAGCCTTCACTTGCTGAAAAATGAGGCATCATGAAATGAACTTGGCCACTGCCCTCTTTATCCCCAGCCTCCAGTACTGACATCAGAGGTCATGGTATATATTCACCACTCTGGTATGTACTGCCAAGTGTGATGTATGACAATCCATAAACACCTCGTCCCATGACATCATTGGTACTACGATGCACTGTCTAAAAATGATGCTATGTTACCCACCTATCTAAAATCCTTCAATATTCCATCTTAACGATAATTGAGAACGTCGAGCCTCGTAGTAATCATTCACCAATTTTTCCTCCCAAAATCACTATAAGAGTGGGGGAGTTAAAGTTATTGACTGAATGTAAGCTCTTTCATCGTCATCCAAAAAAGGATATCTACATTGTGTCTAACTATTTTATCACCTCACTCAAAAGCTGCAAACTGGTACTCCTTTTGAGAACGTCTGCTACCAAGTTCCCCATCCCATGAGTATATACTATTTTAAATTCATAGTCTTAGAAGAACTTTATGCATCGCCCCTATATTAGCTTCAATTCCATCTGGTATTAGATATACCTGAGGCTCTTGTGGTATGAGTAAATTATAATCTACTAACCCATCAAGTAGTTCCTGTACATATTCATGGAAAAGACCACTATTACTAAATCTAGGTTGGGGTTGGCGTAGTTCTACTCCTGCCACCATAGCTGGCATGAGCCGTATGAGATGACTAATTTCTCCTGCATCAAGACACAACGCATTCTGGTCCCTGATGTGTTGTAATTAAATACATACCCAATGCACTCCTCTTATAGTATCATGATGGGGGAAATAGTCAGTCTTCGCATCAGCTCTTGGAAACTCACCTGACATTTCTCTATCCACACGAAGGGTTATTCATTCTTTATCAATTCCGATAAGGGTACACCTACTATGTAGAATTCAGGTACAAACATTCGATATTAACCAGCCATCCCTAAGCAAAACCTACACCTCAATCACGCTATTGGGTGGCTCCCATGAAATAATGACCTGTATCTTTGATGGAACTACTGAAACTCTACCCTCTAGGATGACGTGACCTAGAAAGTGGACCTCCAGAATCTAGAACTGGCACATAGAGAGATTTCCATAAATCCAGTGCACTCATATTGTATCCAAGACTATCCATAGGTTTGTAGAATTCTTCTCCTCTAACGTTGAGTACACCAAGATTTCATAAATGAATGCCATGAAAATCGGTCATGTTATGGATGGAAGATCCTCTTCATGAGAACCATGAAAACAGTTTGGGAATTGGTCACACTGAAATGCATCACCATGTAATCATTGTTTCAAAAAATAGAACCAGAGGGCTATCTTTATTAAATCCTCATCATGTACCCAATGATGAAGATATCTTGATATGAGTTCTATCTTTCATTAAAACGTCTCTCCTTTCAGCTAGTTGAAGTGGTTATCAATTCTCGACAGTGGATAATTGTTCTTCATGGTCACCTGGTTTAGTTGCTGGACATCCATGCACAACCTCAAACTCTCATCTTCCTTCTTGGAAAAAAGCATCGTGGATTCGCATGGTGAAACAATGTCCTTACAAATACCTTATCCTGCATGTCTTCTAGCTGTACCATGAGCATATGAAGCTCAGCGGGAGCCATCTGATATTCCAGTGTGGATATCAGTGTTTTCATGGAGTATAGATGAATGAAAATTTCTACGTCTTGGCGAGAAGGTAGTCCCAGATCATCCTCTAGATGAAAAACCCCATACTCGTCCACCACTAAAGGAAATGTTAGACTCTTCTCATCCACAACACTGAGGGTGAGACTAGCCAACTTGTGGGTGATCGACTTCACCCTCCTTCAAGATATTCTATCATGCACTATAAAGATTTATTTCTCTCCAGTGAAGTAAAACCCTATCTCATTTCTAGAGACACACTGCACTATATTCCTAAAATGATCGATCTTAGCATGGACTGTGGATAACTAGTCCATACACAAGAAGAAATCATAATGCATCAATACTGCTTCTTAGAGATCCTAAACAAAGCTCTCATCTTCTATTGAAATCTAAAATAGTTGACACCAGTTTTTAATCATTGAATCTCCTCTAATAGGATTCTATATTCGAAATTATTTATCCAACAACTCCACAAGAATATCTGAGCTCCAAAAAAGAGTTGTGGCATGGAAGGAGTGACTAGAGTCTGTGTATGTAATTACAACATCTAGGGTAGTGAATACATAGATTGTACCTCAGATAATCTCTAGACCGTCATGGTCATAAACCCTGACATCTTAGAGTTGAGCTCGACTCTATCTGCATGCTCCCTATGGTCGTAGTGGACCACTTGGGGGTAATGGTGATAAGGCCTGAAACCATCACCCACCTCTTTCCCTTGACCATCTCCCATGTCATGTTTTCCACCGGAAGACCTAATCACTCGAACTGCTGATGCTACATTGGCGACCCCTTGAATGTATGTTGGTCATGAGTACTGTGGGTCAGGCAGTCGTGTGCCATGTGTCCTAGCCTTCCACACGTGAAGCACTCCCTAGCTCCCTACTAGCTCCCCTTTTACTGCGAGCCCCGCACATCCAACCCTGATTCTTGAGGTTATAATCTGAAAGTACTAGCTCCCATGGGCCCATATTTCTGCTATATGCTACCTATTATAGACTGTGCTACCTGGGGTCTGCAAGCATATCTATCTATTGGCTTCTTCTTGGATAATAATCTCTCCACAAGAAGAGATATCTCCAGCACCTAGCCTGGGTAGGGATGCTGAGAGACAACACTGATGCCCTAATATCTGTCTGGTTTCCCAGATCAAAGGTTTGAGTCCTGATGAAACGTTCTCACACAATTTTTGTGGAGTACCAAGATAGCTCAGTGAAGCTTTCTGAGTACTTGTCCACCATCATGCTTCTCTATTATGGGTGAAGCAGCTCATGAATGTGTAAAATTTGTATGGTCCTAGTGAAAAACTTCTCTCGGAAAAGTATCTCAATGTCAATCCAGGTGAGGGTTGGCTCATCGTGTGTCTGGGTTGTGAAGCTCCACCATCTCCCTGTCGATCCCTGTAGAAGCCTCATTATCAAAATTGGCATCTAGTCATGTGGTGTCATCACTAAGTGGATGAAACGCACCACAACATCTAGTCAGTCCTCAGTGACCTGGGGATCTATCTCTCCCCTAAACATGGGAAGTCTCAGTCTATGAAACTCATGCAAAGAACTCAGTCAATGTAAACCATTTTCTGGAACCACCAGCAGTAGATGCTGACCATCAGGTGGTGGTAGCACTAGTGACACACCTAGTGGGGTCATCTCTTGTAGTTTTCCCCGAATGAACGCCACGTCATTAGGCTGGTTGTCCTCACAAACTTGTATCGAGATCCTAGATAGTCCACCATATAGAGGCATCATAAGATAGATAACGATGTACCACAGATATAATGTCATAACTAGTGAGATGACTTTTACTCAAAAAAGGAGACACTTATGTAATTAGTGTTTCCATGTAAATAGCTGAAAAGAAGAATTCAAGGTCCTAGGGTATGGAAACATCATCTGCCGCACCAACACTTGACTCCATGAATCTAGAATCCAGACTCAAAACTCAAAACACTACTTCCCAAAAAAACAAGGATTCCTAGTCTTAAAGGGGTAACCGACCTCCTTTTGTTACCAGTTTTTCACTACCCACCCCCAGTGCCCACATCATGACTACCCCAATCATGCCTCTTAAAGGTCAGGAGCTAATGACTAGCATTTAAGGCGTCACCCTGCAAGTGGGAGGCATTTTCCTCTAAACCTACACACACAAACCCACACACCCAAACACACCCCAAAAAAACTGAAAGTGGGAAAACAATTTACCACTAAAACAAAGCTATGTGAAAGTACACGTGAAAGTAAGTGTGATTGAATACAAAATCAACAAGTAACTAAAAACAAAAAATTTAAAAATGAAACTCTGATGGCCATCCAATGAAAACCCCGCCTGATCCTGAGAGTAGTGAAGCTACTAGGAGCCAAAGCAGTATACCATGTATGACTAGTACAAATGGGATCCACCCAGTCATAGGCCACCAAGATCATTGTCGTAGCATCTATCATTATATTCCCCCAGATGACCTCTGTTGAAATATCGATTGTCTGCACTAGAAACAACACTTGTGGTCGAAGCCCGTGCAAAGTGAGTTCTAAAATACTCAGTAGGGCCCCCGATACCCTTAAAGGACTCTCTGTAATCTACCAAGGAAAACATGAAAAAGCATATACGACATAGTTAATACCACCAAGAAATACCTCAACCCCATAACACAAATTAAATGATGTAGCTCACACCAGTTATATTTTAGAGTAGTGATAGTTGCATCATCAGTTATATCATCAAACCCCTCGGCTGCTAGAGAAATACTCCTCTATCGAGTATATTGGGACATCTAGTTCATAAAAATATACTTCCCACAAGCCTTGGAATACAGTGGTACTCATCCCAAATTAGTACTGTGGGTATGATGGGTCATACCTCCTCCCCACATTGGGCCTACCGGGTCACACCTAGAATCTACCCACCTGGGTCGAACTGAGGTCATCCTCCTATTGAGTACCCTAGGTCTATCAGGTCATATATATCCACTACCCACCATGGGCCTACCGTATCACATTGAGATGCTTCCCACTGGGTCTTCATCGAGTAGTCTTTAGGTCTCAGGAAACCGTAGGGTTTTGTATGCAGCTCAATTGGGAGAACTTCTTCTGAACACATTCATCACATTTATTTTCTTCCATAAAAGTCATCAAAAATTATTACAAAATATTTGCCTCATCAAGAGGGTCCCAATACCAAAAAACGGATCGTCAATCGGATGTTTTGTTAGCATGATTAAATTCTTTTAGTAACCTGGGGGCGGTTGAGATGGGTCCCAGCCGGACAGACCAGACCATCCGGACCCTAGTGTGCCAAATACCCTAGATTAATTATACATACTCGACCTAACCTGGTTTGGATCAGGGTCGGTCTGGTCCAACCTAGCCAGTGGGCCTGGGCAAATAGACCTTGCTGGGTTTGGCCCGGTTTGAGTAGGGGTCCAGCCTTCCGGGTAGCCTAGCGACAAGGTTTATTATGGCCATGCCCATATGGCACATGTCCGGCCTACTGGGTGAGGGATTGGCACACTAGCATGGGTCTGACCCACTAGCTAGAGTAGCCAGTGGTGCACTGCCCAGCTGGGACATGACATCCAGCCGCGTCCGGCCCCCTCTACCCCGGGGACGCCGCAGGGCGTGCACTTATAGCCGCAGTTGACAGACTGCGGCTCCTCCAACCAATAAAGTGTCCCAGTCGCGGGCCACAACTCCATGCGGCACCCCTCCTGGCACCACTTCCTCCACTACCACAACCTGATGGCTGCGGTCTCTAGCTGTCGAATTGCGCTGACGGGCGCGCCGATCCACCCAACTACTGGTGGGCACGACAGCCTTCCATCCCTTGGTCTGCGCGTGCTATCGTCACAGGTGTCGACGCCATAACGACTGAAGGTCTTTCAGGGGATCACTCGACGCACACTGGTGGTCCGTTCTTCACACCGCCTACATTTATGGACCCCAGAGATCACCTCCTTCACTAAGAAGACCTTAAATAACCATTGCTGTCGATTTGAGAATGTGGCCACTAGGAACACACTAGAAGATATGCTCTACCCTTGTTCATTTCAGCCTGGTCCCTCTACGTTAAAGGTTTATAATCTAGGGGTAGGGTCATGGATTGATGTTTTATAATACTAAAATAATCTTAATCATGGACAAATAAATCCCCAAATGTTCTACCCTATCGCATAAATGCACGAATTGCGGGTCAACCTGTCTATGGGTTGATCCATATTCATCATTTCTAGAAAATAATAGTGAGGAACGACAAAATCATATAAAAACCTTAACTCTTTGATGTTATATGTTGAAGAGTTCATCATCGGGAGTCCAAGGTGTTAACCTCATCACTTCTAGCTCTATTTTTCAAGGTGAGTCATAGACGACGATGATCTTCTAGCTTTTGTCATTATTTTTTGGAGGTGATATTTTTTAGAGTATCATAATATAATCTTCCATGTTTAATTCTCAATATCCACCCATTGAATTATTAAAAGAAAACAAATAGGGCGGTGATGATTCACCCTTTAATGATGAAAATTAAATTAAAAATAATTAATGATCCACATTTAATGAGTCACTAAGATAAGAGTGTCACTATTTAAAATGAGCCATTATTCACCCTCTATTAATGTGATTCATCCCCGCCTCATCGCTGCACCACAACATCATTGTCTTAAACTCAATGCTGATAATAAAATAAAATAATTCATTTAAATTATTTTATTATTTTTCTCAAAAAGTCAAAAAAAAAATAACTTTTTTGGTCGGCCCTTGCCAGCCAAAGTTAATTCATTTCTAAGCAAATCATTGCACTCAGATTTCAACGGTGCCCTTAGATTTTTTATCCGAGAAATAGTTTCAAACATAGAAAAAACCTCTTTCACGTTTACTGAACTTACCATAAAAAATATTAAAATTCCCATTCAGGCTCTCAGAGCATCAAAATCACTTGCTTTCAGAGCCCATAATCTCAAAATAATTCCATATAATGAACAAAATTCAAAAAAATTATGAGACATTACACACTTATAAATTTTTGGAAAAGTCATCAGAAGTAGTTGGGTACAAAATTAAATTTCACCACTATTTTCATCTTAATTATGATGGATAGAAAAAAGAGAAAAATTTAGTCATTTGATGATATGATTCAATCACGTTTAATAAATTATCATGGAATTTGGAGTAAATATCATTATTTAGTAGTGTTTTATTATAATAACATCTTTCATTTCTCAACGCCAAAGCTGATGCACTTCGAACCACCAGATTCGGATTCGGGTCCACATTTTTCCATAATAAACATATCACCAATAAAGGCCCATGGAATGACGGGAACTCCAATGATGGGCCCAAACACCCATTACACATGGAAAATGGTGCAACGTGGAGGAAGAGATTCTCGCGCAGAAGTCACTAACCCCGGGGTCAGGAAAAGACAAACTAAAACAAGCCAAACAAGGAGGAGTCCCACCAAGAGATGGAAAACGACAAGTGGTGAAACAAGTCTGAAGGAATCAAAGGTAGTGGTGGGAGGGACCCAGCCCCGCCTAGGGAAATGATCGTGTTATGCTGGAACTATAATGGTCTTGGAAACCCACAAACGGTTCACATGCATCAGCGCAATTGTGCTCAAAGTCGCCCCGATAAGGTTTTTCTTGTCCGAAACCATAATGGAAAACAAGGACATCAATGTTATTGCTCTGAAGTGTATGTTCCATGGCTGATTTCCGATTCCCAGACACGGCCATTCTGGGCGCCTCTGTCTCCTTTGGAAGGACAATATTGACATAAAATTTTGTCTTTCTCCTTGTACCATGTGGATTCCACTATTCAAACTGCCTTGCACCCACCCTGGACCTTTGTGGGACTCTATGGATGGCCATCCCATGCTAATAAGGTGCACTCGTGGGACCTTCTGGTCAAGCTCCAACATGATTTACGAAGCCCAATTTTTTTGTGTGGTGATTTCAATGAGATCATGTTCCAAAAGGAAAAGCGAGGTGGAAGTACTCGACACTCAACCTAGATGTCTAATTTCAAGGATGTGGTCACTAGGGAAAACGTGGTCGATCTGGGGTACATAGTTAATCCATTTACATGGTTCGGCGACAACACTGAAGGAAGCCGCATCACTGAGTGTCTTGATAGATTTCCAGGTTCTAGTGATTGGACTAATCTGTTCAACATGTTTCATGTTGGCCACTAGGCCCTTAACTGTTTGGATCACTGCCCAATTCTCATTAATTCTTTGTAAGGTAAAAATTAGCGACAACCCAGCAAACCCTTCAGATTTGAGAGCTTCTGGTCAAAATACCAAGATTACGAAGAGGTTGTCCGATCATGTTGGAAGAGTTACCACGAAGATGTTGGCCTCAATATCCAACCGGTTGCATCCGGTCTGAGATCTTGGAGCTACAAGAAATTCCACAAACCTAATAGGAATTGTGATTCCCCTGAAAAGAAGTTGTACAAAATACTCAGGAAACCCCCATCCAATGGAAACATATCCAGGATTGGTGCTACTCAAAGAGAGCTGGACATAGCCCTTTGTGTTAATGTAATCTTTTGGGCTATATGGGCCCGTGACATCCACATTAAAGAGGGAAATGCTAATACAAGGTATTTCCATCTGAAAGCATCAGCTAGGAATCAGAAAAACTATATCATGACCTTGTCACGACCTAATAGAAGCAAAGTTTCTGACACCTGCGGCATCCACAAAGCATTGGTAGGCTATTTCCAGAACCTCTTCTCCACGGGAACTCTTTCCATGTCAGCTGAAGTGGAATAATGCATCAAACCCATGATCACTGATGAGATTAATCGTCAACTTACAAAATATGTGACGAATGATGATATTCACCTGGATTTGAAACAAATCCACCCCACTAAGGCCCCGGGACTGGATGGTTTTCATGCCCTATTTTTTAAACAGTACTGGCACATTGTCAGTTCCAACATCTGAAAAATGATAAAAAAACATCTGGGTGGGGAATACAAGTATCTCCACCATCAACGAAATTGTCCTCGTCCTCATCCCCAAAATTATGAAACTTCAGGTGATCCCGGATTTTAGACCTATCAACCTCTGTAATGTTTCTTATAAGATCTTCTCAAAAATCCTTGTCAATCAGCTGCGTCCTTGTCTTCCAAATAATATATCCGAAAACTAGAGTTCCTTCGTGGACAAGCGGATGATTACAGATAATGATATTGTTTCCCATGAAGTGTTCTACTCTATGAAAATGCGCTCCACTGTGAAAAAAGGAACCGTAGACTAGAAAGTGGATATGACCAAAGCCTATGATATAGTGGAATAGAAATTCCTTAGAGCTATGAGGCTGAGAATGGGATTCTGCACTAAATGGATAGATATCGTCATGCAATGCATCTCAACCATCTCCTTCAGAATCACGGTACATGGAGAGATCACTAGAGGATTCACCCCAACCCGTGGCCTGATCCAGGGAGATCCTCTCTCCCCTTTTCTCTTCATCTTGGTGGCGATATTTTCTCTACCCTTATTTCTAGGGCTATATCATCTATGTCTATTCATGGATAAAAGGTCTACCATTAGAGCCCACAAGTGTCACATCTCTTCTTCACCGACAACTGCCACCTATTCCATCAAGCCACTATTAATGTGTGTCGGGTGATCAGCCACGTGATCCAGCAATATGGGTGCACGTCTGGACAGTCTGTCAATCACGTCAAATCAGAAATCTCCTTCAGCGCAGGGGTGCCTCCTGCCAAGAGAGCTGAGGTTTGTGCATCTGTAGGAATTCATTTTGTAGAGACCCAAAGCTTGACGTACATGGACATTACATTACATTTGCGGAATACTTAGTACATAACAAAAACACACACTAAAGGATCGTAATAGTTTAGTGTCTTTGGAAACTCGGAACGTAATCTTCTAATCGTGGTGAAAGTTCTTCAATATCTCCCATAAAGGACATCCCTTTTTTTACCTAAAAACATTCTTTATATCCTGGGGAAAAGAAAACATAAAAGGGTGAGCTCAAATGCTCAGCAAGGGCAATAAAGGAAATAAAAATCATATCATATCTTTTTGAAAATCATAACCTGCAAAAGAGATCATAAAATCTTAATAAATCATAGAAGTGAAAATGAGATCCCCATAATCATAACATGAAACTTGAAACTTTGTGGCATGCACACATAATCATGGAAAATCATTTCTTGTTAGTCATGACTCATTGCCAAGACTATCTTAGTGGACAAAGTCCATTTCTGAATCGAGTAACCCTCGTTTCAGTCCTGTTTCACTGAACCGGTATAACCTACCATTTCAGCCATGTCTATCTCATGAGATATAAAATCTTTACCCAATGCATTGGAGGGAGATATAGGTCCCACCCATCTTATAATGAATCCTTTCTTATGTGTGCCACATAATCATAAATCATACATCATCACATAACCCATGTAATAAAAATGGAATTCTTAAACAACATGACATCATAAAACAATTCATATAAGATAAAGGAATTCATAAAAATAATTCCATCACAACATGATCAAATCAATGTAATAATAGGGATAAAAATAGAACCCTTTATTATCTTAGATGGAAAATAATTTTGATAAAACACTTGAACTCCATTCTTGAGGAAAATATCCTTTCTTTTTCAAAAACATTTTTCCTTTCATAACATGTCATATAACTTTAAAATAAAAGAATTTGATTAAAAATAAACTTGAAAACTTGTAAAGGAAGCTTCTTGGAAATAATGTTTTAAAAATCCATTCATGCCGTATAAGTTAAAAAAACATTCTTCGTACTTTTGTCGGAAAATTCAAAAAGTACCTCGTACGACAAAAGATTCCTTTCATACATATTACTAAAAACTCACCGAAGGGTAAAAATCGATTTAAAAAATTTTAGGTGGATGGAAATAATATTACATATTGATGAAACATGGATGTGGATGATAAAATACACCCCAGTAAATACTTACGAATAAACAATCTCGGATAAAAATGAGATTGTGATATTTCCCTTACCTTAGGTCCAATTTGCTTCGTATGTGTCCGAACCTCCTGTATAATGATTTAAATAATGTCATTGACTTATTAAAGAATCATATTCATTGTTATGATATCATATATGGTTCACTTATGACATTATATTACCCGTTCTTTTGTAAATTCCATGTTAAAGAAGCGTTTTGGGTAAAATCGTTTCATTTATCGTGGGTGTTTTGACTTGTTGTTCTTGACATCATTATTACTTATATCATGATTTACTTACTTCTAGAATATAAAATATGATTTATATATCATATATATTCAGTATATATATATATATAATAGATAGATAAATAAAATGAAAAACACCGTTCATGGAGACGGTAGTCCGTACGTACGCATGAACGCTGTTTTACTTTCCTTATTGTCTTGAAATGGAAGTAAGTAGATGACATACATATATATATATATACATAAATCTAGTAGCTTTATAATGTCATATATTTCATTATTATTTCTTATATATACTTTATAATCATTCTTAAATGGTTAACATGGAGAATGAATCTCATCGCGTCGTGGAGACGGTAGTCCGTACGTACGCACGAGCGATGATATTATTTCTATAAATATTGAATTGAATTGGAGTGGATTATACAATATATCAGAATCAATATGATGTTGTAATAACTATGTATAGTTATTCTTTACACCATTATACCCATCCATGTAAGGTGGTGGTGGAAAATAGATTACACCACGGCGTGGAGACGGTATTTCGTACGTACGCACGCGCGGTGATTTCTTTTTCCGTAGGATGGATAGATGGTGAAATAGGGTTGTTTCATACTTATTATAACATATCCGTATATGAGTGATACTGATGTTATTACTTCATAATGAAACAACCTAAGAAGAAGAAGTGGAAGAAGAAAAAAAGATGAAAGAATTGGTAACGGTAATTACCTCTTCTTTGAAGTGCCTCTTTGAGACCTCCTCTTAGGGCACTAGAATTGGTCTTTGAGGAAGACCAGAACCTCTACGATGTTGCTAGGGAAGTGGAGAAGGGATTTTGGCAGGGGTTGGCCGAGCTTGAGTGCTCAAATTGGTGTGAGGAGGAGGGGGAGGAGGTGTCCTTTTATAGGGGAGGAGAGGGGCACCTTAGGAATATCTCAAAATATTATTTTTATATTAAAGTCAAAATCGGTTTATAATGGTTCCAAAGGGTCTTATTTCGAAGCTAAAGTGGGGATGGGTCTAAATCCTATCAACCAATAGAATTTAGACAAGTTTAGGATATTATTTTAACCTTATCAATTAGATTTAACTCTAAGTTAAATAATTTAACTTTTACCATGTCTTTTTGTTTTCTTTCACTATATGGTTAATAAACTTACTATAACATGCCAAACGAACCCCAAATTGTTTATTATTAATATATATATCCGTATCTAAGTCATTTGGACGAACCTTAGATTTTTAGGAATACAATAACAATTAATAATATAATATTTGATTTAAAAACTATTTTGTGTCAATTTTGACACTATTTGATATTTGATTTTTGTGAAAGTCATAACAGAATTAAATGTTCGAACCAAGTTGATTAAATCAACATTAATATATCATAGTAACCTAGAAAATTATTGGAATTCATAAAAAATCTCAAATTACATTTATTTTGGTGTTTATAACATCGATTATGTCAATATTTCATTAATAAGATAATTACTGCATCATCGTTGTGTCATAAATAAATTAAATTATTTTATGTCTAAAAATTACAAATAAAATACCATCATGTAGGAAATATTTTTATATTTCTAATTAATATTTAAAATCGAATTTATCTTATGTATAACCCCATATTAAAAATGATTTACTTATTAAACTTTGATTTTAACTATTTTAACCTTTCTTTAAATAAATTAATAATAAATGTCCTAATCTAATCCAAGTGGGCCTAAATGGTCATATTGTATTCCTAAGTTTGTTTTTGGTCGAATTACACTTGTCCAATAGAATTAGGACATGTGTTAGGGTAATAGTAATATCATATTTACCCTTAGTTACCCTATTTACTATTAACCGCGGTAAAAAAAAGTAAAAAGTTACTATTCACCAAAAAATTATTTTCATCTCATTGAACCACATTTTAGTCCTTGATATTAACCGTGTCTCTCGGATTTTCGAAATTCCATTCACAGAAGCGGCAAAATTAAGTTTTATGAAAAATTCAGTTTTTTTAACTACCACTTAGTAGTTTCACTATTCATCAAAAATTGATGTTTTTCAGAACAATGCCAAAATTTCATCCTAAGCTATATTTCATATTCCGAATTCAAAAATGAAATATATTTTACCAAATTCATAACATAGAAGTTGCATTAATTAATTTTATAATTAAATCCTGCTGTTAAAATAAATAGCGTGTTTTTAGGAAACAATATATATCAAAAGATTGACACTTGATTATGTCTGGTTTAAATGTGAAATTACAACCAATGACCAACATTGTATTAAATTGTAAAAATATATTCTAAATATACTTTAAAACCACTCAAATTAATAATTTATCACTATTAATTATTTAGATTAAAAAAAGTTGTTTTTAATTATAATTTAGTAATTTTCACTATTCATCAGAATATGAAAGTTATCCGAAAAGTACCAAAATTTCACCTTAGGCTAAATTCGATACTCCGAATCCAAGAATGAAGTTCATTTTGAAAAATAAGATTTACATAATTTTAAAAAGTGGTTATTACTATTCATAACGGCTATTTTTAATAATATTTTAATAGCACATCGTTGTTTAGTGAAACTCGGTATTGCGTATTACACACGCTATCGAGGAAGGTCGCGATTGCGTGTAATGAAAGGCAAGACAAGGATGCGTGTTGTGCAAGCTCCTTTTGGTGTAGCGTACAACACAAGACATTAATAAAATTAAAAAGAATATTTTTTTATAAAATCTTGGGCTGTTACATTCTACCCCCCTTAAAATGAATTTCGCCCTCGAAATTCGTCGGGGTTATAAATGGTTTACTATTCGAAATTTTCTTTAATAGAAACCCACATCGTAAAAAGGAATATCAAAACCAATCTTTAAAAACAAAAGTATGAAACGTAACGGTTACCCAAATAAACTAATCATTGGGTTTCCACATAGGTGAAAATATGGATATGGAAGAGAAATCTAACCATCATGTTCTGATGGAGAGTGGTAGAGAACATGGCTATGGAAAAGCCAGTAATCACAAATCCATAGATTTGTGATTATATAAGGTACCATCTGATTCATCAGGTATAAGATCACTACGACAAAATTTTGGGTTTTCAAGATCATTTCCCCTAAAGTTGAAAATTTGAATTAGAATAAATACTTACTTTATTTTGGTACAATCTCACTGTTGTTCGTGCCTTGAACAATTTTCACTTCATCTCTTAAATAAATGAAGTTGAATTTGTTATTCGTGAAGTGTTAGCAGATCATGTGATAGAATGACGGGTCATTCCATCTGTCTCAAACAAAAGGTTAGCAAAAATTATATGCATAAATAGATCTATAGTGAGATTAATCATATATGGTTCCTAAAATGGACTTATACTTCATATATCATACTGCTTAATATAATAAAACTAGTTTCTACTAAACAGGGACTTCATGTAGGCCAGTGGTAGGCGATAAAGGCCAGTCGCACTTCGGTAGTGGGTTCGATTCCCACAGCCTTGTCCGAAGCGATGAGCTGTCGCCCGTCCTGCAGGTTGTCCTTTTTCTAAAACTATATTACTATAACATCCCATCAATAATATCGAAAAAACTTCTATCCTTAAACAATACTAACTTATGTCCAACATAATCCATTCCAATCTTTAGGCTTATCCATAATACTGCAGTCCACTCTCATAACATAGTGAAAACAATTATTGTTGATCCCCATATATCATAAGATGTGTTTTGTTGGTCACATTCCAAACATTCAAAGTCCTTAATCATGTATTCTCTTGAATACCTTAGTGAAAACATGAATGCAGTTAAAAGTTAACACTTTCCACATACCAAAATCCTCAAAATTCTATATACTCAATCCATGATATCACTTAGTCCTTATATCAATCATGAGATCATGAATACTATTAAACATTTCATTTTCTCGTCTTCATTATGCACATATCATCTTATTTCCAAAATATCTCAATCACTTTGAATACCGCATCAATAAATATTGCAATACTCATTGATACAACATTATTTTGGAATCCCATTACATAAAAGCTTAATCATTCCACCACATCGTTATCATATTCAACATCGCCAATAGTGATCGCATGTGACTTCCCTTTGTCCTTTGCCTTCAGTGGTTGCTCATGTTGATCATCACTAACCCTTGGATTAGGGCAATTATTAGCATAATGCCCCATTTCCTTGCACTTGAAGCATTGAAGTGTTGGTGGTGCGTTCTCTGCAGTGTTTGCTTTATTCACATCATTAGAAACCCTTTTTCCATTACTTCGACACTCAGCTGCTCGATGACCTTCTTTTCCACACTTAAAACATTTTCTAATTCCTTTAAGACAATCTCCACCATGCTTCTTTCCACACTTTGTGCGTAAGGAAACATTCATCTTCTTTTCACCATTATTATGAGATTTCTCCTTGAACTCCATCTTTCGTTTCTTGTCAAAACCATGAGATGGATATGTAACACCAACTTCCATTTCTACCTTGATAGCACAACGCACAATTTCTTCATAGCTACTGAAGTCTCTTATAGCTAATGCCCTTCAAAGACTTGGTTTTAAGCCACTGAAAAATCGATCAACTTTACTTTCAGGTTGGATGATAATGCCAGATGCATACCTTGCAAGTCTTGTAAAATTCGCTTCGTATATACCAACAGATTCATCATCCTTCTGCTTCATCTCAATAAACTCCTTTTCCATCTTTGTTCGAAGAATACGAGGGAAGTACTTACTGAAAAACAAGTTCTTGAACTCGTCCCATTCCATGGACTCAATTTCATCCCTTGGCCTCGTATTCTTGATAAGATTCCACCATTGATCAGCTTCACCTTCCAAACGATATACTGCTAAGATGACTTTATCATGTTCATAACATTGAAGAACTGAAAATATCTTTTCAGTGGTACTGATCCATTGTTCAGCAACAAGTGGATCGGAAGTCCCACTGAAAGAAGGTAGACGTTGCCTCATGAAGGACTCAATAGAATATTGTTCCCTTCTCTGCTCATTTGGAAGTCCAGAATGATTCATATCTTGTGTAAGTATAGCAATAAGATTTTGCACTCCATCTCCCATAACATTTGTTTGTTCAGGAGGGCAATCATTGCATTGTCCATTGCATTGATCAACACGGTTCCTTCGGGTTCCAGCCATCGTCTAAAACCCAAAAAGAATAGTGTGAGAGGCAAAAATCATGCTAGGGAAAACAACATAATAAAGGGGGAGTACCTTAAATATCCAACATCTTAGGTTTAATTCTATGATCGTTAGCGTAATTCTATTACTATAACCTATACGTATACTTATCCCTAGGGACATCCCTTGACATACCTTAGAAATATCTCTAGGGATCTCACTAACGTTTTCGCATCCTAGTTTCCAAAGGTTGACTAAACCTTTCCTCTGATACCAACTGTAGATACCCAAAGCTTGACGTACATGGACATTACATTACATTTGCGGAATACTTAGTACATAACAAAAACACACACTAAAGGATCGTAATAGTTTAGTGTCTTTGGAAACTCGGAACGTAATCTTCTAATCGTGGTGAAAGTTCTTCAATATCTCCCATAAAGGTCATCCCTTTTTTTTACCTAAAAACATTCTTTATATCCTGGGGAAAAGAAAACATAAAAGGGTGAGCTCAAATGCTCAGCAAGGGCAATAAAGGAAATAAAAATCATATCATATCTTTTTGAAAATCATAACCTGCAAAAGAGATCATAAAATCTTAATAAATAATAGAAGTGAAAATGAGATCCCCATAATCATAACATGAAACTTGAAACATTGTGGCATGCACACATAATCATGGAAAATCATTTCTTGTTAGTCATGACTCATTGCCAAGACTATCTTAGTGGACAAAGTCCCTTTCTGAATCGAGTAACCCTCGTTTCAGTCCTGTTTCACTGAACCGGTATAACCTACCATTTCAGCCATGTCTATCTCATGAGATATAAAATCTTTACCCAATGCATTGGAGGGAGATATAGGTCCCACCCATCTTATAATGAATCCTTTCTTATGTGTGCCACATAATCATAAATCATACATCATCACATAACCCATGTAATAAAAATGGAATTCTTAAACAACATGACATCATAAAACAATTCATATAAGATAAAGGAATTCATAAAAATAATTCCATCACAACATGATCAAATCAATGTAATAATAGGGATAAAAACAGAACCCTTTATTATCTTAGATGGAAAATAATTTTGATAAAACACTTGAACTCCATTCTTGAGGAAAATATCCTTTCTTTTTCAAAAACATTTTTCCTTTCGTAACATGTCATATAACTTTAAAATAAAAGAATTTGATTAAAAATAAACTTGAAAACTTGTAAAGGAAGCTTCTTGGAAATAATGTTTTAAAAATCCATTCATGCCGTATAAGTTAAAAAAAACATTCTTCGTACTTTTGTCGGAAAAGTCAAAAAGTACCTCGTACGACAAAAGATTCCTTTCATACATATTACTAAAAACTCACCGAAGGGTAAAAATCGATTTAAACAATTTTAGGTGGATGGAAATAATATTACATATTGATGAAACATGGATGTGGATGATAAAATACACCCCAGTAAATACTTACGAATAAACAATCTCGGATAAAAATGAGATTGTGATATTTCCCTTACCTTAGGTCCAATTTGCTTCGTATGTGTCCGAACCTCCTGTATAATGATTTAAATAATGTCATTGACTTAATACAGAATCATATTCATTGTTATGATATCATATATGGTTCACTTATGACATTATATTACCCGTTCTTTTGTAAATTCCATGTTAAAGAAGCGTTTTGGGTAAAATCGTTTCATTTATCGTGGGTGTTTTGACTTGTTGTTCTTGACATCATTATTACTTATATCATGATTTACTTACTTCCAGAATATAAAATATGATTTATATATCATATATATTCAGTATATATATATATATAATAGATAGATAAATAAAATGAAAAACACCGTTCATGGAGACGGTAGTCCGTACGTACGCATGAACGCTGTTTTACTTTCCTTATTGTCTTGAAATGGAAGTAAGTAGATGACATACATATATATATATACATAAATCTAGTAGCTTTATAATGTCATATATTTCATTATTATTTCTTATATATACTTTATAATCATTCTTAAATGGTTAACATGGAGAATGAATCTCATCGCGTCGTGGAGACGGTAGTCCGTACGTACGCACGAGCGATGATATCATTTCTATAAATATTGAATTGAATTGGAGTGGATTATACAATATATCAGAATCAATATGATGTTGTAATAACTATGTATAGTTATTCTTTACACCATTATACCCATCCATGTAAGGTGGTGGTGGAAAATAGATTACACCACGGCGTGGAGACGGTATTTCGTACGTACGCACGCGCGGTGATTTCTTTTTCCGTAGGATGGATAGATGGTGAAATAGGGTTGTTTCATACTTATTATAACATATCCGTATATGAGTGATACTGATGTTATTACTTCATAATGAAACAACCTAAGAAGAAGAAGTGGAAGAAGAAATAAAGATGAAAGAATTGGTAACGGTAATTACCTCTTATTTGAAGTGCCTCTTTGAGACCTCCTCTTAGGGCACTAGAATTGGTCTTTGAGGAAGACCAGAACCTCTACGATGTTGCTAGGGAAGTGGAGAAGGGATTTTGGCAGGGTTTGGCCGAGCTTGAGTGCTCAAATTGGTGTGAGGAGGAGGGGGAGGAGGTGTCCTTTTATAGGGGAGGAGAGGGGCACTTTAGGAATATCTCAAAATATTATTTTTATATTAAAGTCAAAATCGGTTTATAATGGTTCCAAAGGGTCTTATTTCGAAGCTAAAGTGGGGATGGGTATAAATCCTATCAACCAATAGAATTTAGACAAGTTTAGGATATTATTTTAACCTTATCAATTAGATTTAACTCTAAGTTAAATAATTTAACTTTTACCATGTCTTTTTGTTTTCTTTCACTATATGGTTAATAAACTTACTATAACATGCCAAACGAACCCCAAATTGTTTATTATTAATATATATATCCTTATCTAAGTCATTTGGACGAACCTTAGATTTTTAGGAATACAATAACAATTAATAATATAATATTTGATTTAAAAACTATTTTGTGTCAATTTTGACACTATTTGATATATGATTTTTGTGAAAGTCATAACAGAATTAAATGTTCGAACCAAGTTGATTAAATCAACATTAATATATCATAGTAACCTAGAAAATTATTGGAATTCATAAAAAATCTCAAATTACATTTATTTTGGTGTTTATAACATCGATTATGTCAATATTTCATTAATAAGATAATTACTACATCATCGTTGTGTCATAAATAAATTAAATTATTTTATGTCTAAAAATTACAAATAAAATACCATCATGTAGGAAATCTTTTTATATTTCTAATGAATATTTAAAATCGAATTTATCTTATGTATAACCCCATATTAAAAATGATTTACTTATTAAACTTTGATTTTAACTATTTTAACCTTTCTTTAAATAAATTAATAATAAATGTCCTAATCTAATCCAAGTGGGCCTAAATGGTCATATTTTATTCCTAAGTTTGTTTTTGGTCGAATTACACTTGTCCAATAGAATTAGGACATGTGTTAGGGTAATAGTAATATCATATTTACCCTTAGTTACCCTATTTACTATTAACCGCGGTAAAAAAAAGTAAAAAGTTACTATTCACCAAAAAATTATTTTCATCTCATTGAACCACATTTTAGTCCTTGATATTAATCGTGTCTCTCGGATTTTCGAAATTCCATTCACAGAAGCGGCAAAATTAAGTTTTATGAAAAATTCTGTTTTTTAACTACCACTTAGTAGTTTCACTATTCATCAAAAATTGATTTTTTCAGAACAATGCCAAAATTTCATCCTAAGCTATATTTCATATTCCGAATTCAAAAATGAAATATATTTTACCAAATTCATAACATAGAAGTTGCATTAATTAATTTTATAATTAAATCCTGCTGTTAAAATAAATAGCGTGTTTTTAGGAAACAATATATATCAAAAGATTGACACTTGATTTTGTCTGGTTTAAATGTGAAATTACAACCAATGACCAACATTGTATTAAATTGTAAAAATATATTCTAAATATACTTTAAAACCACTCAAATTAATTATTTATCAATATTAATTATTTCGATTAAAAAAAGTTGTTTTTAATTATAATTTAGTAATTTTCACTATTCATCAGAATATGAAAGTTATCCGAAAAGTACCAAAATTTCACCTTAGGCTAAATTCGATACTCCGAATCCAAGAATGAAGTTCATTTTGAAAAATAAGATTTACAGAATTTTAAAAAGTGGTTATTACTATTCATAACGGCTATTTTTAATAATATTTTAATAGCACATCGTTGTTTAGTGAAACTCGGTATTGCGTATTACACACGCTATGGAGGAAGGTCGCGATTGCGTGTTGTGCAAGCTCCTTTTGGTGTAGCGTACAACACAAGACATTAATAAAATTAAAAAGACTATTTTTTTATAAAATCTTGGGCTGTTACATTCTACCCCCCTTAAAATGAATTTCTCCCTCGAAATTCGTCGGGGTTATAAATGGTTTACTATTCGAAAGTTTCTTTAATAGAAACCCACATCGTAAAAAGGAATATCAAAACCAATCTTTAAAAACAAAAGTATGAAACGTAACGGTTACCCAAATAAACTAATCATTGGGTTTCCACATAGGTGAAAATATGGATATGGAAGAGAAACCTAACCATCATGTTCTGATGGAGAGTGGTAGAGAACATGGCTATGGAAAAGCCAGTAATCACAAATCCATAGATTTGTGATGATATAAGGTACCATCTGATTCATCAGGTATAAGATCACTAGGACAACATTTTGGGTTTTCAAGATCATTTCCCCTAAAGTTGAAAATTTGAATTAGAATAAATACTTACTTTATTTTGGTACAATCTCACTGTTGTTCGTGCCTTGAACAATTTCCACTTCATCTCTTAAATAAATGAAGTTGAATTTGTTATTCGTGAAGTGTTAGCAGATCATGTGATAGAATGACGGGTCATTCCATCTGTCTCAAACAAAAGGTTAGCAAAAATTATATGCATAAATAGATCTATAGTGAGATTAATCATATATGGTTCCTAAAATGGACTTATACTTCATATATCATACTGCTCAATATAATAAAACTAGTTTCTACTAAACAGGGACTTCCTGTAGGCCAGTGGTAGGCGATAAAGGCCAGTCGCACTTCGGTTCTGGGTTCGATTCCCACAGCCTTGTCCGAAGCGATGAGCTGTCGCCCATCCTGCAGGTTGTCCTTTTTCTAAAACTATATTACTATAACATCCCATCAATAATATCGAAAAAACTTCTATCCTTAAACAATACTAACTTATGTCCAACATAATCCATTCCAATCTTTAGGCTTATCCATAATACTGCAGTCCACTCTCATAACATAGTGAAAACAATTATCGTTGATCCCCATATATCATAAGATGTGGTTTGTTGGTCACATTCCAAACATTCAAAGTCCTTAATCATGTATTCTCTTGAATACCTTAGTGAAAACATGAATGCAGTTAAAAGTTAACACTTTCCACATACCAAAATCCTCAAAATTCTATATACTCAATCCATGATATCACTTAGTCCTTATATCAATCATGAGCTCATGAATACTATTAAACATTTCATTTTCTCGTCTTCATTATGCGCATATCATCTTATTTCCAAAATATCTCAATCACTTTGAATACCACATCAATAAATATTGCAATACTCATTGATACAACATTATTTTGGAATCCCATTACATAAAAGCTTAATCATTCCACCACATCGTCATCATATTCAACATCGCCAATAGTGATCGCATGTGACTTCCCTTTGTCCTTTGCCTTCAGTGGTTGCTCATGTTGATCATCACTAACCCTTGGATTAGGGCAATTATTAGCATAATGCCCCATTTCCTTGCACTTGAAGCATTGAAGTGTTAGTGGTGCGGTCTCTGCAGTGTTTGCTTTATTCACATCATTAGAAACCCTTTTTCCATTACTTCGACACTCAGCTGCTCGATGACCTTCTTTTCCACACTTAAAACATTTTCTAGTTCCTTTAAGACAATCTCCACCATGCTTCTTTCCACACTTTGTGCATAAGGAAACATTCATCTTCTTTTCACCATTATTATGAGATTTCTCCTTGAACTCCATCTTTCGTTTCTTGTCAAAACCATGAGATGGATATGTAACACCAACTTCCATTTCTACCTTGATAGCACAACGCACAATTTCTTCATAGCTACTGAAGTCTCTTATAGCTAATGCCCTTCGAAGACTTGGTTTTAAGCCACTGAAAAATCGATCAACTTTACTTTCAGGTTGGATGATAATGCCAGATGCATACCTTGCAAGTCTTGTAAAATTTGCTTCGTATATACCAACAGATTCATCATCCTTCTGCTTCAGCTCAATAAACTCCTTTTCCATCTTTGTTCGAAGAATATGAGGGAAGTACTTACTGAAAAACAAGTTCTTGAACTCGTCCCATTCCATGGACTCAATTTCATCCCTTGGCCTCGTATTCTTGATAAGATTCCACCATTGATCAGCTTCACCTTCCAAACGATATACTGCTAAGATGACTTTATCATGTTCAGAACATTGAAGAACTGAAAATATGTTTTCAGTGGTACTGATCCATTGTTCAGCAACAAGTGGATCGGAAGTCCCACTGAAATAAGGTGGACGTTGCCTCATGAAGGAATCAATAGAATATTGTTCCCTTCTCTGCTCATTTGGAAGTCCAGAATGATTCATAGCTTGTGTAAGTATAGCAATAAGATTTTGCACTCCATCTCCCATAACATTTGTTTGTTCAGGAGGGCAATCATTGCATTGTCCATTGCATTGATCAACACGGTTCCTTCGGGTTCCAGCCATCGTCTAAAACCCAAAAAGAATAGTGTGAGAGGAAAAAATCATGCTAGGGAAAACAACATAATAAATGGGGAGTACCTTCAATATCCAACATCTTAGGTTTAATTCTATGATCGTTAGCGTAATTCTATTACTATAACCTATACGTATACTTATCCCTAGGGACATCCCTTGACATACCTTAGAAATATCTCTAGGGATCTCACTAACGTTTTCGCATCCTAGTTTCCAAAGGTTGACTAAACCTTTCCTATGATACCAACTGTAGAGACCCAAAGCTTGACGTACATGGACATTACATTACATTTGCGGAATACTTAGTACATAACAAAAACACACACTAAAGGATCGTAATAGTTTAGTGTCTTTGGAAACTCGGAACGTAATCTTCTAATCGTGGTGAAAGTTCTTCAATATCTCCCATAAAGGTCATCCTTTTTTTTTACCTAAAAACATTCTTTATATCCTGGCGAAAAGAAAACATAAAAGGGTGATCTCAAATGCTCAGCAAGGGCAATAAAGGAAATAAAAATCATATCATATCTTTTTGAAAATCATAACCTGCAAAAGAGATCATAAAATCTTAATAAATCATAGAAGTGAAAATGAGGTCCCCATAATCATAACATGAAACTTGAAACTTTGTGGCATGCACACATAATCATGGAAAATCATTTCTTGTTAGTCATGACTCATTGCCAAGACTATCTTAGTGGACAAAGTCCCTTTCTGAATCGAGTAACCCTCATTTCAGTCCTGTTTCACTGAACCGGTATAACCTACCATTTCAGCCATGTCTATCTCATGAGATATAAAATCTTTACCCAATGCATTGGAGGGAGATATAGGTCACACCCATCTTATAATGAATCCTTTCTTATGTGTGCCACATAATCATAAATCATACATCATCACATAACCCATGTAATAAAAATGGAATTCTTAAACAACATGACATCATAAAACAATTCATATAAGATAAAGGAATTCATAAAAATAATTCCATCACAACATGATCAAATCAATGTAATAATAGGGATAAAAACAGAACCCTTTATTATCTTAGATGGAAAATAATTTTGATAAAACACTTGAACTCCATTCTTGAGGAAAATATCCTTTCTTTTTCAAAAACATTTTTCCTTTCATAACATGTCATATAACTTTAAAATAAAAGAATTTGATTAAAAATAAACTTGAAAACTTGTAAAGGAAGCTTCTTGGAAATAATGTTTTAAAAATCCATTCATGCCGTATAAGTTAAAAAAAACATTCTTCGTACTTTTGTCGGAAAAGTCAAAAAGTACCTCGTACGACAAAAGATTCCTTTCATACATATTACTAAAAACTCACCGAAGGGTAAAAATCGATTTAAACAATTTTAGGTGGATGGAAATAATATTACATATTGATGAAACATGGATGTGGATGATAAAATGCACCCCAGTAAATACTTACGAATAAACAAACTCGGATAAAAATGAGATTGTGATATTTCCCTTACCTTAGGTCCAATTTGCTTCGTATGTGTCCGAACCTCCTGTATAATGATTTAAATAATGTCATTGACTTATTACAGAATCATATTCATTGTTATGATATCATATATGGTTCACTTATGACATTATATTACCCGTTCTTTTGTAAATTCCATGTTAAAGAAGCGTTTTGGATAAAATCGTTTCATTTATCGTGGGTGTTTTGACTTGTTGTTCTTGACATCATTATTACTTATATCATGATTTACTTACTTCCAGAATATAAAATATGATTTATATATCATATATATTCAGTATATATATATATATAATAGATAGATAAATAAAATGAAAAACACCGTTCATGGAGACGGTAGTCCGTACGTACGCATGAACGCTGTTTTACTTTCCTTATTGTCTTGAAATGGAAGTAAGTAGATGACATACATATATATATATATACATAAATCTAGTAGCTTTATAATGTCATATATTTCATTATTATTTCTTATATATACTTTATAATCATTCTTAAATGGTTAACATGGAGAATGAATCTCATCGCGTCGTGGAGACGGTAGTCCGTACGTACGCATGAGCAATGATATCATTTCTATAAATATTGAATTGAATTGGAGTGGATTATACAATATATCAGAATCAATATGATGTTTTAATGACTATGTATAGTGATTCTTTACACCATTATACCCATCCATGTAAGGTGGTGGTGGAAAATAGATTACACCACGGCGTGGAGACGGTATTTCGTACGTACGCACGCGCGGTGATTTCTTATTCCGTAGGATGGATAGATGGTGAAATATGGTTGTTTCATACTTATTATAACATATCCGTATATGAGTGATACTGATGTTATTACTTCATAATGAAACAACCTAAGAAGAAGAAGTGGAAGAAGAAATAAAGATGAAAGAATTGGTAACGGTAATTACCTCTTCTTTGAAGTGCCTCTTTGAGACCTCCTCTTAGGGCACTAGAATTGGTCTTTGAGGAAGACCAGAACCTCTACGATGTTGCTAGGGAAGTGGAGAAGGGATTTTGGCAGGGGTTGTCCGAGCTTGAGTGCTCAAATTGGTGTGAGGAGGAGGGGGAGGAGGTGTCCTTTTATAGGGGAGGAGAGGGGCACCTTAGGAATATCTCAAAATATTATTTTTATATTAAAGTCAAAACCGGTTTATAATGGTTCCAAAGGGTCTTATTTCGAAGCTAAAGTGGGGATGGGTCTAAATCCTATCAACCAATAGAATTTAGACAAGTTTAGGATATTATTGTAACCTTATCAATTAGATTTAACTCTAAGTTAAATAATTTAACTTTTACCATGTCTTTTTGTTTTCTTTCACTATATGGTTAATAAACTTACTATAACATGCCAAACGAACCCCAAATTGTTTATTATTAATATATATATCCTTATCTAAGTCATTTGGACGAACCTTAGATTTTTAGGAATACAATAACAATTAATAATATAATATTTGATTTAAAAACTATTTTGTGTCAATTTTGACACTATTTGATATATGATTTTTGTGAAAGTCATAACAGAATTAAATGTTCGAACCAAGTTGATTAAATCAACATTAATATATCATAGTAACCTAGAAAATTATTGGAATTCATAAAAAATCTCAAATTACATTTATTTTGGTGTTTATAACATCAATTATGTCAATATTTCATTAATAAGATAATTACTGCATCATCGTTGTGTCATAAATAAATTAAATTATTTTATGTCTAAAAATTACAAATAAAATACCATCATGTAGGAAATCTTTTTATATTTCTAATTAATATTTAAAATAGAATTTATCTTATGTATAACCCCATATTAAAAATGATTTACTTATTAAACTTTGATTTTAACTATTTTAACCTTTCTTTAAATAAATTAATAATAAATGTCCTAATCTAATCCAAGTGGGCCTAAATGGTCATATTTTATTCCTAAGTTTGTTTTTGGTCGAATTACACTTGTCCAATAGAATTAGGACATGTGTTAGGGTAATAGTAATATCATATTTACCCTTAGTTACCCTATTTACTATTAACCGCGGTAAAAAAAAGTAAAAAGTTACTATTCACCAAAAAAATTATTTTCATCTCATTGAACCACATTTTAGTCCTTGATATTAACCGTGTCTCTCGGATTTTCGAAATTCCATTCACAGAAGCGGCAAAATTATGTTTTATGAAAAATTCAGTTTTTTTAACTACCACTTAGTAGTTTCACTATTCATCAAAAATTGTTGTTTTTCAGAACAATGCCAAAATTTCATCCTAAGCTATATTTCATATTCCGAATTCAAAAATGAAATCTATTTCACCAAATTCATAACATAGAAGTTGCATTAATTAATTTTATAATTAAATCCTGCTGTTAAAATAAATAGCGTGTTTTTAGGAAACAATATATATCAAAAGATTGACACTTGATTATGTCTGGTTTAAATGTGAAATTACAACCAATGACCAACATTGTATTAAATTGTAAAAATATATTCTAAATATACTTTAAAACCACTCAAATTAATAATTTATCACTATTAATTATTTCGATTAAAAAAAGTTGTTTTTAATTATAATTTAGTAATTTTCACTATTCATCAGAATATGAAAGTTATCCGAAAAGTACCAAAATTTCACCTTAGGCTAAATTCGATACTCGGAATCCAAGAATGAAGTTCATTTTGAAAAATAAGATTTACAGAATTTTAAAAAGTGGTTATTACTATTCATAACGGCTATTTTTAATAATATTTTAATAGCACATCGTTGTTTAGTGAAACTCGGTATTGCGTATTACACACGCTATCGAGGAAGGTCGCGATTGCGTGTAATGCAAGGCAAGACAAGGATGCGTGTTGTGCAAGCTCCTTTTGGTGTAGCGTACAACACAAGACATTAATAAAATTAAAAAGAATATTTTTTTATAAAATCTTGGGCTGTTACACATATGGTCTATAAACACCAAAAGTATCTAGAACTCCATATAGTGATTGAATGGTCCAAAAAAGAAATCTTTGCAGCTCTGGTGGATATAAATGAGAAACAAAATTCAAGGATAGACCCTAAAAAGCATCTCTAAAGCTGGAAAAGGAACCCTCATTAAAGTTGTCATTCAGTCTATGTACAGATACTTTATGTCTATGTTTAAGCTCCCGGCGACCATCGTCATCCTGATCCATTCTCATACTTCCAACTTCTTCTGGGGGAAAATTGATGGAAAAAATAGCCCCCACTGGGTGGCATGGGAGAAACTCTGCAAACCCAAGTTGGAGGGAGGAATGGGATTTTATAACCTTCTTCTGTTCAATGACGCACTGTTGTAAAATCAAGGATGGTGCCTTTTGAACTGTCCATAATCTTTGTGTGTGCGGGTACTTCATGCCAAGTACTTTCCCCACACAGAATTCCTTGGTTCCTATCTTGGCCCTCGTCCTAGCTTCTTCTGGAGAAGTATTTGGGGGGCCTGAAATATCCTGGAGAAATGGGTGGGCTTGGGGATTGGAAATGGATCATCTGCCAACATTTGGACCAATCCCTTTCTTGTCGATATGGATGGTATGCGGGCCACATCCCCATCCCAACCTGGTCTTGAAGATGCCATTGTAAACTACCTCTTTTCGGACTAGGGGCCGGGGTGGTGTGTGGAAAAGTTCCATGATTAGTTTAATGAAAAAGACCAAAGAATTATTCTGAGCATCCCCTGTGTCCCTGATACAGGGCCCGACCATCGTTTTTGGACAAATGATGTTTTAGGTAACAACACGGTGAGATCTGGGTTCAGACTTTCTCTTGGCATTCACTCCCTCGACCGTGATGAGGGACCATGGAAAGCACTTTGGAAGATCAATGTTCCCGCAAAAATACGCCAATTTTGGAGGTAGGTGTGCACGGTCACCCTACCTACCATGAGCCTCCTTGTTTACCATCATATGGAAAGTGCTGAATACTACCCTTTCTGCCCAAATATTCCTGAAACTCCTTGGAACACCATTATTCACTACCCGGGATCCAAGAAAATTTGGAATAAATGGGGCCTGGCTTCGGATGATTCACTTGACTTTGTCTCTGATGTCCTTGATCATCTGATGCACTAGAGTTCCTCTCTTTCATCGACGAATGAATTCTCTTATTGTACCCGGGCCTGGATAATTTGGGTTCGGCGCAATGATTTGGTTTTCCACCACGTTCATCACCCTCAAGAGTTCTGGATTGAATGAAAAATTTAATGAATTTAAGGCTGGAAGGACCGCAAAGGACACATTATGCCAGGTGTTACCCCCTACTATTCCCCGCATTGGAACCCCCATCAGAAGGGAGTATTAAGCTTAATGTGGATTCTTTTCTCCCAAGTACGGGCTCGTTTTTCTCAGCCTCCTGGCGCGAAATCATTTGTGGAAGATTATTGCTGCAAAATTTGAATCCCATCGGGACTTCTGGGAACATGCAGTCGCTGAGGCCTCTGCCATCCTTGTAGGCATGATGCATGCTGTGAAACATGGATGTGATGATATCATCATTGAGTCTGACTATCTCTCTATTATGAATGCCATTAACCACAATGATGTCGGACTTTAGCCCTTTGGCTTCATCATCAAGAGAATATGCTCACTACACCAAGGATTCTCTTGTTGCACCTTCTCATTTACTAAAAGGGAAGGACACAATGCATCCCATCATCTAGTGGCCTCATGACCCTTCGATGTCAACCAACTATGGCCAGACAATTTCCCTTCATGGATCTTCTTATGTATGGCTGCTGATCTTCGTCATTAATATTATCCTTCCTTATTCTCAAAAAAACATCTTTCATTATAATATACATCTGTAAAATTTTGAGGCATTGGAATGAAATTTTTGTCCATCTATAGCATTTTGAGATGATGTTGGGGAAATGATGTTTATGCCACCAAAAATAGTAGAGGAAGTGGCTGAGAAAGTGATGATGATCTAACATCACATGAGGATTGCTCGATGTCGGCAAAAACATTATGTAGATAATAGGAGGAAAAACTGTTATTTTGAGGTATTGATCGTGTTTTTCTTAGAATATTAGTAAGGATAAGTATTATGTTTTTTTTAAGAAATGAAAGTACATCCATAGTTTATTGGACATTTGAAATCTAGGATAATGTTGGACTAGTAGACTACCATGTATCTTTTCATCCAAGTATATCTTAGGTACAATTGTTTCATGTTCTGATGTTGAGAAAGTATGTTCCATATTCATATCATGTTTTTAGCACGTATGTAGTTCATCTGGAAGGGAACCAATATTATGAAGAGAAACTTTATCAGATTCCCTAATGTCTATAGAATGTATTTCGGAATAAGGTAACCCACTAGTTTAATGTTTTTTTGGAGAAACCACATGGTTGATAAAGAATCATAGGAATTTGAAAATGCTATGATGGAAGGGTACCCACACTTGTTAAATAAGTAGAAAAAAATTGTGGGGACACAATTTTGTTAAACTGGGGATAATGTAACACCCCATGGAATTAAAAATAAATTGAAATACATGAATATGGTGTCTCTATATAATAACAATTTGATTTTGGTAGACAGTTTTATCCTAGCCATGAAACTCAAATTTTTAACTTCTATGCATTCAATTTCAGAAAACCAACATACATAGTTTCCATCAGGAAGATATTTAGAGTCTTTTAGGATCAATATAATTTTTAAACTAATAGTAACATAACCTTATAAAAATTAATGTTACCCTTATTAATAGTAATATGACCCTTATGAATATTAAATCATTCAAATTAATAGTATCTATACCCATGGACATATAAATTAAATTTATGCATCTTATAAGTGATAATAGGATTACTATATAAGCGTTGGTATATTAATAAGTCATAAATAATTAATAAAATTTTTATGATTACTTTAATAGTTTATATGAAAATGTATTTTCATAAAATGTATTAAAAAATTATAATTTTATTTTAACTTGGTTATACTATAATTTTATGAGGCGATTATTTTCACCAGGTGTTATAAAATTAGTTTTTGATTTAAATGTGTTTTTTTAGAATAATTAATGATTTTATTTTAATTATAAATTTCTCATATTTTAAAAATTGTTTTCATAAAATGGAATTCATTTTTTAATTCTACTATTGAAAAAAAAATCGGGAAAATTGGTGTTATTTTTCTGAAATAGTTGAATTTTTTATGAATTGTGAAATATAGTAATTTATTATATATATACATTATAAATTAAATACACTACTACTAAAATCATGTATTATTTAAGATCCTAGGTTTATAAACGTATAATCTCATAACTTTTTCAGTCACAATAACCAATATTATTGCTTTTCTTGAGCACTATAACTAAATAATGATTAAAATAATGGAAAACCCCTCCTAGCCTCCCCTATAAATGCCACCCATCACCCCCCATCTTCCTCACACACCTCACAAGATTTGAGAATTTTTTAAACATTGACCATTAGTCTACCAAAGAATCTTATCACACCCATGACCTACTGGTCTCACCAAAAGGCCTAACCTGAAGTCCTTATGTAGTATCTCAATGAGAAGTGATCAAGATGTAATAATCCTTTTTCATTTTATTTTATTTAGTATTTCAAATTATTTTTCTTATCTTATATGATCGTCACCTGTACTTATCCAAGTGGAATGAAATATAATTTATCTTCTATATACTAGAATTTTATCATGTTTTTGAAAAAAAATCATCATACTTCATTTACTCTCCCTATGATTCTAAAAAATAAAAACATTTTCTGTTGTGTTTCGATTTACACGCATCGTGGATGATTTGTTTTAAATTTCCATTAAATCCTTCAAATATAGTTATAAAAAATTTCATTGGATGAAATTGATTTTCAAAGTGTAAGATATAACCTATTTTAGGTTTTGGAATTAACATATTTACATACCATTATGTTATATAATGAAACTAGTTTTTATTATTATCGAAGAACCTAAAAATGATCTAAATGTATATAATTATTATTTTATCTAATGAATAATTATCATATATAAAAAAATAATTTATGGTACCCTTTAATATTATAGAAACACATTAATTATATTTCATTCAACTCCTCGAGTTTCAATTCTATTCAAAAAGAATATCCTTTAGAAACCAACCATGGATATCATGTAAATAATGCACTTGGAACATTGGAATTAAGAAAATACTATTAATAAATGGATGGAACGATGTTATAAAATTATTATATAAGGTGTTATAAACATGAATATGATTCTTTATAATATTAGTAACACTCTTTTGACCATTATATAGGAGGTTTAGACACATTTTATGAATAACAAACCCGAGGTCAGTGAATTATTTATCCAATTTGTATTCATTGGATTAACATTCTACTTCATCAAAATTTTCATATTAAGATTATTTGTGAAATGATTTTTTATTATACTATATTTTATTATGTGTTATTTATGTGGTTTTACATATTCAGTTAGTTTTATTAATTATCAATTCATTGATATGGTATATATAAGAGAGTCTTCTTTAATAATCCACATTTAAATTTATATTTTTACAAAATTCAAATGGAAGGATTT
Organism: Viscum album; assembly: GCA_963277665.1. NCBI lineage: Eukaryota > Viridiplantae > Streptophyta > Magnoliopsida > Santalales > Viscaceae > Viscum > Viscum album. The sequence goes on from OY728131.1 coordinate 67,312,548, forward strand.
TTTATGAATGTATTATTATTCTATTATAATGCTCTGATTCTTAGCCATTGTTTATGATGAATTATGGGACCTACATCTCCATTCAATTCATTGGTTATGTGTATGTTGGAGGTCATATGTTTGGTTACTCCAAATGAAACTCTTTTGGTTTCACCATTAGGGATCCATGTGGGTTAAATGGTAAGGTAGTCATCATGGTTACTAAAAATAAAGTATCCATGATGGTTAAAATATCAGTTAGTAATTCCCATGATTCTATTATGGATTTATTTATGTTTTATATGTTTTATATAAATCTCATGTTTCACAATGTCTATATATGAGATATTATGGTTGAAAAGTATCTCTTTGTAAAAATGATTTCATATGATTATAAGTGTTCATGTACTAATGATTTTGTTGCTTTTTTTTGTATTCCATTCTGGAATTTTTGTACTTATCCAATTTTTTAAAATGTATTTCATATGTTTGAAGTATGGGTAAGTGAAAAGGATACAATAAGACGAATTTTGTGCATAATTTTTATGTTTTTAATAAAATAATTTTTATTAGGAATAAATGGATATTGTTTTAGGTGTAACCTCTTTCGATGCATGTGGATTTATAGGTTTAAATTTTCAACTAACATTCTAAATCTATAAAAAATGATCATTTAGAATTTATACAAGTGAAATATATTATAATTAACTTGATTATGTAATGTTTAATGCCAGTTCCATATATATCTTCCTCCTCTTTCTTAAACATTTACAAAAAATCCAATTTTTTTGCATGTATTTGACACTAGAACCATCATAACATCTATAGAAGTATTATATTAAAAACAAACAATCATATATATTTTCACATATTATATATGATCTTCTATTTATTATGTCATTCCAATATGGTGGGTACAGATCAATGTAACATAAATATAATATAATGTATCTATGCAAATATATATTCATTCAAAATTATTTTTAATCAATCCCATACATTTTATTTTAAGGATTAAATAAACTCAACATGTGGATTTTCTATCTAAAAAATTTCTATCCCAATCCACATCCAAATATAAAAATAATCATCAATTATTTTCTATAAATTTTAGAAAATTATAACTAATTATATGTTAAATATACATCATAGTTCACTTCACATTAGTGAGATGTTAAAATTTCTCGTTACATTGAGTACATGAATTAATCATGAATAATATATTTTTTACAACATTTTCTTCCACTTTTTATTAAATATTCAATAATAATTCTATAATGATTTTTATCAACTGATTTTTCATCTTTTTCCCATTCTTGGTACCAATAATAACCAGTGTAAAACTAGTTTTCACATAAGAATGTTCAACTAATTTTGAAGATCCCATGTTTCATTTTTTGTTGGATTTTTATATTGTTTATTTTTGGTCACTCATAGTCCTTGAATATATGTGAGTTCTGTAATCATTGATATTTAAAACATCAATAAAAAAAGTATATGAATTCTACAACAAATTTGAGTTTTCAAAAACTAAATATAAATTCATTGACCTAAATAAGAACTATAAAAAAAATTTATATGATATATTACAATGAATTATTTATTTCTAAACCACATACCATAAATTAATTATTTCTTTAGACAGTTTCTATATATTCTTACCATGCCCAATGTTATTTATCCAAACCACGTAGTGATTTAATCAATCATTACAAATTTTAATCATAATGTTCAATTATAATTCCTTCTATTAAATCAATCTATACTCCCTATTAAGGATATAATTTAAAAAATAACACAATGAGACCCATTATATAAATAATAAATATATTTAAAAATTGACATGGAATGAATGATAATTATTAAGTCATGTATTTAATTAGGTTTGATTGTTTCTTTTATATGAATACCATAACCTTATTTATAACCTTTTCAAGTCAATCCCGGCTTATTTTGGGATAAGTTTTATTATTAATCAGTGTTATTCTAGAAAATTACATTGCTCCCTATGATGTTATTATATTATGGCCTCTTTATTTTCTATGAATTCTATTTTTCCCCAATTTAATCTATCAATTCAGTCATGTATGTGGACAATGATTTAACTTATATAGATTCCTTAGGTGAATATAGTTCCACATGAGATTACAAAAAATATTATCCCTAAATTTTACTTTTGATGGTTTTTATTTTAGTATATTTATCTTCATTGATGGTAGGTTCATTAGTCTATTTGAAAAAATTTAATATTTGAGTCACTGGTTACTTTTAAATAAATAGTATATTTAACATTTTGTTAAACATTAGAATATTAAAAATGGTTTTAATGTTTTTTAAAAAATAAATTCTATCAAATTTATCTTTATCATTCCAATTTTTTCCCAAATATATTATTTTAGGATTATATCCAACATCCATCACAGCCACCATTACATAATTTCTCATAATGATTTTGTTTTGACATTTTTATTCATATGTATTCCTCACCACTGATATTATGAGAGAAAAATATCATTTCATCTTCTGCATAATCATACATTCATTTATTTCCTTATTTAATAATTATTTAACAAATACTTTGAAGAAACATAACATTGATAAGTAATGATTTTTCAAAAAGAATCATTTTTTATATTTTTTTCTTATCTCTTGGGCTTAGTAAATAATAATATTTTGTTTATAAAACAATATAGGAAACATCAGTAAATTTGTTCATTAATATTCCACATTTTATGAATTTTTGTTTTTTAATGTAGTAAATCATACAGATAAACATTTCTATGAAACTATTTTTTATTTTCCTTAGTAATGAGAATTAATTATTTGTTCCATGTTTCTCTAGGAAATTCTCTACCTCAATTGAGTTATATTTCATTTCATTATCAAATAATATAAATTTTATTATTACTCAGAATTCATTTTCTTCTCTCCTCAAGAAATCTATTGATTTACACAATTTAACCTTTTTAAGTATGTATAAAAATGATATAAAAATTAAGAAATATCTTTATAAAAAATATTTAATTTTTGACACCCAATTTTTTAGGATCCATAATTTAGAAAACACACATTGGAATGGATTAGATAAAATTAATGTTATTTACTTTTTATAAAGTTTTGATATGGATTTATCACCATCAACCCTATGAGAATCACAAAACATGGTTTCTAAAAATATAAATATAAAATTTAGAATCCAATTATAGTAATAAATAGAAAAAAGTTTACTTTAATTTTCATTTATATATACGAGGCTCTGTTTAAAAAAATTAGTTAAAAATACTATATAATGAGAAATTCATTTTCATTCATATCTAGTAAGTGTAAATAATACTTTATTACATGACCCCACATAAATCAATTTATAACATTAATTTTTGTATGTATTAATTGTGGATTAATTTTAATTCATATATCACGTCAAAATGATTTATGATACTCAAAAAATTATGAAATAGACTATTATCAGAATTCTAATTTTTTCTTTTTTTCTCATCTCGTGCTATCCATGTTTTCAACTATTTTTAAATTAAATTACCACCCACATAAGTACCATATCATACCATTAAATTTATTATAAAAATTATTCAAGAGTTTAATATTGAAGGAAATTATTGATCGATAATTAATATTTTGAATCTATATTTAATTTTCAAAATCACATTAATAGAAATATTCAATAGTTTTTACATATTATTATTTTTATTTTCATTTTAATATTCATTTAATTACATATATATTTGAGACATACTCTCCTCATTTACATCAGAAAAATTAATGAGATCATTCAATTCATATTCATCTATATGAGTGACCCCATTTATAATGGGAAATGATTGATTTTTTTGAATCCACCCTCATTCCCTTTAATAATATATATTTTAAATCCATCATTTCCTACAATTAATAACTGTATATCCAATTTTATAAAAATTGAAACAATATTCCTTGAGTGATTTTTTGCCTATTGTGTGGGATATGATCTTTTTCTCCATTAACAACTCGAATGTGACTTTACTCGGTAAAAACAATTTACATATTTTTAGTATATCCTTATCCTTACAATATTAAAAAATTCATATCTTCATGGGAAAAACATGTACCATTATTCTCAACATAAGTTCCAAGGTACATTCTACCTCTTGTTTTTTTAAATCCATTATAGATTGGTAAAAATGTAAAATATTTTTCTTCCACTTCCCTCACATTGAAACTTATCCATATTGTTGTTTTCCTGACAAATAAAATGTCTATCATATCAAACATAATGGATATAAATTGATTATATTTTTTATCTACAGTCTATATCATTGTTAACACATTACTGTAGTTATTTTTAGTGATTTTTTGAAAATATAATTTATTTTAATAACTACTTATTTTTTATATAGATTCATGTTCAATTACTAATGATACAACTAAATCATCAATGGAATCAATACATTTATTTTTAACCTGGAAAAATAATTGATATCATTAATTATCTTAATCCACTACCCTATATTTCATTTATTACCAAGGAATTCATCAAACTTTTGATGAAAAACCCATTGTTTAATGACAATAACATCTATGAATGTTATTTTATATTTGAGTTTATCAACATATTTTTATTATTAATTTTGCATCCCACTTATCATCATAATATTACTGAATTATACAACCAATCCCATGGTGATGATTCATTCTAATCCACTATTTAAAAAATATATTCGGTTCCAATTTAATATTTTATTATCTCACTATTTTCCAACATCAATTCCTCAATGTGTAAAATTAAATAATTTTAATCATATCTATCATTCATCGCATCTTGATATTATTTCATGATTACCTCAATTTTAAATAGAATGTTATTTCTTGATGACTTACCAAACATAAGGTTTTATCCTAGAGGAAGCTTTCATTCATTAATTTCTATAAATTAACCTTATGATTACCCTTCATATTTCAATAGGTTCCTCATATAAATGTTTTATAAAATTCAATATGGGGATTTCCATTATAATACACACATAACTGACATGATTATTATTTAACAAAGTGATAATGACTTCTCACTTATATCAAAATAAAGATTTTCTAAATTGTCAATGATATCCTTATAAAGGTTCCTTATAGATTTATTAATGAACAATATGATCGAATCATTGAATTAAATATAATTTCATTAGGATCCATTTTTGAAGAAATTTCATAAAAATTTAATTTTGAATGACATATTTCTTTAATTGAATAAGCCTTTAGGTTTTAATATTAATATCACTCAGTTATATGACAATCCATGATAGTGGAATGGAATTAAAGTTGATAAAAATTATTTAAAAGGTCCACAAAACCATAAATTATTCAATCAAATACTCTCATTCTCACTATGGGGTATTAAATAGTAAATTAAATATTAGATGCAATATGCGGGTCAACTCTAGTATGGATGACTATGCATCTAGTTTATGATGCAATTTATTCTATTCACAATGAAATCCTATTTTTTGTAAATTAATATTTATTGGCATATGTATATTCACGAAACATTTATGATCATTAGAACAAACTAGTTAAAAACAAGTTCAAATGTATCACTTTTATATTTATTATAGTACTTGTAGAATATCGATCAAAAGATTAAATGTGATCATACAATAGGAAATCATATATTATTATATTTTTTCCTCTAAAAAAATCAATATAGGCTATTATTTTCTCTTAGTTTCCATTCATCGTTGTTGTAGCACTCTCTCACACATATTCCCTTCCTCTTTTTTATCGACTCATCAAATATCATTGATATTGTTTTCAAACATTGGACATGAAATTCATTCAACACCATCACTAAAAATATAAATTAGTATTAGCCTCAACGAAATTCTTTAATAAAACACATTTCATTTCTCCATGTGACAAAATTATAAATCTGTAGAAAATGTCAACAATTAAAGGAACTCTCTCTCATATTTTCATATAATCAATGATATATTAATCCAATATTTGCACAAAAAAATTTACAGTACAAATACAACAACTATCCAATGGTACAAATATTAACTCCCAACATTGTCCATGTAATCTTGTAAAAAAAACCAAAAATATTTTTAATATATGTTGGGTGAGCATACATGTGTTGTCAATAAAAAAACTAATCTCTGCAATGCTCATGTTTTAATAGAATACTAATACACCCACGAGAAAACAGGAAAACCAAAGTGCACCCAACAGGAAGACTAAACATATCCCAATCCCAAACAAGGATTTCTCACTAAATAACGCCTCCAATTAATTAAATATAATAAAAAACATATCGATGGTTGGGTGAACCACATGACCTTCCATCTTAATAGCTGATCTCACACCCCAACAGAAAAATTCTTGTCACTTCTATATCTTCTTAATATATCACATCACATCTCACCTGCAAACACCTAGGCCACACATCACATCATCTCACATCACATCCCACATGCACACACCTGAGTTACACAACACATTTCATTGTGAAGACACCTAAGACAACATATCACAACCTATCTCAAAGACACATGGGACCACACATAAAAACTCATCTTGAAGACACCTAGTACCTTAAATCATAACTCAGAAAAAGAAACCTGGGCCACTATCACATGGAAGAGGGAGCATGGAATTGTAGGTGCCATCCATCCATCCACCCACTAGGATTTTGGGAATGATACCCCCACATTACTATACAGGTTTTAGTACATAGTACTCAGTGTGGGTGGGGTTTAAATAGAAATAAAAAGGAAGATAAAAATGTATATACACATATATATGACGCCACAAAATCCACACCTATGTGGATTCAAGAAGATCACCAACCAAATCACATGGTCCCCCATGTATTCTGCTAAGACTAAATTCAAATCCTCAAACATGAAAAAATATATACATAGTTCATTTATCATCTTTAATTAATATTAATCCATTTTCAAGATTATTTGTTGCCAACCCATTCCAATAAATCATGTACATATTTAATTTCCACGATCATTGATATCACCATCCATACCAACCAGGGAACTAATATAGCACAAAAAACAATAGTCATTATATTAAAAAAATCCCAACATCCATATCTGTTTCCCTCGGAATTTGGGGATGACCTCCTTGATTTATGATTCAAACATTCCTATCGGTTTCTAACGGTTTTGTTCGTAGAACCAGAAACGTCCAATGATTCCACATCCATTTGGACCTACTTTCCAAATTTTGGCACTCATTAGTTGTGTACTGATGAGGCTTAAGAATTTTCATTGGTCGAGAGGATGGAAGGTCGGACTCATCACACCTTTTGAGGGGAATTATTATCTACTCCGGGAATCTCTTTATATATTTAAGTTATGTTCATGAATCCTTTTTACATTACCAAGTATAAAATGAGTATTCCTTTAGATCTGACTATCAATGATCGATATGTAGGAAATTTAGAGAAACTTTTATATGTATTCGGGGTTCTTCATTGATAGAGAATCATATGTATTTGTTAGAGATTCTTAGTAAATGTTATCCTTTGATATGTAAAAGTCTCTTAGTCATTATAATGACCAAACTAGTTTTAAAGCAACTCAGTGGGGCACTTGAAGTTTATTTTCATTCAGAAGAAAATGAATTATTTCAGAGTTGGGATCGAACCCGCAGATGGGCTACCTACGTATCCTTTGTTTAGAAAAGGAATTAAAACCCACATATTTCGAGTAAGGGAATATGATGTTTATGAATGAAGGCTCAAAGAAGGATGTCATAATTACTTTTACACTCTAAGCTCATGTTAGTCATGCTCTGTGTGAGAAACAAGAGGTATTGGTAAAAATCAGACAATTGTGCCATGAAATATGCAATCATAAGAAATAATGTGGGACTTATGTCTGTATGACCACCCAGATAAATGAAGATTAGGATTTACCTTAGGGAAGAAATCCAGGAACATGGTCAATAAAGGTATATGTACTCTATGGAGATTTGAATACTCTAACCTGGGACATACTCCTGAAAAGGAGGCCAAATTTAGGAGAGGACTTATGATTGGGTTTTTACTCCTGAGAAGGAATCCCAAATCAAAGGTAAATTAGAACTGGTTAAGAGAAATTACGATTGGGGCTTACTCTTGAATAGGATTCCCATATTTGAGATTGGGGTTTACTCTTGAAAAGGAGGCCCAGGTTAATGATTATGACTAGGGCTTATTCCTGAAAAGGAGGCCCAGGTTAAGAGACTTGAAAAATTAAGGGACTTGGGGCTTACTCCTGAGGAGGATGCCCAAATTAGGGGACTGGGGCTTACTCTGGAAAAGGAGGCCCAGGTTAAGGGAAATTATTGTTGGGGCTTACTCCTAAGGATGATGCCCAAATTAATGAGGACTTGGGGATTACTCTTAAAAAGGATGCCCATAATTGGAGATTATGACTGGGGCTACTCCTAAAAAGGAGGCCCAGGTTATTGATTATGATTAGGGATTACTTCTGAAAATGAGGCCCATGTTAATGAGTTCTCTCATCTTAAAGGATAAGGTTGAATGAATAAAAATCAATCTTTAATGACATAAAGATGTGTAAATCACTAGGTTTTGAGAGATATTCCATAGAATTCCTTTCAGATAAGGCTGTCAAATCAAGAAATCATGCCATAAATAGCATTTGAAAAGTGTCTTGAAGACTTAATCTTGAATAGGAGAGGTTGAATGGCATAAGAGGGGTGAAATGGGAAATAAGGGCACCCAAAAAGGCAGGGGCGCGCAAGTCGTCGCAGGCGCGCAGGTACTGTGTGGGTGCGCAAGTCCTGGTCGCGTAGCTATACCTGCGCGACACATGGGTACTTGCGCGACAGTAAACCAGCAGGGTAATACTTGAGCGACTCTTAGTAAAAGCCTTTAGAATCATCATGAGGTTCTTCCAGAAGAGTGGTGCGCAAGTTCTATTGAAGGAGTTAGGCAGCGCACAAGTGTGGTCATTTCCCTTAAGGGCTGGGCACTTAGGCGCGCAAGTATTGATCAGTTTAAACACATATTCCTTCCCTCCCCCCTCTCTAGATCTTCCATTCTAGGTACAAAATTACCGAAGAAGTGTTTTGGAAGCTTTGAGAAGGGACTAGGGTGTCGGGAGATCAAATTTGAGTTTCTGGAAAAAATCATCCCGAAATGGGGGGCCCACATGGTCTATTTATAGGCTAGAGAAGACCCCGGGTGGTTATCACATAGGGAGCGCAAGTGTACTTGTGCGACCATTGCGGCGCGCAAGTGTACTTGCGCGACCACCATAGAAATTGCGCGGCCCTTGTGCAACATTCTTATTATTCCTTCCTTTGTCAATTTTTGATATTTGTCTAAAGGTTGAATCACTTTAAGCTAAGATTTTCCCCTTTTCCAATCTTTAGATTCTGTGGCTAAAGGAGCGTCAACAAAAGTCCCTCCTCAGAGATGGATCCGAAAGAATAAGGATGTGACTCTGAGGTTAAGAAGAATAAAAAGGGATTTGGAAGTTTAAAGTCATGCATGTTGGACTATTAAAAGGCTAAAGTGTGAGGTTGAAATAGATTTGACCGAAATGGATTAAAATTGACTCAATTCCTTGACAATTTATCTAAAAACATAGTACCATACTCAAGTATGAGGGAAAATATGTAAACTATAACATAAGAATATTTAAACCTGATGAATGATATGAAAAAGAGCTAAAAGGCATTAAAATAATTACTTTTCAAGAATGAAGTTAACATTATTTAACAAACCCATTAGGGTGTTGAATTATGCAAGACCTCCTAAGGGCATTGGTTGTATAGTCATATAAATAGTATCTTTTGGCTAACAAGTATGTTATGAAGACTGTTTATGCAAGGCCGACTACGGGCACGTGCTGCATAGTCAAGCAAAGGAACTCTCAGAAATTTACATTCCTAGTGCTAAAATCCAGAGAAAGTTTATGGAGATTAAAATTTTCCAATGTATAGAGTTTGCTCTATGGAAAGAGGTACTTGAATATGGAGACGATATTTCCAAACAAGATTATCGAAGAACTGGATGGATATCACTCCTACGAAGGACTGGCCCAAACGTAGGGAAGGAGAATATAAACCATAGACTTGAATACTTTCATATCATGAAAAAGGATATGGGAAACATATGTTAAGGATGGCTATTTTTGAGGATCTCTACATACTGTAATTTGAGACCAATAAGGACAAAATAGGCATTCTTCCCAAGAATGAAGTTACCATTATTTAATAAACCCGTTAGGGGGTTGAATTATGCAGGGCCACCTACGGGCATTGGATGCATAGTCAAATAATAATATCTTTTGGTTGACAAGTCTGTTATGTAGACTGTTTATGCAAGGTTGCCTAAGTGACGGTGCTACTTTGTCATGTAATAATATCTTTTGGCTGACAAGTCTGTTATGTAGACTATTTATGCAATGCCGCCTAAGGGCACGTGCTCTATAGTCAGGTAAAAGAACTCTCAGAAATTTGAAATTTTTGTGACTAAAAGTCAAGAAAAGGTATATGGAGATCTGAAAATATTTAGGGTTAGGATTATGACACATAAATATGGGTATTTTCAAATGTTTACAAAGATACATAGATCAATGCTAACCATAATCATGTTGTGGCTGGGTCCTGAATTGAAATGTTGGACTCCACTACGTATCCCATAAAAATGGTAATCAAGCCATAAATAGTTCTTAAATTACAGTTTAATGTCATGTGGGACAAAAGGATTAGAGACCTTAGTTTAAGGTCATAGAGCTCGGACCATTGTAAGAAATACACAATGTGTGTTTTCAGGGGGACTTTTCAGCCAAGGGACTGGAAGTGGAATTTGGGGTTAGGCCCAAAAGACTTGGGGCCGGATTCGAGGGACACTCGAACATTCCTACGTATCCTATAAGGATGGGAATAAAGCACACGTAGTTCTAGAAATACCCTCTGTACAAATTCGGTTCGTACATTTGAAGGGTGAAAGGGTACTTTAGTACAATGATGGTTTAACCAAAGATAAAAGGTTTAGGCATTGTCATGTATGCACGCAGCCTTTGAAAAGAAACATGACTAAAAAATTAATGTAAATAATGGTTCCCTCTCATGTGAGGGTTTCAAAGAATATTTTAGTTTATTGTCATACTGGAAAAAGTGTTATATAGTTTAACGTCATATAAAAAGGACGAAAGTGAACCAATGTAAAGATAAAGATTCTAGAGGTGGTTTCACGAATCAACATCGTATGAGATGGAGGTGAACAGATGTGAAGAGATTGATTTTGGGCTTGAACCATGGAAGGTTGCCTACGTACCCAGCCATGAAGGCAAGGATCAAAGTCCACATAGTTTAATTAAAAAATGAATTAATGATCAAGTTGTTCTTGGGGAAAACGACCTAAAAAAATGTTGTTGCGACTTACACATGGTTACTAGCCTAGAGAGAGTGTTATGGTTGAAGTTTGCTCTAAGATCACGTGATTCATACTCGGTGTGAGAAACAAGAGGTAACAAAAAACATGAAAAATTACAGTTTAATGTCATGTAGGAAATATAAAGGGACTATGCAGTTTAAAGTCTTATAGCTTGGACTATCGATGCTGCACAGTTTAATGTCATGTAGCAGGGACTTTCTGTACAGTTTAGCGTCATGTAGTTAGGACGATGGGGAAAATATAGTTAAATGTCATATTGGATGAAAGGAGGACTGTGCAGTTTAATTTCATGTTGTGAGGATAAAAGAGTACACCATTTAACGTCATCTTGGACATATTGGGGACTTTTTTCACAGTTTAGCGTCATGTTGGACAAAAGAATGACGATACAATTTAGCGTCATGTTGGATGAAAGTGTGAATAGTTTATGGTCATATGCATGGACCGTGGATGGTGCAATTTAACGTCTTGATGGATGGTGGTGTAGTTTAAGGTCATACATGACCTTTAATGATTATGTAGTTTAATGTATTTTCAGACGTAAGTGACTTTTATACAGTTTAGCTTCATGTACTTAGGACATTGCAGTTTAATGTCTTTCTGGTCGTAAGGGACTTGAAAATAGTTTAGGGTCATATGCATGGACTGCTGATGATGTAGTTTAAGGTCATACTGGACCATTGAGGGAACTTTTTCACAGTTTAACGTCATGTGGGATAAAAGTACAAATAGTTTAAGGTCATATGTATGGACCATGGATGGTATATTTTGTGTTTATACAAAATACTTCTTCAAAAATCTGGCATTGGTTGGAATAGTGATGAGTTCTCCATCCATCGAGATTAATGAATAAGCTCCATTGGATTAGACCCTATGTATTGAGTAAGGTCCTTCCCATTTTGGCTGATGCTTGGGAGGTTTCATTCCTGGTATCATTGGAGTTCTGAGAACAAATACCAATTCTCCCTGAGTGAATGAATGAAGACAAACATTTTTGTTAAAAGATCGTGCTATTTGATTCTGATAGACTTCCAAGTGGTGCAAAGTGCACAATAATTTATCATCTAACCGTTCCAATTCATTCATTCGCTTTGGAGATTGTTCATATGTAGATGATTGATCACAAATGTCAACTCTGACTGAGGGTAGTTGAACTTTAATGGGAAAGACTGCTTCCGTTCTATATACCAATGAATATGGATTTGACTGAGTTGCAGTGCGGGTGGTAGTCCGATAAGACCATAAAGCATGAAAGAGTTTATCAGGACAGATTTCATATCTTTGTCCACCATCTTTGGAAGTATATTTGAAAGAGTCTTGTTGAAGGCTTCTATTTGGACATTGATCGCTGCATGATACCGAGATGAATGGTTGGATTTGATGTTGTATTCTTGATAAAACTTCTTTACCTCGGATGAACAGAAGTTGGTTCCATTGTCCGTCAATATGGAATGAGGGACACCAAATCTGGTAATTATTTTAGAACTGATGAATCTAACAACGCATTTAGAACTGACTTTCTTGAGAGGTATTGCCTCTGCCCATTTGGAAAAGAAGTCAGTAGTAGTAAGAATGTACTTAAACTGCTTCACTGTAGCCGAAGGGTAAGGTCCCACCACATCTATTCCCCATGTGGGAAATGGCCATGAGTATTTAGCTGTATGAAGCAACTCTGGAGGGTGATGAATGAAGTTGGCATGTACTTGGCATGAATGAAACTTCTTTGTGAAATCAACACAATATTGTATCATTGAAGGCCAAAAGTATCCAAGCCTTCGAATCTGATCAGAAAGTCTATGTCAAGATTGGTGGGCACCAAAGACTCCTGCATGCACTTCTTTCATGACAACCATTGTCTCTTCACCATAAATGCATCTGAAGAGAACTCCATCAAAACCACGTTCGTAGAGAATTTTCTCTAGGTGTTCTGAGCAAACATAAAGAGTAAAATTGACCACATGTCGCCGGATTTGTTCTTTCTCGGCTCTATCAGGCGGAAATGTTCCATTTTGAAGGTATTCCCTGATAGGTGACATCCATCCATTAGTAGGACCATACGGTTCAGGAATGGGACTAATTTCATTAATTTCCTCTATTCTGATTCGAACATAAGGTGAAATTGCACGATAGTGGGCAATATTGATGGTTGTCTCGTCCCTATTTGGATCTTCCAGAGCTGTGGCTATATTATCCAGTGCATCAGCTTGAGCATTTTGTGATCTTGGGATATAAGAAAATGTCGGTTCCGAAGGCAATTATGCCATAAACTCTCTGACATAATCATACAAAGGGATTGGTTCTTCTTTTCTGGTGGCATTATCCCCATTGACTTGTTTGGTTACCAGGTCTGAATCACCTTTCACCTTTAAGTGATTCACTTGTGCTTGAAGAGCTAATTCCAAGCCTGCGATGAGAGCTTGGTATTCTGCTTCATTATTGGTACCACCTTCCCACAATAAGAAGGAATAAGATAACACTGCCTTTTCTGGAGAAATGAGTACAATTCATAAGCCAACATTGTTGAATTTAGGATTTTCCATTTTTCTTTCTGTTGGACATCTGGAAGCACCGTCAAAATAAATTTCCCATGATTGAAGAATTTCATGAATGGAGAAGACTTCCTCATCAGGGAATCCAATATCTGAAGATGTGTATTCTACTGAAAGGTGTTCAGCCAAGAAATCAGCCAGATCTTGGCCCTTTATCGCCTTTTGAGACACATACTGAATGTCGAATTGTTGCAAAATAATTTCCCACCTTTCCCGACGTCATGTAATCATTGGACGACTAAGGATGAATTTGAGCGGGTTATTGTGAGATGCCAATTAGATCTCGTGATGTTTTAGGTAGTGTCTCAACTTCTGAACAACAAATATTAATACCAGGAAACACATCTCAATACTTGAATATCGGGTTTCTTCTTCAACCATAGTTCGACTGAGATAGGAGAGGCTGTTTTCATTCCCAGCATCATTCTTTTGAGCAAGAAAGGAAACCAATGATCACTCTATAGCTGTCACGTAGAGGATAAGTGGTCTTCCTTCAACAGGTGGCATGAGTACCGGTGGACTCAAGAGGTATTTCTTGAGAATATTGAATGATTCTTAAAATTCTTCAGTCCACTGGTAAGTGACTCCCTTCCTCATCAATTTTGTGAAGGGTAATCTTTTGCCTGCCAAATTGGCGATGAAACACCGAATATAGGCTAAGTGTCCTTGATGTCATCTTAATTATTTAAAATTTTGAGGAGGTGACATACCAATGATTGACTTGGTCTCCTCATGATCGACTTCAATACCACGATGGCGTACAACAATGCCAAGAAATTTTTCGGAGGTTACCCCAAAATCACATTTTAAGGGGTTCATCTTCAAATTATGTTGTCGAAGCTTGCGGAATATGATTTCCAAATCATCCAAGTGATTAGAATGTTGTTTGGATTTAACCACCAAATATTCTACATAGCATTCAACAAACTTCTCTAAGAAGTGTTTGAAGATACGATGCATGGAACACTGATATGTTGCACCTACATTCTTTAAGCCAAAGGGCATTACCCGGTAGCAAAACACACCATGAGGGGCTCTGAAGGATGTGGATTACGCATCTTCTGGGGACATTCGAATCTGATTATATCCAGAATATCCATCAATGAATTAAAGTAATTAATAGCCAGCAGTTGCATCAATTAAATGTTCTGTAATCGGAACAAGGAAATCATCCTTAGGACAATTCCGATTAAGATCTCTAAAATCGATGCAAACTCTAATTTGTCCGTTATTCTTCTTTACAGGGAAAATATTATCCAGCCACTTGGGATACTTAAATTATCTGATGAAGTTAGCTCTGATAAACTTATCCACTTCAGCTTCAATTTTGGAAGCATAAGTTGGGTGTGTTCTTATCGCATCTTTCATAAAATCCTCGATGTTCTTCTGGTAAACCCAAATGATGAGTAGAAACATCAGGATCAAGCATGGGCATTTCTGTATAGTTACAAGGAAATATATCTCTATATTTCATTAGAAAATAAATATACATCTCCTTCTCTTCAAGAGTCATGGCTGCACTGATTAATGTGGGGTGTGGATCTTCTTTTGTACCCAGATTTATTTCTCTCTGTTCATCCACAGTGGTAGAGATACCCTCTTCAAATGCTGGAGGAGCATCTCTGAGATCTTCTTCTTCTTCTTCATCATGTGTTATTTCATCCATTTATACTTGCATAGTAGATGATAAATCATAATTTTTATGATAAGAAGAGATGTCAAAATTTGCACATCATGAAGAAAAAGCATCCATTTCTGACCCGATTGATGATGGGGGGTCTTCATTGGGTAATAAATAGGAGATGATGGATTGAGAATCGACATCATTGTTTACCTCCGATTTTGCTATAACTTCTATCCTAATTGGTGAAGTATAGACTTGTTGGATTTCATCAGATGAAATGAATAGGTCATCAATTTTGGTTTCATTACTCCTTGGTGGGTTACCAATTTCTCCCATGTTGTTTGGCTCGATTGTTGTAACTGACATTATGGATATTTCCATTAGAGTATTTTGATTTGGGTCTATCATGTCAATTTTACTGATAGGAAACACATAATCTGTACTCACATGTGTAAATGGATTTACTGGAATCTTCTCCAAACCATATGGAGCATTAACTTTGGTAATCTCCTTTGTTGTAGATTTCTCCCTTCCCTTCATGTGATAGAAATCTGCCTCAATGTATTGAGACTAACATGTCTTGAATGGGGCCTTATCACCATACAATGTCCCAACATGACCATCGAAACAATATTTGAGAAATTTATGGGATGATGAAGGGATAATTGCATGTTGATGCAGCCAGGGTCTTCCAAGTAAGATGTTTAAAGCTGAGTCTTGATCAACAATCAAGAAATACGAATTTGATACAGGATCTCCAAAATGAGTTTTGAGTGTAACTTCGCCCAGTGGTTCTTGTTCATTTTTATCATATCCTTGTAACATCATGGTAGAAGGAGAAAAATCATATTATTGAGGCTCAATCGATGAATTTTACGAATGGGAATGAGGTTGAGTCCCGAACCATTGTCAATGAAATCTCTTCCGACATCTACGCCATTGACCTTGCCAGATAAGTACAAAGTCCTAATATGCACATGCACAACATCATCTTCATCTTCATTAATAAAAGATATTACTGGATGAAATTATGAAATATTATTCTATATGTGGTAGTCTTCAGCTGCAACAATTTCATTTTCAAACTCCGGAGGACTTGACAAAGCCTCAATGAGTGCTTCCCGAAGATCCTTTGAAAGATTCAAAGCATCCAGAATTGATAACATTCCTGGTACATGGGCCAAGTGTTTCAATACATCATACTTTTGATCTAGAGTTCTGCATTTCCCAACCAGAATATGTGGTTTAGCAGGTGCCTTGGAAGTAGATTATTTGGAAGTTAATGCATTTTGTATTGGTATAGGAGTTGACAATATTCCTGGTTTTGGAAGATCAGACCGATTAGATCCATTTACTTGCTGAGAGCAAGAAGATGGAACCTTCAACCGGTCTTCCAAAATAACTGTGCCAGGACTGAATTTTCTATTGGTAGAAGAACTTTCTTGTTTATTCTGATCTCGCTGAATGGCTCTACCACGAGTTTCTGCTACATACACAGTTCTAATAGGGGTAGAATTGGAGTAGTGGATTCTAAAAGATCTATGTATTCTCCTACATCCCGAGCCTCTAGAACATCTTCTAATTCCCCTATTTGATATAGGGAATTCAGGCTCATCGAAATTGAAACTGTGACTGGAATATGGATCCGTTAATTGAATCATATTAACATAATCGAAGATTAACTATTCGTATGATGAAGACTCTTCTTGATTAGCTTGTTTAGGTTGTGCCATTCAGTGGGGCGGTGCCCGTGGATTTGAAGTAGATGGAATAAAGTCTGCCAAAGTCAAAGACAACTTAGGCTTTGACACATACTCATCTTCTTCTGATTCTTTTTCTTTCATTGAATCAAGCTGTTTCTTTGAGGAGTTTCTCTCTGATGAAGAGGGTTTTTTCGTAACATTCATGGCAGAAGACACAATCGGTTTCTTTAATTGTGTTTTCAAAATAGCAATAGTTCGGTTGATTGTCTTTCTGACCATCCAATCATCATACTTCTGTGAATTTTTTCTTTTCTACTTCCTT
The DNA here is from genome assembly GCA_963277665.1 of Viscum album. Taxonomy (NCBI): domain Eukaryota; kingdom Viridiplantae; phylum Streptophyta; class Magnoliopsida; order Santalales; family Viscaceae; genus Viscum; species Viscum album. The sequence goes on from OY728131.1 coordinate 67,330,141, forward strand.
CCATTCGCCTTCCTCCTCTGGAACTGTAGCATTAACACATGCTACCTGAGCTGAAGAACCTTTTAGTTTGACATGTCCCGAGTTGACTATCTTTTGCAAGAGGTCTTTGAAGACAAAACACTCCATGATTGGGATGCCCCAACATTTGATGAAAAGGGAAATAATTGGGACGATCTTCATCTCCTTTCTTGTTTGGCCTCTTGGGCATTAGCAATTGAACCAGATTATTTTCCAGAGCCAATATGAAGTAACCAGGAACGTGTTCATTTCGGAAAGAGTATGTTTTTCTCTTCAGATACTCAAATTTTTTTAGTCATTGATCCCTTTGATCATCTGGATGAAACAGCCATTGTTGTTGGCTCTAAGGAGGTGGAGCCCTTCGAGAAGATGAAGGTTTTGAAGTAGAAACAGGTACAGGTGCTTGTTTAATCATAATTGTAGCAGTTTATACTTTACCCATTCTCCTTCCGGGATTTGATGGAATTACATGAGATTTACCCTTAGCCTGTATAAGGGAATCTTCAATCTGCTGAGCGATGGAAGTAAGGTCTCGAACCCCTCATATTTATTTCATAGGGATCAACAACGTGCCTAATTCGTCATGCAGATTTTCCACACAGATTGGCAACAATTCCTCTTGAAGGAGTGCTAGGCTTAGGGAATATGCTAACCCCTTCTAGAGAGCAATGAAATTAGTGACACTTTCATTCTCCCTTTTCATACAGTTTGTACGATAAAAAACTAATGTCTTTGGCAAATTTGAGCTGAATTAAAGAAGAAATCATTGATGGAGATCTTCCCATCCAGTAATTGACCGGGATTTCAAGCTTGTATAACAGTGAAAAGCTAGTCCCTGTAAGGTTCACACGAATCATCTAAGTTTCACTGCTTCTTGCTACTCTGGAGTTCCCAACATTGGATCTTAACAAGATATGTAATGTGTCAACTGTTGTTCAGGATCACCTGATCCATTGAAAATAGGGAATACAGGGTTCCCAAAATTTGATGGGGGAGAGATTGAATCTACCCATTTAGGGTAAGCTTTTTTTCCGATTGAACCTGCGCATAATTCCCTTCGATAGTTTCTAACCGAGATGTTAATGACTAAATAGTAGTTATTAACTTTTGAGAAACATCTGGTTGAACTTGGACTTGGGTAGGTGCAATGACTAGAGCTTGGAAAGATGTGGTGGTTGGTGCTGCAACTGATGGTTGCACTGCCAACTGTTGTTGCACTTGACCCGTAGGATTAGACCAGTGAGGGTGTACTGATAGTGGAGTATATTCTTGATCCATCTCAGTAGTTTCAAAAAATTCATTTGGCTAACTGACTCCAGCATGGTTAAGAAGAAGACTACTCTAAAGTAGTTCTGCATTCAACCACTTTAATTCCTTCATTTCTTCCTCTTGTTGTGCAAACCTTTGATCTAGTGAGAGCGATTTCCCTTCTCCAGATGAAGGATATGTAACCTGATTCATTCCCCTCCCTTTTTTGGATCCTTTTCGTTGAGGGGGAAGTGGGATACTTGAAGGATTACTTAGGTTCTAAGTAACCATTTGATTTCATGTACGCACTCCTTCTTCATTTGTGTCGGTGCGTACATCTTCTTGAGCAGGGACCTCTTCATCTGAGTCCCCTGAGTGAACCTCATCTAGTGGATCATCCACAATGACATTTATGACATTGATTGATGCATAACGCATCACATCCTTTCTATCAACATTTCTGTGATATTATCTTCTTCCATGTCTTTGACGAGACATTGACTTTTGGTCATTCGATCCCTCAGGAACTTCTCGACAAACCGCAATTTGGAGGGAATCTCCTGATAATTTGGCTCTTCGCCCCTCTTGAGGCTTCTTCCCCAATCGAGAAAACACTGACTTTCTTTGAGTAGGGGACTATTGATTTGAAAAAGTCCACAGTCCGGTGTACTGGGGTTGTTCCTACTATTCCCGCTCAACTCCCCGAATCCTATTTGTTGATTCCGAGGGTTGATTTAAAAGAGTCCCTAATCTGGTGACCTGGGGTGGCTCTTGACATGCTATGTCTGAGACTTTTTTAATATCTCTCCTAATCTTGCGAACCTTAGTCCGGAAATAAGCTAGATGCATTAATCTATATCCACTTTTATCACCTAGTTCAAAAGACCGTTGGATTATTTCTGACACTTCTGTCACTTGGTGATGTGTTTTCTCCAAACGAGAGGCCTGTTCAATATTCTCGTTTGCTTGATGAAGGAGTAATTCAACAACTTGTTCTCTGTATTCTTGATTTTGAGAGGAACTAGTTGAATCCTATTCTTGGGAAAGCTTTTGATTACAAACAAAGCCTAGTATTTGTGGCCGACCATGGGCAATAACATTGCATGAGACCATTTTAGGCGGGCTTTGCTGACTAGAGAGCACTGTGAGATGTAGTGCTCCATGAACACCCCATCCTCTGACAAGAATACCAGATGGGGCATTGGCAATTAACTGATGAAATCTTCTTAGTGCGCGAAGGCATGAACGTTGAAGGGCTCTCTGCTGCTTTTCAGCCTTCGGATATCGAGAGACTGATAGAGATTCCAAATCAATCTGATGTTGTAACCCATCTATTATCTTAAGATGATTTTCATATTCATCATAAGATAATACTTTCTTCTTCAACTGAAAAAGAGTTTTCCATATGTTGAGACGAATATCATGAATTCCATCTTCCGTCAACATCTTTGGAATGTCATACTGAGAGTCAGCCATAGGCCAAAACATGACTGGTACTTCACCTTTTGCAAGTTGTTTTCTCATGTTCATCATTTCCTCTTTATCAATAAATGAATATTCCTCTACCTGATTTGACCAGAGTTGTTGTTTCCTTGTTGCTTCATCGGATTCAACAATATTGGTAGAGAAATCATTGATCAAACTAGAAGATGCATGACTTAGGGGAGGTTCAGATAATGACCAACACCCTGGACTGTCTTCTGATTGAGAAAGTATTTCACCTACTAGCGATGAAGCATCAGACATAACTGGTTTCACATTTTCATGTGCCTCAAGATAAGAGGGCTTTCTCGACACTACATCATCCACTGGAGCATTTTCTGGGCAATGTGAATCACTACTTCGGAGAGGACTTTCGCAGTGAAATTCATCATGATGGGGAGGACCACCATGGTGGGTTATTGCAAAAGATTATATCTCTTGCTCCTTGGTCTTCTGACCACACAGAGGGTTCCTGTGGTTCTCATCTAAAGATGAAACTTCGAGATCGACCGAATTGTCATGAAGCCATCCTTCATGAGGAAGTGTTTGTTGAAGACCTTCAGAATTAATGATCCCACTATTGGGAAATGAGGGAGTAGAATCTTGAATTCCAACAGATAACTATCTGAGGGCTTCAATAACTCCAGCATCGAGCAAGGCCTTGTTACAGATTGGCTCTTGATCTCCTGACTGTGTTGGGAGGGTCTTTTTCTTAGATGCCTTCTTACTTTCCTTGGAAACCACTTGTTGACGAAAGAGGCTGCTCTGAACTGGTGTATGTGCCTGATCAAGAAATATAGCCATGTTAGGCTAACGATACCCACTCAAATCAGGTGTATCTGCATGACTTGGTTTTCCGTATGATATGGGGGAGTATTCCCCAAAACCCTCTTGGACTGGAACAGATGTGTGTGCCTGTTTCGGAGTGAATTTTTGATGTGTCACTCCACTGGTAGGGATAGATTTATGTGTCTTTCCCTGAGATGCGGCTGAAGCTGTTATAATATCCTAACAGGCATCTAAGATATGAGCAGGAATTTTCTTCTTCTCTTTCACCATTGATATAATATGTTTGGTGACTTCATCTTCCAGAATGGGGATATAAGTCCATTCCATTCATGGAGTAGGTGTGTGTGCCTGCTTTTTTCCTCCTTTTCCTATGAGTGAATCCTGACAGTACTCAAGTGTAGGGGCATAGAGTTGACTCTGCCTCCTGTTTGTCGCCAGATCTTTCTAACTGACATCTCTGAATGCTACCAAGTGAGACTGTTGGTAGGCTTGATTAATACTAGAAGGTGTATGTGCCTGCTGATTTCACTTCACCAAACGTGGTTGACAAGATCCATCATATGTAGTCAGATGAGCCTGCTGACTAGGTGGTGATGTATAAACAGGTGTATGTTCCTGCCTATAGTACTCCGCCATAATTTCCTGGCGGGATTGGCGTGATGCTGTCAGACGAGTTTGCAGGATAGCGGAATTAAAATGGGCAGGTGTGTGTGCATACTCATTGCTTGCCACCAAGTTAGGTTGGTGGACTTCTCCAGAGATGGAAGAGATGAGAAAATTCTCACTGTTGACCGGAATCCTCCTCTGGCGGTTCGTCTTGCCTTCTTGGGTTCGAGGAACCCGAGCCGAATGACTGGAGACTATACCCTCATCATGTTGAGGGCGCAGTGCCGGACGAGTCTGGCGGTGATTGTTGGTGGGATCCCTCGGGAAAGACTTCTATCTTCTTGAATTAAGGCCCCGATGTACCTGCTCATTCACCTCCAGATAATAAGGGAGCGAATGGTGATTGCATTCCGGGGATAACAACCCGAAACGGTTGGAGACGGTAGTTAGCAACGCATACTTCCTGATCACTGGTTGTCGTTGTCCGGACGTCCGATGTGAGTTGTTCACTTGTAGGGCTTGTCGGGCAGCCTCTAGTGTTGGGATGGTACCGTGTTGATGGTACTCCTTAACCAGCGCATTTGATTCCCAGCGTTGAAGACTTAGAGTAGGTGATGTCATCCTTAGAGTGGACGACGATCTAGTAGGAGTAGCAGCTGTGGCATTTGCAGTAGCAGTATTCATAGGTGTGAACTTGAGATTAGCCATTCTGGAAATGCAGAAGAACTTGGAAAAGAGTGCATGTTTGATATAGTAGACGTAATCAAGATAAATTCAGCCACCACATCTTTTTGATGATCACATATGTGAATTATTGTTTTTGTGGGCCCTCTCATTGAGTTTTAAATAGGGGCCTAACAAATAGATAAAACATCCTTTTAAATTGGTTACGGATTCACGTCGGGTTCACCATTTTTTTCCCTCTGAATTTGGGGATGACCTCCTTGATTGAAGATTCAAACATTCCAATCGGTTTCTAATGGGTTTGTTCATAGGACCAGAAACATCCAATGATTCCACATCCATTTGGACCAACTTTCCAAAGGTAGGCGCTCATTAGTTGTGGACTAATGAGGCTTAGGAATTTGCAATGGTCGAGAGGATGGGAGGTCGGGCTCATCACACCTTTTTAGTGGAATTATTATCTACTCCGAGACTCTCTTTATAGATTTAAGTTATGTTTGTGAATCCTTATTACATTACAAAGTATAAAATGAGCTTTCCATTAGATCTGACAATCAATGATTGATATGTAGGAAATTTAGAGAATAGTTTATATGTATTCGAGGTTCTTCATTGATATAGAATCATCTGTATTTGTTAGATATTCTTATTCAATGGTATCCTTTGATACGTAAAAGTCTCTTAGTCATTATAATGACCATACTGGTTTTAAAGACACTTAGTGGGGAATATGAAGTTTATTGTCATTCAAAAGTACATGAATTATTTCATAGTTGGGATCAGACATGCAGATGGGCAACCTACGTATCCTTTGTTTAGAAATGGAATCTGAACCCATGTAGTTCGAGTAAAGAAATATGATGTTTATGATTGATGGATCAATGAAGGATGTCATAATTACATTTACACTCTATGCTCACGTGAGTCATGCTCAGTGTGAGAAACAAGAGGTATTGGTAAAAATCAGACAATTTTTCCATGAAAGATGCAATCATAAGAAATAATGTGAGACTTATGTATGTATGACTACCCAGATAAATGAATATTAGGATTTACTTTAGGGAAGAAATCTAGGAACATGGTCTATAAGGGTATACGTACTCTATGGACATTTGAATACTCTAACCTGGGACTTACTCTAGAAAAGGAGGCCAAATTTAGGAGAGGACTTATTATTGGGGTTTTACTCCTGAGAAGGAATCCCAAATCAAAGGTAAATTAGGACTGATTAAGACAAATTAAGATTGGGGATTACTCTTGAAGAGGATGCCCATATTTGAGACTGGGTTTTACTCCTGAAAAGGAGGCCCAGGTTAATGATTATGACTGGGGATTATTCTTGAAAAGGAGGCCTATGTTAAGAGACTTGAAAAATTAAGGGACTTGGGGCTTAATCCTGAGGAGGATGCCCAAATTAGGGGACTAGGGATTACTCCTAAAAAGGAGGCCCAGGTTAAGGGAAATTATGGTTGGGGATTACTCCAATGGAGGATGCCCAAATTAATGAGGACTTGGGGATTACACCTAAAAAGGATTCCCATAACTAGAGATTATGACTGGGGATTACTCCTAAAAAGGAGGCACATGATAATGATTATGATTGGGGCTTACTCTTGGAAAGGAGGTCCAGGTTAATGATTTCTCTCATCTTAAAGGATAAGGATGAATGAATGAAATCTAAATCTATATGGACATAATTATATGTAAATCACTAGGCTTTGAGAGATATTCCACAGAATTCCTTTCAGATAAGGAAGTCAAATCAAGAAATCATGCTATAAATGGAATTTGAAAAGTGTCTTGAAGACTGAATCTTGAATAGGATAGATGGAATGACATAAGAGGGGTGAGATGGGCAAGAAGGGCACCCACAAAGGCAGGGGCGCGCAAGTCCTGGCAGGCGCACAGGTAATGCGTGGGCGCGCAAGTCATGGTCGCGCATGTATACCTATGTGACACATGGGTACTTTCGCGACGGTTAACCAGAAGGGTAATACTTGAGCAACTCTTGGTAAAAGCCTTTAGAATCATCCTGAGGTTCTTTTAGAAGAGTGGCGCAAAAGTTCTATTGAAGGAGTTAGGCAGCGCACAAGTGTGGCCATTTCCCTTAAGGGATGGGCACTTAGGCGAGCAAGAATTGATGAGTTTCAACACTTAGGCCTTCCTCCCCCTCTCTAGAACTTCCATTCTAGGTATGAAATTACTGAAGAAGTGTTCTGGAAGCTTTGATAAGGGACTAGGGCACTGGGAGCTCAAATTTTAGTTTCTAGAAAAAATCCTCCCAAAATGGGGGGCCCACAGGGTCTATTTATAGGCTAGAGAAGACCCCGGGCGGTTATCACTTAGGGCACACATGTGTACTTGTGCGACCATTGTGGCGCTCAAGTGTACTTGCGAGACCATCATAGAACTTGTGCGGCCCTTGTGCAACATTCTTCTTATTCCTTCCTTTGCCAATTATTGATATTTTTCCAAAGGTTGAATCACTTTGAGCTAAGATATTTCCCTTTTCCTCTCTTTGGATTCTGTGACGAAAGGAGCGTCAACAGTGTTCAAAATCATCTTCCACTGTAGACCGCTGCACAACCCCAAAAAAATGTCACCTGAAAACCACACAACCATATCTCTTGCACAACACCCTGCCAACATACAAGTTAAGTCACACACTAAATCACAACATGCATTCCTTTTTATCAAGGTCTATCTTACTTATTTACACATTGTTTATTATGTTTGATATCCTAAAAACTATGTTATCATATGGGATCCATATTATTACCTGACTATACGTGATTTTCTAATTACATATTATGTTTTTTTAATCAACCAGACAAAATGTATTACACAATTCACAAGATAGAAACACAAGAAAGGCCCACAAATGGACATGATTTTACCGGGTAACATATCCTATATAATTCGTAACGCAAAAAAATTTCAAAACAAATAATAAGATCAAACAACATGTTCCCATAAAACAATGTATTTATTTTAGATAAATTCTATTATCTTTCTTAATTTGGAAATTAATATATCCACAAAGATAAAATTTAATATAAACATCTTGTTTGATTTAAAATCATGAAATAAAAATGAAATCCCACATGGAATGAAGAAGTCTTTCACCAACATGGTACACCAAAATATGGAGATGTGTATAGGACGAAACTTCTTCAGGGGGACTCAAACCAACTATAGGACCTCATTCTATGGCTTTATGGAATAATGATTTTTGGACTTCACATATCAAGGGAAAGAAGAATAAACATATGATGGGAATATATCTACCTTATAATGAATATACTTGAAACTAACAGTATTAAAATGGCTTAGTTAACTATTAATGGAACATTTCATTAAAACAAATTTATTAGACATTTTAATGGTATCATGGTATTTTAGAAACACCATATACAATTGGTAAATTTTTAAAAGGACCGTAAATCATTAATTATGCTGTTAAACTCATTTCTCATCGAAACATTCACAAAAAGGGAAAAACTAGAAAAACTGGAAACATGAAAATTATATAAAAATGGAAAATTGTAGAAAGGAATAACTGTCAGACGATTCATCACCAGATGAGGCACTACCTGACGAGTTACCGCCAAACGAGTCACCACCAAAATGAATCCCTGATAGATGATTCACCGCCAGATGAGTTACCCCCAGGGGAGTCACCTCAAGAACATTCAATTCTAGATGATTCACTACTAGATGAGTCACTGCGGGACCAGTCAAATCCAAACGAGTCACCGCCAATTATGTCTATGTCTGACAAGTCACCACCCAGAAATTCCCCACTATAAACATCAATAATAGATTTTGTTACATACTAATGATTCACTATAAGAAGAGTTACCACTATATGTGTTTCTACCATGATGATTCCACATTGTAAAAATATAAATTTTTAAAATGGTTGAAATGACTCGCCGTTGGAATGACTCACAAGTCCCAAAAACACCTCAAATGAACCAGAGACACAACAAATATCCGAGTTTTGGAAAAATTTCAAGATGATAGGTATAGAAAATTACATATGATACCTCTTTAACTATTATCACCCAAAATAATTTAAAACTGACCTAGAATAAATGAGACGAAGGGTCTAAACAACTATCCCTTGAGATACCAATTGAGGATCAATTACACCTAAAACTTTGTAACCAATTGAACCAGCTAAGAAAAAATCTCATGAAAACTAAGAAACCATGATATCCTAGACATAGTAATTGGTTATTTTCAATACATATTCCAAGTTATTATCCTCCCTAGGTGGAACTCACTAAACATCATGGGTTTAATCACATCATAGTAGAATGAGTCTTTATTAGAAATCTGGTCATCCCTTTTTATTAAGTCAAATCATCACCACGCAACACACATAACATCAAGGGAAAAAATAACATATCACCTAAAACACCATGGCCAAAATTACACATCACAATGAAAATAATGAGAACGGAAATCTAAAAAAATCAAGGTACATGGTTCAGATCTGTGTCTCTCACTCCTAAGTAATATCGTCTATTCCACCATGATTCCATAGAACCAAAACTAGGTGATTGGTTTGTCTTTCCAGAAACATATCTCTATTGTCTTATATCTCTATTGGTAGCTTCAAGAAGGTTGCTTCATTCTCAATATCCAACTCTCCTTAGTAAATGACATGGGTGTAATTGTCATGATACCAATGAATCTAGTTGACATGGAAGACATCATTGATCCTTCCTATTCGCAATCAAAATTCCACCTGATATACCACCTATCCCACTCTCCCTAAAACCACAAAACTTATACAAAATATGGGAGATAACATACTCCCCTTCCGAAATATTCAATGCCCATGTTGTCGGTAAACCATTATGAACATCTGATCTCCAACCTCAAACTCTACCATCCACCTTCTGAAATGAGTATAAGACTTTTTCAGTCATATGCTACATTTATCCTCACTCAAACCTACTAAACATTCTCTATTTTTCTCTACACCACCTCATGACTAAGAACGACTGCCTTCCCATCCTTAGTCCAATATAATGGAGAATGAAAATACCCTACATACATAGACTCATATGGACCCATAAAAAGGGAAGATATATAGATGTTTTTATAAAATAAATCGACAAATTTAGGTGTTGTTTCAATGATCTACTAAAGTATAAGACAAAAATAGTGCAACAAATACTACAACATCTAGATATTCTTCTCTATTTTCCCATCAATCTAAGGGTGGAAGGCAGTGTTGGGGTGTTACTAGTTTCCAAAATCATGTTGCAAGCACCTACTAAATCATTATTTAAAACATGTATCATTATCTGAGAAAAAAACCCAAAGTAGCTATAACCTTTCTTCCACATACCTCTTAGGAAAGGAATTCACTACACCCGACTCCATGATCACTAAGAAGTGAGACAATTTCAACCACTGTTACATGATCACCTTGATAACATCATGAATTTACTGATCACTAGGTAAAACTAATAATGAATCCCTAATGAAATAATCTCATTTCTACATGGGGATATCAAATGGCTGCAACAATCCATTGGGATCAAATTTATTGACATTTACTTTCTAGAAAGTAGAGTAATTTTTCAAAAACACTACCACTATCCATTTCATTCCAAACCACAAAGACTATTTCCCCAAGACATGGTACATTTTGAAAACTCATGCGTGTACTATCAAAGGTGTGATATGAAGATCTTTACATAATCCCACACACATTTCTATTGGAACAGAAATCATCCCCTAAAAAATAATCTGATTCTCACTATCCACTAACAACCATTATGGAGAATCATAATGGCCAACACAACTATTAACCACCTCTACCTATGAGTCTCCCCACTAAGACACCTCAACTTGTTGCATCAGAGAACACTAGACCATAATCTAATTCAAAATACCACTACTTCCATCAAAACATTCAATTAAATGCAGGGATGGTAATTTCTCAATCACTTTCCATGAATCGACATATTCACGAACAACATACTTATGTGAAATTATGCTCAAATCACTTGCCACAACATTCCCCTTTATGAAGGTGTAGGATATCTATAAATAATTGTCTTAAAGTTCCTCTATCCACATCTAATATCGTATATTTAGGTCATGATAGTATATATATACCTCAAAATCCTATGATCGATGAAGACCAAAAAATCCCTCACTGATGGGTAGTGTATCCCCAAATTTATCACATAATATCAGCCATTATATTTGGATCATGGTTTTAATAGTTAATTTTTTGAGAGAGAGACTTCTTGTACCCATAATAGGTCACTTCAATTCACTATCTTTGGATTCATCTCAAACCCATTCAGGAAGCGTCACAAAACACCTCATACATTACCCCTTCCTCTGGAAACTAGAGTACTGACCAATTTCCCCATCAGGTAATTGAATTAATCATATAATTAATTGGTCAACAATAAAATATTCTTCTCTCCTGGTCAATGATGTTAATAGGTCTACAAGTCAAGATAAATAGGGCACAACACTATGATAATATCCCATTTGAAAATGAAATATATGTTCTTCTTCCATGTTCATGGGTGTTTCACAATCAAGAAATTATTCAACCTTCATTGGGTTAACTGCCACACCCTAATGATACACCACAAGTCCAATTAAATGAACCTATAGTGTCCAAAACATTAACATGGAAAACATTCCATTGAGTTTGTGGGGATGTATAAGATATTAATCTGTTCTTAGATATTCGTCATGCTCCTCCTCTAAACCTAAGTATATAAGTATTTTCTGAATGAAGATAACAATAATCCAGTCTAGGAACTCACCGAAAATTGATTTTATAATCTTTGTGAACATTTATAATGAATCCAAATAACTAAAAGGCATGACCATGAATTAGAAGTACCTATATCTTCTTCTGATGCTTGTCTTATGGACATCATCCTCCTTCACCGTTGACTGGTGATATCTAGAACACATGTTGATCATAGGAAAAAATAATTCCCCTCTCAGTGGCCAAAAATATTATCTATCCTAAAAATCGGGAACAAATTTCTTATTTTCACTTAATTCAAACAGAAATAGTCTATGAAAACTATAGGGATTTTATCCTCCTTCTTGGAAAACAACACTGGAATGCCCCACGGTGACACACTATGTTGGATGAAGAATTATTTCATCAGATTATCAATCTGAATCCTTAACACTCACTACAAAGAGGGTAACATCTCATAATAATCCATCAAAATTAGATAAGCACCAGGGTGAATGTCTATCACGAACTCAAAATCATGTTAAGGGGGTAGTGTCACAACCTCCTCAGTGAAGACATCCCCAAACTCTCCAATGAACTAGGGACCCTCTAACATCCTTAGATCCATTGATTCATCAAAAAAGAATCCAACAAGGGGAGAAGGGTCTCTATAGACTGACCTCCAACATAAAAACTCCACTCACTAATGAAAACCATTCTCTAGACATCCATATCCAGAAAAAATGATTCCCCTTTGAAATTAGTTGATAACAAAATTCAATGAATACAACCATTAAATTCCATGGATGACATCGTATGGATATATATAATGTAACAGAATATCCCTATGGGACTGATGAAACCCAAATCCTCAGTCTAAACCTTCGACACACATCAAACTAGGTGTTATGGATTCTGACCGACATATTCAACAACAAGGGTTTGGAATGCCACTCTATGTCTAGTCCCAAATCACAGACTAGAGTGGGTTCCCAAAATTAGTGAGAAGATAGAGAACCAAAAAAAGCACAGATATGCATAGATGATAAGCATATCATATCTCTAACAATCTCTACCACTTCTGGTAATGCAACCTATATTGTATGCAATTGACCACACCCATATCCCCTACCTATATCCTCACAATATCCTAAACTACCAAACTTGTGTTGAGTTCCCAATGATCAAGGAAAATCCTGAGTTCAGCCTCTATCTACCTCATCTCCCCTATATAGGCCAAAAGCATACAACCCCTATTGTTGGAATGGAGTCTCCAATAGCTATAGCTATGGTTGATTCTATACATGTCCGCCACATCCAAACTGAGCTCAAGAATCCATTAATAACTGGTCCTAAATATTTACTCAACCCCAAGGAGGAAACACATCATCCACATGTCCATAGAAATGGAATGAAAACCCAATGGTCAAAAATTAAGATTCCATGGTTGACTCCCGGATGGTCGAATCCATGATGTCCTTAGAACCCAAGCCATTCCACTAACAACTTTTCTCCTAGTTAAAACCATTTCCCCTATTACAGAAAACCTTACCATTAGGTAATCCACTGGAACACCATTTCGTTCTTTAGAAACTCATGGTACATTGGGAACGTAAAAGGTGTAACTTCATACTTGGTCGAAGGATAGAGTTCCACCACAAGATTCCTCACTTTAGACTCCTCATCAGGATAAATTTATGGGGTAATTAGAAAAGGTTATTTGAACATAATCTCATTCTCCCACATAGGCATACTCCCTTGATGAAGAGAGGTTATCCCTTACCTTTTCTCGACCATCGAGGTCAGTAAGAGGAACTTGGACTGAAACTCTTTTATAAGTTTTCCCATGAAACATATTTATTCCTCTATATACCAAGATAAAACTTCCACCATTGAAAAATATATCCTCACATTTTTTTAATTTCCAAAGTGACCCTATACATTAGTAGGTATTGGATCAAACCGATATTGATCTTCAGCTCCTCTTGGCCACTCTCTGTTTCTATATCAGAAACGCTCCCCTCGTACATTGTTTAAGCATTCTATTGAAATTATCCTGAAATCCCCATCCACTAGGCATCCTCAAAAAGATCAAGCCTTCATCGATGAACCAGTTTTCCCTAATGAACCCCAAATTCTTGAGCCACACATGGATGATGACTAGGAGCCATACCTGAAAGAGAAACAATGATTTCTTAATCCATGTAGTATTTATTTTCATTACGATATATTTTAATTAACTATAATCCATTTTATTCATTTTATCCAGTTTTTACTCTCCCCAAATAATCAAATTCAAACATGAACCAATGTCATCAGGATTTGTGTACCTCTCCTAGGTCACTAGCCTGCTAGAAGTCCCATCTGACTCTGTCATTCATTAAGGTCTGAGTTTGTGTACTAGATCATGGGGGACCTAAAATCCAATGGAATGGCTATTATCCCCATGTCCAATATCATGCACCATGTTCAATTGAAACAATTTCAATACCATCCCATTCATTTCTCACTATTCCAAAACCCAAACTACACCCTATATCTCAAAAATCACATCTGATACCACTCTATCATGACCCATCCCACCAAAGATTACACAATGATCAGAGAGAGATAATGAAAGCTAATTACTGCCTCTAGTGGGCCTCGGGGTTTGTACTAGCACCCTGGGAGTACAAATATAATTATATGGAAGGAATTAAACATTATATGGAAACAAGATCAAGAGGGAGAATAAATCAACCCAACCAACTCCATGACATACATATATGGAATCCCAAAACCATCCCACAATGCATATGCAATAAAAATTATACAAATATAATTCTCCAAAGTAAATACACAAAAAAACTAGTGGATCAACAAAACAAATTTATATGAGATAACAAATAATGCCGAACAATACCCAAAAATTCCTCTAGAAAACATAAATGATTTTTTTTAAATGTAGGGAGAGAATAAAAGAATAATCACTTCGAAAAACAATGTCTCTCAAGAATATGTGGATGGAGAATACTAATGTAATCATAAGAAACCCAAAAAACCCATAAGAACATAGAAGGTATATTAATCATAACCCCAACCTCACCAAGTCCCAATCAATAGCTAACTAAGGACATCGATGATAAGGTACCCAACACTACATTCTCACTCATTTACCATTCTCACACCCCCCAAAAAATATAATTTTACTCCCACCTCTTATGAATATATCACATCACATACCACCTTCCTGAAATTTGGAAAAAAATAAAATCATGTAACATTAAATATCTCTTTCATACATCTGGTCCACATATCGCATCTCATCTCAATGACACCTGGGAAAACACATAACTACTCGTCCCGAATACACGTGGGACCACACATCAGAAATCATACCAAAAATACATATTGAACCATAGAACACAACTCACCTGAAGAAACATGGGTCACTATTTCCTAGAAGATGTATAAGAGAGGAGAAGGAGACCATTGATCAATTATCTCAATGGGTTTTGGGGAAAGCCAACCCCGATGTGAGTATGTGGGTGTCTGTACATAGTGCTATACATGGGTGTGACGCCAAAAGATTTCACAAGGAAAATAAAGTGCATACCTATATATATTAATTCACACAATCCTGACATATTGGTTTTCTTGGAGATCACCAACAAAATCAAATGGTCCCCCATGTCTGCTACTAAGGAAAAATGTACAACCTCACCAAAGAAAAAAATCACGCTATTGTTCATTTTCTATCATAAATTATTATTTATCCATTTTCTCGATTCTATGTTACCAATCCATTCCACTAATGCATGAACATATTAATTTTTCATGAACAGTGTTATCAGCAACCTTACAAAACAGGAAACTAACACAATAAAAAACACAATAAAAAGTATAGTGAAACAAGATCCCAATAGCAATGTCCAAATCCATCATCCACTACGACGCCACTATAAAACCACATCACGACCATCACAGCCTCCCCACACAACCATATCCCATAATATTTCCCTCAAATTTCATGTCACAAACCATAGTACAATAAATATATAGATTTAACAAGGGATATTATATTCAATTCCAATTTGTTAATTAAGGGTGCAATCATAGAAACCATATGATCCTAGGTAATCTATTTTATTAACTGACTATAAGTTATTAGAGAATTATATATTACTTTTTTTTCATCAGCAACAAAACATACATTCATATTTCACAAGATTTATGAAAAAATAAGGACCACTGAAAACCTTGATTTTCATTGGGTATTTCACCCATACAATTCATAAAATCAATAAATGATTATAAAAATAGAATGATCAAACATCACATTTCCCTACCCATTTGTATTTATTTTAGACAAATCCTACTATCATTATTAATTAAAAATAAACTATATCCATAAAGATATACATTTATATATCCATCACACATGATATAGAATCAAGAAAGGTCAATGAAATCCAACCTAGAAAGAAGCAGCTGTTTACCATCTTGATGCACCAAAATAGGGGAGCACATACAAGGACAGATTCATAAAGTGGAGACTCTAACCAACTACAGAGCCATATTCTAGGACTCTAAGAATGATGTATTTTTGGACCACTCATAAATAGATAAATAATAATGAATGAATGAAACGAATAATTCAGATATTGGAGTAATAGATCTAAAACAAACTATTCTGAAATGTCATAATTGACCATTAAAAGAATATGATATTAAAACCACATGTTTTAGAAATTTTAGATGCATTTTTATATTTTATAAACTCATGATGTGATTTATCGATTTTTAAAAGGCCTTAAAAATAATTTATTAAGTCATTAAACCCATTTATCGTTAAAATAGATGTAAAAAGAAAATTACTGGAAAAACATGAAAGACAATTTTTTTTTGGAAATATAAAAAAATGTTGAAATGAGTCACACTTTGATGAGTCCCAACTAAATGAGTCACCCCAAGATGTGTCACTACATGTCAATTCACTTCCACATGAGGCACCAATAAATGGGTCTCCTCTATGGTGAGTCACCTCCAGATGTGTCACTGCCAGATGAGTCATTGCCAGATGAGTCCCCACTGGAGGAGTCAATGCTAGAATGAGTCACCTCAAACTGAGTCGCCACTAGATGAGTCACTTATAGAAAATTAACCACTATATGAGTCACCCTATAATGATTCAATGCGAGACGAGTCACCAAAAGGGGAGTCACTTATATAATGAGTCACCGCCAGACGATTTCCCTCCAGACGAGTCACCATGAGATTATTCACTGCAAGATGAGTCACTTCAAGACAAATATCCACTAGATGATTCATCTCATAGTGTATCACCATGAAAAAAATACCCTCCAGATGAGTCACCATAAGATGAGTCTCTTCCAGATGATTCACCTTCCAGATGAGCCTCTTATAATTGATTCACTACTAGACGATTCATCGCTAGGATGAATGTCCATAACAAACTAGAAATTGGGAAGCTGTGGAAATTAATCACCATTGTAAATAATAAAATATCCCAAAAATACCCTTAACTACCCACAAAATCCTTAGAGACCATAATTTTTTCAAAGTAACAGGCATGAAGGTTCGACCCATTACATTCCCAATTGGAGGTGGCATTGGTGAAGAACACATAAATTAATTAAATCATAGGTTGGGTACTTTGTGTTGGATCATGTTATAGTGTATTAAGAATTGTATAATATTTTGGAAGGAGTTTGGAGTTATCTTTTTTTTCATACTACCTTTTGGTATATAAGGAAATAGTGTCAAGGGGTTTTTAGTTTAAAATTTTGGATAGAGAACCCTATATTGGTGTAGCATTTAACATAACCATTCGCCATGATAATAATAATTGTTTAGTACTGTCGGAGATCAAGATGACCATTTTTGGAGAAACGGGTGGATAGTATTTGTATCATGTTCGATTTGTAATTGATTTTAGTTTCATTCTTGAGTTTAATCCCTAGAAAATCATTAATGAATGTTTTTATCATGTGAAATTTCCGGATTTTAAACTATAAAAAACCAACTGCGATAATGATGAATGTTTTTTTGTGCCTTTAAATTTTTTCTAGCCACTTTTATTTGAAATTATGATCATTGAAAATTTTATATATTTTTTAACAAATGTCGAGATGTTCCCACTCAATGAGTGGGGAGGTGTTCCATTTCCCATAGTACCATGGTATGACCCAATACCCATCACTAAGGTAGACATTTATCCACCACTTAAGATGTATAACATTCCATTAGGATATATTGTGGAGGTGTATATGATGAGTCTTTATAAATAGATTGAATTTTAGGGACCCCCCATGTTTTATAGTGTGAATATTCTTAAAAATTATAGGACTCTCTTGAGTTGGGGATTTTGGATATTCAAATGGTTAAGACAACTTTTGATTAGATGAGTTTTCTAGAATATATCCATATCAATGATTCATCATGTAATTGAGGGATAGAGATTTTCCAGACCTGCAAAGAGGAATATATATCCATTAAGTTGTTTGATATCCACTTTCAATAGTAATAATACCTTACTAAATTGATGTTTGTTTGTGTCCATGGGAAATTTATGCTTCATGTGGGGAGCATGTTTTTTTGGAGTATGTGCTATGGTTTATTGATGGTTTGATGTACTAAAATGACATGAATCATTGTGTATTACATAGAAAATGGATCTCTGAGTGTGAACATCATATAGAGACTTGAGAAATCATTTTTTTATAACATATCCACACAAATTTTTATGTTTTCATGAGGGCCCAAGTGATTGAGAGATTTTTAAGAGACTTTTATTTGACATAATAATATTTTTTTGACTTATCATGTATTAGAGTCATCATCTATGACATGACATTAATTAGAATTTGAGTCATGAAATCACTGTAACACCCATTCATGACCCTATACCTAGATATTACAAAACAATTTTGACAGACATAATAATTTTCCATCCATGGGAAATGATTTTCTATATCCATAGTTAATGAATTCACATGTTAATAAACTACCCATTTTGTTTTGAAGAAGAGGGAAACCATGATATCAATTAATGATCCCCAATGTTTGAGACATTGACAAAACCATGGACCACCTACAAGTGCACAAGGTTGTGTTTTTGGATTACTCGATGAAAATTTGACTAGTGGTGATGTTGGAGGAGGATATAGAGCTGGATGTCACTATAAAATTTTTTTACATCCACCAAATTATTGTGGAATACACTAGGAAATGGGAGCTAGTAGATGAGTACATGTAATGATTTTGTATATAGATAGAACATATCAAGATGTTATGAATATGATTTAAGGTAAGGTCAATTTCATATATAGTGTAGTTTATTTTATTATATATAAAAATATGATAAGTTTATTTATTACTTCATCCCATTATTAAGATCAATAAATCTCGATGGATCCCTTATACCAATCAATGTGACAAGATACTCCCAGTGGAAGTGACCACATGATCAAATGAATCTACAAATATTATGTCGTAGCTCTTTATCGAGACTAGTTTTGATGAGAACACAAGGATGTAATAATGATTCCCTAAAATATCATCATTAGTATATGTTGTTATCCTTAGTCAATTTTTAGATACATCATTACTTTCATGTAGTGATTTTTTATGAAAATGTGTTGATATCTTCCATTATTGGGTAGTGGGAATAGTAGTTTAGAGGAGAATGGATTATGTACATGATTTTTATTCATATCACCAATTGATTGGTGAGATGGTCATTGAATATGGAATAATATTTTGATTATAATCATCCAATAGTCAAAGAGGATTACATTTTTTTAATATTTTCCATGATTTCCTACAATAGATAGATTGAAATTTTTGATGGCCAATACCTTCACACCACACTAGTATCATCTTCATCATATCATATAGCCCCAACTGACCTTAGGTATCTAAAGGTATAGATAGAGGACCTTATGGAGAAAGATTTTATCAGAAATCAGATGTCCCATTACGGACCTCCAATGTCATTTAAAAAATGTTGAATATGTTATTGAGTATTTTTATTAACTATTACCTCATGGATCTGGTGAATGTGACAAAAACATTCCACATGTAAGTTAATGATGACCAATTTTACAATATTAAATGAGTGAATTCATGTCAATGATTCTTCATAGTTCTAGCTATAAATATATTTATGTTCGTATATATTATATCCAAAATAATATATTCCTCCCACTCTACCATGATAACTATATAATATTTACTCTATTTCAAATGAAAAAAGGCATAGATATTTTTATAGGCCTCAAGAACAACATCATATGACCCTTTTTGCACTGGTTCAGGTTTGTATTGATTAATGACATCTCTGTCAATTTAGTGTTGAATGTTGACAATTATGAGAGTATATGTACATTTCATAACTGTATTCATGTGAAAATTATTTATAGTACTAGTTTATCTTTAGGATTCAAGAAGTCATCATCTCAAATAATTTCCAATCCTAGGAATGGATAATTGTGAACATAATGATGAGTGCATTCATGCATGCGATCAAATAAATGTCACTATTTTTTTGAGTTTTTTATAATATTTTTACACTATGAATAGATCATAATCGATATGATTTTGAAATAAATGTTTCAATCTCATTATTCCAACACGACCAATATCACTGTCAAAGTAATAAAATATTTTGTTAGATAGAAATAAAATCATAATTTACATATCCCAATTTTTTAATTATTAAGTGAGAAACTATTGAATATGAATAATTTTATTTATGATGAATTTAAATGATCATGAATTGAAATTCCTCTTCTAGGGGTGCTATTGTAATTTTTATGACTATTTTTATTTGTATGGGTTTAAAATTGTATAACAAAATCTCATCTCAAATATTGGATACTTCAACTACGAATAAAAATAAAAATATGAAGATAGAAGAACTGTGATATTTTATTAATGATAAAGTGATATTACATCTCCAAAAAACTAGAGAAGATATATAAGAACAAAGAGTTCTTCTAGAGATACTGAGTCCAATAACCATTACTGGGTGTCTACGTTTTTAAAATTTTCATATATATAAGGGGTTAAATCCCAAATGAATTATCAATTTAGTATGTTTTGAGAACCGGTTACATACATCATTCCAATTTTACACTAGTATTATAAAATATAATATAATTAAACAAAATTCCCACCACCCGTGAAAGACATTCAAAATAATTCATCTTTATAATCTGTGGATGGAGAAAAAATAAGTGTGTTATAAAACACTTTGTAAGGGTTACATATAGTGGAAGATATCATTAATAATGAGTTATTTAATATATGTGAACAATGCATATGACATGATAGAATGAAGCTTCATTAACAGAGTCCTTAAGGGCGTTGGTCTATCGGCCAAGGTTGTTGATCACCTTTTCAGGAGCATAATCTCATTATGGATTGAAGTTTATTTTGGGTGAAATTATCATGGATTCATTAAGGATATGAGAGGAATCTAGAAGGGAGACCCCCTTTCTCCAATTATCATTATCCTGGCACATGGTACCCTTAGATGGATTATTAACAAAGGCCTTTCTCATGGTGTTATACTTCCGTTGAGGAGGATGATTAATATTCCATTTGTTTCTCATCTAATGTTCGTTGATGATACTATTATTATCACTAACGGAAGTAGGTGATTGGAATGAAGGATCAAGAAAATTATGAATGAATATTTCTATTGGAGTTTTCAAGACATTAGTAGTTCCAAAATAAGTTTATTAAATGTCAGTAAGATCTCTTCCAGATGGGTTTCCTCTCTTTGTAACCATCTGGAAATGCAGCTAGGAGTATTTCCAATGGACTAATTGGGAATGCCTATTTCCTCATGTAGGCTTCAAATCCATGATTTTCATTACATTTCTAGTAGGATAAATAGCCATGTACTTAATTGAAAAAACCAATTACTATCATTTGGGGGCCGAATAGCTTTGGTTAATAGTGTACTGACTGTAATTATTATTCTTGTGTTGGCCTCTTCCAATTTACCGCAAGGAGTAATTAACAACTTAGATACGGTCTTATGTAGTTTTTCCAAGGATGCCAGGTATGAGGGAAAGAGACAATGAAATTCATGGGGATGTTTGGGGAGGTCTGTTCCTGATGGTGGGATTAATTTATGGAGCCTTCATAGCATGGTTCACTACATGCATGTCATGCTTTCTTGGGAAATTCGTGACGAATGTACTCTATGGGGAAAATACATGGCTAATCATTGTGGAGGAAATGAAGAGGTCGCTCACATTTGCCTTTCTCCGTTGTGGTTGAAAATTTACCGTATACATCAGCTTATAGAACCATAATCTTGATGGATTTTTGGAAAGAGAGATCTCCTCTTCTAGCACAAGTAATTGGTGGGATCAATTCCTGATTTCCCTAGATGCCCAGCCCCATTGATCACGGTTAATGAGGCACACTAACATCCCAGGTTCATTAAGGCAGTTCTCAAAAAGGTTAAATATGATTTTCTATATGCCATTTAGATCATTTGTGAACTGGATAAATCTGTGTTCTCCCCCTATGATTCAGGGGATTTTTCCCTTAAACATTTTTGCCAGCTGAGTTGGGAGCAGGATCCTTAGGGTGGCTGGAACAGAGCTGTGTGGTGCCGCATGATTCTTGTGAAGTTCAACATCCTCACATGGTTCATTTGAAACCAAGATTTAGCTATGGATGCAAACCACAAAATTCTAGGTATATGTTTGGATTCTAGGTGTAACAACTACAAAATCAAGAGGTAAGAGAGTACCAAGCACTTGATCTTAGAGGGGGAATGGGTGCATGTGGTGTGGTCCTGTTTTGGGGGTTTCTTAGAGATCTCTTCTCAAAAGCAGACTGTTTCTCCCTTTCTAGGGATTTGGTCCCATGACACATCGGGATCGATGAAGGAACATATGGTTCGCTCAGTTATTTTCATTGTGGGATGCTGGTGTTTGTTGAACGCCATAAACCATGAGCGGTTTGAAGGACCTGTTCCGTCGGTGTGTTCTATTATTGCTATGATCTATTTCCTTTTGGATGGCCTGGTTCTGATCATCATGGAACGGTGGAGGGACCCTACTTTTAGCCTTCTACAGTTCAAGGTCCCCTTGATTTCTCCCTCTATGGACAAGCCGTGGGGTAACTGGGTGCACTGGTGACCCCCTGGAACATGTATCAAACTAAATATTGATGGTTCCTGTGTAGCGGGTGTTATGAAAGGAGGGGGAGTTGTTTTTGGCTCTGGGGTGAGGTGGTGCTGGATTTCACGTCATTCTTCGGGAATGGGACATCAATTTTGGCCGATGCTAAGGCCATGCTCCCTGACCTTACCCTCTGCACCCAGGAGGAGGTTTCTATTACTCAGGCAGAGACATACTCCTTGATTATTCATTACTTCCTTCTTGGTAAACGTTATATTTCATGGTCCATATCCTATATCATTCATAAATGCAATGACCTTCGTGGAAATAATATCTGAGTGATCCATACGTGGAATGAGGGTAACAAGGTCGCGGATCATATGGCCTCTTTGGAAACTATATGCTCCAAAAAAAATAGTCTCTTCTCTATCAATATCATGAAATAAGAGGGTGTGAATTTTAATTGAGGGGATTCCATTAGTTTGAATTATTTTAGACCTCCCAAATCTGGGGATTTCTTTGATGTCTCATTGTACTGTTTTTTTCCTCTGAATAAAAATATGATTTGTTTGGAAGAGATGTGCTTAGGGAACAACTTCATTAAAAAGACAGACATAGACACACACCGAAAACACGCAGTCCTGAATGTATTGTCAAAGCCCTGCCAAGGGATTACCCACCCAACAATATGCTTTATTACATATTTTTTCATCTCGAAAATAGAGATGGAATTATGCTCATTACATTTTTGGTTGATGGAACATTATTATAATAGTACCATAGATGATATGGTACCCATTGCAGTACCACCACCACTATAGTACATGCTACAGTACCTCCCTCGGCTATAGTTCTCTCCGCCGCTACAATACTGCCAGTGAATAGTTACACTTCTACTATAGTATACTGTAGTACATCTATAGTAACTTCTGTCCAATGGGTTTTGAACCCCCATTTGTTAGGTATTTTTACGGGGTGCTTAACACTAATCTAATACCCAACTACACAATAAATGATATGTAATTTTAATTAACCAAAAACACTATTCATTTATTCAATGGCATCACTATCATAATTAATTAAGTACTAATCAATATGGTAAGGAAGCCAATTAAAATGATATTCCATTTATTTAGGAACACATAAAAAATTCATCCATGGATAATTTCAATAAAATAATAACATTGGTTATAATAAATTAATTTGTAATGAAAAATAAAGAAGATCGACCTTTTAGATTACTAAATGGATTTTATCAACAAAAAGATCACAGATATTGGTAGTCATATTAAAAAATGAACTTTATCATCACTACTAATACATGACGAGAAAGGGATCCTTTATTATCATTTTAGCCCTGATAAAAGTTTCCATTATTTGTGATTTTTTAGTAATGGTATAGTGTTTCTTTAATAGTTCTAAAAAAGAACTAAAAACATCAACCATTATTTTCTCTGATAAAAATATGACAAAAATTCGTTTTGATTCACCCAAACACCCCTTTCATACCACACATAATCCTCATTCTCAGTGTTTAACAATTCCCAAACCATAATCATGAACCCCCAAGTACACACCCTCATTCCTCTGCGCTAGAATGCTCCCCCAAATACCTCCTCCTGCATATACTTGATCCCATGACCCTCCTTTGGCGAGTTAATGTCCTTTTCCACACCTCCAATATTGTCTTGTAATATATATTACAATATATTTATTTATTACTATATATTTAGATGTTATATATATATATATACATCTATGTTTATTAAAATATATTATACATTAAAATCATTTAAATTTAATAGAATATAAATATAATTATAAATATGTTTATTAATATATATATATATATATATATATAAACATTATGTATAAATGTGTAGAAGTATATGTATATTAATACATTTTTATAATTTATAAAAAATGTTTTGATATTTTTTTAAATAAAATAAATTATAACTAATTCAATATGATTTCTGTAATTTTTTTTAAATTTTATTAAAATAACTCTATATATTGAAATAAAAATTGTATACATGACATATATATTTAAATATTTATTTATTAATATTTACATGTTGTTTTCTATTTGGATATAAATTTTTTATAATGAATTTATAAATTTTAATTATAAATATTATTATTTACTAGATTAAATGATAATAATACATATATAAAATTACATTTATAGATGATTTATATATATAATATTGATTCACAAACATACATATTAACACACAACAGTATACAATTATATTTCTCACATATGGATAAAATAATTTACATAAAAATATATTTACGTATATTTAAATATTTATAAAAATATATATATATTTCTTTATTGGAACATACACCAATGTGTATATGCAAACAATACATGTATAGGTGTATATTTACATATTGATGTATTTTATTTGGTAAATATAATAGATAATTTTTAATTTTAAATAAAATGAATATTAAATAATTTTTTATATTTTGTTTAAATATTTAAGAAAACATTTTTATATTTAGATGTTCAAATATACATTCTATTTATTTGAATAAATTTTATAAAAAATAAGAACATATATATATAATAATAAATAAAAATATAATATGAATGGAAAAAATATCCAAACCATAAGTATTATATGATTCTAAGCATCGGGAATAAATTCAGTCACTAGAGGAATGGGACAAGAAGAATCTGTTAAAAAATATTAAATTTTATTTAATATTAAAAATATTAGGGTATCCAAAGTAAAAACCCAGGGTTAGATTTATTATGGGCCTTTTTTAGCATGATAAAATAGTGAAAGTTATCCCTCTCAAATAAAATTGCATAAATATATTTACTAGCTTTGAGATGATAGGTGCTAATGCCCAAACAGATAGCAAGATCAAAACAAATGGCCATTTGAAGTTAAACTATTGTTTCTTACTTATCTTATATCATTCATTCATTTAATGAATTTTTCATTCATCAAATTATTATAAAATGACAACTACAAGTTAGTAATTATAAAATTGTTAAATAATAATATCAATTATTAATTACATTATTTTATATTTATTAATAAATATCGTATATATTAAGTATATAAACGAATTGATTCTGATATAAATAATATTCAATGAATAATATTGTATTTTTATTAATTTATTAATATTTTTATATTAATAAACTATTTTAATGATATAGTTATTTATTGAAAAATGCTAATTATTAATGGAAGTAAAAAATATATGTTAATGGGTGACACTATCTGCCCTTTTTTCAAGTGTTAATACCCACCTGTAATAAGAATGTTTTTCTAGCATTTATAAAAAGATATATTTATCATAGAATTTTTAACACTGATAAAAGAAAAATTATAAAGTCTATAAAAAGATCCGATTTAGGGGGACCTTTATCAATGCTAAAAAAAGATATGATAATTTGGGACATTTATCCTCCCTAAAAATATCTAATAACAGGGCGAATTTATCCACCCTTATTGAAGTACTAGAAAAGGAATCCATTATTGTAACTTTTTTGTGTTTATCAAGGCCCCCCTTATTGAGAGAATATCACTAGAGCTGATAAATGATAGTTCATCATTTCAACCAATCTTTAATTTTATAAGTAAAAGATTAACTTATTGACATCATGATCATAGTAATCACGATACCTTTACTATTATGACCTACCATAAGGCAGTTTAAAAATATGGGTAAAAAACACATTAATTTGGTTAATAGATTTGTCTCATGATACCTAGAAAATAAATGAGAGGTTCTATAATATTGGGAATCACCAGTCAATATATGTCAAATTAATTCCTCTTATATGGAATCAACTATTTCATTCATGAATAATATTCCTTATCAAAAAATATTTATATTGAGTAAATAACACTGATTTACAAATATTTCCCTAATAATTATATAACCTTCAAAGTAAACTATTGTATGTACCAGTGGTATAAATATTTATAAATAATTAGCTCCACTTAATAATGAATATATATATATTGTATTGATATATAATTTCAAATTAAAAAGATTCTCTATAAATTTATTTTATCACGAAGAGTTAAAAATCACAAAAATAATCAATAAATGACCAGAAACTATCAAATCATCGAAAATATCTGGATTCTCAATAAAATAGCATCCCTTGGAAGAAGAAATGACAGAATATAAGATATTAAAATAATATTTAAAAAATATTTTAATTTATAAATCCATTGAAAATGTCTTACGGCAGCTACATTTTATAAAACACTTAACACAACTGGAATGTTTGGTATCATCATATATGTAAAAGAGAACATTAATTTTTTTCTTTTGTTGAATATATTTCATAAGAAATATATTATAAATATTCAATTAAACCCACTTTTAAAATTTGATGATAAAAAGTCATTTAATTATTTTTAAAGAAAACGACTTTTTATAATCAATTTTCAAAAACACAGACTTGGATGTAAAATATGTCTATTTAAAAAATATTCAAATTTGATATTTCATTTAAAAGTTTAATTTCATGATTCACAAAAAGTAGTTGAAAATCTGGATGAAAATTTAGAAATTACATAAATATTTAGAGGATAAGAAATTGTTTGCATCTTATGAAGGATAAATTTTAATATACCATTAAAAATAGTAAAATCAATCAAAAAAGAAAGAGAGGTTATCAAATTAAGTCTACTCGATTTAGTAACATTAAAAATTTAATACCATGTATGAATAATTTTTTTTGAAATATTTACCATCATAAATATATTTTTATTCATTTTAAATACAGTAAAGGGGTAGTATATACACCATATAAAAGTAAATAGGTTCATATTAACAAATATTTTTCAATGAAATGAAAATTGCGATGAAATCTATTACATCACAGTTGCCTTATATTAAATATTAATTAAACTCATTTATAATGTTTATAATCATGTTATTAACTAATACCATAATAGGGTTCATTTTTATAATATCATATATGGTCTTATTCTAACATTTTACAACCCGTTTGTTAAAATTATTTCATTATTTTCATTGTTTCATGTGTTAATTTACATGTTCATTCATGCGTGTATAGTAATTAATGATCTAATTATTATTTTAGAATATATTTCAATAATCTCTATAAATATATTCTTATCATAAATATAATATTTAATCCATAGATATATTTTTTCAAATCATTCTTGGATGTTGTACATTGAACATTTTTCTCAGTGCTTCATAGAGATAGTGGGTCGTATATACACAAGAGAGATGAAATCATTCCATAAATACTTGAGCATGTATGGAATTAGATACTAAATTAACTTTAAAAAAGTTATATCATTTAATATTTATTATAAATATTAA
This sequence comes from Viscum album, assembly GCA_963277665.1. Taxonomy (NCBI): domain Eukaryota; kingdom Viridiplantae; phylum Streptophyta; class Magnoliopsida; order Santalales; family Viscaceae; genus Viscum; species Viscum album. The sequence goes on from OY728131.1 coordinate 67,358,194, forward strand.
TTATTTCCATCGTTATTATTATCCATGTGATTCAATGATGGAAAATTATAACATACTTAACTCGGGATCCACTAAATAGGTGCCCTGAGTCTGGTCATCACTTCACATTAAGTTCACCTCCCAATATGACAGAGGTTTTTGACTAGAAACGAGGTTATGAGAGAGATTTGGGGAGACTATAACATCTTTTTTCAAATTAATCCAATATAGAAACCATATACAATAACTAAAACACCATTGACAAAGTAGTGAACATGCATAAATAAATATTAGTGATACTTGGTTCAAACAAAAACCAATAGTAAATATGTTATTTCATGTTACAATACCATGTGGAGGAACCCAACAATTATGATAAATGATGGAATAAAAAAAATGGTCCCAAATCAATGTTGGAAACCTCATATACAGACGTCCCAAGTTCAAATCAACTCTCAAGCATTAGACCCATTTCATTTACCTAACATGCAACCATGAAATCTCCTTCGGTACCCAACACTGGCCCGAGAAAGGTGTGAGTAAAACTCAGTAGGCCCCCATCAATGGTGTCTAAAAAATACCAATCCTAAAAAGATATTTCATTCAATTAGTAAATAATTATAAGTAAATAAAATACATTTCATGTAGCCATTAGTAAAATGGTTTCCCCTAAGATAAGCCACAATTAAATTCTGATCCAATACTTATAACATCTATGTGATTAATTCACCTTTTTCATTTGTTCAATATATTATTTATTTCCAACAATCCCAAGGAATATGGAAATAAATCATGTCATATCTCACTTGGGAAACATATCAAAACAACCACATTATCCTCACCTCAATGCCTCAGTTCGGGTGGAATTCAACCATTAAGGGAATAAAACTCCATCCACATTCCTAACCAATGAATTGAGGGTGGAGTTTAGATCCTCATTCCAACACTACCCATGGGTGTAGAACCTCATGTCTATACCCCACTCTACCAATCCATTTGTGTATGCCTATTTATTCATTCACCATACATAACCACATCACAGCAAAGTGTAGCCAATATTATCACTAATAACACAAGAATAACAACTAAAATGGAAATATATATTCTTTTACAATCCATTAGATAATTTATAGTTTATATCACATAACCATTTAGCTAACTTCTCACCCCCATGCATAACTCACTAAGCATATCTAAAAATAAAACACGATTCATTGATTCATTCGCATTAATCCCATTTATCCCATTCACATTCCAAACCCCAAAATCCCTTATACATTATAAAAAACATGAAAATTATTCCCACAATAATTTCTTGATCATTAAATTACCATATTTACACATTATCCATGCTCTATACTTAATCACAAATCAATTTCACAACATACATTTCTATTTACCACGTTCGGGAGGGTCATCACACCTCATGGGTGGCCCAAAATTTGTCATCCCATACTCCATGCACCCCATAGGGATCACAAGGGGGTTAAATTGTTTATTTAGAAATTACTTATATCAAATAATTAAATCAAAACCATGAACACATCATGGAATGAATAAAAACATAACTCCACATTCAAAAATCTACGTTGAACCGAAGGGATATAACTTGTAGGCCACCTACCTCAAATCCATTGATGAAAATACACTTAATCAAATCCATATATCACAATTAAAAGAAAATTTGAATCATAAATCATCATCTCACTAGAAATGAAGGTTTATAGAGATCTATATTGAAATAAGATAAGGAAGATAAATCTAAACCAAATATATGATCGAGAGAGAGAATAGACATACATGGATCTTTGATCCGTAACCGACAACACTCTAAATGGCCTAGGATCAAAGGAAAATCACCCATGAGAAGGATTGTTCATAAAAGATAACATATAGGGTTGTAGGTGGAGGAGATGATGAAAATCACTAGTTAGATTAAAAATCCTAATTTGGGAACTTTCTATGTATTTTCGGCATGAATGGGTCTCACGGTTTACCCGCATAGTATTCCAAATAGTTGAAAATCCACTTTCCATGGAAGTTGTGTCTCATGGTCATGTGGGTTGGTGGAACAATTTGAAGGACCATACATTAAGCCTCTATACAATGCTACATGGTTACCTGGTGATTCAATACAGTTTTCTTAACCCTGAGACAACCATACACCTTGCCTAGAATTGTCATATTTTCCCCTTTATCTTGTACCGAACACTTGGAACACCACCAAGACCCCAAGAAATTCTTGGAACCATATAATTAATCCAAAAAATAATTTAAAATCAAAATATTTAAATAGCGACAGACCTCCATGATGTCCAGGATCATACAACCTCTATGCCTTATAACAGATCATCCTTGAGCGACTCTTTCTGTACATTTATTAGATTCCAAAGAAAATATATTGGGACACAAGGCCCACATATCATAACCTTTCTCCCATGTTTAATCTTTAATGATTCTATGTTTCCATATATAATGAACTAAGGGAACAGTCTTTCCCCGTAAGTTTTTTTCACTACCATCCACTATACAACTGGGATCCTCCCCGAAGGAAGCATCATCCTCTGAATATACATCCTCACCATTTATAACATGAGATGTTTCAAGGTGATACTCTTAGAGTTAAAAGACATGAAAAATATCATGTATTCTATTATTCCATTGTGGAAGATCCATATGGAATTAAACACATCTGATCCTCTCCACAATTTCGAACAACCTCGCATACATGGGTGCCAACTTTCCCTATTTCTGAATTTGATGGTCACCCAACCATGGAGACACTAGAATAAACACACCATCATGCACAAAAACTCATGGAGTCTATTAATATGATATTAATATGACTTATTCCTACTCATCTCCAATTTCATACACTTCTGAATCAATTGAACCTTCTCTAACGTCTCCTGTATGAGAGTCATTCCCAGTAGCATAGATTTCCTATAACAACCTCTGTCATTATTACACACATAATCATGATTTATTACATAAAAATTCAATTTATACAACCCAAAATATTTATAGTTATAGTGTTTTGGGGGATTATAAACATTACATGAAAACATAATATAAAAAAATACGACATATTTATAGAATACACCTTTTACATGACCAAAACATTCCTTCACACATAGCATTGCATGGAAAAATATGATGACATACATAAGAAAAGGGTTATTTATAAAGCTCTATGAGGGAGTAAGAAAGTATTAACATGAATAATAAAATACATTTAGGAAATATACATACAAATGGAGAAGAATATAATCAGGAACATAAAGGAATGATATAGCATGATTGTCATAACAAGGAAATGTGGAAACAACTTAAAACACTGCATCATGAATATAAAAGAATTAGGTAACCCCTATCCCAACATAGTAGAAAAATGTTGTAAATGGAATCAAGTGAACCCTTATTCCAACCTGATGTATAATGATACCAAACATTACCCAATGTATTGGATCTCCATTCGGCTTCACCCTTCATAATAATTTCAATCTCATGCTTATGTGTTCCACATAGATCATATTACATGGATTTATTCAACATCATCATTTATTCCATGATAAATGAATGTCGAATAAATAAATTAAATTTTATAATAAAAATGTATAAGATTCTATAGGTGAAAACCAATGATAGTGATATGGGCATGATATTCACTACACGTTGATGTTGGCATGGGAAATTGTGGTGCAATTTCAACAACCAAATAGCATGACAGAAAAATACAAAAAATGGTTTATGAGAGAGAAATGGGTCTCTAACCACAATTAAATGAAATGTAAAGTTTGTGGTTCATAAAAATAAATTTCTCAACACAATTAATTTAGAAAAATAATGTGTAACATAATAAAGAATCTTCAAGAAAGAGGAAAAATAGAATAACTCATACAAAATTTTGGCATGGTTGTAGGTGTACAAGGGTGAGATTAATGAGAGGGAAAGATGTCTCACATCATTAAAACATAATAAGGGTAGTATGAGGGAGTTAAAAAACTTAATTCATAATTTTTAATTGAAAAATAAAAGGGAATGACAATATAAGTAATCATTGACAAAAATTAGGAAGCAAGGAACCCTTACGTGGATGTGTGATCCAAAAGGCTTGAGAGAAGATTCATGGGGGCTTTGGGATCCTTGGGAGGACTCCAGGGAATGTAGAGAAGAGTGAGGATGAACATAAAATAGTTTTAGTGACGGGGAATGGGTTCATGGATGGATTTATATACGAATATAGGGATAATTCATTATCACTTATGTTTTTGGCCCTACACAATAAAATATTCAAAACCACAAACCAAAACACAGTTTGTTTCTATTGTTTTATGCCATGGAGAGTGGAAAAAATTATTTTATAAGGCCAAGTGCTGATGAAATTAAGATATTAGATTTTGTTATGTAGAGGATAGTCACACCCTCAAGGAAATAAATTTAAAATCATAAAATAAATGATTCATTTTGGGGGATTTACTATGATATTATATATTAAGTAAAATAAATATGAAATCACATTATATTAACGTTAAAATATAGATTTTGTTGAAGATCACTTTTATATTATTTATTACATCACTCTTGGGTCATTATGATGTCATAAAACACAATATATAATTATATATTTATTAATTTTTACCCAATTATTCGACTATCCATGAAAATTAAGACAAATTCACCATTGGATAACTTCTACATCCTCAGTCTAAAAGTAATTTTCATTTTTTCTCATTTTTTTTAAATATGTGATTTTCCAATTTTAAAATGAGAACTGAACTTTATTGAAAATTGACATGTTTTGACAAAAACAGTTTTTAAACCTTAATAAATATTACATTTAGCATTATAAAAATTATAGAATCATTTATTCTTAGTATAATTAATTTGATAATAATATATTATTAAAATATTTATTATTTCAAAAATAAATCAATTCCTTATAATAAATTCATTGATTAAAAAAATAACTCCATCTTTTATCGTATTAAAATATATCTCTTATAAAACTAATATCTATATCATTTATAGATATATAATTAATATAATCATCATTTATAAGAATTGTTTTTATAATATCAATAATAAATACAATAACATATAAATTTCTATAAAGTACCACTTAAACCTAGAAAATCAATTTACCAAATTCGTCATTTATTAGGACATTTTTTTTCATTATAGAATTGGTGGAAAAAGAAGTTTTTTTATTAAAATTAATGGCACAGTAAGTAACTAATATCTTTTAACATAACCCCTTATTAAACCTGCATAATACCTAAGGGTATGATGTGTGATGGTGATATACTCATGGGGTGGTTTGGAAAACGTTGCCTAGATGACAATCTATATTATCTAGAACTTCTCCCATATTCTAATCTATTTGTGCTTAATGTGTTGATGTTCAGCTTGGAATTGGTCATGAGTGAAGCCCAGTGACACTACCACCTTTCTGAGCTCTGAAAAAATGAGCATTGGATTGCCCGAGTATAATAGATGAGTCCATTATCTCATTTGTCTCTATTGAAAGGATTTATTAAAACCTCATATTTATATTTGTTGTGTGATCACTATTCACCTTTTATATCATCAACAGTAAATATACATAATGATAATTTAAAATCAATTAGGTAATGTGAGTGGATTTTATGTGTTTTATATATCAATGAAAAATTAAAAAAATAGAACTTTATTCATAAATTTATTGGCCGTTAAAACCTACCACCCTTAAGAAATTTCTCCTTTGAAATTTACTTTTATCATACTCATAAAAATGAGGGTAAATATGCCTCACTACTTCCTTCAGTTCCCATGATGCTTCATCAAACATTTGGTTTCTCCACAACACATTGACGAGGGAAATAATATTATTTTGTAGAAATTTCTTTCTATAATCTAAGATCATCAATATGATTCTCTTTATAGGAAAATTAATTCTCTAATGGCACCACCTCTAAATTGTGTTCATGTGATGGGTCAGGAGTGTACTTCATCAAGAGTATTACATGGAATAAATCATGTACTTGAGACAGGTTCTATAAGAGTTCTATTAAATAGGCCACTACTCCCATTAGATCAAGGATCTCAAAATAGCCGATTTACCTTTGACTTATCTTTCCATTCTTCCCAAATATCATCACACTCTTCTATGGAGATATGTAGAGGAAAAATATACATCTTACATGAAACTCTAGGTCTCATCAATGGTTGTCATAATAGCTCTTTTTCGACTCTAATAAGCATTGATGTGTTGTGGTATGATCTTAACATTATCCACCATTTCTTCAACCAGTTCTGGACCAAGATGTTTTCACTCATCAACATCATCCCAAACATGCCATTGTTCTGAACCCCTTCCCACAAATCTCTTCATAAGGATCCATTTGGATGATTTACTAGAAAACATAATTGTTATAAAACCCATCTAGATGAAGATGATGAGAACATCCATATTTGAAGTCCATTGAGAATGCTCTCAATATTTCCACAATTGTTTGGATAGTTCACTCATATTTTCCATCAGTTTGAGGATGATAAGCAATAAAAAAGTTCTACTTAGTATTCAGAGCATGTTGGTGACTCTTCGAGAACATAGAGGTGAATCTTATATCTTGATAGAATATAGACGATCAGGATACATCGTGCATCCCTAACACATATATGAGGTATATAAGGTCCTTTTGATCTAATTATAAATCCAATGGAATCTCAATGAAGTGTGTAGTCTTGGTAAAAAGGTCCACAACAACCAAAATAGAATTTTTTTTCATCTGTATATCTTCAAAATTCTGGTGAAAAGGTCCATGGCGGTGTTTTCCCATTTCCATATTGGTATGGGTAATGGTTGCATCATTCCCTCAGACTTCATCCCTTTTTTCCATAACTTACTAAAATACTATGCATTTCTATGTATACTAAAAAGTATCTTTCTAATTTTTATCCCACCAGTAATTCTCTCATATATCTCGATATATCATTATGTGTCTTGTGTGAATAGAGAAATTTGAGCTATGTGCATCACGCAAAAGATATCTATCTAACTCTAGACTGTAAGGAACAAATAGTCTTGACCCAAATCTCAAAATTCGATCTACATTAACATTGAACAATATGGATTTACCTTTTATGATAGTTTCAACTTTCATCTGAATTCCCACGTCCACTTTTTGAGAACTGTTAACCATTCCAAAAGATACAGTTGAGAAATTAGTTGTGAAAGGATTGATGTTGTACCCTTCTTTATGTTTCCCATGTCCATATTCATCAAATCTCTGAAGATTGGATCATTTTCAATTCCCATCAATGATAGAATTGTTGGGTAATTTCTACATCGAGCATCCACTACATTGTTTTCGTTCCCTGGTTGGTAGTGGATTGATTAATCGTCATCCATGATGAGCTCTGACCATCTTATTTGGAACATGTTCTGCTCCTTCAGTGTAAATATATATTTGTGACTTTTGTGATATGTATATATTTCACAATTTTCATTAATGAGATAATGTGGACATATTTTATAGGGCCTCAGCCTTAAAAATTAATTAATCATGAGATATTTCAAGTATACACATTGAGGATCTTTTCAGGATTAGAGTTTTAGAGAATTAGATCATAAATCATGCATTACATTCCACATTTAAACAAGGTTGTTACATTAAAGACAGTATTAAATTTTCCCATCAGAGGAGACATATTTAAAACAAAACATGGATTCTTTCATGACACTTCCATGACACTATCATCACATCATGTAGCTTTCCCTTGACCTATGAAATTTTTTTCAAAAACATTGGATGAGCATAAAAAGCTCAGTAAGGGATATAAAAGTACGCAATGAAAACATTAGTCCATGTATTCATACAAATCAATGAAATCGTACTTTACTCATAAAACATAAGAACTTTAACAAACCTCATGAAATTATAATATTTATGAACAACTCATAGAAAACATAAGACATAAAGGTAACTTGAGGCATTCATAACATTCTTACATAGGGTGTCACCCTCATGGTTACGTTTGGAATACCCATCATAGTATATTCCATAAATATCTTCGGAGAAACATTATCGTTTAACCCCTTCATGTTACCCAATGCATTGGAGAGCTATATCGAGCTCCCCCTCCCTTAGTTTATCATGGAACCACCCGTCTTCATAATCAATGCGCAAGAAAAATAACATAATCGTATCACATAAAACATACATAAAGGAAACATAACATTTCCACATTTCAATCACAAGATATCAATAACACATTGATATAATTTTTTTATCAAAACAATTTTCAATACGAAAATAAAATAAAAGTAAAATATGGTATTTATTTTTCATTTAAAAAAAGTTATGGCTTGTAGAGGAAGCTGAAACTCAAATAATGGTCATGATGGCGGAGAAGTCATTGTCACTGCATATGTAAGACCAAAACATTCCCTATTGTCATTTAGTAAAATGCTTCGTATAAAAAGATTCCTTTTGAATAAAAGTAAATGTCAAGGGGGTTTATACACCATATAGAAGAAAGTTGTGTATAAAACAAAATATGCCTCAATGAATGGTGATTGAGATGAAGTCCCTTACCTCATATCCAACTTCACTCGATCGTTCTTTAATCTCCTTAATAATAAACTTGAGTAAACTTATACTTTCATAAGAACCTTTTTCATGTTCATTTTTCCTTTTTTATCACTTATTACCATGTTATGAACATTATTTAATTATTTAAGTTAATAACGGTCGTTTTGTTTATCTTTGGTACATGATCCAAAAAAAACTCCTTATAATTAGAAGTTGTTCATGTGGTAAAATATCCATTATATCCAAAATTATATTCCTGATGTATATATCATATATATCACATATATCATATATATCCATACATGCATTTATAATATTACATAACATTTAGAGGTAAGAAATTAAATGCACCGTTCATGGAGACGGTAAGCCGTACGTACGCATGAACGCTACTTTCATTTCTATTTCATATTTAATGGAATTAATTAATAATGATATAAAGGTATATTATAATTCCAGTATAATATCATATATAATATCATTAACTCCATCATTTATTTGTCCCACATATTTCATTATCATATCAAATCACTTTGAGGGGGCGGTAGTCCGCACTTCCAAAAATGAAGATATCGTCTTTAACCATAATGGAATCCATAAAGGTATGCGATAAATGAAAAATACAAAATCATAAAGAAGAAACAAACATATTATATATCATATATAAATATAGTGACATCTTAATGGCCACATTTAAATGGGTTAAAAAAAGATTGAACAATCATCGTTTCATGAGGCAGAAATTCACCATCCACAGAAACAGTATGTTCTTTAACAATTAGACAGAGGTGTGTGTAAGTGTAGCTCAAATAATTCATATAACATCATCCTAGTATATTTAACATACTTTTTTTGTTACAAAATAAAGGAATAAAATGAGTTGAGGGGGTTGGAGAAGAAAAATAAAACAAAAGAACATTAGAGAAGACTTTACCTTTAAATCGGGTTACTCCCCTTGGTTTGAACCAAAAGGGTTTCTTGAAGAGCTTTCTACCTAAGGTAAGGATTCTAGGCTGAAATGAGTGATTTGTAGAGATTAAATTTTCAGATCGTGGCCGAGCCTTTGGCTTGAGAGGCGTGGGTAAGGAGGTAGAGGTGGGGGCCTTTTGTAAGAGGGAGGAGGGGAACTTTTGGAAAGTCAAGAAATGTTACTTTAAATTAAAATGATTTTCAAATTTTAAAGGTCCCAAATTGATATATTTTGAGGATAAGGTGATAAGGGTTCGAAATATACTCATCCAATAGGTTTTGGACAAGTTTATGTTCTATATTTTACATTATCATTTCATTTTATTTAAATCATTCATTAATAAGGTAATCGCATCATCATCATGGTGTCATAAAAAATTAATTTATTTAATGTCTTAAAATTATTAAAAAAGTAATATGATGTAGGAAATATATTTATATTTCCAATTAATATTTATAGTACAATAGATCATTTACACAGACAAAACTAAAATTGTTTTACTTGGGTGTTACATAATTTTGTGATATTCTCCTTTCTTTAAAAATATAAAGATAAAGTGTCACTATCAATCAAAAGTGATTACATGGGGTCCCTATGTTTGGCACAATGCATCCCATGGTCGTCCAAGACACAAAATGTAGCATTAGGACAAATTTTGGGGTCATTTGTTATTATTATGATATTAATTTATAACCCTTAACTTCCCGATTACTAATTATTCACGATAATTAAAGATAATTACAGTCGTTATTATTCATAATGTCAAAAAAAAACTGCCTTAAGTACATAATTTGGACCTTATAATTCCAAATATGGAATCCATTTTACCAAATTCCAATCACAGAAATTTTAGTAATTAATTTAAAAATAATTCCCGCTGTCAAAACAAATAGCGGGTTTTTTAGAAACAATTTCTATCAAAAGATTGACAAATATTTATGTCCAATTTCAAAGTTAAATTGATCCCAATGACCACCATTGGATTTAATGGTAAAAATATATTCTAATTATAATTTAAAACCAATTTGAAAGAAAGTCCAACCATATAATTAAATTATATTAAAAAGCAGTTTTGATGTAAAATGCAGTATTTTCCCTATTCATTAAAAAATGAACATTGTCAGAAAAATACCAAATATTTATCCAAAGTAATATTAAATTTCCCAATACTAATGAATTAATTTGTTTTGACAAATAGATCTTATAAAAATGTAAAATTATAGATTTAAAGATGGTTTGCCATCATATGGTGATAAAAAATCTTTTAAAAACATTAGAAAATTCAATGCTTAGGATTGGATTTATACTCATTTTAAGTCTCAAAAACACAATCAAATTTATATATAGACATAGATATGAAAATCCATAATTCTTTACTTACTTGGGATGTTACATCCTTCACCCCTTTAGAAAATTGCATCCCCGTAATTTATTTACTTATCGAATAAGTGGGGGTATTTATCCCTTTTTGCACATTCAGATTCCCATGTTGCCTCTTCAATCATGTGGTTATTCCACAAAACCATTACTTGATGAATCACCTTATTCCGTAACACTTGCTCCCTATGGTCAAGAATCTGGACTAGTTATTCCTCATAAGATAATTTCTCTTCCAACTGAACTACCTCTGGACTCAAAACATGATACGGATCTGGCATGTACTTCCATAGCATTGAAACATGAAAAAAATTATGTACCTGAGATAAACTCGGAGGTAAAGCCACTCAATAAGAAACTGATCTAACTCTCTCTAGAATCTCATATGGTCCAATGAACCTTGGAATCATCTTTCCTATCTTACCAAATCGCATCACACTTTTCCATGGTGAAAATTTTAGAAATAAATGATCACCTACCTCAAAAGAGAGATGCATCCTCTTGTTGTCCGAATAACTTTTCTGCCTGCTATGAGTTGTTATCGTGTGTTTCTGTATCAGTTGAACTTTTTCTGCCAACTCTTTTACCAATTCCGGTCCCATCAACTTCCTTTCACCCACTTCATCCAACAAACTGGAGTTCGACACCGCTTCCCATATAATGCCTCAAATGGAGCCATCTGTATACTAGAATGAAAACTATTATTATAAGAATACTCAACCAATGAAAAATGTTAGTCCCAACTTCCCTGATAATCAATCAAACAAGAACGTAGCATATCCTCCAAATTATGAATTGTTCGTTCTGACTGCCCATCTGATTGTGGATGAAAAGCTGTACTAAAATTTAATTCAGTACCCAACGAATTCTGATGGCCTTTCCAAAAGTTAGAATTAAACCTGGGATCAAAATCAGATACAATGGAAAGGGGAACTCAATGTAACTTGGCTATCTCTTTAAGATACAAACGATAAAGTTGATCTAGAGAAAACTTATCTGGTATTGAAAGGAAATTAGAAGATTTAGTCAAGCGATCAACAATAACCCAGATTGCATTATTACCTCGAGGTGTCTTCGGCAATCCCACAACGAATTCCATGGATATATTCACCCATTTACACTCTGGTACTAGTAAAGGTTGAAGCATACCCTTCGGTAACTGCCGCTCTACTTTAACCTGTTGACAAGTCAAACACTTCACAGTAAAATCAACAATATATCTTTTCATTCCATCCCACCAGTAATACTATCGAAGATCTCTATACATCTTAGTACTGCCTAGAAGAACTGAATAAGGAGAACTATGAGCATCACATAACAACTCTCTCTTCAACTTTGAATCACACGACACACACAATATCTTCCCAAATCTCAAAACGCAATCATTATCAATGCTGAATTCAGGAAGCTTACCCTTCTGAACCAGCTCTACCTTTTTCTGCAACTCACTGTCTTGCTTCTGTGCTTCCTTAATTCTGTCTGATAGAGAAGATTTCACTGATACCTGAAACAAAACAGAAGAACATCCTATACCAACATATTATATGCCAATGTTCATCAAATCCTTAACCAAAGGATCATGTTCCAAATAGAACCTTGTTAATGATGCATTACTTTTTGGAATCAAATCATCACCCACTTTATTTTCTTTTCCCAGATGGTAATGATCTGTACAATCATAATCCTTCATTAATTCTAGCCATCTCCTATATCTCATGTTCAATTGTTTTTGAGTGAATATTAACATTAAACTTCTGTGATCAGTATATGTGTCACACTTTACAACATACAAATGATGCCTCCAAATTTTTAAAGCGAAAACAACAACATCTAATTCCAAATCATGTGTAGGGTAATTTACCTCAAGAGTTTTCAACTGTCGTGAAGCATAAGCAATTACCTAATAATTTTTTATTAGGACGCAACCCATTCCTTTAAATGAAGCATCATTGTAGATAAGAAACTCACCATTCCATTAAGGTAGTGCCAAAACTGGAGCATTCACCAATATTGTTTTCAACTCTTGAAAACAATCATCACATTATTTTGTCCAGATAAACTTAACACCCTTTCGAGTTAGCTTAGTCATTGGACTAGATAACCGGGAAAAATTTCTAACAAAACATCGGTAATAGCCTTCCAAACCAAGAAAACTACGAATATCGGTTACATTTGTGGGTCTTGGCCATTCTTCAACAACCTTTGTTTTTTGTAGGATCAACAGTTATCCCGTCTTTAGAAACAATGTGACCAAGGAAAGAAATTTGTTGCAACCAAAACTCACACTTGCTAAATTTCACATACAATTTATTTTCATCTATGGTTTGCAAAATAACTCTTAAATGACTTTCATGTTCCTCTTTACTTTTATAAAACACCAAAATATCATCAATGAAAACAACCACAAACTTATCGAAGAAATCATGGAAAATTCTATTCATAAGTTCCATGAATATAGCAGGTGCATTGGTTAGCCCAAAATGCATTACTATAAATTCATAAGGGACATATCTTGTACAAAACATGGTCTTCAGAACATCTGCTTCCATTACCTTCAACTGATTGTACCCCGATCTCAGGTCAATCATTGAAAAATACTGAGCTCCCTGGAGCTGATCAAACAAATAATCGACATGAGGCAAAGGATATTTGTTCTTAACAGTAATGTTATTCAAGGATCTATAATCAATGAAAAGTCTCATAGAACCATCTTTCTTTTTCACAAATAAGACAGGAGCACCCCACAGTGATGTGCTAGGTAGAATGAAACCTTTCTCTAATAAAACATGCAATTGATCCTTCATCTCTAAAAGTTCAATTGGAGCAATTCGATAAGGGGGTTTTGAAATTGGCTTAGCATCAGGAACTAAGTCAACAGTAAATTCATCTTGATAATCTGGTATAATTCCAGGCAACTCATCAGGAAAAACATCAGGATACTCATTTACCACTGGAACATCATTAATCTTAATGGTTTCTTTGTTTTCAACAATATGTGCATGGTAACATTAATTTCCATCTTTTATACGTTTCTCAGCTTCTTGATATGTTATCAACCGTAAGGGTTCATTCTTGTACACAAACTGAAAGTCTTTCTAAAAAAAACTTCTTTAGATCTACAATCAATCTTATCATGGTAAACAGAGATCCAATCCATACGCAAGATAAAGTCAAAATCTACTAGAGGTAAAACAATAAGGTTTTCATGTAGGTTCTTTCCACAGATAAGGATAGGAAGACTATTATAAATTCATTTTTCCTCAACATTTCCCCCAGGTGTTTTACCACAAGTTCAGGAGTCATTTCTTGAGATAGAATTCTCAATTTACTAGAAAATTTTCTGAGATGAAAGAATGTGTAGACACTGAATCAAACAACACACTGGCATAATCTGAAAAAAAAACCAAAAAAAAGTACCTGATACCACTTTATTTGATTTCCAAACATCTGCAGAAGTAGTTTCAAAGGATTTCACCACACCTTTTTTCTTGTAGTCTGACTGATTCCCATCACTCGAGCTCTTTTTCGAACACTTGTTTGAATAATGACCCATCTTATTGTACTTGAAGTAATTCACTAACTTTAAATAAAATTTGGTCTTACCATCACCCAGATCTTTTCCAGTGAAATCACGAGCCTTATATCCCATCTTACCACATCGGTAGCATTTTCCAAAATTCAAAAGACATTCTGCAGCATGCCTTTTAACACATTTATCACAAACTGGAAACATGCTTTTCTTACCATCAGACCATTTTGAAGAATTATTTCCTTTCTCCTGCCACCTCGGTCTCTTCTTCTGTTGGTTTTTATAGAACACTTGATCATCGGTAAACTCCATTTCCACCTTATCATCCCATCTAACAAGATTTTCATAACTATTGAACTCATGAGAAGCTAAATCCCTTCGGTATTTTGGGTTTAATCCTGAGTAAAAAATGATTGATTTTACTATCATGTTCTCAGATAAAATTTGGAGCCTACCTTGCCAAACGAGTGAACCTTTATTTATAAGCAGCCACGAAGTCGTCCTCTTGCCTCAATTACAAAAATTGTTTTTCCATCCTAAGTCGAATAGCCTTAGTAAAATATTTCTCAAGAAACATACCTTTGAATTCATCCTAGTCAAGAGAATCAATCTCATCAGCGTCCCTAATATTTTTAACCATCGACCACCACTGATCTGCTTCACCCTCCAAACGGTAAATAGAAACACTAACATTTTGATTGTTTGAACACCCCATGACATCGAAAATCTTATCTATTGCATTAATCGACCCATCAGCTAGCAAACAGTCAGATGCTCTTCTAAATGATGGGGGATGTTTCCTAATGAAATGTTCCAACACTGACATGTTCCTCTACAGTTGATCTGGCTGATCTCGTGCATGGATACCACCACAATTTATCGCTTGAGTCAATTGTGCCATTACTGCAACAAACTGTTCAGTTCCAATTCCGAACATCTCAGGATGCTGATTCGGAAGGCCATTTCCTTCTCTATGCCTTCTTAGCATTTCTTCCCTGTTTCCTCTAGGGAAAACCATTCTGAACAAACATGTCTTAGATGACGCAACATGGTAATCTTCAAATGCTATATCATTATAATTTGTCCATCAAAAAAATATTTTTGGATAATCATTTAATAGAAATCTAACTCCTAAATTTATCTAAACCGACCTCTGATACAAACTATAAGGCCCCATCCATAATCATTACTTAATCTTGAGTTATTTCAAGAATTAACATTAAGTATCTTTTTAGGTTTAGAGTTTTAGAGAATTAGATCATAAATCATGTATTACATTCCACATTTAAACAAGGTGGTTACATTAAAGACAGTATTCAATTTTCCCATCAGAGGAGACATATTTAAAACAAAACATGGATTCATTCATGAAACTACCTTTAAACTATCATCAAATCATGTACCTTTCCCTTGAACTATGAAAAAAATTTCCAAAACATTGGATGAGCATAAAAAGCTCAGTAAGGGATATAAAAGAACGAAATGAAAAAATTAGGCCATGTATTCAGAGGAATCAATGAAATAATACTTTACTCATAAAAAATAAGAACATTAATATACCTCATGAAATCATAATATTTATGAATAACTCATAGAAAACATAATACATAAAGGTAACTTTAGGCATTCAAAACATTATTACATAGGGAGTAACCCTCATGGTTACGTTTGGAATACCCATCACAGTATATTCACTATAACACATCAGAGAAACCATGGAATTTAACCCCTTCACATTAACCAATGAATTGGAGAGATATATCGGGCTATCCTGCCCTTAGATTATCAAGGAACCACCTGTCTTCATAAACAATGCCCAAGAACCTGAACATAATCGTATCACATAAAACATGCATAAAGGAAACATCACATTTCCAAATTTCAATCAGAAGATATAAATAACACATTCATATAATAAAAACATTATCAAAACCATTTTCAATACCAAAATAAAAGAAAAGTAAAACATGGTATTTATTTTTCATTTAAAAAAATGTTATGGCTTGTAGAGGAAGCTGAAACTCAAATAATAGTCACGGCGGCGGAGAAGTCATTGTCGACGCATACGTAAGACAAAAACATTCCCTTTTGTCATTTAGTAATTTTCTTCGTATAAAAATATTCATTTTGAATAAAAGTAAAAGTATAAGGGGTTTATACACCATATAAAAGAAAGTTGTGTATAAAACAAAATATTCCTCAATGAAAGGTGATTGAGACGTAGTCCCTTACCTCGTATCGGACATAACTCGATCGTTATTTAATCTCCAGAATAATAAAATTGAGTTAATTTATACTTTCTTAAGAACCTTATTCAAGTTAATTATTGCTTTTTATCACTTATTACCATGTTATGAACACTATGTAATTATTTAAGTAAATAACGGTCGTTTTTTCGGTCTTTGGTACATGTGTCAAAAATAAACTCCTTATAATTACAAGTTGTTCAGGTGGAAAAATATAAATTATATACAGAATTATATTCATGATTTAGATATCATATATATCATATATATCCAGTATATACATGCATTTATAATAATATATAACGTTTTTAGGTAAGAAATGAAATGCACCGTTCATGGGGAAGGTAAGCTGTACGTACGCATGAATGCAACTTTCATTTCTATTTCGTATTTAATGGAATGAATTAATAATGATATAAATGTATATTATAATTATATTATAATATCATATATAATATCATTAACTCCAACCTTTATACATCCCACATATGGAATTAACGAATCAATTCACTTTGAGGGGGTGGTAGTCCACACTTCCAAAAATGAAGATATCATATTTAACCATAACAGAAACCATAAAGGTATGTCATAAATGAAAAATACATAATCATAAAGAATAAATAAACATATTATATATCATATATAAATATAGTGACATCTTAATGGCCACCTTTAAAGGTGTTAAAAGATGAATGATCAATCATCGTTTCGTGAGGCAGAAATTCACCATCCCTAGAAACAGTATGTTCTTTAACCATTAGATGGAGGTGTGAATAAGTCTAACTCGAATACTTCTTATAACAACATACTAGTATATTTACGATACTGTTTTTTTACAAAATAAAGGAATAAAATGAGTTTAGGGGGTTGGATATGAAATATAAAACAAAAGTACATTAGAGAAGACATTACCTTTAAATCGGGTAACTCCCCTTGGTTTGAACCAAAAGGGTTTTCTTGAAGAGATTTATGCCTAAGGTAAGGCTTATGGGATGAAGATAGGGATCATGAGAGATAAAATGAGCTGATATTGGTAGATCCAATGGCTTTATGGGTATGGGTAAAAAGGTTGAGTTGGGGGCCTTTTATAAGCGGGAGGCGGGGCACTTTTGGAAAGTCAAGAAATGTTACTTTATATTAAAATGTGTTTCGGATTTTAAAGGTCCCACATTGATATATTTCAAGGAAAATGTTATAAGGGTCATAAATATACCCATACAATAGGTTTTTTAAAAGTGTAAGTCTTATATTTTACATTATTTTTTCATTTTATTTAAATCATTCATTAATGATGTAATCACAGCATCATCATGGTGTCATAAAAAAATTAATTTATTTAATGTCTCAAAATTATAAAAAAAAATACCATGATGTAGGAAATAATATTAGCATTAAAATGACTATTTATAGTTCAAGATATCATTTACATAGACAAAACTAATTTTTTTTACTTGGGTGTTACATACTTTTGTGATATTCTCCTTTCTTTAAAAATAAAAAGATAAAGTGTCACTATCACCCAAAGGTGATTCCATGGGGTCCCTAAGTTTGGAAAAAGGCATCCCAGGGTCGGCCATGATACAAAAAGTATAATTTTGAAATATTTTGGGTTCATTTTTTATTAATATGATATTAATTTATTACCCCTAACTACCCGATTACTAATTAATCACGATAATTAAATATAATTACTGTCGTTACTATTCATAATGTCCAAAAACAGAAGTGTCTTAATTAAATTATTTGGAACTTATGATTACAAATACGGAATCCATTTTACCAAATTCCATACACATAAATTGTAGTAATTAATTTTAAAATAATTGTCGTTGTCAAAACAAATAGCGGGTTTTTTAGAAACAATTTTTATCAAAAGTTTGACAATTTTTTATGTCTAATTTCAAAGTAAAATTAATCACAATGACCACCATTAGATTAAATGTTAAATATATATTCTAATTACACTTGAAAACAAATTTAAAAGATAATATAACTATATAATTACATTAGATTAAAAAGCAGTTTTGAAGTAAAATGCAGTATTTTTCACTATTCATTAAAAAATGAACATTGTTAGAAAAATACCAAAAATTTATCCAAATTAAATACAATGTCCCAATACTAAAGAATAAGTTTATTTTGACAAATAGAGCTTATAAAATTGTAAAAATATAGATTTAAAAATGGTTTGCCATCAAAAGGCGGTAAAACAATCTTTTAAAAATATTAGAGAATTCAATGCTTAAGATTGGATTTATTCACATTTTAAGCCTCAAAAACACTATATAATTTTTAAATAGACATAGATATGAAAATCTATAATTCTTTACATACATGGGATGTTACATATTTTCAATGTAATGATCATATATTCCTACTCCAGATCATCTGTAGGATAGTTTTTCACATAAATTTTCCTATACCTTAAAGCATAAGTGATGATTTTTTCATTCTACATCGACCTATATCCCATTCCCATATATGAATAATCAATTTATATTATGGAATTATCCCCCCTTGTGATTAGTGTTATCAAAAGGTCATTGATTAACCTCTTCTTCCACTCCATAAATCTTTCTTCACATTCATCATTCCAATCCATCATTTCTCCTTTCCATGTTATCTTGCTAAGAGGGTATGAAAATCGTATGAAATTTTCACAAATTACTGATAATATCCATCTAACCCTAGTAAGCTATGGATATATTTCTAATATGTCGGCCTTAGTCATCCATTAATTTCTTTTTTTTAGAGTGATCCATATATATCCTATTGCATGTGATGTTATGCCACAATAATGAGACTTCATTCAACAAAAACTCAATCATTTTGCTCTTTTCATAGAGTTTCTACTTTCACATGGTCTGTAATATTGTTCTTAGATGATCCACATTCTCCTTCTTTTTTTCTAGTATATTATAATTTTATGTATTCATACTTCCCCAAATTTTTCAAAGACATCACTAAAGAATATATTCATCATGTCCATGATGATTTATAGAGCATTAGTGAGTATAAGAGGTATTACCAAGTATTCATAGTGACTGTACCTTGTAAAAAAATAATTCTTGCGAATATCCACCTTCTTTACCCTAACATGGTAATATTTAGACCACAGATCCACCATAGAGATTTATTGTGCTCCCCATATCAGATCGAACAAGTTATCAATTCCTGGAAATGGATACTTGCTCTTTATTTTGATTATTTATGTTAATGATAATCAATGGAAAGGCAAATTTACTCATCTTTCTTCTTGATGAGGAGGACTAGTGCACCCCATGGTGAATCTCTTGGGTGTACATACCCTTTATCCAGATTCGGATGTATCTTTTTCTTTAGATCCTCGATCTCCACAATATCGGCCTTATATAGAGTCTTGGATATTGGAATCACACCTAGGTATAAGATAAATTGATAACACAACATCTTTTCCAGGAGGAAAACCAAGAAATTCTGCGGGAAATACATCATCCAATTCCCTCACAATAGGCATTCCTTCAAGGATGGATTTATCCTTAGAATCAATCATCTATTATGGATATGTGTACTCATAGGGATGTAATATATTTTCATGAGATGATGGGGATAAATGATATTTTTAATCTTACTAGAACTTGTATATAAATATAGGTTGATTCACCATATGGTTAGTGATTTCCCTATCATTACAATTTATGTTGTCTCTATAGAGGGAAATCCTATCCATTCCATGAATTGCATAAAATTCCCCCAAGGGATGTATGATAAAGATCATTGGGAATTTCAATCCAAAAATTGTGATAGGGGAGGAGTTATATTAATGGGATGAAATAATTTCCCCATTTCCCATTGTAACCAACATCTCTAATTACATGATTTGTGGTCGTTTTTGGATTTTTTTCTAGTTTTTTGTGATATAAAACAATGCATAAAACCATAATCAAAATTAATTCTCACTATCCAGGAATGAATAATTATCATAATTTTAACCACTTATTTGCTAGTATTCTCATTAGTGGTAATGATGGAAAAATATTTCCCTTACTACATTGGATGTTTTTGGTTTCCTCTAAAAATCCTTGGAATTGGGCACTGGTTCTCAAAGTGCCCTGGTTAATTATTTGTGTAGCAATGAGAATTGTGTTGAGGATAAAATGGGGAAATCCATTCCTCTACCACAGTAGATGGATTTTATAATTTTAGATCACTAGATTGGTGCCCATCCTTCAAGCACATAATGAATTTCCTCATCCCCTTTAAGAAATTTTTTGTGTGCTTTTTTCCCAACCATTGCAATGTGGGATGCTATAATTTCATAGCATCATTATATTTATCCATCAGAATGAAAAAAATTAAATTCCACTTTATGGTACTTATACCAGTTATACCCTGAAGATTATTCGATCTCCATCTCATCATTGTGGGAACATCAGACAATCTCTTCATAGATGACAATGTCATGGATCTATAAGGCCTTCCTTAGGCAAGTTTTTATCCAACCAAAGAATCGTTAAATCGTGCTTTTAGGTGTAATGAGAAAACCAGAGGTGTATCATGATAGTATTTTTATGTTATCCTAAAATTCCCCAAAAAATTATTCATTATTTTTATTGAGTTAAAGGAAATATCATTCCATCTTAAGATGGAGGGTTTATGGAAAATATTTATCAAAAAACATTTTCCCAGAATCCTTCCACACTATCGTCTCAATTTCATGTTCAAATATCATATTTTTGATAAATTTATAAATATTAATAGCTTTATCCTCCATATGATATGAATCCATAAGAACCTTCACATGTTCAACACATATAATAGTGGAGAATATATTCTTAAGGGAGTTGATCTATTGTATGGTGATTTAGGGATCAAATGATCCATTGAAAGTAGGTGGTCTTTGTCTCATGAAGCTCTCAATTGCAACTAGTTCTTTCATAGGGGGGTTGGATGTTCCTCTTTACCTATGATTCTATTAAAAACAAGATTCCAATGAGAGTGTATCGTGAGAATGTTTGGGATTACTGCTCTGATCGGATTGGGATTCTAATTAGAACAGTCATCACATTTCTCTTCGCATCGGTTGTCAGCCTGAGTCCTACTAATATCAACCATTACCTATAATAAACAAAAAATTAGGTGTAATTACTTTAAAATATAAAAAGGGTAATCCAATGACTAAATGGGATATCTTATGAATTACATTTATTTCATTAACTTAGGTACTTTTAGTCTTCAATCTAATTTATCAATGATCAATTTCCTAAAGAATATTCTCATCGGTGTTTTCCTCATGATCCCCTAATAATGTTTCATTCTAATATTATATATTTATCAAAGAATATCCCCTAGGAGTTTTGAACCAAGAGTGCATCATTTCCCATTTTCGTTCACCAATTCATGTTCGACACTAGCTCAATGGGGTCTTTTCGGATTTTACCCATAGAAACATTTTTTCCGGAGCCACCTATACCTATTCATATCCATACATGGATGTATTATATTGATAAACAACTAACTCTATACTCTATAAAAATTAGGTTTATTTTTCATATACTAAGTCTTATCCATATGACTTTAACTATGGTTTCCTAATCCTAATCCCAAAAATAACTAAACCCATCCTCTAATGAAAACTAAAACAACCCGAGTTTTTATTACACACATAAACAAGATTTATTACATAATCATTCACATAATAAAACCCAGAAGATCGAGACGTCTTTTATACATGGGGATTCAAAACATTACATTAAAAGTGAAGACATAAAATATGACATATTTATTAAAATCCTTTTTTACATAACCATAACATTCCCTTATACATAACATTTCACGGTATAACATCAGGACATACATAAGAAAATGACAATATATAAAGCCCAGTAAGGGAGTAAACAAGGAATAAAATGTAGAATATAATACATGTTAAGAAATATATATACCAATGGAGCATAATAAAAACATGAACATAAAGGCATGATATAACATGATTATCATAACATGTAAATGTGGAAAAAACATAAAACACTGCATCATAAACATACAAAAATAAAGTAAACATTATCCCATAATGGTGAAAAAATTCCCTGAATAGAATCTGGTAAACCCATATCCCAATATTACATATCATGATACTAAACATTACCCAATGCATCGGAGAACTATTAGGTATTACCCTTCATAATCATTTCAATATCATTCTTAAGTATGCCACATAGATCATATAACATTGAATCATTCAAAGACATCACTAATTCCATGATAAGAAAATTTAGAATAAATACATGGAATTATAGAATAAATAATTATATTTGGAAAATTTTGAATACCCTTGATCGAGAAACGTGCATGATATTCACTACACGATGATTCTGTCATGTAAAATTATGGTGAAATTTCGGTAGTGAAACGATGTCACATAATCATTCATATAAATGGTTGATGAGAGGTAAAAGGGAATCTCATCTTATATACATGAAATTTATATTAAGGGGGTCATATAAATACATGTCCCAATATAATAAATTTTGAAATATAAGGTGTTTCATAATAATGAAACATGATGAAGGAGGAGAAATTTAATAACTCTTCTGAAATTTAACCATGGTAATAGGTGTACATGGGAGGTATTTGTGAGAGAGAAAGAGATATAACATCACAAAAACATGACAAGGTAAATATGGGGGAGTTTTAAAAACATACCCCATCATTTATAATTGAGAAATAAATGGTTATAATAATATAAGAAAATTTGGACAAAAATATGAAAAGAAGGAACCCTTAATTGGATGTGTGAACCAAAAGGATTGGGAGAGTCTTCTTGGGATCAAGGTGGCACTATGGGAGGACTTTAGGTAGTGGATACAGGATTAAGGATGAGCATAACAGAGTTTGAGTGAAGATTGTTGGGTGATTGTGTGGGATTATATAAGAAAGGAGGGGGAATTGATTATTATTTAGGTTTCGGACACTACACACTAAAATATTCAAAACCAAAAACCCACCCATGGGTTTTCCCCTGGATTATTTACAAGGGGAGTGGAAAAAATTATTTTATATGGCTAAGGGCTGAAGACATTATAATATTGACAATTTTTATGTGGAGGTGAATCACACACTCATGGAAATGAATTTAAAATCATAAAATATATTATACATTTTGAAGGATTCACTAATGAATTATAAAATAAGAAAAATAAATCTCTAAAAACAATTTTTTTAATTTAAAACATTTATTTTTCTAGAGATCCCATCTATGGAATTTATTACATCACAATTTGGTTATTATGATGTCATAAAACATACCATATATTTATATTTTGTTTTATCTTTTCCCAAATATTGGACTGTATGAGAAAATTAAGAAACAATCACCATAACTTCAAAATACTAATTAATAAAATAATATTATTTTTATCTAAATAATTTTCTAAATATGTGAATTTTTACTTTTAAAATGAGAGTCATCATATATAGAAAATTGACATGTTTTGGAAAATACAGTTTTTAAAACTTATTAAAAATAACATTTAACATCATAAAAATTATATACTCATATATTATTAAAATATTATTTGGATACTAAATTTTTATTAAAATGTTAATTATTTAAAAAATTCATTAAATCCATAAAATAAAAAATTTAATTAAAAAACACTTTTTACTTTATCATATAAAAGTATAACCATTATCAAACTGATTTTCTAATAATTTATAGATAATTAATTGACATAATCATAATTTATAATAATTATTTTATAATATTATAAATAAAATCCTTAATATATATATTTCCAAAAATTACCATTTTTACTTGAAAAATCAATTTATCAAATTCAACATTTTTTCGAAAGAGTATTCCTATAAAGGTATTGGTAGAATAAGACTTTTTTTATAAAAATGGATTACAAAATGAGTAACTAATACATTGTTATATAACCCGTGATAACACCCACAGTCAACCTAAGGGTGAGTTGTGAGATACTGACCGACTCTTGGGGTGGATCAGATAACATCGCATGGTTCTTAATATCAATTAAATGGAACATCTCCCATATGAGATTCAGTTCAAGCTTAATGTGTTGAAGCATGACTAGGCCTTGGTCAAGAGCGAAGAACGATGTTGCTACCTCCTTTTCGAGCCCCAAAAATGATCTTTGTATGATCTGAATCTACTGAATGAGGACATTATAACTTTTTTCTATGTCGAATATATTTTTTAAAACATTATATTTATATTAGTCTTGTTGTCAATATTGAATTTCTATAACATAAATGGTAAGATACATAACGGTCATTTAGAATAAATTGGGTATAATAAAACAAAAGGATTTTATGTTTTTATATATCTATGAGAAATTAAAATAATTTGAATTTTATTCAAAAATGTTTGGCTTGTTTCCTTACCCATATTCTAAAAAAAATTGATATCTACAAGGTGTTATATAAAATACTTCTAAAGGTGCCATCTAAATCATAGCCTTAAATTTTCTATTGTAGGAAAACTCAACAAGCAGCAGGTGTATTTCCCATGAACCAATGTAATTGAAAACACATCTCTTAGCATATATTCTAATACTGAGATCATATTATCTTCCCACCCATCAATTTTTAGGTGATAAGTTATACTAAAAAACACTTGGGTACCAACAACCTTTTGTAATCCATTCTAGAAGAACCATGTGAAATTAAATCCATGCTCCAAAACAATGATTCTGAGCACATCATGCAACCACACAATCTCTCGTACATAAAAGTCACCCAACAAATCAACATTCTAGGACACCTAAATTGATAAAAAATGCGCCACCTTGGTCAATAAATTCACAAATACGAAAATTTCATTATTCATTAAAGGTTCCCTTGGAACACACGGTATGAATTCCATCTTTATTTTCATCCACTTCCACTTTAGAAAGGTAAAAGACTATAAAAAACCACTGGGGTGATGATGGAAGTCCATTACCTAATGACAGGTAAGGCATCCGGTTACAAAACCTATAACCTCTTTCTTCATTATTTTCCACTAAAAATACCAATGAAGATCACGATACATCTTAGTCAAACCAGGATGCTTTTCCCACTATGATGTGTGGAAATGACGCAAAAACTCTTCACGCATACACACTGGTACAACCACATGACCTCAAACATTGAAAATCCCATCATCACCAATAGAACAACTAGATGGTGAATCTGAAACATTATTTAATTCCATTATTGATAGACACTCAGGATACAAAATCTATATTTCTGTGACATGGTTCTAAAGTGCGCACTCAATTGGTTTTGTCAAAATGTTCATTTTACCGTGCCCATATTGCACATCCAGGCAAATCTCAGCAATTAAGGCCATCATTTTGCACTCGGAGTGGGATTCCAAAACAACTTTTTTGAGTCTTCCGTATCAGTTCAACTGCAGACTATTCCATTTTCTTATTTTCTATACCATCTCTAAATCAAATGATTGCATGTAATCAACACACCATCGCTACCAAAGATTCAAATCCCACTGAGATAATTTATACTACAGAAATTTATGATTGGTAAACACCATGAATCTATATCCTAACAAGTAATTCCTCCAACACATTAAGGAATAAACCAAAATAGATAGATCAATGTCATTAGTAGGGTAATTTATTTAATGAGGAACCAAATTTATTTACCCATAATCTATAATCAATCATCCTACATCAACACTGCACCATGTCCAACACCGGATGCATTGTATAGCATGTTATACCTCTTAGCTGGTTCTGGTAAGATCTGAATCGGTATGGTAGTCACCCACTACTTGAGCTCTTAAAAAGATTTCTCCCAAGCCTCAGACCACTCAAATATAACATCCTTCATGGATAATCCTGAGATTAGTTCTACCAAAGGATAAAAATATCAATGAACCTTTGTTAGTAACTTCCCAATCCCAGGAAACTCATAACATTAGAAACATTCTTCAGTTGCTCCAAAGATACCACAACCTAGATTTTCTCTAGATCCACCGACACAAATATCTCAAAAACAATTTCACCATGAATTTCACCATATCAATTCAGAACTAAAATTTTGATATCTTGTCTTAAATACTATTCTCTCTTAATGCACTCTGGATGATGTCATGATGTTTGACATGATCGTGAAGAGTTCTTGTGTACAAAAATATGTCATTAAAAAATATGACTTGGAAATTTTCCAGAAAACAGTTGAATACATGGTTCAGGTAGTCCATGAACACATCAGATTCATTTATCATCCAGAATGACATCTATAAAAACTTGAATAACTCGTAACTACTCTGAAAAGTAGTCCTTCTTAAATCATAATATCTCACCATCGACTAATGGTATTATGATCTTAAATCGATCTTGGAGAAAATTAGGGAACACCTCATATGATCAAACATGTTATCGATTATGGGGAGAGGGAATTTATTATTAACGATCCTTTGATTCAACTTTATATAATAAATGAATAAGCTCAACAATCCATTAACCATCATAGAAAATAGTATGGTAAATCCACAAGGCGATGTAATGTTATTGATAAAACCATTATACTCTAACTCCTCATGATGATATTCAGCATAAATAAGTTCTATCTGCACCATTCTATATGGATTTATGGAACCGGTATGCACCCCCTACAACAATTAAATCATAAACACAACATCACTCTCATGTGGAATCCCCAAGAGATACTCAGAAAAAACAGCATGAAAATGATTCACAATGGGAGTAAATAATAGTTCTTTCCTTCCCCCTTAATACAGAACAAGGAAATCGACTTGAGCTATGAGTTCTCCCAACTTCTGAAAATTAGCTCCATGTGGCTTTCACAATCATCCCACTCACCGTGAAAGAAATATGGGTCTCATTTGAGATTATGGAATTTCACCTGACATCGATAATAGTTGATATGGGATTTATACAACCCCATCCAATCCATTCAAAAATTTATGTTATAATGCAAAATCTATTGGAAAAACAAGTTCCATAGAAACCAATATCGACCAAGATCCAAGGAACAACCCTTAAACTATCTGATAGCATCATCCCATATCCCTAAAAAAGTATCAAGTGACATGAATCCACTTGTACATTCCACATTTAAGCCCAACATAACTTCGAACTAAGTAGAAATATAAGAGTCCATAACCCCCAAATCAAATAAACCACTAGTAAGCATGTAAGATACAAGAATCATACATCAAATAGTAGATAGTCCTTCCTTTCCACCTTTGGGTGTAGACTAAGAATCATGAAGATGACATAGCCCTCATCCCAGGGCTCACAACTAAGTTCCCTTAACTGCACCACCTTTCTGGTTTGAATGATATTTCCTCAGAGTTCTACATCCACCACCCTTACAAGTATGAACTATAGCGCTCTAACTACCTGCTTAATATGAAGTAACATACCCCTTACCCACACATAGAATCTTTATCTAACCTCCATCATCTCCCAACTACCATAGGTTATTACAAAACCACTACAAAAAGAGTGGCCTTACCTACTCTCGACACTTGACTGGTGGTTGGGGACACTGATCTCACATGTGCCTCATCTTTCCACACAAGTATCAGAACACTCGGTCACTAACCTGATATGTTTCCCCCTCTACTGACTGCTATGTTCACTTTGACTCTAATATAGATTCCCAAAATTATTCTTTATCCTATCAGATTCAATACTACCTCTCCACTATGATGGAACAAAAATATCACTACAAAAATATCCCTTTAGGTTCCCTTCTGATATGAGGGTTTGATCCACTACCTCATATAACCTTTTCAATCAAAATATGTTCACCTAGGATGGAATCTCATGAATCATCCCATTCTAGAAATTCGTTAAAAAAATGCCTCAACTCCAGCCAATTCCAGAACAAAGCATCTCAAATTGGTGAAATAACTAGTATAATCCATTACCAACATTTTATTTTCAGTTAAACCCATAAAATATATAGTTTTATCATACTTAAGGGTTTCTAGATTGAAGTGATTCAGAAAATTCTCCGGAAAACCATTCCACATCATTCCATCTGCCTACTCTGTGTAATCCATGATGTCCCTCTACTGCTTTTCCTAGCCTCTCAACATATTGGTATCTAATTTAACTCACTTCTCAAGAGGGGTCCCTGGAAGATCAATAATAGTCTGGATAAACTCTATCTGGAACACTATTTCTTCAGGCCCACCCTCTCTAGTAAAGGTCAGAAGGTGATGCAACTAAAACTCCCAAGTTAGCTCAAACATGATTGTTTCTACTTTCATTGGGTACCATTACATTATCTTTATAGAACGAGCTATGTCATCACAAAACAACTCTTATAAACTTTCACAAATCACCATTTCTCTTTCCCAACCATGGGAAGAGTGTTCTTGGAAACATCTTCATGTTGCCCGACCAACGGTTGTCTTCATAGTGGCATTTCACTAAAATGCTAAAAATGAGCATTAGAACACCACCATAATTCATTCACAAAAAAATAAACTCTCATTAGTAGTCATAAATATACAATTTCACTTACACTACCCAAATGGTCATTTTCATACCCAAAACCCTTCTCTGGACCATCCCTACTAAGGAAATGGATAACATAGGATAACTAACTCTCATGGGTACAAGACATTCATTCTACACGAATTTTCAACTATTTTCATATATCAAAATACTACAATAACACATTAATCATGTTTCCACAAAATATAAATCATAAATCCATTATTATTTAACATTTTCTCCTCTTTTTTACATTATCCATCTTTATCATTTCAAATATACAACATTTTATTCATTTTCAAGAAAACCAAATGCATCCTACCCCTTATGTGAAACCCAATCATCCAATGTGTGACTACCATGATGTATGACTCCAATATACATATGTTCCTATAATGATGCATGAATGCACAATGTCGTGCCATTCAGAGCACGATAAAATATCATAAAACTATCACATCACACAACATGATAATCACTCGATGGTGAAATATCATCAAATGAAATAACATACAACAAGAAACAAATGCCACCCTAGGGTGACAAGGGGTTTCCCTCATACATGGGTTAGCTACACCCAATATTGAACTCATTTTGATGGTCCAACACCTTCATAACCTCTTCCCTACCATACTAATAAAGTAAGTCACAATTAAAAACTCATCTGATACCACTTTGTAAGATGTAGACTAGACATGAGATTCTATGAGTAATTTGGGTGGACTATACCATATTTTTCAGACTAATCCACAATATAAAACATGTAAAATAGCGTAAACAACATAGACACACTAGTGAACATGAATACATAACTATCACCCAAAATGGGTACACACAACAACCAATATTTAATATGTTATGTCATGCTACAAAACCAAGTGGGAAAACCCCAATATAAAGATAAAAAATGGAATCCAATATAAAATAATGAATGAATGTCTAGTATATTATTTACTAACATCCAAAATTTTACTCCACTCTCAAGAAAACGACTTTTATGATGGTACCCAGAACACCTTGAGAGGGGAGGGGTGAATCAGGGTGTCAAAACATTATTCTAATAAGATGGATAATGTTCGTATATTAGTAGGAAATTTTTAAACCTATCCAATGAGAACAAACATTTATAATCTCTAGTTGTGGAGTACAATGGATTTATAATAGTTACACTATTCCAAGAACACAACCTTTGCAATATTTTAGGTATAGCTCCATGCGTCCCACAAAACACTTCTATCAGCTCCCCCTAGCTCATTGTATTAGGTTAAATCCAAACATAGTTGATAGACTTGAAGATACCTTTATATTAATTATAGTAGATATCATTATCTATATATATATATACATTGTTTAGTTCATTATTTTACCCAAAGATGTTATCCACTTTTCCATGAACTGATAGTTCACAATATTTTCTTCTTCGAACTAGACTACTCCTTCACAAACTACGCTTCATTATGTACCTCCTCCATGTAATGCCTCCATAAACCAACTTCAAATACTAAATTAGCGTACTAATTCTTCTCCACAGACCAATTCCTCATTCGTGAATTACCAATCGTGAACCGTCTTCCACAAACCATTGTATGCAAACCTCTTTTCTTTGTGGTCATTAGTGCCCCAAAAACCTTCAATAGACTGTCTTCGTAGACCACTTATCCTTTATCAAAAACTTCCTCAGGAGCCTCTTCTCCTTCATACAGTTTTCTATTCTTGAAAAACATATATAATTCACTAAATTCCTCTCAGGTTTCTAATCAAAAGACTATTATTAATTAAGGGATTATTGATACTTATATAGGAAAATAAATCCAAAAAATACAATAATATGTGATTTCCCAAAAATTTGATGTGGTACGGCCTTCACACCATATCATGCATCTCCCATGAGCTATAGTCAAACTACCAAAAATTTTCCCTACGTAGTCTACATACCACCTTTCTCCCTTCACAAATTCAAAAATCACCATCTCGTTTTCATAAACATTGATCCATACCATGAACTGTGTTCCTTCTGTGTACTGTAAACCATCCCGCAATCCATATCTATCATGCGAACTATTTTTTAGTTTCAGTCCACATAGAAGTCTTCTATATGTAAATACCATTCCACATGCCTCCCTTAGTGTCACAAAAAATGTTCTTTGTGGTCCAATAACCATTATTTTCAGACTTCTTTGCATAAAACCATCGATTTACAAAAAGATAAACACAAGATTTTAAGGCCCAAAAATTTTGCAAGAATTGGGAAAGTGTACCACCATAAATACCTGTTTCAGCAAGTACTATAAGAATCCTAGTATTAAAAAATCCTTGATCAACATAATGAGGATTGAAAACAAACACAAACCATAATTCATTTCTAGTATAGAACAAACATTGGTAGAACAATATCCCCATTTGGGTTTTTTGGGAATCTATATAAATATTCAAGGAAGCACCTACAACAACCAAAACCTGATACACATGAAACAACTTAGCCAATAACACTCTAAGTCTACATAATAAAGTATTGTTGTAGAAAATAATATGGTATGAATGAATTTGATTCCCTTGTGTTCGAATGATTTAAATATATCCAAGAAAGCTCTTCCTATTTTCTCATAACACTGAATTGATTTTTTCCGTTATCCTTCTCCCCCATGGATACTCATTGAATTTATCTTTTAAATAAAATAACATTTTGTTGTCCTCATTTATCAATTCTCCATTATATATAATATTTTTTAATTTATGCATTCATCCACATTGGTAATAAACCCAATGACTAGTATTTGAACATGGTAGAGTTCAAAACATAGTCCCACTGGATCGTATCTCTCCCATAATGCTGCATCACTATCACAAATAGATTAAAATAGTTAATACAAAAATGGAGATGGGACGTTGATAACATCCTCATGCATGGAGAGGTGACTGGACATTGAGGTTCAACTGATGTTTTTTGAACACATGTATTAATAATGGATTGGAAAGTATGTCAGCCACTTGATCACCAGTTCCAACATGATGCATTTTAATCATGCCTCATACAAATGCTTTATTGATAAAGTGATAACTGATTTCAACATGTTTCCTTAAAGAACGATGAACCTGATTCTTTGTAACATAATTTATTATCTTTATGTTTTATTGAATTACCATTGGTTGTTTCACCTTATCTCTAATATCAGAATGTTATTGCTTCATCCCTAATAGCTATGTGCATGCCTTTGTAGCAGTGATATATTCTGCTTCAATATTAATAAGATAAGTATTTTCCTATTTCTTACTCAACCAACCTACACAATCCTTGAAAATATATAATTCTCCACCATTTTTTACTCTCTATCAAAAACATCTCCAACCAAGTAATCATAAACAAATACTGATAGTTCATTGTTTCATCCTTTATTAAATTATAATCCATAATGAAGAGTGACCTTGAACTTACCTCATGATTCATTTAACTCCCTCCACATGATTTTCCTTTAGATAAATTTGAGGGTGGGCCTCTAAGCATGTGGCAAAGACAATATATGGCCATGTCACTTTCTATTAATGTAAGATTGCAATGATTCAATTACATAGTGTGGGATATAAAGGTGTATCATCCTCATGTATTATTTGTTTTGTCCTAATTGAAATCAGAGTCAATATTGGTTTGGAGTCATGCATATTGAATTTTTTGAACAAATATCATACATACTTTTCCTAAAAAATGAAGGTGTAGTAATTAATCTAAATCACTTGTAGTCGCAAGAAATATGTGAGTTCACCAATAATAGAAATTTCAAATTAGTACTTCATGTGATTGGATAATTCATCCATTGATCCATTCATGATTCCAAACAATATAATATCATCTATGTATACTAGTGCCTTGAAGTGTTATTTCTAAGAATTCTTCTCATTATGATTCTGATCCAATCCTACTCTTTTAAATTCGCGCTTCTTTAGACAAGAATCCAGTTAAGAATACCATAGACATTGGGCCTGCATCAAAAAATAGTGTTCCTTCTTTAATCTGAAAGCTGTCATTTCATTATTACCAAATAAAAAACACATAGGTTGTTAAATTTAGGATTTTTCTTTAAGAACACAGTTTTATTAATGTTTTTACATCAAATTGATACATGTTGATTCCTATTTGAAATAACATGGAATGAAATAGGCTGATTTACTCTAGTCTTTCCACCAGAGAAAATGTTTCATCAATATAAACACCTTTAATATGTGAATAGATTTTACACACTAGTCGTGCCTTATTATTCATCACATTTATAGGATCATCAATTTTATTTTTTAAAATCCATTTTGTACTAACCACATAGTGGTTTTGGAGTCTCTTACCTAGATACCATTTTTAATTCTTATCAATATGATCTAATTATTCATTCATCGATTTAACCCATTATTTATCTATAGTATATTCTTCTAATTAGGATTGTTCCACTACTAATAAGAATTCATATATTGTAGTATTCCTCAATATTATTTCATGTGTGGGAGCTGGACAATCTCCAATGATATTTTATTGATCAATATCGGCACTAAGATTTCACCTATAAGGTTTAGGTGAATTTTATTCAGCCATGGTTTTTCTATTCTAACTCTTTTTTAGTCAACATCATGATTTAATTCTTGATTGTATTTCATACCTTCTTGTAGTTCTATATTTATATCCATTTCATGACCATATTCTTCCTCATCCTCTATCTGATCTATATACGAATTCATTAAGGAATTTTTGGGTTTATCTATAATGATCATGACATCATTGCTTTCTAAAAAAAATTCCAAGATGTTTACTGAAACATATATAGGATTTTCTATTCATTGAATATCCGATGAATGTTTCTTCATCTGCAACATCACTAAACTTTCCTTTATTTCCTTATTTGTTTATAATAATACATTAACTTTTGAAAACATTTAATACTTAAAAGATTTATTCATACCATTAAACAACTCATATGGAGTCTTTGTTTCACCCATATAAATCCCTATATGCTATTTAATATACACCGAAGCTTGAACTACCTCATTCCAATAATGCAGGGGGATACAACTCTCAATCAATATTGGTCTAGCTATTCTGTTCAACTATAGATTCCTATGTTGAACAAATACATTTTTATGTGGGGTTCTCACATCATCCTCCGCATATTGTATTACATGCCTCTCAAGATAATTTTCAAACATAATGGATGTGTACTACCCTCGATTTTTAGACCACGGAACATGGATTTTTCAGGCAGTATCATTCTTAGAAATTCAAAGATCGGTTTTAATGCAATCAAGCACTTGATGATTCCTATGTATAATAATAAAAAAATCCATTATACTATAATCATAAATTAAAAAGACTAAGTACCTTTCTCTATGAGTGTTAGAGGTATTTATCAGACCACATATGTCTGTATGGATTTGATCAAGAATATTTTATTCCATTTTCATCTTTGGATGATATGAACTGCATACCAACTACCCATAAATGAACGAATCACAATCATTTTCTTGTTTAGACATTAGATTGGGGATATCCATGACTATCTTCATCATAGATATCTTTTCCTTGTCTTGTTTATTGATACTCCCAAACCATTGATGGAACATGTTTTTTTTCTTCAAAAACATACTAATTGAAAATATTCTCTTTAATGTAAACTAAATATAAGATTCCATATTTTCTATAAATTTTCATTATAGAATTACATATCATTAACTTTATAGTTCAAATTTTTTGATTGAATGGCATTATTAATCTTGAGATACAATGTTGACTCACACTTAAGAGATTGTGATGCAAACCATCCAAATAATGAACATTGGACTACTTCATCTCTCAATTATTTAGTTCAGTACTTCCACTCCCTTTAATACTCAAAGCTTCATCATTACCGAATATCAGGGTTACATCTTCAGTTTTCTTGTCATTTATTAGAAGTTCTTAATTTCCTATCATATGGTATGAACATCCACTATAAAAAATCCAAGTGGGACTGTTCCTTCTAGCTTTATGATCCACATCTGAAAGGTTGGATTTTTAAATTTTCTTCTTTTCCATCCATGAAATATTAGATTTAAAAAAGGAAATAAATGAATTTTCCAATATCATTTTCATCTACACAGGTTCATCATACTCGCACTCTTCTTCAATATATGAAAAAAAATTATGAGAGAAACACCATCAGGATAGAGAGTATTGAATTGTCTATGTGTTCTATATGAATTTTTCCTATCATTACTCTGCAACCAATCAATAATATTATGGTCGAAGATAGAACAATGAAAAGAAATATAAATAGAAACAGTTCCTCATAAAGGAAATCTAATATGAAATTCTTTCTCTTTTGATGACTTCCTATCTCTTCTCCATTCAAATAGCTCCCTACCACTTCATAGTATGACATGGTGTGGCCAAGATAGATAAATAATTTAAATTTCATAGGAGGATATGTTTTCTCACTTCTATTCCTCATCAAGACAACTTAAATAGGGAGATATTTTATCTACCAATCATCCTGGTAAACCCGATGGTTGTTTTCAGTTCTCATTTATGTATGATTTGAGACATTATTTGTTTGGACTTCATGTGTCTTTATGATATTTCCCAGTTTCTTCTTCCCTTTATTTTGTCCCATTTTTCATCCATTATTAGATGTTTCAGAATCACCTGAAATTCCAATGTTTTCCATTTATGTGGGTCTTTAATCATTCAAAAACTTTTCAACTCTATCATAACCACACATAACTCTCTCTAGAAATTCATCATTTGAGAACTATCCAAACTAAATTTTAATCATTGTTCTATTTAAAATTGATTCACTTCTATGATTCCTCTTATGAGTTAAAACATCCTCATAATTTCCCTCAATATAGTATTAATTATGCTCAAGTGTAGATTTAAGATCATTTATGAACATTTTCTATTCATCAATTTTGAGATTCAGTTAGACTACATGTATTGAGATTTCAAATGTTGATGAGAGTTCCTTTATTACATCCAAATTTCGATCAATTTCATCTTCTAATATATCTACATATTCTGATGACACTTCTACAACTTCTCTATAGTTTTATTACCTGTTACATAGATTCACAATGTTACCAAATGAATCCACATGTTATAACTTTAGATCAAAATTAGTGGTCAAATGATTATCTCAACATTATCTTTTAATGGCTCTAACTTTTCAATGGAAGCCATCATGGAAGCATGGGTTCTAGATTAAAATTATACTAATTTTTTCTCAAAGAATTCAATATCACCATCATCTTCTTCGCATATAAACCGTTTTATATATAATTTTTCTATAGATTTAGTGTCTCCCTTTTGAAAAACCATTTTTGAGTTATTTTCATTTACAGCTTCACTTTATTCTTAATTTAATTTTATTTATCATCAAGAGGTAATTTTCCCCACTCTACTACAACGAATACAAGCATGATGTATCATGGCTTCAAATTTCTCTTTTCCCTTTTTGAGTTTCTTGAAAATGGGAGAAATAAGTTCATTTTTTTAGTATCATCATCAACAATATCTCCTGAAATTTATATTTTTACCATTGATTTTAATTCCATCTCCTTAGTGAATCGATTCGTTGTATCGTTACTTTTGACCCTCATTTCATAATCCACCAGATTACATAACAGATCATCCAATGAATGTTTAGATATATTCCTTTCTTGAAGTGTTGACACTTTTTCATTGTAAAGTGGTGGATTTATTGTAAATTTTTTCATTACAATATTAATTTATTTGATTTCATCACAATGTTATCATATTTCTCCAACAGCTTTAGTAATTCTATTGAAAAATATATCTTCATTTTCATCAGGATGCATCTTCACAACACAAAACCTATTTCGAAAAACTTATCATTTATTCTCCTTCACATTACTATCACATCCTAAAGTATTCTTCAGTTTTTCCAACATGGTCATTTCTTTAGTGTGACTCATTACCTTAAGATATATTTAATTATAAATATATTCAGTTTGGGTATTCTAATCTTTGGAATTTTCATCAAGGATTTTCCAATCTGTGTTAGTCATAGACAATCTTGTTCCATTAGTAATCAGAATTCCTTTTTCAGTAGTGAAGAGTAATTCCATTATAAGAGATAATAGATGGGATATGCTCATTTTTTTAAAATATAAAAGTTTCTCCCATTAAATAAGTATACACTCTTTAAATGTTGGAATTCATCAGGATAAAAAAGAAGGATACATATAAAATAAGCAACCATCACCCTCTAATACCACTAAAGGACCCCAGAACACTCTGATGGGGGAGGGGTGAATCAATGTGTCAAAAATTTCTTCGAATGGAATGGATCTTATTTCAAAATTGTTAAAAACCAATTAAAGTTGTTTTATGTAAACAATATGTAAAAAACAATCACATGCAAAGAAGAAACACAACAATTTTACATGGTTCACCACTAAGGTCTAGTCCAATGAAAATATGCTGGCAATTTATTATTAGTACCTAAATCCACTAATCATAACTCATTGTATAATATAATGGATTTGGCATAGTTACACTATTCCAGGAACACTGCCTTTAAAGTATTTGGGGATATCTCACTGCATCCCTCAGAATAGTTTCTTCAGCTCCACCTAGCTCACTATCTTGAAAGTAATCTTATTTTCCAGACATGTATGTCCCTTTATCATCACTAAATCATGAATCCTAAACTATATATATACACTATTGATGTTCTGTATTTAATCATAGATGCAATCCACTTTTCCATACACAGATAGTCCATGAACTATTCCTCTACAAATAGGCCTACTTCCTTCGCAAACTACACTGCTCTACATAACACCTCTTTGTACTACCTCAAAAAACTATCTATGCATACTACATTAGTATACCAATTATTCTCCACAGACCAAATCTTCCTTCACAAAATATGTACCACGAACCGTCATCCAGGAAATGCATTACGTAAACTGTTTTCCTTTGAGGGATTTAGGGCCCAAGAAAACCCCTTCCTTGGACTGTCTCTATGGACCACTTTTCATTTCATTGAATCCTCCTCACAAAATCTTCTCCTACAAGAGGTTGTCTTTCCATCGACCACTTATGGACTTCGCATAATTCATCATCTATTTAAATCAAAAAAATATATTTTTATGATGGTATTAGTACATCTTATATATAAAAATAGATTAAAAAATCCTCTAATATGAGATTTCTCAAATCATTAATGCATTATGAACTTCACCTCGTGCCATTCATCTCCAGTGATCCATAGTGGTTCCAATATACAATTTCTCTATATGGTATGCATACCACTTTTCTCTTTTACAACTTCACAAATCACCGCCACATTTTCTCAAATGATGAGCCATTCTAAGAGATGTTTGCCTTCGGTATACTGAAAACCTTTACTCGAACCATACCTGTCCCACAAAACACACAAGAAATCCCAAAATAATTATAAGTAAATAAAATATTAGTCATTAGTAATAATTTTTACATTAAGATAAGCCACCAGGAAATTCAGAATCAAAACATGTAAAATCTATGTGATTAATTTATCTTTTTGATGTGCTGAATAGATTTAGCATGTTCAATAATCACAACGCATCTAGACATAAATCATTTTTTCTCTCACTATGTCAAATCATCAGAACAATAACATTGTCCTCACCTCGATTCCTCTGTCCTAGTGGAATGCAACCGTTAGAGGGAATAGATCTCCATCCCCTGCCTTAACCAATGCATTGAGGGTGGATTTTAGAGCCTCAATCCAACTCAACCCGTGGGCATAGAACCTCATGCATATAACCCACTCTACCAATCCATGTTCGCATGATTATTTATTTATTCACCATACATATACACATTACAACCAAGAATATCCAATACCATTGGTAATACCATAACCATATCAACTAGAATTGGAAGCTATATTTTTCTAAAATCTATTAACACATTTATCATATATATCCTATAAATATATATCCTAATTTCCAATCACCATTAGTAACTCACAATTCATACACTACAAAAAAACACTCCTTAAATAACACTGACATTTAGCAGCATAAGAAAAATGTGACGATAAATTGTATCATTATCAATGACAAAAAATCACTGACAAAGGGAACACTTTATCAGTGCCTTTTTTAGTTCTGATAAAATGGGATCTTTGTGAGAACCATATTTTAGCACTGATAACGGTCCACAATAATATTTTAAATGAAAACAAATAAAAATATTAATTTAATAATTTCATTAAATAAATAATTATTGTAAAAAATTACTACATTGAATATACATATATATAAATTTCTAAAATTAATAAATAGTATATATTTAATATATATATATATATATATATATGTAAAATGAATAAATATTAGTATTTTAATGAAAAATATTTCCATATTTTTTTCTAATAATATATATTTCATTAATAAAACTTACCCATTTTTTATATTTTTAATGTGTAATCATTTTGAATTACTGAATTTCACTTATTTTTAAGACACATGTATTTATGATTATATATCGACTAATAATGCTAAAATATATTTTTAAATTTAATTTTATAAATACATTTATTTATAAATTTGTATTTACAATATATATTTTTAAATTTATAAATTAATAATTATAATAAATTAATAATTATATATATGTAAATAATTATAAAATTATAATAAATTTAATTAAATAATTAAAATTATAAATACTTCAAAATATCTAAAATTTTAGTGCAAATAACTGGAATACTTATCATCATTTTTTAGCACTGTTAATATAAATCTTTATCAGTGCTAAATGATTTGAACTAATAAAGATTATTTTTACCATTTTTTAGCATTGATAGATATCCCTTTTATCAGCACTTATCATCTTAGAACTAATAAAAAGTCATCTTTACCAGTGATTTTATGAAAACAATGTTAATGATGTCTCTGATCTATTGAAATGAACCCTAACCACAGCTCTGTTACTAACAATTCCAAAGCTCCCACAAAACTCCTCTTCTATCGGCATTAATCCTGTAAAATCTCTCAATGAATCAAGGATAGAACGCAATGTATGTTATTTTATAATTATCCTTAATCATTGTTTTAATTTTTGGGTTCCTTGTATTTCATTATTGTGTGGTTCAAAACCATTATGAACCCTATATATCATCTCCTCATAGCAGAAATACAACAAGTGACTCAGGGAAACTCTCAAGTAACTGTGATTCCCCATCAATAATTATATCCAAAATAAAACTGTATATAATTGTCATTCACATCTAGAAATATATATTATAGTGTTCATATGATTATCACAGATGAAAAATGTAGTTTTCTAACAGTTCCAGATATGATTCTCTTAATTTCTAATCTCATCTATTATTTTTTTGGTACTAAAACATCTCAATATTTTATTACATTTCATTTTATGGATTATATGGTATTACATGTCAAAATGAAACCTCATGTGTTGAGTATTTGAACAACTCTTGGACAAAGACAATTTCTATCATTCAACAATGAAACATGTTCCATAATTTTCATTGAGGATAAATTTTTCTATGAATTCTCTATTCATGAGATGGATATCTTCACCCTGATTTTGGGAATGCATTAGATAACATCATTCAATATGTACATTTATTTTGAAACCTATAATTTATATTCAAATATTTATATTGTGTTAATAATTACATTAAAAGATATTGGGATGTGAATACAAGAAGAACATGACTATTTGTACTGATCGTTGGGACTATGGTGGATTAAAAATATCCATAATTAGAAGGTGAGGCATCCTTGACTATACATAAGTGACGTAAAAGGTAAGAAGGTGAGCTTAATTTCTTCAATACCATTATAGTGGAGGTATTCCACTTCCACTTCAATTTAGGGTACTTTTAAGTGATTCCATCAGTGTAGGATCCTATGATACATTAATCTTTATTGCCTCATTGAAGATAAAAATTTCTATCGATGTATTTATTTGAGGACCTCCCATGGTTCTTTTGAGATAATACTTCTAGGAAAGGTAATTAGATATGGCAGTTCAATTATTTATGGATAAATATTATATGTATAATTCCGTACATGGTTATTCTATAGGGATTGGTACAATCCAAGTATATTATAATCATGCCAATGGTCTTAGGATGATTCCATACATGGTTCTACCTCTCTATCTCTCCCTCTCTTATCTATAAGTACCTAATGCCACTAATACGCTGTAAAATCATTCTAGCTTCACATGAGACAACTGGAAACTGCATCTTTGTCCTCTGTTGTGAGTGAAGCATAAAAGAAATAATAGTCTTCAGCCACATAAATTACTTTTCTTAATTATGGACCACTGGTTTCACAAATGTTTTTGTGTAAATAAGGAATTAATTTGGTATGATATGTATAAACTAGAATACACACTATGCATAAATGATAATAATTACATGCATCTTGCATGAAAATTTTTATGATATTGAACAGAAATATAATAATTCAATACTGAAGTAAAACTAACCTTCACTACCTTTATTTAATATCTCTTGAGATGCCTGATTTTATGCCATATCTGAATGATGGATTAGACACCCTCTTTCAAACTAGACTTCATCCCATCATTGTTGTTCCAATGTTCCTTGATTACATAACTCTTGCTTAGATTGTATTCATTAATCATTTTCAATGATTCTAGCATGTATATGAATACTGCATATCCCAAATCATTCTTCAAATCCTTCCACATTTTAGAATCTTTATTTACAACATCGTGTGGACACAAAAATTGAAACTGAATAAATAATCAAAACATAATGAATGATGTTATTTGGGTTTTTAATATTACTTTATTATATGACTTACACAGTTACTTTTGAAAATATTTCTTCATGAAATGCTATTATTTTGAGTGCGGCCACATTGGATCCTATTATAAATCCATAGTTAAGAAGACTTGGATGAGAAAACTACTACAATGAGTCATCTAATCTTACTATCGATAGTATTCCTCCCATAATGAATAGAGATATCTTACCCTATTTTTAGATTAATCATTAGGATAATTTCTCTTGGAATCATGGATTAACAGTTGGCTGTGAAGATTAATCATCTACCTCACATCGATGCCACCACATGTTTGTGTCTCCTATAAGCCCTACCAAAAAAAATGAAACATTTCGAAATAAGTAGAAAATAATAATTGTTTGTGTGTGGTTTTAGATCACTATGAGTGGAATTCATGTTGATTTTAATGTAAATATCTTCATTTGTGTAATTAAATATAAAATACTTCATAATTAAAATTGAATTTATGTTATTTATTACCCTCATTGGAAAAACGACTTTAATATCTGGGAAAATTATTTCATTTTTTTCTTGAGGCGCATCACCTAACTATTCTATGTTTTCTTGATTATATATATCATTTTTCATCCATAATGATCCATGAATGACTTTTTTTTAAATTAGTTTCATAAACATAGGTGGATGTTCACAAAATATGGGATATAAATATGACGCAACAAAATCAATAGTAACTATTCAGGAGGCAAGTCATCATGTGACCTTTGGAACCACAATGATGGGAGGAAGGTGAGTTTGGATGTGGGTGTACAATCCATCATCAATATATTTGAGATAATAAATACTTGATAATGGATTAAATATAGGTTGTGAAGGTTATTTATAATGTAGTATTGAAGAATTAAATCATTTTTCAAGAGAATAAAAATTTTCATAAAAGATGCATGACATTGTGGGATTTAATGCATGGAATTTATTGTAATGTTGATATTCATAAAAAATTAATTGTTTTAATACTCATAAAAATAATGTATTCTTTACACGATGATGTTACAAATCATTAAAAAGACCAAACTGTTGATGATGAAACAAAAAAATATTATGGGATCAATAACCTATTGATGAAAAAAAACAATAACGATACAAAAACTCAACGATGAGTAATATATTCAATGAAAGAGTTCAGGGAATAAAATTTGAGGTTGTATGAAATCAATGTGGTAAACTATTCACCCCAAAAGGGAAATGTTCATTAGTTATCTTGTTTTTATAATGAGGATTATTGTTTTGATTGATATTTATTCATAGTCCCATATCTAACCTATAATGAAAAAAATCATTTGCTAAGATATATTGTTAATGTTACAATATAATTTCACTATTTTAAAAAAAAATATAATTTAATAAAATGTTGATTTAATTTTCATTATTCCTTGAAGTCATCATTTTTTATAATATTTCTATATTAAATTTGTCTTCATGGCCACTAGAAAATCCTATAGAGGCTTCTAGATCCTTTATACAAAGTTACAACTTAGGGATACTTAGGGTAAAATAAACCCTCACCCAATACATAGTTCGGTATACATTATAAAGAAGGAAACATGGACTTCTTTTTTCAATCATCGTAATGAGAAATCCTTTCAGGTGAATTATAGTTTATAATGTATTATTTAAAATTATTTATTTTATCCAACATGATTCAAAATTGTTATTTTATGAAACCTCAAAAGTGTTCTGAAAATTAAGAATGATAATCCAAACCAATGTACCCACGTCGCAATGAAAGGATGGGGTATAATTCATTAGAGAAGAAATAGTTATGTATTTTAAATAAACAATAAAATTTTAATTATGTGATATGACTAAATATTTATTTATTTTATTATCAATTTACTTTTATGGAAAAAGTGAGAAACCACCACATCCATAATTACCATCAAACAATCATAAAAAATACAACACCAAGAAAATACATGTTATGCCTCTCCCCATCAAATGCATCGTGTCAACAAGCCCTCACAAATTCATAACCACTCGGCCAGCTGTCTCGTGCAAAGATACACAGACACAGAACCAATGGAAATTCCAAACCCTCTCAATCCATCCAAATGGTATGAAGAAGTGACAACCACATGCTCTGACCTCTATCTAAGGCAGAACAACATATAATTCTGGTAACCCAAACATCGGCTCAAACACTCAAAAAGCTTGTCCAAAAGAAAATACCATCCTAAGTAGAAAGTGTCTCAATCTCGGTAACACAAATAACCAAGTTACCTAGGTACATTTAAATGTAAACTAATATTACCCTAAGTCACCTCCCTAAACAACTTCCATTAAAATGTTGTTACCTTTATTGGAGACAGCATCATTAGATTATCAATCCCCAAGGCTAGGTTTTCCCAAGACATTATGTACTCCTCACTTCTAATCTTCCCTCTGTTGAATCCACTAACAAGAATATAGTCTTGTCTGTCAACCCAAGCAAATTTATCCTCATTAAGGGTTTCTCTATAGGTCCTCCCCATCATTTTAGCCACCTC
This sequence comes from Viscum album, assembly GCA_963277665.1. NCBI lineage: Eukaryota > Viridiplantae > Streptophyta > Magnoliopsida > Santalales > Viscaceae > Viscum > Viscum album. The sequence goes on from OY728131.1 coordinate 67,402,673, forward strand.
CTCCTCAGACGCATTATGAACTGAGACCTTCTCTTCCGCTTCTTCCATAGTGCATTATAATTAATCCATGAAGTTATCACCCTAATCCCCTGGCATCGGAATAATCACATCCTTGAAGAAATCCTTTTTGGTGTTATTCTTCCTAGACAATCGGGGTTCCAAAAAAGTGGTAATAATTAGAATTCCTTCTTACCTATCCTCCACCTATTACTCATACTATTCATCAGGCTTGAAGCTTCACTTGTTGAGTGGATGTGTTTATCTTCATTGCATTCATTCCTTCACCACCCAACTACATAATAAAAGTGATTTGGAATAGGGATGAGACCTACCTCTGCATGTCCCTTGAATCTATTACTCAAATTGAATAAGGAACAACTCCCTGCATCGGAACCCTTGGGTTTCCAACACTGATTGGAATGGATGCCTCTAGAATCGTCCCCTGCATTCACTCGAACAAATTATCCCTACATGAGGCATTCTTCTCTCTATCCTTCTTCTACAGAATGGCTATATCATTTCTAAATTACCTAATGGACCAAACGGGCCTTATCACACTGAATAAATCCTTCGTATATCACTACACCATTTCATGAAGAGGGGCCATCCAAATCCTTACTCAACCAGCTAATAACACATCCAACTATCAGATAATCTTGAAATATTTAGACTTTCTTTGTTGGAGATCAAAATCTGGTGTCCCTACTTGGTTCTTCCTCAATAGGCACATCGCATGCCTCTAGAGTTATGAATGATCACCTCACTTCCCTTAGAAGACTCCCATATTACTCACCCCTACTCAAATTGTTGGTAAAACCATGAGGCCTCTATTTCAGAAGCCCTTCCTCATCATTAACCTAAACCTCATTGACACAACCATAGCTTAGCCTTGAGGAATTCAAATGATACTCCCAATGAAAGTAAGACATGCAATACCCTAGGTGTCTGCATCCAATAGAGAAATCCATCGATTTTTCATAAATCATTAGTTGTTTTCAACGATACACTTCAGTTAATTAGATATAACTATTATTTATTCATAATTTTTATATGGATTAGCCATAAGAATCTAAAACATCTGTATCATAAGAAAATCTAGTTTCAGTAGCTTTGATGCAGCCTGAATAATATCATTGTGTTATAGGTTTAGGTTTTGGAGTCTCTACTAAAACATATTATTGGTGATAAAACAACATAAAGACATATATAATATGATTATACAATTGGAAAAAAGAATAGGCTTACTTCAAGATATTATTTTGAGTTTGTTTTGGCAGACCAATGTATAAGAAATGATTAAATCAAACCAGTGGTGGGGGAAAAATCCACACATGAATCAAATGATCCCACTAGAATTGAGGTTATTCATTACCCCCAACTACTTACCTTATACAAGGTTATCAATTATTTCAGAACAATTTCTCATAAATGGTAATCAAACTTCTAATAATTTGATATAATTATAATTTTGTAGGGTATAATTTTATGTGATTTTGTATATGTCAACACACATGTTCCAATGCGTTGTGATGGGTAATGTTTATAATATCCCTAGAGACTAGGTACATAATCATGAAATCCCAAAAGATCAAATGATAGTGGGTATTGGGGTTGTTTGTTAGTCAACTTCTAAGTTGATTATTACACTTGATGGTCTTAATATTACAACGGTCGAAGCACCTATCAATGGTTTCATAGCATGGACATAAAATATTATGAATATACATGTAGTATGTATTTAAAAATATTTTAATATGAAAACATATAATAGTTTATGATAAAAGGTGTTATGTGAGGTATAATGTTTCAGATGGATATATCAGTGGGGAAACTAAAGGATGAATTATGAAAATCTTGTGAATCATCCAAGAAATCAAAATGACCTTCCGAGAGTACCTTCCCTACACCAGTTCCAAAGAAACATTTATTATCATTACAAGATCTTGAATAGACCACATTTAGTTAAAAAACAATATATTTTAATTAATATGAAGAATAAATATATGGATATTCTATGAAAATTATAATTGGTCGTGAGACTCTAAATAAGATTCTCAATCAGGAATGGTTGGGTGTCTCAGTTGTGAATACATACATAAGGTAAATTTTTATAATACATGTTTCCAAATAGTGAGATAATAAGATTATTATATTTAATAACCATTAAAATCTTGTACATATGTTTTTATGATCACTATATAAATGAATTATCATGGGAATCACATTTGAGATTCATTAATCCCTGTATCATTTCTACATCATAAATTAAATTGAATGAGGACAAAATTAAAAAGAAAATTGTTTAGTCACTGAATGAGTTTAATTAGAAAGAATAATACGAACGACTCTTTCATTCATATAATTACAAGTTAAACTCTAAAATCTAATCAGATAAATTAAATTTTTAATTTTTTTATTTACATAATTGTTTTTTTGATGTATTGGGTGCTAATAGCAATCAATATAATCAACTTGAATATTTATTTTTCGGATAAAATTCATTAATAAGAAACCAACCGACCACACATGATGTTTATTTGGAATATGTAATACACTAATATCGTCATTTTATAGGTAAATATATAATTATATATTCATTTTGTGGTTTTACAAGAATTTTTTTATAATAGGGAGGTCACTCAATACATGATATATCATTTAATGATGTCTATGTATGATCTGATAAAGCCTGTGGATTACAAAAAATGAATAAATATAATGTATATATAGAATTTTTTCACTATCGAACAACATAAAAAGAATACTACCTATTTCTTTCAATATTTCTCTAGTGTCCAAAACAATATAATGACAATGAATTTTGAAATTATTTATCAAAATGTATGAGTCAAATCATAAACCATGAAATGAAAATCATCCCCCGACATATAATTTCTGAAAGAAATTATAATTTCATTAAATATATTTCATAATTAATATTTTTTCTATATTTTGTCATAACTATCTAAAATATAGAATTACATGTTAGTCAAAAAATAATAATTTTTTATAGATGATTAAGATGTGTACTTTTTGTCATAATGTATGATGAAATCAAATTTAAGTTGATACCTAATATGCTAGGGATCTAGAGAGAGTTATGACCATCAAAAGTTATTAGGGATCTTGAGAATTAGTGTTAGAATTCTTATATATTATTTTTGATATATTTTTCAAGGATATGTATAATGGTGGAAATAAATTTGATTAAAATCACTAACCTGGAAACAGTAAAGTTTTTGGGAAAGCACATCGGTTGAGGTGGAGGTGGAGGTGGAAGCAGAGATAAAGTCAGAGGGAATGTTAGAGAAAGATACTAACATAGAGGAGGTGGTAGAGGTCAAGATTGAGGTGGAGACTGGGGAAGAACAGGAGGATAAGCATTGGATTGAAAAAAAACAAAATTTTTGGGAAATGAAGTATAATGGGGATCATACACTAAAAGTGTTTTATGATTTTTTTAAAAGTTCACACAACACTCATCACTTATTTTAAGGGTCTTTGATCATGTGTTTTAAGTGAATTCCTAAAAAATTACCACATCTATTGATCATTTATGACAACATTTTTCAACTCATCAGTGATGTGTATGAACTAGTCTCATATAAAAAAACACATGAGGCCACATATATGGATTAAAATGCATGTTTCAAGTTTAAAATTACATTTTAGTAACAAATCACACATGGAGAAATAAAAATAGGAGAAATTGTTTTTATTGTTTTGCTAGTTTATTAACTGATCCATGATTAATTTAAGACATGTAGAAATCAGCTGCACCTCAATCCAGCACTTGATGTGACAAGTATGTATCAAACTACATATTTTTATTTAAAATTTACATTAATTTTAGGGAAAAAATAAATGATAATAAAAAAAATAAAACACAATTGGATTGTTTTAGTTCTTTATAAAATGATCCATAAATCATTTGTGACCTAGAAGAATTAGATGTATCTCAATCTGATGCTTGGTGTGACCAGTATGATTCAAAGTGTCCATTATCAGTTTAAAATTGAAACATAAATACAAAAAATAGCTACTCAATGAAAACCAAAAAACGTTCTTGTATTTTGTTGATATTTTTTCAAAACGATTCAAAATTAATTTGTGACATATATGAATTAGTCTCATGTCAAACCGATACACAATGCAAAAATCATGACTCCAAGTGTCTATTTCCTATTTAAAATGAATTTTTTATAAAAATAAGTGTCTTACTCAAAACAGAAGAAACACATTATTATTATTTTTATACATTAGGGAAAAAATATGTGAGCCATTTGAAATGTGTAGAAATTATCCAGAACTCAGTCTGATGCACGGTGTGATTGATATGACTTCAAGTGAATCTTTTTATTCAAAATTTGCATTAAATTTAGTGAAAAAAACAATTAACATAATGAAAAATGAGAAAAAAACATTATTATTGTTTTGGTACATTAAAAAAACATTCCCATTGTCATTTTTTAGGATTAGGATTCAGCTATACCTCAATCCAACAAACAGTGTGACTGGTGTTACTCATTGTGTCCGTTATTAGTTAAAAACTTTTTTTTAATACAAAAAGGTGTCACTCACTAAAATCCATGAAAAAACATCCAGATTGTTTTAATAGTTTTGGATAATGATTTTTAATTAATTTTTGACTATTATGAATTAGTCTCATATATAACCCACACACGATTCCACCTTTCGGGCTTATAATGTTTGTTTCCAGTTTAAATTGACATTTTAGAAAAAAACCCATGTGGTGTACTCAAAAGAAAGGAAACATGTTATAATTGTTATTATAATTTTAAAAAATTATCCATGAGTCATTTGAGGCATGTATAAATATCCAAACATCAATATGATGAAAAATGTGAACGGTGTTACTCCAATTGCATCTTTTTTGTCAAAATTGACATTAATTTAATAAAAAATTACAAATTACATACTAAAAACCAAGACAATGCATTAGGATTGTTTTGGTACTTATGAAAATGACCCATAAATTATATTTGATGGGTAGGAATCAACTGAACCTTAATCGTATTCACAGTTCGACTGGTATGAATCCAAGTGTCCCTTATTTGTTTAAAATTGAGATTTTAATAAAAAAACTGCCACTCACTAAAAAATTAGAAAACATGATCTTATTCTCATCGTGATTTTTGACCAAAATTATTAATTCATTTGTTATTCGTATGAATCATTCTCATGTAAAACCCCTCAGATGATGCCACATGTATGGCACAAAGATCATATTTTTATTTTAAAATGACATTTTATTAGAAAAACAAAAGTACCATACTATAAAAGATGGAATTCCTTTTTTTATTTTGATAAATTAAAAAACGTATCCATGAGTAATTTGGGATGTGTGTAAATCATTTGTACCTCAATCTGATGCATGGTGTGACCAGTTTGATCCATGTGGATCATTGTTTTCATAATTTATATTAATTTTAGTGAAAAAAACCATTAACATACTCGAAAAAGATAAAATGAAAATCTATTGTTTGGTACATTAATAAAATTATCCAGTATTCATTTTTGATGTGTAGGGATTATTCATACGTCAATCTATCTCATATTGTGACTAGTATGACTCAAAATGTCTTTTATCAGTTTAAAATTAATATTTAGACATGAACATGTTTCACTAACTAAAAACTGATAAAACATGCTCATATTATCATGATAATTTTTATAATGATTTGAAATTCATTTTTGAAGAGTGTGAAAGAATCTCATGTCAAAACCACACACTATTCAACTATATGGCTAAATTTGTGTGTTTCCCATTTGAAATGAAATTTTAGTAGAAAACACAAATGGGATACTCTAAATAAGAGAAATGAATTATTATTCTTTTGATACTTTAGGAAAATGATAAATGAGTCATTTTGGACATTTAGATATCATATTCACTTAAATATGATTCATGATGTTACCAGTATGACTCAAAGTGCTTTTTTTATTAAAAATTAATATTAATTTTAGTGAAAAAATATTTTTCATACTCAAAATTGAGAAAACTCATTCAGATTGAATTGTTATTTTAGAAAATAGATCTATAAGTCATTTTTGTTGTGTAGTAATCAGTGTTACCTTAATTTGATGCATGGTTTGACCGGTATAACTCCAAGGGTCCACCATAAGTTTATAATTGAAATTCTAATACAAAAAGGGTTACTCACTAAAAACCAAAAAACATTGTTTTGATTGTATTGATAAATTAGGCCAATGGTTTGTAATTCATTGGTGATGTTTATGAATTTGTCTCATGTCACGCCCACACATGATTCTACATGTATGGATCAATGTTTGTGTTTATTTTTTCAAATGAAATATTAGTAAAAAAAGTGCATACTCAAAATTGGGGAATCTCATTTTGATTGTTTCGATAATTTAGAAAAATTATTCATGACTCATTTTAAATGTCTTGAAATCAGTTTCACATCAATAAGATACATGGTGTGCTGGTATGACTCCATGTATATCTTTTTAATTAACATTGACATTAATTTTAGTGAAAAACTACTAAAATACTCAAAACTGAATGGACATATCTGGATTATTTTATCACTTCAGAAAAAATATCCATATGTAATTTTTAACATGTAGTAATCAGCCACACCTCATTCTGATTAATGGTGTGCCTGTTATAACTCTAAGTGTCCATTATCAGCTTAAAATTTACATTTTGATACAAAAGAGATTCAGTCAATTAAAAATATGAAAACAAGCCCGAATTATTGTGATAATTTTGGGTAGTGATTCATAATTCATTTGTGATTTGTATTAATTATCCTCATGTCAATCCCTTAGATGGTTCTACCTATATGGCTAAAAATTCTTGTTTCGAGTTTAAAATTTTAATGTTTTAAAAAAAACACGAGTTCCAAACTCAAAATATAGGGAAATCATTTTTAGTTTTTTCTTACACTATAAAAATGATCCATCAGTCATTTGGGATGTGTAGAAATCAGCCTCTCCACAACCTGATGAATGGTGTGACCGGTATGACTCTATGTTAATCTTTTTATTCAAAATTGACAATAATTTTAGTGAAAAATACGACTCGTATACTCAAAACAATGAAAACACATTAATGTTGTTTTGTTACTTTAGGTAAATGATCTATATGTCATTTTTAAAATTTATCAACTACATGTACCTCAATATGAAACACAATGTGACTGTTATTACATGAAGTGCTAAAAAATGACATAAATTTTATTCAAAAAACATATCGCAAACTCAAAACCTAGTAAACAGATTCAGATTGTTTTGGTACTTTAGAAAAATGTTCCATATGTCATTTGTGATGAGTATTAACAATTATATCCTCAATTATACTCATAGTGTGGCCGGTATGACTCCAAATGTGCCTTTTTATTCAAAATTTACATTAATTTTAGTAAAAAAACAAAAAAACACTATAATATATTTATTTCATGTATTTGTGTTAGAAATTTTATTTTATTTAAATTCGGTATTTTTATATTATTTTTGTCAATTATATTCTATTTCTGGTGATGTAGTGAGTTATTACAGCACACTACACCTATTTCTGGGGTTTTAGTTTGATGTAACATGACACTGTAGTTTTCACTGTGATTAGTGCTACTAAATATATTGATAAATATGGACTTATCAACACTTTTACAAGAAATGTTAAAAGAACGTTTTATTACTTCCTTTTAAAGTTCCAATAATGGTATCCCTTTTAAGTGATTTCTAATGCACCAATAATGTTATCTTCATAAGTGCATCTAAAAGTGATGATAATGATATCCTTTTATCACCACTTACTGATGTGCCAATAAAGGGTTCCTTTATGAGTGATTTTTAATGTTCTGATAATGGATCTTTTTATCATCACTAAAAAATAGCTATGATAAATGGTGTCTTTTATCAGCACTTTTGAAAGCTTTGATAAATATACTGATTATCAGTGCTTTTATTGAACTAACAAAATCTATGGGCTTTTAACAGTGCTGAGGTTTTCAGAAATTTTATAGAATTGATAATGGAATATTCTAGCACTATTAAATGTGTTCTTTGTATTAGTGATATTAAAAAAACAAAACATGATTCATTGAAACTTTATCATCAATCCCATTACAACAATTTATATTCTAAAATAAATAATCTGTTATCCATCATCCATAACTAGACACATCCACCCATAATCCTTTATTGATCATTACATTAACCCATTTACAGATTCCCCAAGGGATCTACATAATCACAGTTCAATTTCATGCTTCACATTTCTGTTAACTATGTTTTGGAGGGTTGTCACACCCCAAGGGTGGCCCTAAATTGGTCAATTCATCCTCCATGCATCCCATGAGGATCATGAGGGGGTTAAATTGGTTATTCAGAAAATCCTTCAATCAAATAATGTAAATTATACTAATAAAAAAATCAAATATAATTCATGAACATAACCCTACATGAACAAATCTACATTAAAACCAATGGATTTATCTTTTAGTCCACCTACCAAAAATATATTGAAGAACACACTTCTAATCAAAGGATTAGATCCTAATTCATCCATCCTTTAAATCCTCAACCTAAATCTCACCATAAAAGAAGGTTTTTAGTGATTCATATGAATATAAGGGAAGGATGTAAACCCTACACCAAAAATAGAATCATGAGAGGGATTAGAATTACCTGGATCATTGACGTACAACTGATGAAACTATAAACAACATAGGATCGAATGATATACACCCTTGGGAAGGTTGGGTAATACAAAACAACATATATTTTTTCTTGAGGAGAGAAAAGAAATCCCATATTAGACTAAAAATCCTGAGGTGGAAATTTTTTGATTTCCCCAACATTATTGGGTCGCACCGTTTACCCGCATGGTTTTCCAAACCATTCGTAAGCTGTTTTCTATGAAAGTGGGGTCACATGGTTAACAAGATAGATCACACAACTTAATAGACTATTAACTGGCCATATTTTAACCCTCTTAACATGTTTTTATAGTTACTTGGGGATTCCCCATTGTTTTCTTAACCGTGTGCCCACCCTGCAACTTTTATAGATTTTCCTGGTTTCCCCCTTTCTCATGTCCCAAACACAAGGAACACCCTAGAGACCCCATATTGATATAGAAACCACTTTATTAATTTTTTTAAAAAATATAAATAATAAAAAAGTACATACCTCCATGATGTCCAGGACCATTCAAAAAAATTACACTGGTTTTGGAGGCGGTAGTCCATCGTACACATAGGTGATGACACTGTTTCCCACTTGATGGGAATTTTGATGGTATTTTTTATTTAGTGAACATAATGAAATATCATAATATGAAAGATATTATCATTATTATATTGTATGAGTTCATAAAAAATTTAAATTTATAAAAGAATAAAGAAAAAACAGAGATCTTCGTTAATATGATTACCATCTCCAAGAGATACCTCCTTTTTGTATCCTATTATGGATTCTATGGTTAGTATTAATAGATGAAATTAATATTTATACCTTTACTATGGATTTTTGGTAGATTGTTATGAATAGATTAATTTATAAAAAAGTCCTCATATGTGTGAAAAAGTGATAGGAGAGAGTGCCCTTTTATAGTGGAGGAGTGACAATTTGGTAAAAACAAAATACTATTAAAAAAGGGAATTCACCCCTAAACCATGTGCTAAAAATATATATAATTAATGTATTTTATGGTATTAAATTTAAAAATAAAATAAAAAACATAAAGATAAATATTTTTTAAACAAGATATTCCATTGATATATATGTTTAGTTAAGTTTACAAGTCTTCTTTTCTAAAAGACGACTAATATTTTAGCCTAGTAAATTCATCTATTATGTATAAGGAAAAAACATATTTGATAATTTGGACCCAATTAATATATAAATTAAATCTAATTATTATTATAAAAATTATTTGTGTGTGTAAATCGTATTTTATCACATGAGCATACAACGTGAAAAAAATCGTTTTAACCTGAACTATGTTAATAAATTTATAATTGTTTTTACAGCTTAGTATAAAAAAAATAAGGTGACCACAATACAAAATATTTATAATAAGGATCCAAAATATTTATTCCATTTTATCATATTCAGCTTATAGAAAATTAAAATTTTATTTAAAATAAACCATCAAACACATCCAAAATTATTTTTCAAGAAATTCATGTTTTTAAAAATAAGATGATCTTATATTTACTATATTATTAAAAATACTCATTACATGGAATTAAATTATTATATTTAGATATATAATCTAGTTATGTAAATATAATAATACATAATTAATGATTATTATAATTAATTAAAATGGGTAGATATATTTCTTTTTTTTAAAATAATTCTCTATAAAATACATAGTTTTCTAAAAAAATACCCATTTTACCTAAAACTGATATTATATTTACTTTTATAAAATTGATAGTAAATAAAATTTTATATATAAATATGATTACACATTGTTAAACATTATTAGGAATAATATAATTAGCAGTTAAATACTACAATTTTTATAAATAATCAAAGCTTATTTTTAAATAAAATTTTAAACTAATTTATTCTTGGATTATATTGAATAATTAATTTATAAATTGATATCCATCCTATGAAATTATATTTTTTCTGTAAAATAATATAATTTTCATTTTATTTTATTTTTTAAAAATATATTTTTAAATTATAATAAATGTGGGTCATGGTTGTGTATATCATATTCTATAAATGAGAGTGAATTTATTTAAAATAAAATATATAGTAATGTTTTGAGGTGTTACATTATTCCCACTAAAAAAATTTCCTTATAAATTTAATGGATATTACAATATAAAAAATTGAGTTTACACTTTTATAACATCTATTTTTTCCCATTTTTCTTCCTCAATTTTATCATTTCACCAAAGTACTATTACTTATCAAGTAATATGATTCATAAATAATTTATCTCTTATACAAGGAATAAATATTTTTTATTCACATTAAGATAGAAGAGGTACCAATTATATTTTATCCTAGGTGGTATCATATGTTGGCTATTTAATATATATATAAAATAATTATTTATGGAAATCCTCATATAATATAGATAGAATTTTTGAAATTTTCAAATGATAATCCCTTTATTAAAATACATATTGAATATCAAATGGTTTGGAGAACCTAAGGATTAGTTTTCCTCCATGCAGAAGCTTATGACAACATTCCATAGAGTTACATTGAAATTCTATAGCATTCCTCAAATTATCTCCAAAAATCTTAAACCTGATTTTATTATATCTAATATGGGTTGTAATAATCATTAACTTTATCATTTTCCTTCCAAAAGTTTTAGTCCTACAAAAATAATTTCACAAAATTAATCCCAACAAGTTAGATCATGAAATCTATATCTATTTAATGCTTCATACAGTTCTAAGAGGATACTAAATACTCCTCCAAAACCTCTATGATGAAATTAAAATATGATAAATCACAAATATTTTATGTTAAATTTATTTTCATCCAATACAAGGTATATCATAATGTCTCAAACCGAATATTTTAAATCATTGATTATAAATTCTCAAAAAAGATGATAATAACCTAAAGTGTCTTTAAACCATAATAAAAAAATTAATCACATAAAAAAACTACTATAACCTCATTAAATTATGAACATAACATATTGTTAATATATACATCGTAAAATTATAAAATTTTATAAACTCCATCAATTATAATTTAATACACTTTTTCATCAAACCAAAATTTTGTTCAATGACCATCAATACTATCCAACTTACTTCATCAGTTTCAAACATTTGTTTAACCCAAAAATAAAGCATTAATTCAACATTAATAATATATTAAGTGTTATATTTCCATAAATAATGCATTATCAAAAGATATAAACATACCACTAAATCACTTCCCTTGGTTATCAGTACAATTCAACAGTTGGTTTAAAATATATAATGAAAAACCATAATAGTACAATGATTTTAAATAGAATGGTTAATATGACATGTTTTTTTGTGGAAACAATGCATATATAATATAATTCTTTAATCCAAATACACAATAACATTAATCAAACCACTTAAAATGTATTAATAACATGAAATTCATCATGATCTATTATATTATTTGTAGTTATATTTCTTTGAATCTTGGGACATTTTTCTATGTAGTTCGGCATATCATTATAGTTAAAAAATTTATATTTATGTTTTTCATTATTATTATTTTATTAACCTAATTAATTTCTTAATATATCCACTTATAACCATAATTTGGATATTTGAGTATTTATAAGGATGATTCTTTCAGGATTTTTCACAAGATAAATATTTTATCATTCCCCTATTTGTCATTGACGCATTTCCTTGTTTTTAGTGCTAATATATAATATAATATTATTTATTTACATTTAAAATATAGAAGATAGAAAATTCCTTCTCTATTTTTATGGAACATAAAATTATTTCATCATATGATGGAAAGTGTTGTGAGACTGCTACCATTCAGAGGATTATTTTTGGCCCTTAATGTAAATGGTTAATCTTCAATTATGTGTTCTTAATGTAATTCATATCATAAGTGGATATAATTTTAATGATATCATAATAATCTAAAATACTGTATTCTTCCTTTTTTATTTAATCTATGGATATTAAATTCATTATTTTTCATTTCACAAAAGTGAAATATTTCTTGAAGAAATGTCTCCTTAATGAAATTCTATTCTATGTGTTCTATTTCTATATCCCCCTAGTATTTTGGATCAATGACCACCAAATATTAGAAACACATTGTAAAAAAGACACTGAAACTAAAGACTTTCTCTTCTCATAGTGTCAAAATGAAAAAAAAATATTCTCAAGGGACTCACTCCATTACTTAGCTACCATTGTATTCATTGTCTGAATAAATAACGAGGGATTATATCACACGATTCGATCTTATATAAGAGTAAAATGTTGTGGAATAATTTATTGCATTATTCTAGAAAGGTTATTAGTTATAAAATAATTAGGTTTCCCTAATATAGCCAGATCTATTCAATTATAATACCAGTTATATTGTTTTTTATAGTAGGTAATTCATTACATTGGTGATGAGTATTGATACACATATTTCTTGCAGATGCTATTATTAAAAATGGAATATAACATAATAGATCACAAAACTATGATATTTAAATCATAATTTATAATACTTATAATGGTGTAATCCATAACACAAATTTAAAATTTATTCATTATTAATCTCGAAATCATCAATGTTTGTTTTATGGGAATAATATCATATATATCATAATGGATCATAGGGGATATGTGGATTAACCCAATATAATCTCCTCAGAGTGTTCGACTAGGTGCACAGAAGTCTCACGCATTAAATACACTAGAATGATGGCCAATATATAGTCCAACAACCCTTTTTTAGAGTTTTTATCACTAGATGCATTGGTGTACAAGCTGTATCCACTAGCAGTATCCGGAGATTTATTCATTTACAGAAAAAACCACATAAACACGTCGTTTAAAAAACGTAATTATGTTATTCAAGAATTATCCCCATTTTATAACATTCAGTTATATTACTTAATCTATGTTAACCTTAGTCTAGTTCCCTTTTTTCTAACAAAATAGCAATCATACAATTTGTTACAACCATGACTCTAGCAACCTAGAGTGAATTTCAACATTATTAACCTAGTATAGATATAAGGGGTAAACTCACAATGTACTAATAAATTTATATGTTTTGGAAAAAAATGAATTTTTTGGATAAACATGTCAATTTTGGGAATATAAAATAAAATATAATGAAATTAAATTCTTAGCATCCTTGAAACTCATTCAAAGGCTTCATTTTCATATCATAGGTAATGTAAAAAAATATGGGTGATTTAAAATGCTCAATAAGGGTTAGGTACAGTGAAATCTATCATAAATCAGTAATTAATAGTCTATACTGAGGTTTAAATAACTGGGCACACATTCAATTTATTCAATAACTTCATTATCCTTATATGATAAGGCATAATTAATATACCAATGTAAATAATTGGAAAAATAATTAAATTTAATTAATTATATGAGAAATAAATGCATTAATGGATAATATTATTAAAATAATACCTTGGATTATATGAAATGAATTAATGGTGAACAAAAATATTAAGTATTGGATGTCACTATATCAAGATTAATTATACCTACACTATCAATACCATTAAAAATATTGTTTAAAACTATAGGTAAAAACTTATTTAATTTGTCCAACTCATTTGTCCCATAATTTAGTCGACGCATCGAGGAGAAAAATAATTCTAGTTCACACCCATCACTACATTTTCAACACATTCCTCACATATCAACCAATCAATTTTATTCATGACTTATACTCCTTATTAATAAATATGTGTATGAAGTAAACCATATGGATTTCTAAATCCTTCCAAAGAAAATAAAATAGATTTAAAGTAAACACCATATGTAAAATCGAAATAAGGTTTATGAAATAATCATATACATGATAAAAAATATGTATATTTATAATAAATTTAAATTCAAATGAAAAAATATCATAGGAAAGTGATTATCTAAAAAAATGTAAATAATCATGAAAATAATCATAAAAAGGGAGGTCACTATTAGTTCATTAATAATATAGGTGTTTTTAAAATAAATAATATCTATTAGAAGAATAAAAATAATATATTTAAAATATTAATGTAATTTTCATAAAATAAATTTCTTTGTAAAACCATTTAAAATTTTTCAGTGAAGCTACATTTCATCAAAAAGTTAGTGCGTCGTTGAAGTACATTATTTCCTTATTCATTAAAAGGATCACTACTTTTGAATTTTTATAGAAAAAACACCTTTTAAAAATAGAATAAATTTTAAATTACACCCATTTTTAAAATTCAATTATATCATTAAAAAATAATGAAAACTCATAAGAGTAAATATAATGTATTTTGAATAATCTTTTGATAAAACATGGACATCGAAGAAAAATATATTTGTTCTAAATATAAATGAATTTTTTTTATTTTATTGATTTAATATTAGGATTAAAATACTAAAGAGATGATTTTTTTATAAAATAATAAAATAATTAAATATATAGTGGAAAAGAATAATTTTGGGGCTTCAAAAGGATATATGATAAGGATCATTCTACAATAGTAAACGTAATCCCAAAAAAAAGTTAGCATGTAACATATATTGATAATTATCTAATATCAATCAAATTTTAACCCATTGAATAATTAAAAATGTAAAAAAATATATTTATTCATGGGTAAATATTTACTTATATAAAATAAATAAAATAGGAATTATATACCCAACATGAAATTTAAATGGCCTATTTTGAAAAAACAATTTCCTAATGAAGAGGAAATTGACACGGAATCCATTACCACACAATTACCTTTTGTTGAATGTGATTTAACCTACTGAATAATGTTTATAATCAAGTTATTAATTTTTTTCCAAATCTGTTATCATACTTATGATATAATATATGACCATCTTATAACATATCACCACACATTTGTTAATAATATTTCATTGTTTTCATTGTTTTGGGTGTCAATTTTCTTTTTTTGTCATGTGTGATTTGTTTTGAATACTAAGGTTTTTATATATAGAAAGTAGTTACATAATCACAAAAATTATATTAATGTTATAAATTTATTATTTACTCATCAGATACATCTTTATAATCATTCTATGTAATTTTACATCGAAATTGAGTCGCATATCATCTTATACACAAGTTGGTCGGAGGTTTTCACAAGAGACAATATAATTTTCTTTAAAGGGTGAAAGGGTAATGAAGTGGATCATGAAATAATTTTATATTATTAATATAATATATTATTTATCATTTATATAATTATTTTTTAATCTTTATGAAAATCTAAGTGTGTCGGTGATGGAAATAATATTAAATTCTTTAGTGTGGGAGTAGTCTATTGTACGCTCAAGCGACGACATTATTTCTCATTTGATTGAGAAAGATTCAGATAAGTAATATGAAATCAAACTAATAACATATCAGTACATAGTATAGTATAGTGATATTAATTTATAAGTATTAATATATAATTTATGGGGATAAAATAGTAAGTAAAATGACAGAGTTTCGATAATAGAATTAACTTCTCTCAGAGAAACATCCTCTTGATCTCCTGTTAAGGACACTAGGCTGTGTATTTTTTGAACTAACAAATGTAAAAATTGTGTAAAGAAATGTTTCATGTAGAGAATTTATGGTTTGGTCATCTGAAATTCCCCAATAATAGTTAATAAATGATGGGTGTAGTGCCCTTCTATAATTGTGGAGAAGTGTAATTTTCATATATACCTAAAAATATTAAATAATGGGATGGTAATATCACCCAAAATGCCACCAAAATTGATAAATAATTTATTGGGGTAAATTAAGGGGGATAAAAGTATCCCAATCATTAAAATAAAGTTTTTATGCATTTTTTTAATTTATCCTCTAGGTTTACATACTTTTACAATTTCAGTTTTCAAAACCGTAACAAATTTTTAATCATGGTAATGAATATTTTTGGCATAAAATAAATAACCATTATATATAATTTGGACCCAATTATTTTAAATATAATTTCCAATCTACAAAATAAATATTTTATGTGTTTTGAATATTTATTTTAATAGGATAATGCATAACATGCAAAACCACATTTAAACACTAACCATATCAATTAATTAAAAAATGTTTTTACTAAAAATTATAGCCATAAATTAAGTTGGTAATATTTTGTGATATTAATTAATAGGATTAAAAATATTGAATATATATTAAAAATATTACTCATAGATGTTTTATATTATAATTTTAAAGTAAACTATCGAAATTTTTAAAAAAATTATTTTCCAAAAATGCATTTTTCAAATATAACAAGATCATATATTAACAGTACATAAAGTAATAATAATTATACTTATTTAAATTAATATATTAATAAATATTATGTATTTATTTCAATTCTATAATTCATAATTAAATATTGTTTTAATTAATTAAAATACAATGTCATTATGTCCTCTTAAACAAGAACAGTTTTCAGTAAAATAATCAGTTCAATATAAAATATCCCTTTATCCACGTAATTTATTCATTATTATATCAATGAAATTTATATTTATGGTATTTATACTTATTAATAATGTAAACAATATTGTAAATATTTTTTTTATATTTAAATAATACATTTTTTGTTTTTTAAGAAATATTATTTTTTGGAAAATTTAAAAAATTTATTATTGGATTATAATGATCAAGTGTGATAAAAATTGATATTCATATTAAAAAATAATAAATTTTTTGTTCGATGATATATTAAAATGTTAATTTAATTATATTTTTTATAAAGTATAATGCTCACTTACTATAATTTTGGTTCGGGATTTTCTGTATCACAAGATATTAAAGGTATTGTTTTTTAATAGACATATATCATTATTTATTGAGATATTACACATCCTGGAAATGATACATACACCATGACATAATTCTTACATATTTTAAGTTCACTTGAATATGAATAATAACATATTATATCCATCAAAAAACAATATACAAAAAATAATAATCATGAAAAACTAAATCAAATTGATTGGGGATGGGAAAGGGTCTTAAGTGTAAATAATGGGGATCAGATTATGAATAAAGAACCAATGAAATGGGGGGATTTAATTAGTGGTATTATTTTTAACAATATCCTTAACCTAGAAAAATATCATTTTAACTTGTTAAAGTATCAAATCAATCACCTTTATAACACAACACCACTCAGATAATATGATAAAACTGAATGACATAGAATTTTTAAAAGTCTTGGTCTGAATGTGAGTATTTAATCATTGTTATGTTCAGAATACCAAGTGATAAATATTTCTTAAAAACATATATCATAAATAAAAAATATTTTTGGTGAATTTATCACCCATAAAACAAATCATGGTTTGAATGAATCACTCATAAAACATTAATGATAGTTATCACCAGTTCATTAGAGCTAATGTATTTTTTTAAATCACAAAATTAACTTCAATATGTTTTCTCCTCCCAAAACAACTATGTCCATATCATCTTTTTATATAGGGCCTTGTTATAATATTTTTTTTTTATTTTTTTGGTTCATTTCATTCCGGTACCTCAGTCTGGTGATACACCATCAGATGCACCACTGTATGATGCACCATCTCTGATACACATTTATTTAGAAAAAATTCATCTAATGCACTATTTTTTGGAAGTATTATTAATCATTCAATTGAATAATTAGATGGACACCCACAAATTACTCCCCTAAATATATTTTCTCCTTCACTCCTTCTACATCAAAACTTAACGATCCTATCCTATATATAGTGGAATACATCTTATAATCATTATGAATGAAGTATATGATCGAATTTTAAAATATCTAATTAATTTAACGATCATTTTACTACCTTAAAAATATAAATTTTTATAGTAAAAAATATTCATAAAATATTTTTTATATATCATTATCAGTGATATCCCTTAAAAATCCACAAATTATGGCTAAATTTAGACTTATTTGTAGAACTTTTCAACCTTATAAAAAAAGTGTCTTTCGAATGTTTATGTATAGATATTCAAGGCTCATTTAAATATCCAAAAAATATTTTTTCTATTATTATAATTAAAAAATTATATTATCAATAACATAAAAATTTAGTTAAATACAATAATATTATCCATGGATTTCTTAACAAGAACCAATGAGCATTCTATGAATTAATATAGATTATGAAATAATTATTATCAATGTGGGACCATTATATCATATCTATTGAATTAGAAGGTATGAATATGAGTTACTATACTATTAAATATTTTTAGAATGTTCCTATTAAATAAAAAGTTATTTACAATTTCATAATTAATAATAACTAAATTTTTATTGAAGTAATTTTTTTTCTTTAAAAAGTTATTTTCATCTATATTGATTTTTATTACATTTTGTTCAAATAAATTATAATTATATTTAAATAATTTTATAAATTATATTAATAAAATTAATATCAATTTATAAATATTTATATTAAATTTATCTTAGATTAGATTTTTATTATTTTTATGAAATGATTGATTTTTCACAGAGTATTGAAAAATAACAAATTTTTAAATAGAATAACATCTTTCATTAAATAAATTTATTTTTAGGTAACTTTATATATTGTATTTTTTATGGAATTTAAATATTATATAATTTTTTTCATAAAAATAAAATTTATTCAAATTGTATATAATATATTAATAATATAGATATAATATCATTTTAATGCATAAAAACTAGATTTTCTAAAAACTGTTTCACATTTTGTTTTTCACATTTAGATTAAAATTTATATACTAAAAATCAATAAATTTTTTCATAAAAAATTTAAAACATATTTGGAATAAATGGATTGAAATTTTAAAAGTATTTAAAATTTATTTATTTTTATTATGAATATTAACCATTGTAATTATTTGTTGGCTTGGTAAATGTAGTGTCGGTAAAACAACCTTAAAACATTATGTAATCAATAAAAATAAACAAGAAAACATAATGTTTCTTCAATGGGGGGGGGGGTTAAATTCTTCCATATCAATATAAAATTATAATGTACATCATTTCACAACATGTTTAACTTGATAATAACATTTACAATATTTTATCAAACGAAAATTCCAAAATTTCCCTCTCTTTATTTAAATTTATTTTATATGATCACAAGTAGATAAGAAAATGTTATAAATGATTATATATTATTATTTTTGAACATTATTTGTTTATTATTATGGTGAAATATTATTACCAATTTTTTTAATGGAATAATTACCTTAATTTCTAAACCAATATTGATGCAGTGCTTGTGCAAACAATAAAAAAGTAAAATAAAATGATTATAAAATATGAAAAGTAAATTTTTTGGATGACATATAGTGCCAAAAAATATTTATGGTTAATAATAATGATTCATTTATTCTTAAATATATTATGGTAAAATTAAATTTTGTTATATTAATTTTATCTGTGGAAAATTAAATGATAGTGTCAAAAATTTTATTAATGAGATTTTATAAAAAATTTACAAAAATTTTAAAAAATAGAAAAAGTTTATTTAAATATCAAAATTATTATGAGAAGTGATATAAAATTTCATTCTGTTTATATTTATGGGAAAATTTTCAATATATATGTACAATTATAGGGCCTCAAGATAGAATAGTTTGTTACCATAGCTAGGGTTAATCTTGGATAATGAAGGGATTAAAAATTACACTGCTTAAAATCACAAAAAATATCTTTATTTTTATATTTATATTTTTACAATAGATAATTTTTATTCGAAATAATTTGAATTTAGAATTATTATACCTGATATATATTTATATATATAATTTAAATATTTAATGAAATTTTTTCTATGTTCTTTCCCTCCCTTGTCAAAAGATACTCGTTATCACTATTGTTTACAACTTATTAATCTATATAGCACATAAAAACCTTTTCATTTCACTTATCAAAACACTAGACATGAATTATTAGTTCTTTTACTCTTAAAATACCATTATATGGAGCTTTAAGAATTGATCTAAAGAGGCATACTAAAGAAGATGTAATTATCAACCCTGACCACATTCAATTTATTTAGTCATTAATATCATAAAAATATAATGTATTCATCATTAAATAATAACATTATAGTCTTAAATATTATTAAATGTTTTCATTATTATGGAACCTCTTTTATCCCCCTCTTTTTAATAAAATGGGAATTGATATTTTCACTCATGCATACATGTAGACTATAACCTCCATTTTGTGATATGAATAATTTTACATCACAATAATTAATGATTGGTTATTATTATGGATTAAATATATATATATTCGGTATTTAGGACATAATTATACATTTTTAATAATAATATACGTAATTCCTTCTTACACATCCATCCTTTGAAAAGAGAGAACATCAATCATTCATATGTGTGGACTGTCAACACCACAAAGTGATGTGAATCATTTTTTATTTCATCATTACATTGATTTAAAAAGGATAATATATATATTTATATATATTTATGATATTATTAATTTTTGATAATAATAAAATAATATATTTGTTTCTTTCTTTTGTTTCATTTGATAATGAATATATCATTCTTATATAAATATGACATATTGTCTCAAAAAATTGTCTTATTAATTTTATTATTTATACCATTTATAGAAAATTAAAAATATTTCTATAATTAATATATATTTCATATGTATCATTAATAAATTTCCATAGATAATGGAATAATTGTCAATATACATGTACTAGAGCTAATAAACATGTAACAACTATGGAAAAAATTATATACTTAACCCCCTTCAAGAGAGATTTTAATAAGTATATATTAATAAATTGGTATTAAAAATATATATAGAATATATATTTTAATATATGTTAGTATTTTTGGTACACAATTTTAATATATTTTATTTTATTATATATGAGTATATATCACATTCAATGTAAGACAAACTTGATGCACGATATTCTCATATAACATTAATAAAAATAAGACACAAGCCATATTGACCCTTTGTTTCTCTTATTTGGTATATATATATCCAATTACATGAATTTAGGATAATTCTATTAAAATAATTTGGATTTAAAATACCATCAATGGTCTCTAGATTAAGATATTTTGATTCAGTAATTAGCAATGTTGTAAGGGTTTATCGTCTCAAATAGTCTTCTTTGAGACATATGTTTTGTTATGAACATATATTATCCTATGAGATTCATATAAAATATAATTTTAATTTTATATCACGAATATAATTATTTTAATGATAATTATTATTTCATAAGATGATATTATTTTAGGGGGATTACAATTGAAATGTTACCAAAGCAGTCTGAGATTTATGTTTCAATATTATTTTAATTAGGATTTTTCATGTTATAATTCCCATTGAGGAACTTAAAAGAAAATTATTTAATAAATACCTTAATTTAATCTTATCTTCCATTTATTTATTTTGTTTTTCTTACACAGTAAAATTATCCAGTCATGGTACTTAAAATAGAGGGAAAAGGTTTTTCTAAAAAACATACATGATTCCCTCTTCTATCAATAATCATTTTCTTCCATGTGAGTTATTTCATTAATGATTGTTTAGAAATGTTTTAATTTTATTATATAATTATATAAAATTAAATTTTAACTATTTATGAAATGAAAAAAAAATATTTCAATTGAATCTTCTTATAATTTTCTAAAAGTGGTGTTTTTTAACTATTTATAACTATTACTAAGTAATCCCTATCTTATGTAAAATGATGGGAACATAATTTCCTATCCTCATGATCACTACATAATTTGAAACATCAATATAATGTTTTACTAGTACTATAATATTTCTATAATAATATTTTTTAAATAATTTTGTTATAAATATGTGATTTTAAAATGAATGGAAATATTCCTAACAAAATATTCCTGTAATATTTTGAATAACTTATTCATCTATAATAAAATCTATTGATATTAATGATGTTATATAGTGGATATGATCTCATTATTATTTACTCATTATTTCTTTAGAAGTTATATTATTATGTTGATGATATGTTTATGAATCTCATTTATTTTTATGAATTCAGTTTTTATGATATGATGAATGTTTTATGATCTTATGGAATCTACAAAAATGCATTCTGATTACATGACAATTGGGTCCATTATATCCCACCAATTCATTTTGTAATGTTATATTGATATCTCATGGTGTTATGATGGTAATAATGTATAATAATGGAAATATATTTTATCACATATTGATTCATTAGTATGATTGATTAAAGATATTTTCATGGGATTATGTGGCGATAAAAATTAATAATTCAACGTGGATTTTTATTGATAAAACTCTTTAAGAAACTGATCAACCCTAAAGAAGTTGTCCCAAATGTTCCCCCCAAATCACTAAGGGATCACCCAAATATCTAGAGTAATGAAATAAATTATAAGAAATCATGTATTTGAAGACTTTATGGAAGTAAAAACATTCATCACACAAATGTTTGATTCATACCATGATTATTCATGAGGTTCACTAATTTAGTCTATATAATTAGTTCATTCTATGAAGTGCTTCATCTAAAAACCTATTGACCATCTACCAAATATCAAGGTTCCATCGACTAAAATTTATTTAAAACACGAACAATTCATTCAAACATTCAATTCATTATGCATATTATTATATTCTGAAAGATAAATCCATGAATCATCAAATCCTAAACCTTGAAAACACAACCATGTCAATAACATTGGTTCACATATTGAGAAACCATCTGTAAAATAATTCCTTACTGGAAACTGTATAAAATTCATTGAGCCTCATATAAATTCATATAAAACCCTTAACGAAGATTGTAACATGAAAATAAGGCATCAACCATTACATAATATTCACTTCCACTCCAAATTTTCAGATACATTTACAAATATTGACTATAAAGTGACCTTCATTATTATTACTTATATAATTTTATAATAAATATATTATTATTTTATTTTCATATTTATTCAATAGATCCATATTAATTTTTTAAATTATAACATTATATATATATATATATATTAATTACATTATAAAAATATGTTTTTTAATTTTGAAAAATAAGTTTTCTTTATTCTAACTAAAATATTTCAATTTTTTAAATTTTTTAATTATAAAATAAAAATCCAAATTTTAGAATTTAAATTAATAAAATAAAAAAAATTTATATTCATCATATTAAAAATATTTGATGATTTATTTTTGTTATATATCATAAAAGGTTGATTTTAGGGTGAAGAGTGGAAAATACATTTTTTTTATAATTATCATATCCGTTTAAGAAATCAGTATGATATAAGAAAGAATTAAAAATATTTGAATTTTTTAGCCAAGATTTAATTTTAATAGTAAAATTTTTAATTTAATGTATAAATTTTTCATTTATAAAATTTTTTTTTGTCTTTTGAAACAAATGTTATATTTTATTCTAGTAAAAAATTATTTTTCTGATATTACATTAATTAAGAGTTAATAATGACCCATTTGATATTTCTTTAATTTTAATTCAAAAAATTATAATTCTTTTATCCATGAAATGAATAATTACCTATTACTCAACAATATACATGATTTTCGTGTATATTAATTTTTATTCTAAAATAATATTTCTATAAAATTTTCTTTTCTGTTATAATACATTTATTAAATTTAATTATTACTTCATCTTGTAATATATATTTCATAAATTTTTTTCTAATTTTAAATAACTGATTTTTAATATTTTAATATTATCTAATTCATTATCTGTAAAGTAAATATGATAACATAATAAATGTTATTCATCTTGTTAAGGGATGAATGTGGAAAATTGAGAAATTAAGGTATAATGTAAAAAAAATTATAAATACATGAATAATAAATAGGTGTATTGAGAATTAATGAAAAATTAATTTATCTCATGTTAAAAATTATTCGTAACACATTCACATTCCATGAAAATAACTTCCCATATTAATATTAAAAATTTCATTTTTTTCACAAAATCTACCCCTCCCAAGTATAAAAGGACCCCTGCACTACCCCAGTTATTTAAAAACTGAGATCAAATATTCTTATACAATATATAAAAAACACTTCCCAAACTTATTCTCCATTTATTATAGGTGTTTTTATAAAAAAACCTATCTATGAATTATTAGCGAGAGATAGAAATGTTAAAATCTCAAGAAGTGTAAATTATGATAATTGTGTACTTTCATGTCTCGTTCATCTTCCAACTCCAAAAAATTGTTATAAACCTATTAATTTAATATTATTAGTATCATTGATATTATGAAAATTTATAATTTCAATGTAAAATTCAATATTTACTTCAATTCAATCCATTGGATGATGGAAATGATTCCTTTATTTCATGGGGGAATAACACCTCCATGAATACTATATTTCCATTTCTATTCACCATTTACATGTATAGTTTTAAAAATGAATTTAATTATTGAATATATAATGTAAAAATTTTATGATATAAATAACATAATTTCATCATTTTTTAAAATATTAATAATTGTTAGTAATCATAAATTTTAACCACCGTAAATGATCGTACCATGAAAATTTTCATTATCGGATTATAGTTTAAAAATCATAAAAAATATTTGTTCGTTAAATATAAGTATTATTTACACATATCTATAAAAAAAATTAGACAATAAAACTATTTTAAATCCCCTATTGTTATGGTTAATATTAGAAATCAATTTTGGAGGAATTACCAAAATACCCAAGAATTACAAATAAAACATTTTTAAATGAATTTATATTTATACTAAATTAAATTAAATTAATTACAATAATATAATTAAAATTTAAAATTGTATTAATATGTTATATAATTTTTATAATTATATTACTTTAGAGGTTATTAGTTGAATTAATTGATTTGGGACTTGGGGTAAGGGATTTTTCTATTAAACATTATTTTAAATTATTTATTTTTTTCATTCAATCCATTCTATTTCATGTATGTATTATTTATATTTTATTAATAACATTAATTATCATAATATATTATTACTTTAGGTCATTTAAAATTTCTCATTAATTTGTTTAAAAATTATTAAATGGAATTTATTGAATAATTTTCACCCACATCTATATTTTCAAATTATTTGTAAAAGTGGAAAAATAAATTTTTTAACATTTACAACATTATTTCCATATTTAGATGTCATGTATATTCTAAATTTTAAAGATTTTATTTATATTTTCATTGTTATCTAAAGAAAATTCAATTATATTTATAAATTTGAAGTATTTTCTATGAAAATAATATTTGTTCCTATTTATATAAGATGACTATAACTGCTTATGAATATTAGTTCAAGTTATTGTTGTGCTGTGATGGGTTTGGAAGTGGCAATATGTTTTATTTTTTTTTAAAATTGAAAAAATATTTTTTTCATGGATTTATTTGATATATATCTATAATGAATTGGGTAACTATTTATACTATACTGAAGTAATGTTGGAATTAATTAGTGCATTTATTACATTGTGAGGGATATTATATAGCTAATTTTAAGAGTTATATCAACTTAATGATTCTATTAACAATTTTTATTTTTTAATATTCATACTTAAATGTTGTTTTATGTTAACATTGGTAATTGAAGAGTATTTCTAGAGTAAGTACACACTTATTTGAGATCAACATTTATTACATGAAATCATGATTGTTTTCATGGGTATTCATTTTTTCAATAGAATAATATGTTCACATTATTTTCATATCCCATGAATTTATTTAGTTTATCATTCTATCTTATCATAATATTTAATAGGATTTAAGGATGATCATAAAAATAGTATGCTAAGTAAATTAGTTTTGGGGAACCTTATTGAAAAGTGATGGTGAGTAACATATTGAATATGATTTTCAATTTATGAACATTTTTTTGGAATGAAATATACTATGTATTCATGTTGTTCCCTTTTTCAAGTAATTGAATTAATATTTCTCAAAATTATTAATCCCCAAAATTCATTGGAATGAGGGAGAATGAAATCCATTCCATAAATGTTATAATTATGACTTTATTATGTAAAATATATCACAACTAGGATATTTATGGTGACTACATTAGTAGTGACCATGTCATTACATGGGACCATAAATAACACAAATGGTATGGGACATTTGTATTGCCTTTTAGAAGTATGATTTCATTGTATATGTGAAAATAAACTAATCATAGGCGAGGAAGTGGTATGCCTCATGGAATTAGTTTAGATAGAAGATATATTTATGGTTAATATTATGTTATATTGTAATATTACGTTTAAGAACCATTCTTCATCTGAGTTTCCATTTATATGTATCTCTTTAATGTTTCCTTGTTTTTTTATAACGATGATTTTTATTTTATTATTAAACTTTCCATAATTTAATTTTTACAGATTCTACTAAACTTACTTCATATAATATTATTATTATGAACCCATGTTAATGGATAAAAACGTTTATTAAAGATCTATCATAAAAATTTAATATTTTTATAGAATGATATGTTAACCTGGGTTACAGTCATTCTTTAGAAAACAGTATATGATATTAGTATGAGAGTTTTTAGTTATATTGTACACCAGAATATTTAGATCAATATTATTAATGGGGTTTTTTATAATATTATATGATACGTTTAGAATATTCACTAGAGAAAAAGTTTATTATTTTTGAAATAAATTTATTTAATTATAGATTATTGTATCATATCTGGTGACTATGATTCAATTTCGATTTATGATGAGGAAATTATAGTTTTATGGGCATGCATCTTTATTATATGATTATTTATAAAAGTAGTCATACTTATAGATATACAATAGTATATAGTGTTGTTAATAGAATTATATCCTAGCTTATCATATATTTATATAACATAAGATCATTTAGATCCCATATTTATTTTTAAAATTTTTATTAACTTGAAAATATTAGGAACATTGTTTTATCTGACTTTGTAATTGTTCATAGGATTCTTCGATATATTTAATTAGTACAGTGGATGGTGGTTTTCTATTTTCCATTAAATACTAATGATTAAATATTGTTTCAATTTATAATCTGAATTGTTTACCAACAATTTAGGATTTATTTGATTAGCTGTGTATTTAACGGTATTATACAATTTCATATTTATGATCATTATAATATTAATAAAAATTATGTGGGAAATTATATTCGGTATGAAAATTCTCAATGATGTTAAATTCATTTGGATTTTTTTTTTGTTTCCATTCATTTTATACTATTCCCTAGCTATATTCATGGGAATTATGAATTTAGATTTTTGGTCCAATAATAATATGTTTAATGCATTTTTAATTATTGATATTCATATTTATACAGATAAAATTGCTATGAAATTTTATAAATTAAATATGGTATTGAACTAATTTAGGGAAATAAATTATAAAGATTTATTTTTAAGTGACATGTTAAGGCATATAATTTTTTTAACTTCATTATGTTTATTTTTCAATATAGTGTCATATTGTATCCAACTCTTATTGAAACCATTGTATCTTGTAATTCCCTAAATACGTTGGTTTAGTTATTGGATAATATTTATTTTGATGACTATTATCAATGTTTTTATAATTAATATTAATTTTCTTACACTTATTTATTTTAAGTAACTATGAATGGTTTATAATGTGGAAATTTACCTTGTTATATCCTCTACAAATTGACATTATTATCCATGATATGATGATTATAGTGTTATTATTTTCCAAATTATTTTTGTTACATCAATCACATTAAGGGAAATTTTTGGTTTATTTATTTCATAAATATTTAATATTTTTTCTCGAAAAATTATATTGGACATTATGGTGAATAAGTTAGGTATGATTATTCCGTCAATATGCTTCATGATCACTTATACTCTGAAAAATAATAAATGTTTCATTATTCCTTCGATTTAAATGTGCTACATTGATTTTTGTTTTGGATATTAAAGAGTGGATATTGATGAAGAAATTGAAAGATTTGAAATTAATCATTGATGTGCTGTATAAAAATATTTATTTAAATATAGTGATGGTCAAATCATATTGATCTCTAAATGAGGTCAAGACTCGGTTTAAATATATTGAGACTAGGATAAAAATATATCTTATTATTTCTGTAATTTTATTAGATAGTTGATCTAAAAGTAAAGTATTATAAGAAACCATTTCATTGATAATTATGTATTCTTATTTGTATACGATTCGATGTTTATGAAAATATTGGGTAAAACATATTTATTATATATAATTTTTTTAAAAATGAAAATAATTATTTCTTAGTGAATTTTGAGTGAATGTTACACCTCGATAATATATTAAGTGTTTTCCATATAAATATTATATTTAATTTATTTTATCACATCCCACACCGAACTAAAAAAATTGGATATATTAAAATATTATAGTTATTAAACGTGATCATCAAAATATACTCATTGAATTGGTCAATGTAAATAGATGTAACCACATTATGAATTATATATAATGATAATTAATGACATCATGTATATGGATTAACCTAAATGAGGATATTTTTCGTTATATAAAATTTTGGTATTATTACCATGATTTTTCTGAGACCAATAACATTCTTAGATTCAACATGTAAAACCACTCAAAATCATATAGGAGAGAAGTCGAAACTTGTAGAAATCACTGGGAGATCCATTCTAGATAAATAACCACTCATGATGGACACATTTTATTATCTTTTTATTCGATACAATCCAACGGTCATGAAGAGTTTTTAAGTATATATTCAGATTTTATAATAATGAAATTTTTAATGAAAAGTAAGATCCCAATATTTCATTTCTATTATTATGAGAAATTACTTTTAAAATAAATGTGAAATATTTTAAGTATTAAATTTTATTTGGTTAAATTTATTTAAATATAAAATAAATTAATAAATTTTGATATAAATTTTTTTATTTTTAAAATAATGATTTTTTCAATGAATTATAATTTTCTATATATTTTTTATTCTTATCATAAAAATTATTGTTATATCTATTTTATAATATATTTTTGGTAATTAATTTATAATAAATTATAAAAAATAGATATTAATTTAATTATTTTTACTTGACTTTCTATAAAAATAAGTTCAGTTCATTCTTAGAAATATGTGTTTTAAAAAACTATTTTCATTTTTTTGAAAATATTTATATTTTCATATATATTAATCAAAATTATAAATTTTATTCAAAAAATTTATATCATATATGGAATTTCCTAAAAAAATATTAATATGTTCAAATTATTTTTACTATGTGAAAATAAGTTACTAAATTATAAATTATTCAATACATTAAAGGATAAATAATTGTAAAAATAATAAATCATGATGTTAAGTAACAAATTTGTTTCCTAAAATAACATATAAATGTGTATATTTGGTATCTCATGGTCAGAATCTATCATATAACACTAAATTAAAAAATTTGGATCCACATTCCTTGAAATTTTTACAACATTTTATATTAAGAAATTAATATTTACAAAACACAACAACATTCATCTGTAAATGTATTAATTTAAAACCACACATATCATAATAAATAAATATAATAGATCACCCAAAATATGAAAACAAAACCTCCCCAATATTCTTTCCAACATCCAAGATGATTTAGTATTACCAAAATAACAATTTATGATGAATTTTGGGGGTGGTATAAATAATGATATCAATTACAGGGGTAATTTTTTAATCCAAGTTCATTCAAGATTCATTATTCTCCCACCACCTCAAAATCCATAATACCAATAATAATATAAATAATTAATTATACTTATTTAAAAAAATGATAATATTTAGTTGGGATAATGTTTTTCTGTCCTCACATCCGTTAGAAAATGAAAAATGCACCCATTTTATGGTTTCTTGTCAACCTCCATGAACCAAACCATTCATTTTTTAGTAGTTACTAAAAATGTGTTATGTGAAATAGAATAGAATAATACACATGAAATTTATGAAATGATTAATATTCTGTTATATAATATGAATTCTATAAAATAATATTAAAAAGAATTTTTCATTATCATTTTACCCTCCTCAAACATGAATGAAGCTACAATTTTATTAATTTGAAAATATTTTTGACAAACTATATTCATATATAAAAATTATTATTGGAATGATGCTAAAAATATCTCTTCAAAAAATTAATGATTGTGAAACTATAGTATAACAAATTTGTCCATAGTCATCATAATAAAGTATTTTCTTAGACATTGACGGTGAATCCCCAAGTAGGGGATAGTGGAAATGAAAGTACATAAAATAAAGGACATGTGATAATAAATATACCATTAAAATATAATATAAATATAATTTTTTAATAATTTAGTCGATAAAAATAATTATATTTATTCAACAGCATAGACAAACACACCAAAAATTTCAAGTCATTAGATAAGGGTTCTTTGTCTAAATTTCTATTCATAGGGACACGATCCATGTTAGTAATCATATTTTCATTTATATTTCTTAGATAAAACCTTAAATGAATTATTTTGACATTATTTGAATTTTTGTTATATGTTTTGAAATCATTTCATGATCCCACATCCATATTCTTGAGATTAACTCAATACCCAACCCGTAAGGGTTTGGTTAAATTAAATTAATTTTATGGAGTTATGGAGTATATTGTAAATATTTAGCATTAAAATATTTATTTATTATAACCTATTATAGTATTATATTTATTTTATTTATGTTTTTATTTTTTAATTTTCTTTTTTCCATATAAGTTCACATTGGATCACAATTAAACAAAATAGTTTCTAAAAAGTGAAAATTAGTTTTTGTTCTTTTCCTGGACAAGGATCATTTTCCTCTGCGTTCATATATATTTAAATATTTCTTAAATAATGATCACTAAAATATAATGTTTTTAAATATAACATTATAATATATTTTATTTATTTAAATTGTTTTAAAAGTATTATATTTTCTGTGAGGGGATTTTTTTAGTCTCTTTTCAAAAATTTCAAATTAAAAAACTTTTTTGTCATTTTTCAATTGATTATGTATTCGTTATATTATTTCTATTATTGATTATCAATAATATATTACATGATTCATCATTTTACCGAAAAAAATTATATAAGATTTCTTCAATTATATTCTCAATTAAAAAACATTTCAAAAGAAATGGGTATTCATTCTTGGCCTTCTAAATTATTATATAATATCCTTATAAATGAGTATTTAATATTTTTCAAAATAATTTTTTGAATCATTACATCTGCCCTTATGTATGGGAATTGTAATGTAAATTCAATCTCTAAAATAAAATAGACCAATCAATTCATTTTAATTTCCTGCTCATTCGTTATAGACTAACATAGATTTACATGAAATGTGTTTCCTAAATTAATATACTATACTAAATTATTTTGTTTAATAGATATGATCGTTATTAGAAATACATCTATTGAAAGGTAACTGTAAAGAACTATATTTTTTGATGAATTTTTTTATTATATGAGAATAGTATGAGTCCGTTAAAATAGACGGCGCCTGATTCTGATGCCCGGAGTGCCTAGAATGAATTTCTAAACTTTTCTTTAGGTACATTCAGCAAACGTGTAAGTGGGTCTTTGTAAAATTTATAATGGTGATCAGAATTAAAATCTGAGGGCACTGTTGAACTGGCAACGCCGATATTCTCTTATGGAGACAGTCACTTCGACCGTAGAAGGTTGAGGTTGGAAATTGGTTTTCGTACTTTTTGTGGGAGAAAAAAATATACTATCAATATTTTATTTTTGAATTTTAATCCTCTCAGTTTGATTTTGGTGGTAGGGACCACCAGATCATGAATACTCATGATTTGAATTCAGTGGTGGGGACCACCCAACCCTTGAAATTCCAATTTAATGAGGTAGGGTACTCTAGTTTTCTTTTCCAATTAATTGTGCCAACGTCAAATTAAATAATTGAACCAACTTCAAAATTAATTAATGTGCCAAATCTAATTAAATTAATAAACATACCATAATATGTTGGATCCTAATTTTCTAGAGTTTGGGAAAGTGTTGGATAAAGGTGAATTGTGGAAAAATATGGATAAAATTATCCAATAAAGGAAATCCTCCAACAAAGAACGTCTTCTGAAAATATAGAATGAGGATCTGACCATGGAGCGTCTTGCAGGAGTGACGAATGTTGACTCTTCAACGAGTTCGTCAACATCCTCATGCCACATCCAATGGAATATCGATGTAGTATTTTATTATATGTCAAATTTTTTCAATTGATTCTTCATATCTTAAATTCATGACGATTATGGCCAGACAAACATGGCCATCGTCCCGCACATAAGGTGAGCTCCTCTTTTTTATTCTTCGCACATTCTTTGTGTGTTCTTTAATGCCTAATTTTAGTTGATACTGGAAACACGTAATTTCGTTGAGTGCGATATATGGACAAGGATCCCTCGATGGAAAAATCATGAATATGAAATTGTTTAATTTTTCAGGGTTGGAATGAAGTCGTAGTGGCTCACAGAAGAAGGTGGTGGCTGGCACCCGACCGGCCGTGAGGATGGAAGGGCGGCGCGCATCTGTGCCTTCTGTTAATGAGGAGGAAACGGCCCACGGACGCGCATGGGAATGGTGGCGCCCAGCAACCGGCTGACAGTGTGGCAGAGCGACCGGGCGCGTTCGCACTACTGGTGTAGCAGGAGGCCATGAAAGAGGCCGAATGGCGGCTGGCCTTCTGGCTGGCCCTGGTGGAGCAGCGGCGCGCGACCGCACCACTGGGACGAATTACGGGCAGCCTTCCGGCCAACCGCGCCAGACTAGCTGGGACCCCTCCGGTGGGTCTAGCGTGCCACCCAAACTAATAGTTCGATTTACTATTCAGGAGAAACTGGAAAGTGGGCACTCCCCCCTTCGGCACCAGCTCGGGCAGACCGTGCTGCCCAGTGGGTCGTGCCACCAAGTTGTGCCACCGAGCAGCGCCCAGTGGGCCACGCCAACGGGCTGGGGCCTAGCCACCCCCATCACGGGCTGGCTTGAGCCATGCCCTAGTGGGTTGGGACCGCCGAGGCCCATGCCACCCGTGCCAGAACTGGACCGGGTCAGGTCGGTCCAGGCCGGGTCGAGCCAGGTCAGACCGGACCCGTGCCCATTTGGAACTAATATTACTTTTTTTCCATAAAATGAGAACTGATCGTCCATTTGAATAAATTTCTGTGGAACCAGAATATTTGGATTGAGACGGTCATTTTGGTATACTCTATTTCAGATTTGGATAAGGTTAGAGTATTTCCATGTTGGATTGGACACTAAATCCAACCGGGCCCTCTGAGTGGAAACACTAATAACTTATAGATCGGGAGTCCGATTGACATGCCATCTGTTTCATTGGATCCATTTTGACCTGATGTACCTTAGGGATTCATTTTGTTTGAACTTAGGGGTTTTAAGGTATGAACTATTACTTGGGGAGTGGTTATTCCAATCGCGATACATACGGAACCATGAGACTAGCTGAGACTTGACGACTGCTGACCGTTTCAACTCAGAGTGACACGAAAGTCCCAGTGGGGAGCGCCTTTGTGTGACGCGGAAGACCCACGGTGCTCGACTTGAAGAGTACCTCAACATGCCATCAGGGGGAGCTCCTCTTTGTGATGCAGCAGACCCATGGTGGAGAGCGCCTCTGTGTGACATGGCAGACCCAGGGTACTCGACAGGAGGAGTACCTCAGCAGTACAATGTTTGTGGGAATCACCTATGTGTGATGTGGATGGCCCACTATACTCCATAGAGGAGGAGTTCTCCAGCATCTGAGGTGTTAGACATTTTGACTAGGTTTTTTTTATTATTATCTCCAGAGAATCTCATGGTTGGCCATCACCTTCTATAGCGATCCTATGTGGGTCGGCTTCATAATTCTGTTTCTCATAGTTGTATACCTAGTGTGAGTTGAGTATTTATCATTGTGGTATTCATTCCCTCATGAAACAGTTGGGCTTCGTGCTGTTGAGTTGGGGCTCGTGTTTCCTCATTATTGAGATGAGTTTACTCAACAATTTAGGTATATGTATGGACATATACCTAAGTAGTTTTGATATATGTTTTCATGATTTGTGGTTTATCCGTTTTGGATTTTGTGAGACCTTCAAGGGTCTTGGGGTCCCTAATGAGTATTGTTATACTCACAACTACATGGGATATTCCCGCACCTTGTTTTGTTTGGTGCAAACGAAGACAACGCTGACTGAGGACTAGGGTACCAGGAGTGGAGGTAGCTCGGAGGTGAATATTAGATGAGGCGTATCACAGAGACGACTGTTTGATAGTTGTACCTACCATTCAGGTAGGATATTTGGTGGGTGTTCACCGAAGCTATTTTAATTTTTACTTGTACTTTTCAATTTACTTGTACTTTATAGTTGGTCTTGTATTCTGACCCCATTTACTTTCTATACACACCCTGTTTATTATAACATTTTCCTTTGTGTGTGTATCCTACATTGTGCTTAGTTGTGTGAGTTTATAGGTTATAAGGGAAATTCATTTCCGTTTTTAGGGAATACGTATTTCGGTGCTAGTCGCTAGCCCCTGGCCTATGGAAGGCGGGCTTGGGGTAGCCATGGCACAGATCCGAGGGACATGTCATGAAAAATTAGAATCATATGAGTTTGGTTCTACAAATAAACTAGAACTCTGATATTTTCTATGTAGCAATATTTTTAAGTGTTATGAGTGTGGTTTTCAGTTAGGGGGCCATTAGTTCTATTTTATGACTCAATGTATGAAAACATTGATTGCGTTTGTGTTTTTGAAATTTTTTCTTTGTGACCTCTTTGAGTCAGCTCATCGGGTATAAGCATAATGATGGTGGCACACTTCTTTCTTTTCAGGATGCCTCCACGCTGACATCCATCCATGATTCCAGGTAGATTATGTGATGACAGCCCACCGAGCAATGAGGCATCGGTGTAGAGACCCCATACGGATGTTATACCACTGGGTGGTGTACAAACAACACCATTACCCAATGGGCAGCCAATTCCACTAGTCCTGGTAGTAGAGGGTGAATGTCACTTGAGCGTGTATCATGAGTTCCACTGCCAAAGGCCACCAAGGGTCTAGGGTGGGACAGATCCACAGGCGGCTGAGGATTAGCTGGAGGTTGTGGTTAGATTCTTTCGACCGATAGTGACAAAGGAAGATCTCGTGCTGATCATTTCTGCAAGCCTACTTCAGGAAGCACTGGGAAGATGGTGGATCATGATGCTCCAAGTTCACGATGGTGTCACTCTCATCTTGGTGGACTTTTAGAGCCATTGTAGAGCAGAGTTCATCCCAACAACCCCATTCCCAGTGTGTATACTGGATCTTCTCCACTTGCAGTAGGGTAGCATGACTTTGGCCTAGTATTCAGAGAGAATCATCGACCTCTCGCATTACTCCACTTTCATGGTTCATGGCCCTTTCTTCAAGGCCCAAACCTTCGAGCAGGGGCTTAGAAGGGAGATTAGAGCATTGATAGTTTCTCTCAGCATCCCGACACAGGAAGGGGTGTTAGAGAGAGCACTTTTAGTAGAGATTTTCTATGCTGAGCAGTACCCAACAATGATACCAACCTCCAAACGACACATAGTAGAGTCATCGATAGCTGGAAGCAGACAGATGATGCAATGATCAAAGGGGAAAAAACCTATAGGTGGAAAACTGCAGGATACAAGGTCGGTGGTGCGGGGCTCTCGAGGCAGAGTAGGACATACGAGGATCGTGCAGTGTTACTCATGCAGCAAGTAGGGTCACATGGCTTGTGACTACCCAACCCGCCATACCGACGACTAGTATATGGTCGAGGGACCACTGAGGCAGAGACAAAAGCTTAATCGAGGTGGTTCTTAGGTAGGAGGCAGACATGGTAGAGGTGTAGGACGTGCAACAGGCGTTGGGGTGCAATCTGAGGTTCTACCACCACCACCACTAGGAGGTCCATCCCGACCACAAGGAGAAGGTGGACAAGAATGAGCTCAGCTCTAATAACCTGATGACAATGACCATGGTGCTCTGGAGATGATAAGAGGTACGATCTATGTCTACTCTACCCTAGCTGCAGTACTTATAGACACAGGTTCTAGTAATTCTTTAATTCCCACGACCCTCGTTCGGAGCTTGGATATTCTTGTGGATCAGTTGTCTTGATCCTTACGGCTAGATAATATTAAGGGAGTAGACTCTAAGATTAAAAACTTGTGTTCACAGTGTGAGCTTAATTTTGGAGGTGAGAGCATCGGCAGGGAACTTCTAATAGTGGTGTTGAGGCCTTATGATATCATCCTGGGAATGGATTGGTTATGTACATTCCATGATTAGATTGACTGTATTAGGGGAAAAGTACGGTGTGTCTGCATGAATGGGATGAGTTTTTCCTTCACTTGAGAGAAGGGAACCTTTGCAGTGCTGGATGGACTTACCCGGAGGAGGGTGCAGCCGATCACACATCAGTTGGCTAGACGTACCCCTCAGAGATGTAGAGGTAGAGATTCTGAGCTATCATGTAGTGGGGGACTAGTACACTAATGTTTTCCAGATGATGTTCTGGGTCTACCTCATCGCATAGTGGTGGAAAATTACATCGACTTGTACCCAGGAACGACACTTATATCTATGCTATCATATCGGATGGCTTCTACGGAGCTTCGAGAGCAGCGAGTACATCCAGAGGACTTACAGAGAAAGGGGTGCATTAGGCCCAGTGTTTCTCCTTGGGCATCCAAGAATATTTTGGCCAAGAAGGAAGATGGATGTTTGAGACTCTTTGTGGACTATCTGCACATGAACTAGGTGACCGTGATGAAGTAGTATCCACTCCCAAGGATTGAAAATCTCTTTGATCAGTTGATGGGAGAACGATTGTTTTCGGTATGTCGATTATGAGTTCTTGGATATGCAATTTAGCATGACCAACACCCCGGCAGTGTTCATGGGACTCATGAACATGATCTTTAAACCATCCCTTGATCGCTTTGTAGTATTCTTCATCGAAATAATCCTCATATACTCAGCGACGGAGGAGGACCATGCCCGTCATTTGTAGATAGCTATAGACACACTCTGAGAGCACCAACTTTACGATAATCTCTTGAAGTGCCTTTTTTGGATATGAGAGGTCCACTTTCTAGGAAACTTCAACTCAGAGGCTAGAGTTGTGGTGGATCCCACGATGATTGAGGATGTACTAGCTTAGGATACACCCTGCAGTGTGACGAAGGTGCTGAGTTTTATGGGTTTGGCCAGTTACTACCGGAGGTTTGGTCGTACTTTTACGGATTTGTGGTACCATTATCAGTGTTGATGAAGAAGTGGAAACCCTTAGAGTGGTCGAAGAGAAGCCAGTGGAGTTTCCATGAGCTGAGGTAGAGATTGAATCTTGAGGCTACCAGAGGAAGGCGTTGGGTACGTAGTCTACTGCAATGCATCAGGGACTAGGCATAGATGTGTCCTGATATATGAGCAAGCAGTGATCACGTATGGTTCTCGATAGATAAGATAACATAAGAAAGACTATGCTACCCATGACCTAGAGTTAGTAGTAGTAGTCTTCTCTTTGAATATGTAGAGACATTACATGATGGGTGAATGTTTTACAGTCTAATTTGATTCCAAGAGTCTCTGTTATATATTCTATCAGAAGGACTTGAACCTGAGATAGTGTTTTTGGCTTGAGTTCCTCCATGACTATGACTTCAAGATACTATATAATCAAGGGAAGGGGAATGTAGTAGTAGATGCACTCAACAAGTGATCTGATATACAGTTGTTGAGTGATGCGAAAGAGCAGCAAGCCACATTGAGGATATCATATGTGGATCAAGATGGAGCAGCTTATCATCAGTCACAAATAGTCACTCCCTCACTCCTTCAGTGAGTCAGGGAGGCGTAGCATGGGGAAACTAACTCCAAGGCCCGACGTGCTAAGATATCCACATTACAGGCACCTGATAGTTTTTCTGAAGGTGGGGAGCATGCCATCCATTTCAGAAGGAAATCTATGGTTCCAGTGGAACTTAGGGAGGAAGTGTTAAAGTAATTCTATTTTTCCCCTCTAGTGGTACATCCAAGAGTGGAGAAGATGTACCAGGAGCTCCAGCGTCAGCACTGGTGGCTGGTAATGAAGAAGGAAGTGACATAGTTTGTCTCTCGGTGCCTCAATTGTCACCAAGTGAATGCAGAGCATCAGGTTTTGGAAGGATTAGAACATCCATTAGAGGTACGATAGTGGAAGTGTGATGGAAATTCCATGTACATCATGACGGGTTCTCCACGCACATCTAGGGCACATGATTCCATCTAGGTTATCATAGAACAACTCACCAAGTTGTCCCAGTTCCTATCTATCAGAGAGCAGGGTTCAGTAGAGGTCTTGGGTTGCCTCAACATACATGAGATTGTACGGCTTCATGGAGGTCCATCTACGATTTTCTCTAATATTGCTGCATGGTTTACTTCCCAGCTATGGAATGGGTTGTAAGAGGTGTTCAGGACACATCTTTGGTTGAGAACTGACTTCCATCCTCAAACAGATGGAAAACCATAGTGGACCATTCAGACCCTCGAGGGCATGCTACGCACATGTATCCTTTATTTTTGCATCAATTGGGAGGATCACATTCCCTTCATGGAGTTCGCATTCAATAATAGTTATCACTCCACAATATATATGGGAACACTTGAGGAATTGTACGGACGACCTTGCAGATCACCTTTGTGCTGGACAGACTGAGGGGAGTTAGCTCTCGTGGGACCAGAGATTGTGTAAGCTTCTGCAGAGAAGGCTCAGAACATCTAGGAGTGAAAAAAGACTACACAGAGCAGGTAAAAATCCTATGCTGACCAGAGGCGGAGACCTCTGGAGATTGAAGTAGGTGACCACATCTTTATACGGGTCTCAACTCGATGAGGATTGTGGGGATTTGGTCAGGGCAACAAGTTATTTCCGAGATTCATCAGACCATTTCAGGTCCTCATCAGAGTTGGCGAGGTGGAATACCGCTTAGCTCTTCCACCTCAGTTGCACCATATGCACGATGATTTCCATGTATCCTTACTGAGGAGATACGTGCACGACCCATCTCACATCATTGACCATGGAGATCTGAACATCGACGATGGGGCAATGTTTATGGAGGTTCCAGTAGATATTGAGGATCAACGAGAGCAGGTCCTTCGTGGGTGCGTTATACCTTTGGTGCACATTCACTGGCATCATGAGAACCTACAGGGGAGCACATGGTAGCGGGAGTCTCAGATACATGCTCTGTACCCCCACTTGTTTCCTTAGTTTCTGTTGTGTCTTTCGGGGACAGAATGCTCTGAGGTGGGGAGAATGTAATGTCTAGGATTTTTCTATTTATTGTTTTTATTATATAGAAATATTAAAAGTCCTCTGAAATTAATGGCACAAGATTCCAAGGCCTAGAGTTCCTAGAATGAATTTCTGAACATTTTATTAGGTATGTTCAGTAAACCTGCATGTGGGTTTTTTTAAAATTTGAACCGGTATTCGGAATTGAAACTGAAGGCACTGTTGAACTCGTAGCACTGATATTTTCATAAGGATACCTTCACCTCGACCGCAAAAGGTCGAGGGTGGAATTTGGTTTCCATAAATTTCATGGTTTAAAATAAAATAAACTAGCACTATTTTATTTCTGAATTTTAATCCTCCCAATTTGTATTTTGTGGTGGGTACCACCCGATCTTGAAAACGTCAGATTTGATTTCTATGGTGGGGACCACTCAACCCTTCAACTCTATCTTTAATGGGGGAGGTGACTCTTGGTTTCTCATCCAATTAATATTTCCGACATCAAATTAATAAATTGTTCCAACTTCAAAATTAATTAATGTGCCAACTGTAATTTAACTAATAATATTAATTTAATAAGTTGGCTCCTCATTTTATTGAGTTTGGTAATGTGTTCCCAAAGGGATAATTAGGGAGTGCTTTGGAGAACATTCTCCAAAAAAAGAAAATCCTCCAATGAAGAATGTATTCTGGAAATGAAGAACGAGGAGCCGACCTTGAAGCATCTTGCGGGAGTGATGAACACTGACTCTTCATCGACTTCATCTACTTCCTCGCGCAACCTCCAATGAAAAATTGAGTTTGTGGTTTTATATATTCTTAACTTTTTCTATTGATTTTTCATATGCTAAATTCATGACGATGATGGCCAAATGAACATTGCCATCATCCTGCACATAAACCTTGATCCTCTTTCTTTCTATTTTTTGTGTGTTCTTCGACCGTTCTTCAGTGCGAAATATTTATTGACACTGGAAATACCGAATTTCACTAAGCCTGATATATGGACATGGATCCCTCGACACAAGGATCTCAAATATTTGATCGTTTAATTTTTTGGGCTTAGAACGAAGCCGTAGTGGCTCTCGGAAGAAGGTTGTGGTCGGAACACGGCCAGCCATGAGTAATGAAGGATAGCACGTGTCTGTGCCGCTGGTTGATGAGGAGGTTGCAACCCGTCTACCGCGGCTTGGTAGTGAGGCGGCTGACAACTGGCCAGCCACACGGCAGAGCGGCAGTGCGCGTCCCCTCTGCCAGTAGAGCAAGAGGCTATGGCAGCATGGTCACGACGTAAGTCGAATGGTGGCCGACCGTCTGGCCAACCGAGGGCAGCGGCGCGCGACCGCGCAGCTGGGAGGAAGTCTAGGCGGCCTTCGGTCAGGCCCCGCCTGACCGGGCGTGAACCCTCTGGCAGGGCATGCATACCACCTAGACGAATAGTCCGATGTACCATTTGGGAAAAACCGGAAGGGGGTGCTCCCTCCATTGGCGCTGGCTCGTCAGACAACATTGCCTAGTGGGCCACACCCATGGCGGGCTGGGCTGCGCTATCGGGCCACGCCAGTAGGCTGGACCACCCCCTTAGCGGGCCGAGCCGGACCACGGCCCAGCAGGCTGGGCCCGCCATGGCCCAGGCCATCTGAGATGGATTTGGACTAGGTTGTGTTGACCCAAACTGTTCGGGGTGGTGTGGGCTGTGTCGGGTCGGGTTAGTCTGACCAGGTCGAACCAGACACAGGCCCATCTGGACCTAGTATTACTTTTTTTTCCATAACATGAGAACCATGCGTCCGATTGACGAACCATTTGTGGCACCAGAATACTTGGATCAAAACGGTCCATTTGTTTTACTACACTAATGTTTTGGATAATGTTGGATTATAGCCGGGTTGGATTGGACCCCGAATCCAACCGGGCCCTATGAGTGGAAACAATAATAACTTATAGACCGGGCATCCGATTGACGCGCCGTCTTTTGTGTTGGGTCCATTCTGACGTGACAGACCTTTGGGATACCTTTTTGTGGAACTTCAGGGAAGTTAAGGTATGACCTATGGCATGGGTATGGTTTCATCAACATGTGATACGTACAAAAACCGACGACTGACTGAGACTTGAAGACTGCTGACCGTTTTGACTCGGAGTGACTCGACATGCCCAGTGGGGAGCGCCTTTGTGTGGTACAGCTGACCCACAGTGGGTAGATCCTCTGGGTGACATGACATACACACAATACACTACAAGAGGAGTACCTCAACCGTCCATGATAGGGAGAGCCTCAGTGTGACGTGAAATACCCATTGTCGGGAGCACCTATGTGTGACACAACAAACTCACAGTACATAGCTGGAGTACTTCAGCAGTCCAAGGTTAGTGGGAAGTTCCACTGTGTGATATGGAAGGTCAACTATTCTCAATAGATGAGGAGTTCTCCGGTATTAGAGGTACTCGAAATTTTGATCGGAAATGTTACTTGTTACTATCACTAGAGAATCCTATGGCTAGCTATCAACTTCTATAGCGATCCTGTGTGGGTCGTCTATAGAATTCTGTTTCTCAGAGTTGTATACCTGGTATATGCTGAGTCTTTTTAATTGTGGTATTCTTTCCTCCATGAAACATTTTTTCTTTGGGATATTGAGTTGGGAATAGTTTTTCCATATGATTGAGATGAGTTTACTCAAAAACTTAGGTATATGTTTGGGCATATACCTAACTAGGGTTGACAGTTGTTTTAATGCTTTAGAGTTTATCCTTTGTGGATTTTGTGAGACCTTCGAGGGTATCGGAGTCCCTAATGAGTGTTGTTATACTCACCCTTGCATGGGCTACATCCTCACCTTGTTGTGTTTGGAGTAGACAACGGAAAACACAGACTAGGATAGGGGTACTAGGACTAGAGGTATCTTGGAGGTGGACTTTAAATGAGGTGTACGGCAGAGAATACCATTTCAGTGATGTACCTACCCTTCAGGTGGGATCCTTGGCAGGTGTTCATAAAAGCTGTTTTCAGTTTTACTTGTACTTTTCAGTTTA
Source organism: Viscum album (assembly GCA_963277665.1). Lineage (NCBI taxonomy): Eukaryota > Viridiplantae > Streptophyta > Magnoliopsida > Santalales > Viscaceae > Viscum > Viscum album. The sequence continues at coordinate 67,445,776 of OY728131.1, forward strand.
CTTGTATGTCACAGTTGGGCTTGTACTCTGGACCCTTTTACTTTCTGTACATTCCCTAGTTACTATGTAGTTCTACTTTGTGCTTGTATCCTGCTTTGTGCTTAGTTGTGTGAGATTACTTGTTATAAAGGCAATGTTTTCCCGTTTTTAGGGAATATTCCTTTCGGTGCTTGTCGATAGCCCCTAGCCTATGGAAGGCGGGCTTGGGGTAGCCACGATACGGACCCTAGGGAATAGGCCATGACAATAAAGTTATTAAAAAATCATATTTTCATTAGTATATACGATGTTAGTATTGAGGTTTCATACTTAGAAATTTATGCCATTTTTTTCAACAGAATTAATTGAATTATTTTTAATTACTTATTCAATATTGATGTTTATTGATTACTAAGAACTATTTTATATGTCGTTCATTGTTTATTTGTTCCAATATATAATTATTCCACCAGACATAATTAGTGATTTGTGGCGAAAATAATTATAGACTTCATCGATATATCATTAGGTCTGTTGAGAATATTTAGCATAGTTATTTACCATTCGTGATAACTTTTCATAAATGATTTTTTCAAATTTGGCTTCAATTGTTTGATTAAGATATTTGAAATTTTTATTCCCCTCACTGTGAATTTCATTATTGTTTCCCATGTGATTATTTACATTTTAATGTTATTCAGGGATATTTATTATATGATCATGTAATCAACATTATGGAATTGATTCATAATTAATAAATTCTTCCCAATTTTTCTGTACATATTTATTTAATGATAGATTCTATATTAATATATCATATAATGTTCATTTGTGAAAATTTTTATTATGTTTCCAATTTTACTATGACATGAATAATATTGTTATGTATGAAAGACATAATTGTGTTTCATGTAATTATAATTTTGTGGGTGATATGAATCATTATTATAAAATAGGGAAAAACATGGTATTGGGAGAACAAATCAATTTGATATAAATGATATTGGATCAATTAGAAAATGGATTTTCCAAATTCTCTAAAAATATAAACCTAAAAAAGACATGGTTGTATAAGAGAGTCATAATTCTAATTGAAATTAATGTTATGAATGATTGTCTTGCAGTTTCCTTTTTTCTCATTGATCATTTGTAATGAATATATTCTAGGAACTAGGTGTGAGTGTATGGATATTGGCTATCTAATCTGGTAAGAAAATTTGGTTTCAGATACATTAGTGGTTGGGATAATATTATATAAATATATTTCAATTGTTTTAAATACAGTCATGGTTTAATATTATTATGGTCAATCATATGTTTTGAGGCATATATACACTTTTTATGTCATATGTGAATGGATTTTTATATGATTAATGATGTTTTGGGAGTCTTTTATTATTTTTTAGTAATAATAATTCATCTAGGTTTCAGTAGACCTATTGTTATGTATGGGATTAGATGTCATGTAAATTGATTTTATTTTTAAAAAATATTAATAAAATTTAAAAAAATATATGAATAATGTATATATTAACTGATATCTAATTATATTATCTCCAGGTACTAAATGGAATGTTGAATTCATTTATTATATGCTTCCATGATTTTTTGGTTTCTCATATTTTATATAACATTATTATTTACTTATTAATACTGATTATGAATTCAATCTATTATTGGAAATCATATAGACCAAAAAAAGAATGAAATCACCAAAATTTTCATTGAAATATTATGTGGATTCCTTAAAATTACATAGCATTATGGATAGAACATTTTGTTTTACGAATATAATCTGATGAAAATTGGTTAAATAAATTTTGAAAATTTTCAGCTATTGTTAACTCGATATTCACCTAGTGAAAACACTATTTTACTCTTGACTACACACCTAGTCTAGAACTTTTGAGGGATATGATTTGGATGTTTCACAAGATCATTATGAACATTTATAAATGATAATATTACGTCACTATATCTAGATATACAACTAACTTAGGGAAACTATATTTAATAGTTATAAATGACTGAAATTAAAATTTTGAGGAAAAATTTTTCTTAATGCGTTTGAATGTAACAATTATAGTATTTTTTAAGTGTTATTCCTTTAATTATTTTTTAGAATAACAATTTTTAAACACATAACCAAACATTAATGAACCATGATTTATTAAGAAAATTATAATTACTGTATGTGGAAGCCATAATGTATTCATTGAATTACTAGGTATAAAAAAAAGTAACTGCATTTTAAAAACAATATATAATGAAAATAAATTGATTAAAGTGGTGGGGGTATTCTATACAAATATCATATGAAAAATTCATAGAATGATGGTTTTGTCATTATATCTTTCCCAAGAGCATTCACATATTGTTCATCATCATTTATGACCAGAAAAAAATGAAAACTCATAGAATAAATATATATTAAATCATTATTGATTACATAGTGATACAATAAATGAAATACCAAATAACAGTGAGCAACAATATATCTATTTAATTAGATATATATCAAAATAACTTGAAATGGGGATATAAAAACATTATTTTAAAACTCCACAATAGTTGATCTTCTAAAAATTCGAGTGATACCCTCAGGGTGTATGTAAGAAAAATATGAACTATAAATCTTAGTAAAGGAATAATAAAATAATAACATGATGAATGTGACACAATAGTCTTATCAAGGTGAAATATAATGGTGAAAATCATTATTAGGAACCAAAAATAAGGATATATTATGATAACATCAATGAATCTGAGGAATGTTCCCACAACATAATATATTGAATTATAATTAGAAGTCACAAATAACTATAGAGAGAAAAATATTATTTTTTGGATAGCCTCCAATGAAACAATAATGATACATAATGTGATAAAAAATCACCTTACAAATTATAGGGAAATATAACTTCTAACCCACCCATCACATTCATATCATGTACATGCATTTGTGTACCACATATATCATACAAAAAATGGATAATGATCATAACCTTCAATCCAATGATTAAGAAGTGGAAGTAACATAAATGGAAGTTCACAATCAATATAGTATAGGTATATCAAGGTTAATCATATTGATTAGAAATGGGGAAATTATTTCATAAAAAATTCATGCAAAATCGAAAGATAATTTCAACAGTATAACCAGTGTAAAAGGATATTCGTAGAAGTGTTCAATGAAAGTGAAAGTTTTTCACTCATTTCATGAACAGTATATGGATATTAAAATGTATGTATAAAATAAAATTGAAATTTAAACAATAGAAAATAAAAACACAAAATAGAAATAAGGTTCATGAATAAAGAGGAGGATGATATAATCTCATAGCTTGTGAGGTAACTTATAAAATATTAAGAGGATATTAGTAAGGTATTAAGAACACCTTGGAATGGATTTTTTTTAATATATAGAGATATTAACTCCATTATAATTACTTTTTTAGAGAATTTTATTGAGATTTCGTGTGGGTATTTATAGAAAAATAGATGGGAATTCATTACTAATATCACTACATCGATTTTGTACTCTATATGATAAATATATTAAAACCAAAAAACATAACACGAATTGTTTTTACAATTTATTATAAAAAAGTGAATTTTTAAAAAACATTATATATAAGACCATGAACATGACCTCTTAAAATAATTACATTAGTGACATAGAAGTGAGTCATGTTCTTAATGAATTGATTTTAAAACATTAAATTATAAAATAGTTTTTGGAGGATATACATTAGTGGTTTTTTAAAATTAATAAAATAACCTCAAATATATTTATTTTAAATGGCAAATAATTATTTTTTCTTGGATTCAATTTTTTAATAATTATTAAATAAATGTTTTATATTATTATTTCATAACACATACTGTATATTTATACAATAATTAATTTGTACCTAATAATTAGTATATCTAAGAAAATTACTAAAATTTTACCATTGGTTAATTTCAACATGATGATTTAAAAAAAAATATTTATTTTTTAGAAATAATTCTATAAATATTATAATTTATTCTTTATAATAAAAATGTCCAATTATTGTAGAGTACATATTTTTGTAACAACAACAGATTTCTTACAGTTTTAAATATTATATTTATCATTATTAAATTATCATAATTTTTAAAATATGTTTTATTTAATTAAAATATTATAAATAATTTTTTTCTAAATTGTTAAATTTATTTAAATGAGTTCTAGAACCATTAATATTTAAAAAATTAAATTTTCCTTTTAGTGTGTAAGATTTTATTATTCACTAACTCGTGTATAATTTTATTTATAAGATAATAAATAGTATGGATAAATGTAATCATTTTTTAACAAAGAGATTATAAAAATTCATAAAAATGGTGTTTAGATATATAACCCTTACTACACTATCATACACCCTATGTGTAAGGTGTTTGATGGAGGTGTTTTCATGGGTATGTTTGATGACCATGGTTTGGGCCATGATCTAGATAAGCTTGATTGTCTCCCATAAATTGTTTTTTCCTGATTTAGTTGACGAATATTTTCTAGGCCACGGTAATCTGGAAATCATAGTGATTCAATATCCCATGAAGGATATGATAAATATTATTCTTTGGGTGTGATCCTATAGTATGAATCTATTACTTCTTCCACCAATTTAAAATTACTTTTACAATAACCCATAATATATACCTATCATAATTTTTCTTTTACAAATACATTGTTTTAAATAGTTATGGTTCTTAATGATATTTTAAATATAGTATCCTAAACCTTATCCAGTTATAATATTAATATATAAGTACATGAATTTTCTATAACTACATTATTTAATATGGAATTTATTCTATCAAAAAAGAAGTTTCATTGATGAAAGTTGTGGGCGTCATAAATTCAACATTTAGAGTTGTTCTTGTAACATCCCAATTTTTTATGGATCATTTTTTCAAATGAATTAAATTTCATTGAAGTTTTTCAATGCACTAATTAAATCATTCCTTCAAAATGGAATCAACATGGGGTCTGTTAAATGAGACAATGGATTTGGCACCCCCCTGTCAACATAGGTGGAACATGGTAATAAGCACAAGAAAAACACCACAGGAGTAGAAACCCGATAAAAGGCAGAGACCTCTAAAAAGAGAGGGGAAAACCCCACAAAAGCATTATAAATGAATGTTTTTTTCTTGAACAACCAAGGGATAACAAACACTGACATGCCCAACATTTTGAAAAGATTTATTTTTACTCACAAACCTAAACGGTTTTCTATCTCTGAGCCCAAAATAAATTTTTCTTCTATATTTCAGCATGCTTATCCCCCTGGTTACTCCTTTGTATGGGTTTGCACTAATCACACCCCAATATAATCATTATGGTTTTTTGTCACTCCTCCCTTCAAAATATCAATGTTTTTAGAACTTCAAATCAATATTTTACATGTGATTACATGTTTAAACAAAAACGCATTTTCACTACTATTTTCAATGCTTATAATAGACATCAGGAAAGAAGGTCTCTTGGGACTGAAATCACCCATCTTAGTATCTTGATTTAAAAACCATAGTTTATTGTTGGGGAAATCAATGCCATTATAGATGCTAGGGGAAAACTAGGCATGCCACATGCTTCAATATCTATGAGAGTGTTCAAAGAATGCATTTAACATAACAACCTTATAGAGGTTAATATATGCGGTGCTATGTTTACATGGTACAGATATCATTATAACAAGAATGTGGCTAGAAAACTGGACAGTGCCTTCACTAATGATCTTGCTCTTGATAAATGTAACAAAATTTCCAGTATCACCCTTAACAAGTTGGCTTCTAATCACCACCCAATTCTAGTTAGTTTCTCCTTCAACTGCAAAAAACCTCGGTATCCTTTTAGATATAACATTTCCTAGTCTTCGGACATAGACTGTGCGAACATTATTAAAAGATCCTGGACTAACATGAACAATAACAACGATTCTTTTTCATGTCCTAAGAAAATAAAAATTCTAAAAAAATACTCAAAACCTGGTGTAAATAAAAATCAGTTGAAATATATATAAATATTTCCAATCTATAAAAAGATCTTAATCAACTGAAAAATCATAACACCTCATCTAATTTTTCCCAAAACTCCAAACATGAAATTGATATTTCTTCCAAGTTGATTACTTTCCTTAACTATAAAGACTACCTAAAGAAGAAAATCATTAAAAAAATGGCTAAACGATGGGGTTAGAAACACAAAATTCAACAAATCTTTTCAAAAAGTTAGAAAATCTTGTAAACCTCTCTCCTATATTAGGGAAGGGGTAAATTTTTGACACTGATGAAAGAATTTCCCACTATGTGATCACTCACTTTCACAATATCTTCAATGGACCCAATATTGATAATGATCATCGACCTGAAGTTATTATTCATACAGTCACAAATGAGGATAATATTTTACTAAATAATGTCCCACTAGATCAAGGGATCAAGGACGTTGTCTTTAGTCTTAAAACGGATGATGTCCTAGGTCTGGATGGCTTTAACAATGGGTTCTACCAGTCGCATTGGGACATCATTCATGATGATGTCTAATGAATGGTTAAAACTTTCTTCTCTAGAGGCATTCTTACTCATGTTCTTAACACTCAATTCCTTGTCCTCATTCCTAAATAGGAAAATTCTGGTGAAAAAAATCAATTCAGACACATCGCCCTTATTAATTCGCTGTTTAAAATTATCACCAAATTGATTGCCAACCATATCCCTGACATCATCAATAGAATTATTTCATGGAATCAATTTTTTTTCATTAACGATAGATCTATAAAAGATTTTATCTGTTTAGCCGCTAAATCCACTAACCTATTTAACCGAAAAACCAAACGCGGGAATGTGGCCATTAAACTCGATATAATGAAGGCCATTGATATCATTGACTGAACTTTATCTTTAAAGTACTTAGAAATTTTGGATTCAATGATACCTTTATGAAATTAGTATACTTTTTAATTTGACTCGTATCTCTATTCTTCTAAATGGTACACTTAGAGGTTACTTCAATTGTTCTAAAGGGGTCAGGCAAGGAGACCCCCTCTCGGATATCCTTTTCTCTATTGATGAATACTACCTTAGTAGACTCATATCCCATGCTATTGGAAATGGTAATATTAAGTATAGCCCCACTTTTAAAAATGTGAATTCCCCTCCCATTTGATATATTCTGATGAAATAATCCTTCTTTTAAAAGGGGACAATAGAAACGTAAGCAACCATAAAAACATCATCCCTCACTATGAAGATGTCTATGGTCAACATATCAACTATCTGAAATCATTTTATTAATTCGGAAAAAACTACCCCCCTAGTCAAAAATTTAGCATTACAAATATGCTTGTTTTTAAGGAGGGAATTATCCCCTTCAATTTTATTGGGGTTCCGATTTTTTGGTGTAGAAAAAAAGCGATTCATATCTCTACCATTGTTGATCAAACTCTTCGACACCTCCCCTCTTGGAAAGGAAAAAATCTCTCAATGATAGGGACAATTTGACTTGCTAAATTCACAATTGTTTCAAAACCGGTCTACTCCATGATGATCTATAAATGGTCCTCTAGTCTCTTAAAACAAATCAACGTTTCCATTAAAAATGTTGTCTGGATAGGAAGCACTCTGGAAATGAAATTAGTTACCATACTTTGAACCATGTAACACCCCGAGATTTTATAAGATATATTCATTTTAATTTCTTTCTTATCTTCTGTTGTATGCTACACCATGATTATCTTGTGCTATACACAACACCATATTAGCTTGCAGTATATGCAACACAAATCTTGGATCTTGTTAAACACAACTTCAAGTTTGTTTGATAGTAATTATTCAACACAACATTGAGTGTATATATACATATATATTCAATGTGTAAATTAAATATGGTTGTATTTTGTTATATGCAACAACAAATGAGTCTTGCACTACACGTAACCCTGACTGCGCTTGTATTACACGCAATCGCGACCTTCCTCGATAGCGTGTGTCGTACGCAATACCGGGTTTCACTAAACAACGATATATAGTTATAATATTTTATGGACTAGACGTTATGAATATTGTTAACTAAAATTTTCATTTTAAAACATTATTATTCATCGTACATATTTTCTAGAACATGGCATGAGAACATGATAAATTTTTCAGGTAAAATAAGAATTTTTCAATAAATGCAGTTATGCTGCCTTTTGATGGCGCACCCACTTTAAATCTAGTTTTGAAATTTTTATAAGTTTAATTTGACAAAATAAATTTCTTATTTGGAATCAGGATATAAAAATTTACTTTGGATAAATTTTTCATATTATTCTGATAACTTTCATATTTTAATGAATACTAAAAACACACTATATTTTAATTAAAAACAACTTTTTGATCATAATAATTTATATGGTTAAATTATAATATTTAATTTTTTTAAATTATAAATAGATTATATTTTTACCATTTAATATAACTTATGTCATTAGCATTGATTTTACATGGAATTCATAGGTAAAATCATTTCAATCTTTTTCAATGTTTTAACTTTTAAAAATTGTTTTCTTAACAACCGGATTAATTTTAAATTAATTTCTACAACTTCACTGATTTAAATAAGGAAAAATGGATTCCCTATTTGGAATAAGTAGGTCCAAATTATGTCAATAGGCTACGTTTTACTTTTTGGCACTATGAATACTAACTACGGTAAATTTTATTTACCATAGTTAAAGGTAAATCGGTTAATTAAGGGTAAATATAATATTATAAAATTATCCTAACACTCGTATTAATATAATTTGATAATTATATCTCGTCCTATGGTATATTTCGGTCAAAATAGAATGTCATTGGAACCCACATGGATGTGATTTAGTCCTTTAATTCATTTTATTTAAAAGAATGTGAAATATATCACACTCAAACTTTAATAATTAAACTATTTTTAATATAATGTTATACATAGTATAAATTCGGTTATAAATACTCATTTGAAATATAAAATGTTTTTCGTTATCATGGTAATTTATTTATTATTTTAAAAAGTTATTTAGTTACATTATTATCTTATACATTAATGATGCAGATATTATTTATTTAGTGAAAAATCAATAATATAGTTTTTATTGAAATAGTAATACATATAAAAAGGCCACAAAATCTGAAAAAAACTTATTGGTAGTGTATATATAAACCGTAATCATCCACTGGCCGAATTTGTGACCATTTGGATCCTTATAAAGGCGATTATGACACTTATATTATTTTATTTTAAATGATTCCAAAGTTGTCACCCTCATAATTTAATAAATATAACAATTTCTATATTTTTAATTTAAGATTATAAATTAATTTAAAAGTATTATTATGAAATATATGAGATTTATTTTCATCATAGTATTTTATTTTAAATTATTATGAAACAAATAAGTATGTTAAATAATTATACAAAAACGACATAATAATTATTTTACTAAGAGAAATTTCAAATAAATGGTTTTAAAAATATTAAAATAAATATAATATTAACTATTTAATGTTCTCCACGAATTTAATAGAAAAATTTAAAATTTTAGGATTCTATTAAATAATTTTTTTTAGAATATATCCTATGTCTGGATTTTATTAAAATTAAAATAAATGAATAATTTCAAAATTGACACAATTGTTATTTTATAGACATAACATATTATAAAATTGTTTAAAAATCAAAAACTTTTCAAAAATAATAAATTTTAATTTATATGGTCGAAAATATCATTAATTATCCAATTATGGACAATTCAAAACACATAATTAATTATTTATAATAATTCAAAAATTAGAATCTTATTACCACAAATAAAATTAAATAGATTAAATAAGTATAAATCAAGTTGATAAAGTATAAAATAAATTTCCAACATGTCTAAATTTAATTGGTTGATGTGATTACAACCCAACCTCATCTAATATTCAGATTTGAGTCATTTTTTGAGGTTCTTAAGTGAGGTTAAATTTATTATTAATTAATATTTGTTATGTTGCCAAAGGTGCCCCTCTCATCCTTTAGAAAAAGGGCACCCCTTCCCTCTTCTTTTCACACCATTTTCAGACTTGATGCTCGGCCAAACCCTGACAATTCCTCTTTTGAACCTCTCTAGTTATATCATAGTGGTTCTGGTCTTCTCAAAAGACCAACTCTAGTGCCCTAAGAAGAAGTTTAAAGGAGGCACATCGAGGAAGAGGTAATGTATTCTACCGACTCTTTCAAGTTTCTTTTTTCTTCTACTTCCTCTTATTTAGTTGTTTCATTATAAAGTAATAACATCAGTATTAATTATATACTTATATTTTATTATAAATATGAAACAACCCTATTTCACCATCTACCCATCCTACGGAAAACGAAATCACCACGCGTGCGTACGTACAGAATACAGTCTCCACGCTGTGGTGTAATCTGTTTTCCACCACCACCTAACTTGGATGGATATAATGGTGTAAAGAATAACACTATATGATTATTATTACATCATACTAATTCCATGATATTATATCATTCCCTCCAATTCCATTCAATAAATATGGGAATGATATCATCGCTCGTGCGTACGTACGGATTACCGTCTCCACGATGCGATAAGATTAATTTCCCATGTTAACACTTCAAGAATGATTATAAAGTTTATATAATAAGTAATAATGAAATATATGACATATTAATGATACTGGATTTATTTATATGTTATTTAATTACGTTTATTAAATTTATTAAGGAAACGAAAATAGCGTTCATGCGTACGTACGACCTACCGTCTCCATGAATGGTGTACTTCTTTCCATTTATCGATCTATAATATATATGAATATTCTGAATATATATTATATATAAATCATGTTTTATATTATAGAATTAAGTAATCATGATCTAAGTAATCATATGATTAATTACAATTCAAAACACGGACGATAAATGAAACGATTTTACCCAAACGCTGCTTTAATATGAATTTACAAAGGAACGGGTAATATAAAGTCATTAGTGAACCATATATGATATCATAACAATGAATATGATTAATTAATAATTCAGTGACATTATTTAAATCATTATAAATGAGGTTTGGATATGTATGAAGCATATCAGACCTAAGGTAAGGGATAATTATTCCAATCTCATTCTTATCCGAGATTGTTTATTCGTAAGTATTTACTGGGGTAATTTTTATTATCCATGTCTATATGTTCTCAAAATGTTTTCATATAATGTTTAATTTTCTTCCATGTATTTTTAAATTCATTTTTACCCTTTTATACTTTTACCAAATCATATGGAAGGAATCTTTCTTTTATTTACTATATGAGGTACTTTTGGACTTTTCCAGCAAAATACGAGAAGAATGTTTTTTTAAATTATATGGCATGAACATATTTTTACAGTTTCATAAAGAATTTTTTTCATGAATCTTACTATAAAATATTTAATGACTATTTTCAAAAAATTCATTTTCTTTATATATTTCTTTGAATTTTGTGAAAAGAAAATGATTTTGAAGAAGAAAGGATATTTTCCTCAAGAATTCATTTCAAGTGTTTTATCAAAACCATTTCCCATATAAGATTGAATTATTTCATATGTGTATGTTTCAAGTATAATTTCTCTATGATTTACATGTTCTCACTTTTATTATGATAAATTGATATCCATTTTTTGTATGGATTAGGTTATGATGGGATGATGTTTATGAAACCCATTTTATACTTTGGGTAATGATGAATTATTTATGTTCATGTTGTGGCACAAGTAAGATTGATTTAATTATGATATGGTTGGGACCTATATCTCCCTCCAATACATTGGGTAAAGATTTATATCTCATGATATAGACAAGTTTGGAATGGAAAGTAAATCCAGTTTAGTAATATAGGGCTGGAACGGAAAGTAAACCCAGTTCAGTAAGGGACTTTGTCCCCTAAGATGGTCTTGGTAGCAATGCCTTGGCTAATATGGAAATCATAACATGTGATTAATTGTTTCCACAGTTAAATGCTTTATTCCATTTCTATTTTATCATGATTGATGTTCCATTAGGATCAATTCCTTACTTACTGCCATGATTTATGTCATTTCTCAAGATCTTGATGTTTAAACATTATGTTCATGTTTTTAAGTTCAAATATATAAGGATTGTTTTATTTTCTCCATGCTTACCCATACTGAGAATTTGAGCTCACCCTATTTATGTTTTCTATTCCCCTAGTATTAAAATAAAGGTTTTAGGTTAGGAAACAAAAAGGGGAAGATCGTTATGAGAGATGTTGAAGAACTTTCAACATGATTAGAAGTTTATATTCCAAGTTTCTAAAGACACTAAATTATTATGATCCTTTGGTGACTATTTTTGTTATGCACTAGATATTCCTAAAGAGTAATATAATGTCTATTTATGTAAATCTTTGGGTCTCTACAGTTGGTATCAGAGGAAAGGTTTATACAACCTTTGGAAACTAGGATGTGAAAACATTAGTGAAATCCCTAGTAAAATTTCTAAGGCATGTCTAGGGATATCTCCAAGGTAATTTATAATTAGAGGTTATAGTCCAATAATTACAGTAACGATATTAGACTTAAACCTAAGATGTTAGATATTGAAGGTACTCCCCCTTGATTATGATTTTTGCCTCTCACACAATTTTTTTGGGTTTTAGAAAATGGGTGGAAAGAGGAAGATTCATGATAATGGAGGATATGATGGAAAATGGCATGATATTGTTCATGAGAAACCAATTGAAATTGGATCTGGAGGTCCACATATCGTTATTATGCCTAATCAGAAATCTCATAATATGATCAATAATCTAAACATTGGTAAGTTTCCCGACTCAGCTAATAAGAGAAAGATGGAGTTCAATGATTATCTTAGAGGAACGAAATTTCAACTTCCGTTATGTAAATCATGTGGGAAGAGGCATCAGGGAGAATGTTTCAATGGAACTAGAAGATGCTTTGGGTGTGGACAATAAGGACACAAAGCCAGCAATTGTAAAGGAAAAGGTTGAGTTAACACCGTGGACAAGGATAATGGTATTTCTAAAACATATATAATGGTTAAATGTTTTAAATGTGGAATGTACGGGCATTATGGAAACCATTTCCGTAAGGGAAAGTCTCATGAAGAGAATCAGCATGGTATTACGGTAGTATTTATATTGATGATGATGAAGAGACTATAAATTATAAGTGAGATGAAATAATTGATCAAGATTGGTCAATGGTTTAAGAAGGTAGTGGAATGGTTACATGTTTATCAAGAGTTATGTTGTATAGGTAATTTAATGGTACTATGGAATAAAAAAACATCTAAGGATTGTTACACTATTGTTTTCCTAAATTATATGAATGTATATGTCGAATGGTACCGGTAACCATGAAAGTTTATTTAGATATTCTTGGAAATAATATGATATGGACATAATGAAAGGATAATGAGATAATGAAATGTTTGATATCATTAATGAGCTCATGAAAGATATAATGACAATGTGATATCATGGTTTGAGTATATAGAATTTTTGGGATTTTGGTATGTGGAAAGAGTTACCTTTTTACAGCATTCATGTTTTCACTATGGTTCTATGTTAATTCATGTTTCAAGAGAATACATGATTGAGGTATTCACATGTTTGGAATGCGATCAACAAGATAATTTTTGTGACATTTAAATGATGGTATTCACGTGCTTGTCATGTGACCTTTCCAGTAATCGTATTCTTTATACTATGAGAATGGACAGATGTGTTTTGGATATGTCTTAAGGTTGTACTAGATTATATTGGGAATTAGATAGTATTGTTTAAGGATAGAACTTTTTTTCGATATTATTTTTGTAATGTTAAAATAGTGTAGTTTTAGAAAAAGGACAACCTGTGGGATGGGAGACAACCCATCACGTCAGACAAGGCTACGGGAATTGAACCAACAACTGAAGTGTGACATGCCTTTATAGACTACCATTGTCCTACAGGATGTCCCTGGTTAGTAGAAACTTGTTTTATTTTATTAAGTGGTATGATAGATGAAGCATAAGTTCGTTTTTGGAATCATATAGGATTAACCTCACCATATATGGACTTATGTATATTTGAAAACTTCTGTTAACCTTTTGTTTGAAACAGATGGAATGACCAAACATTCTATCACATGATCAGCTGAATCTTCATGAATAATAAATTCAACTTCATTTCTTTAAGAGATGAAGTGGAAATTGTTTAAGGCATGAACAACAGTGAGATTGTACCAAAATTATGTAAGTATTTAATTTAATTCATAAACATTAGGAAAATGATCTTGAAAACCAAAAATGCTTTCCTAGTGCCCTCATATCCGATGAATCATATGGTACTTTAGATCCTCAAAAATTTATGGCTTTGTGATTGTTGTCTTTTTCATAGCCAGGTTCTCTACCACTCTCCATCAGAACTTGATGGTTAGATTTCTCTTCCATATCCATATTTTCACATATGTTATCCTATGTGGAAACCCAGTGACTAGTTAATTTGGGTAACAGTTACGTTTCATACATTAGTTTTTAAAAATAAGTTTTGGTATTCCTTCTTATGATTTGGGTTTCTATGAAAGAAACTCTCATGTAATAAACCATTTATAACCCCAACGAATTCCGAGGGTGAAATTCATTTTAAGGGGGGTAGAATGTAACACCTTGAGATTTTATAAGATATATTATTTTTAATTTCTTTCATATTTTTTGTTGTACGCTACACCAAGATTATCTTGCACTATACACAACACCATATTAGCTTGTAGTATACGCAACACTAATCTTGGATCGTGTTAAACACAATTTCAAGTTTGTTTGATAGTAATTATTCAACACAACATTGAGTGTATATATACATATATATTCAATGTGTTAATGAAATATGGTTGGATTTTGTTATATGCAACAACAAAGAAGTCTTTCACTACACGCAACCCTGACTTGCCTTGCATTAGACGCAATCGTGACCTTCATCGATAGTGTGTGTTGTACGCAATACTTGGTTTCACTAAACAACGATATATAGTTATAAAATTATTATGGACTAGCCATTATGAATTGTATTAACCACATTATTAATTTTATATAATTATTATTCATCTTACACATTATCTAGAACATGATATGAGAACAAGATAAAAGTTTCAGGTAAAATAAGTATTTTTCAAAAAATGTAGTTTTGCCACCTTTTGATGGTACACCCACATTAAATCTAGTTTTCAACATGTTTATAAGTAAAATTAGAAAAAATAAAATTCTTATTTGGAATAAGGATATAAAAATTTACTTTGGATAAAATTTTCTTATTATTTTGATAACTTTCATATTTTAATGAATAGTAAAAACACGCTATATTTTAATTAAAAACAAATTTTTTTATCATAATAATCTATATGGTAAAATTATAATATTGAATGTTTTTAAAGTATAAATAGAATAAAATTTTACCATTTAATATATCTTATGTCATTAGTATTGATTTTACATTGAATTAATAGGTAAAATCATTTCAATCATTTGCAAACTTTTAACTTTAAAACCACATTTTCTTAACAACAGGATTAATTTTAAATTTATTTCTACAAATTCTGTGATTTTAAGTAGTAAAAAGTGATTCAATATTTGGAATCTTTAGGTCCAAATTATGTTAATAGGCTGTTTTTTATTTTTGGGCACTATGAATAGTAACTACGGTAAATTTTATTAACTATCGTTAAAGGTAAATCGGGTAATTAAGAGTAAATATAATATTATAAAATTACCCTATAACTTGTCTTAATATAATTGTATAATTATATGTCCTCATATGTAATATTTTGGTTGAAATGGAATCCATTGGAACCCACTTGGATGTGATTAAGACATTTAATTTATTTTATTTTAAAAAAAGTGAAATATGTCTCAATCAAACTTTAATAATTAAACTATTTTTAATATAAGGTTATATATAGTATAAATTAGGTTATAAATAAACATTTAAAATATATTGTTCTTCTTTATCATGGTAATTTATTTGTAATTTTTAAGAGTTATTTAATTACCTTATTATCTTATACATTAATGATGCAGAAAGTTTTTATTTAGTGAAAAATCAATAATATAGTTTTTATTGAAATAGTAATACATATAAAAGGGCCAAAAAATCTGAACAAAACTTATTGGTAGTTTATATATAAACCCTAATCATCCACCAGAAGAATTTGGACCATTTGGATCCTTATAAAGGCGATTACGACACTTATATTATTTTATTTTAAATGATTCTAAAGTTGTCACCTTCATAATTTATTAAATATAACAATTTATATCTTATGATTTTAAGATGATAAATTCATGTACAATTATTATTATTAAATATATGATATTTATATTCATCATGGTATTTTATTTTAAATTTTTATGCAACAAATTAGTATATTAAATAATTATACATAAATGATGTAGTAATTATTTTATTAAGAAAAATATCAAATAAATGGTTTTAAGAATATTAAAATAAATATTATATTAAATATTTAATGTGATCCAATAATTTTCTAGACAAATATGACATGTTATAAATCGATTAAATATTTCTGTTAGAATATATCCTCTTTGAGGATTTTAGTTAAATTAAAATGAATTAATAATGTCAAAATTGACACTATTGTTATTTTATAAAAATAACATATTATAAAATTGTTTAAAAATCACAAAAATATTTAAAAATTATAAATTGAAATTTATATGGTCAAAAATATCATATATTATCCAATTACGGACAATTCACAACACATAAGTAATTATTTATAACAATTAAAAAATTATAATCTTATTACCACAAATAAAATTAAATAGATTAAATAAGGATAAATCAAGTTGATAATGTTAAAAATAAATTCCCAACATGTCTAAATTTTATTGGTTGATGCTATTACGACCCTATATCATATAATATTCGTATTTGAGTCATTTTTGGAGGTTTTTAAGTGAGTTTGACTTTATTATAATTTAATATTTCTTATGTTACCAAAGGTGCCCCTCTCATCCCTTATAAAAAGCGCACCACATCCCTCTTCTCCTCACACCCTTTTTAGCCTTGAATCTCTGAAAAACCCTGCCAATTCCACTTCTCAAGCTCTCTAGTTATATAATAGAGATTCTATTCTTCTCAAAAGACCAACTATAATGCCCTAAGAAGAAGTATAAAGGAGGTGCGTCGAGGAAGAGGTAATCTCTTCTACCGACTCTTTCAAGTTTCTTTCTTATTCTACATCCTATTATTTAGTTGTTTCATTATAAAGTAATAACATATGTATTACTTATATACTGCTATTTTATTATAAATATGAAACAACCCTGTTTCACCTTCTACCCATCCTATGGAAAACAAAATCACCGTGCGTGCGTATGTACGGAATACCGTCTCCACGCTGTGGTGTAATCTCTTTTCTACCACCACCTTACATGGATGGATATAATGGTGAAAATAATAACTATAAATGATTATTATAATATCATAATTATTCTAAGATATTATATCATCCACTATAATACCATTCAACAAATATGAGAACGATATCATCACTCGTGCGTACGTACGGATTACCGTCTGCATGACGCGATGAGATTAATTTTCCATGTAAACAATTGAAGAATGATTACAAAGTATATAAAATAAGTAATAATGAAATATATGACATATTAATGATACTTTATTTATGTATATGTTATTTACTTACATCTATTAAATTTAATAAGGAAACGAAAACAGCGTTTATGCGTACGTATGGCCTACCGTCTCCATGAACGGTGTATTTATTTCCATTTATCGATATATTATATATATGTATATTCTGAATATATATTATATATAAATCATTTTTTATATTCTATAATTATGTAATCATAATCTAAGTCATCATATGATTAATTACAAGTCAAAATGTGGATGATAAATGAAACGATTTTACCCAAAACGCTAATTTAATATGAAATTACAAATGAACGGGTAATATAAAGTCATAAGTGAACCATATATGATATCACAACAATGAATATGATTATGTAATAATTCAATGACATTATTTAAATCATTATACAGGATGTTCGTAAATGTACGAAGCATATCAGACCAAAGATAAGGGATAATTATTCCAATCTCATTCTTATCTGAGATTGTTTATTCGTAAGTATTTACTAGGGTTATGTTTATTATCTATGTCCATATGTTCTCAAAATGTTTTCATAAAATGTTTACTTTTCATCCATGTATGTTTAAATTCATTTTAACCCTTTTTTACTTTTACCACATCGTATGGATGGAATCTTTCTTTTGTTCACCATACGAGGTACTTTTTGACTTTTCGATCAAAAGTACGAGAAGAATGTTTTTTTAACTTATACGGTATGAACATATTTTTACAGTTTCATGATGAATTTTTTTTATGAAGATTACTCTAAAATATTTAATGACTATTTTCAACATAATCCTTTTCATTTAAAATTGCATGTAATTTTGTGAATAGAAAATTATTTTGAAGAAGAAATTATATTTTCCACAAGAATTAATTTCAAGTGTTTTATCAAAACCATTTCCCTTATAAGATGGAATTATTTAATTTGGGGATGTTTCAAGTATAATTTCCCCATGATTTACATGATCTCACTTTTCTTATGATAAAATGATATCCATTTTTTGTATGGATTATATTATGATGGGATGATGTTTATGAAACCCATTTTATACTTTGGGTAATGATGAATGATTTATGTTCATGTTGTGGTACAAGTAAGAATGATTTCATTATGATATGGGTGGGACCTATATATCCCTCTAATTCATTGGGTGAAGATTTATCTCTCATGAGATAGACATGGAGGGAACGACAAGTAAATCTGGTTCAGAAATACAGGGCTGGAACGGCAAGAAAACCCAGTTCAGTAAGGTACTTAGTCCACTAAGATGGTCTTGGAAGCAATGCCTTGGATACTATGGAAATCATAACATGTGCTTAATGGTTTCCACAATTACATGCTTTATTCCCATGCTATTTTATCATGATTGATCTTCCATTAGGATTTATTCCTTATGTACAGCCATGATTTATGTCATTTCTCAAGATCTTGATGTTTAAGCCTTATGTTCATGTTTTTAAGTTCAAATATATATGGTTTGTTTTATTTTCTCCATGCTTACCCTTACTGAGCATTTGAGCTCACCCTTTTTATGTTTTATTTTCCCCCAGGATTAAAAGAAAGGTTTTAGGTAAAGAAACCAAAAGGTGAAGATCATTATGGGAGATGTTGAAGATTTTCAACATGATTTGAAGTTTATATTCCATGTTTCCAGAGACACTGAACTATTACAGTCCTTTGGTGTCTATTTTTTTATGTATTAGATATTACACATGAGTAATATAATTTCTATTTACATCAAGCTTTGGGTCTCTACAGTCCATGTTCTGCAAGCCTATTTAAATAGAAGGTATTGGAATAAAAAACCTCACTATCTTTAAGCAGGCCCTACAGGCGAAGCTCATGTGGAATCCCATTTGTAACAAATCGCCTTCTATGGACTTCCTTCGGGCTAGTTTCCTTGGAAAACCCTGAAAAAACACAGATATTTATATCACATCCTCCATATGGTCATCCATTAAATGTACCTTCAACTCTATTATGTCCAATGCTATATGGATGGACAATAGAGACTCGAATTTAAATTTTTTTCTTGGTAACTGGACTGGAACGCCCTTGATTTCCTTAATTTCTTCCTCACAACTCCCTATGAATACTGGTGACACCATAAAAAATCATGTTCCTGCAAAATACTCCCTTTACTGAAGAGATTAAAACTATTTTCGATAATTACAATTTCTCTATTAATGAGGATTTCTTGATCTTGGAACCTTCACATAATGGGATTCTTGACTTGAAGAGTTATTTCAAACATTTGTAAACCAATGACATGAATAACTTTAGCTGGCATAACAACTTACATAATTCCTGGATTAGACCTTCATGATTTACTGTTGTTTGGCGTACTTCTCATGGTATAATTCCAACTAATTCTGATTACAAACATTTGGAATCAACTATTTCTCTAAATTCCATATGTGTAACCAACGTCGTGAAGACATTAACAATATTTTTGTTTCTTTTGATATGGATACTGCTCTGAGGAATTATATCATTGACATCTTTTGTCATGACCCCCTCCCACCAAAGATGCCCCTCCTGAGCTGGAAATAGTGAAAGGGAGATAATGACCCACGATTCCCGCCTCTAGTAGGCCCCGGGGTAGTGACTAGCACCAAGGGTATGAGTTTTCAAAAATATGGGAGGCATTACCATTTTTATTATTTAATATCGGGAAATAGGACAAGTCAACCACCAAATAGGGAAAGAACAAGTGTATAGAAATATACCCAAACCAATCCCCCATGCATGTTTAAACAATTTTATAACAAGGTGCAAGTACAAGAAAGCTATAAGTACAATACCAAAAGAAAACAAGAGTACAACAACTGCAACAACTCCAACTGTCCAACTACTAGGGTCCTGCATGGCCCTGGTAGTCCTCCTAGAAACCTGAAAGTAAACGTAGGGTGAGAATACAAGTATACTCAGTAGGGAAACCTAAAGCACTTGTGCACAAGTTTGGAGACATCCTAATGTACCATGAGAACAACACAAGAAACCTAGAAAGGAAATATATCCACCCAACCTCACCGTCCACTCTCACCGAAACACAATCATGACAGGTAGAAGTATATAATAACAAGATTATTGGGTACCATGCACCATTTCCCACTAGTTAGCTTCTCTTCCTAATGGTGAACGTCCTGACGCTGCCACACTCTTCCCACATGCACACACCTGGGCCTCACAACCACACATCCCGCCCACACACACATGGGCCTTACCACCACGCATCCCTCCCACACACACCTAGGCCTCACCACCATGCATCTCGCCAGCACACACCTGGGCCTCACCACCACGCATCCCCCCGCACACAGCTTGGTCTCATCCCGAAGATTCCTGGGAAGAAGTAATCCAGCCCGAAGAGCCTTGGGAAAATCCACCCCAATCGAAACCTACCCGAAAATTCATAGGTGTAAGGTTGCCTCAAACCATCACAGCCTAGGGAAGAAGTGGTAGGAAGGAGCTAGTAACTAAGGGGAAAACTCACTCTCCCATGAAATGGGAGTGTTCGGCACTAAGTGCTCAACATGGGTGGGGTGCGATAAAACACAAAAGATACAGATATATATATATATAGATACCACTCAGCCCAGCCTATGGATTATAAACAGAGAAACTGAGCACGTGCCTCGACACTACTACCATGAAGCATGCATACAACAATAACCCCACCTCCAATTTGGGTTTCACGTTTCAGCAGAATTTTTTAGTAGTTCCTTAACTACTGGGAAAACAACCGCAACCAACCATATCAATCATTCATGAAACATATCCCTTCCATCCAAAAATCATGTTAGGAAAACACAAGCAGCACAAAAAGTACCTTCTTATTAACCCACCAACCCATTGACTATTTAACTCGTTCCACTACCATGCCCCACCATTTATTAATTCATCCACTTTTTATTTATTATCCACAACCCATAGTTCGTTCGCATTGAAACCCATCCCTGCAGGACCGCTGCTAACCACCATAACCACAAACACACCGAAACTCACACATCATTATCTCTTTAATACCATTTATCACAGCCCCACTACCTGTCACCAACATAGCATTCACACCAACCCACAACCAAGCCAACCGCAGCCCTGCTGCTCACCCAATCCACAACAACCCACAAAACAAGGTTCATGCCACATCATCGCCCCCTTTAACATCATTTACCGCAGCCCTGCTGCCCGTTCTATTTGTAACAACCCATGATTCACCCCCCCCCCTTTCACACACCACGTAACCAATCCAACACCCACATATTCATTATTCCATCTTTGTTCAAAAGGGGTGATCACACAAGGGTTCCAGATTTTCATTTAAACAGCCCACTTTTCGTGATTAACCAATTCCCACATTCCATGAAATATCCATCCATAAATGGTCTAGAAAGATAGGGAAGAATTTAATTTCACAAGAAAAGGCCCCCAACAACCGTAATTTTAAGTAGGCATAAGCATATTCAATTCACAACATAATATCACAGGATATAAAAAGTAAAGTAACAGTAATCACAAACTTCCCAACCCCGTTATATAAGCCAGTTATTATCTTCATTAAACTGGTTCAACCATTTCTCATGGAAATAAGAGGATACCCACCCCTCATGATGCACAAATTAGAGAGACGAAGGTAATATCCCTACTTCAACAGGTTCTGATCAGAACGCTCCCCCGGATAAACTTTAGAAGACGTCTGTCAGCGTCCATCACTTCCGTCGAGTCCCGGAAAAACCTCCTTGGGAGGATGATGGAAAGGAAAGGCCAAAGTAAAGACAACGGATCCATTCTAAGTAGTTTTTCCTCGTCGCTACGATCCTGTGGCCACTGACGGATCGTAAATCAGAGCTCGGATGAAGATGTTATGGATGAAAAGGAGCCTTCGAGTCTCTTGGGAGAGCTCTGCTCAGAGGAAAGGGGAGGAGTGAGTTGAAAAGAAGGAGGGGACCCATCCTTTTATAGGTGGAAAAAGAAAAAGTACAAAGCATGTACTTTATGGTACAGGGCGTGTACTCGGTTATTTCACACGGTCTCCACGCGGATTCAAACACGGCTCTGTGGCCGTTGACTGGTCAACACATGGTTTGAGGGTAACACATATGGGGGGAAGGACTACACGACGTGTAGTTTGGACACACGACATGTACCCATTTATTTAACACAGCAAAGACACGGATCCAACACGGAACATGGCCGTTGACTGGTAATGCGTACACGGGGAAGGACTACATGGCGTGTAGTTCAGGGTACACGGCGTGTACCCATTCCTTTCACAAAACAAGGACACAACCTTGAACACGGGGTATACCTTGAGAGTGGGTACACGACATGTAGTTTGGGGTACAGGGCGTGTACCCATTTCTTTCACATTGCAAGGACAGTGCCTTCAACACGGGGTATACCCAGCGAGGGGTTACACGACGTGTACTCACACTACACGGCGTGTAGTTTCAAAATTTTGGATATTGTGGGAAAAGTCAATTTTACCCTCCAAAACATTTCGTCGCCTACTTTTTGACAAAGGAATGGGCTGGAGAGGTCCGGGCCATTACATCAGATACCTCTTAAAACATTCTCATCCACGAGAATTCAAAAAAAACCAACCCAGAGGAACCCAACAAGATACCTCTTAGGGTTTTCGTTATAACAGGAACCCAACCAACAACACTAATCATAGGTGTTAGGAATTACCTCTCCTATGTTTAGATATTATCCGCTTTAGGTGGCACTGACTCGCCTGCACGGGTTTAATCGCATCCACATTAATGCATCTCGATTAAGGATTGGGCCTTCCCACTTCCATATATTAGGATTTTTCAACTTACACTGCCCCCAACACCGTACAACCCACACACTACCCGAACACATGGTTTGGGGAAATTAATTCTCTTATGTCGAGATATTATC
This sequence comes from Viscum album, assembly GCA_963277665.1. Taxonomy (NCBI): domain Eukaryota; kingdom Viridiplantae; phylum Streptophyta; class Magnoliopsida; order Santalales; family Viscaceae; genus Viscum; species Viscum album. Next base: position 67,469,400 of record OY728131.1, read on the forward strand.
CGCTTTCAGAGTCACTAACTTGCCCGCACAGGTTCAATCACATCCGCATTAATGCTTCTCAATTAAGGGTCAGGTGTTTCCCTTTCCCCACACATCCGGACATGTTACACACTTCAAAGAACAAAGAAACATAAGGTCTCACAACTAACAGGCCAGGCATTCCATATATCAAAGTTACAGAGTATAACATCAACACAAATATCATAAGAACAAGGAAAAACATAAGTCAAAAAAGCTCCGAGTATTGAGCGTGCATCTGGGTCTCCCGCTCCCAAGTGCTCTCCTCGAGGCCGTCATGCCTCCACAACACATGAACCAATGGAATGGTTCGTCCATGAAGCACCTTCTCTATACAATCCTCGATTCTGACTGGTCATTCCTCGATGGTCGCGTCGTCTCCCATGTCTAACTCTCCCCAGTCAATAACGTGAGAGTCATCGTGTAAGTACCAACGAAGCTGGGAGACATGGAAGACGTCATTAACCTTCTCCAACTAAGGTGGCAGGGCCAACTGATATGCCACCTCGCCGACTCACCTCAACACCTCAAAAGGTCTGATGAACCTAGGTGAGAGCTTGCTCCCTTTCCCAAACATCTGTTTCCCCTGTCGAGAGGGAAACCATCAAGAACATATGATCTCCCACCTTGAACTCCAAGGGCCTCCTCCGATGATCATTATAAGACTTATGTCGGTCATGTGTCGCTTTCATCCTCTCACGTACAAGCTGGACTTTCTCTGTGGTGCTCTGCACTACCTCTGGCCCAAGAGCACCCGTCTCACCAACCTCTGCCCAGCAAATGGGTGAATGACATGGCCTTCCATACAACGCCTCAAACGGTGCCATGTCAATAGTAGAGTGGAAGATGTTGTTGTAAGAAAAATCTTCTAAAGGCAAGTGTCGTACCCATGATCCTATGAAATACAGAACGCATGCTCACAGCATGTCCTCCAACGTCTGGATAGTCTGCTATGTCTTCCCATCAGTCTGGGGGTGGAAGGAAGTGCTAAGGCGTAGCTGGTTGCCAAAATCATGTTGTAACCCCCTCCAGACTCATGGTGTAAACAGATTATCTCGATCTGAGATGACAGTCTATGCATAGCCTGAGACCACGATATGTCTTCTTCACAAAAAAAACTAGAGCACCCCATGGAGATATGCTGGGTCGAACACAACCCTTCTCCATCAGATCATCAATCTGAATCTGCAACTCTCGCAACTCCGAAGGTGCCATCCGATAAGGGTCCATAAAAATCGAACGGGCACTAGGCTGTATGTCTATCCTGAACTCAACGTCACATCGGGGGGGGGGGAGGTAGAGTCGCAACCTCCTCAAGAAAATCATCGAGGAACTCCCCAAAAACCTCTGGAACATCCATCATCTCTGTATCAGCTGGAACCACTGACAACCCGCCTAACAAGGAAAGGAGAGGCTCCACACGCTGGCTTCCCACCTGATAGCTCCTCTCTCCATCAAAAGCTATACATTTCCCGTCCATTTCGGAGAACGCAACTCTTCTCCGGAAGCAGTCGATAACGGCACTAATAGAAAACAACCAGTCGATGACTAGGATGACATCGTATGGTTGCATCTGTAATAGAAGAAGGTCCCCACTAGATTGATGTGGTCCCAACGTCAGCCCACATCCCCGTAAAACACAATATATGATGGTCTGACCTCCAACTACTATAATCATCACCTGTGGTACAGAAAGTCTCTCTACGTCTAGTCCCAACGCATGGGCTAGACCAGGTGAAATAAAGGAGTGCGAGGCTCCAGAATCAAACAAAGCAGAAAAAAGAGTGCTGAACAAACAAATCGTACCTCGCACCACCTCTGGTCCTGCCAGAGCTGTCAAATCTACTGCATGCAACTGTCCATGCCAATCTCCTATGCCTTTCTGATTCCATCCACCTCCCCAACCATGCCCTGGTCGAGGTCCTTGAGGAGCACCCTAAGGTCGGCCTCCTCCCGAAAAGTCTGCCCTCAGAAGAACCTGGTCCTACTGCTGCTGGAAGGGCCTCGCCAGAAACTGGTGCCACTGAGGTGGGTGCTGAACCTGCCCACCTCCACCGTACTAAGCTTGGGTCGGGCACTGACTCCGAACCTTCCAGAAACCACCACAAGAAAAACAATTCAGTCCTAGGCTCGTGAAAAAGGGATGAGGACCTGAAGATATGAACTAGAACCGCTGGGGCCTTCTCTCCACTAGCCTGAACCTAGATGGTCTCATCGCAGGAGACCTGCTGCTGACTGCCTTCCCCTTCGACAAACCTGGCTGGATCCCCTTACGTGGTGCACCTCCCTGCAAGTGCATCCTCTCTACAACCTCCGCCTTCTTCTGTACTTCTAAGTACGTCGGAAGGGTGAAGGGGGTGACAACATACTGGAGAAAAGGACGAATCACCTCCTCCAAATGTCTCCCCTGAGACTCCTCATCCGGAAAGAGATCCAGAGCAAAGCGCAGGAGTTTTTTGAACTTGATCCCCAACTCTCGTACTGACATACTCCCCTACTAAAGGGATAGTAACTCCTACTGCTTATCTGCCATGATCATGGAAGAAAGGAATTCCTCTCGGAATTCCTTCTCAAAGTCAGCCCATGGGACCTCTTCCTCTATCCTCTATCCGAGGTAGAGCATCCACCACTATCATGCCACACCCCTCAGCTGAATGACTGCTAGGGGAACCCAGTATTCCCTCGGAGCACGGATCAAGGTAAAAGAGATCCCTAGATCATCAAGCCACCCCTAAATCTCTGTATCCAAAGTACTACCCTCATACTTCTTGAGGGTTTCCCGTTGGAAAGAATGGAGAGTCTTCTTCCACTAGCTATCTTCCTCCTCTCGGTCAATCCTCAACTGATCGACTGCCTGAATCTGCTAGAACTCGGCCGTCTGAGCCTCCCGGGGACAATGTCTAGGTTCCATAACTGTATGGTAAACAATGATCTCCTAAGCCCAAGTAGTAAGGATATTTTCTCAAGATTTTTACTTAAACATTTTATTTCAATTTCTTTCCCAAAACACCCAAATCATGTAAAACACAATTATGATGATGCATGTACCTTCCCAAGGGTCTCTACCCTGCAATCAATGTAGTCTCACTTGGTCGTTCGGTAGGCTCATAGTCCTTGCATCAGATCACAGGGGCCCTAAAATCCTGTGTCCTAGCATTTCTTCCCTGGCCTATGCCATGCACCAAGATTAACCAACACAGTTGCCCTACCACCCCATGCAATCCTCACTGTGCGTAACTCCAGACTCCATCCTATCTCTCAACCATAACCCTCTAATACCATTCTATCATGACCCCCTCCCACTAAAGATTCCCCTCCTGAGCTGGAAATGGTGAAAGGGAGATAATGACCCCTGAGTCCCACCTCCAGTAGGCCCCAGGGTGGCGACTTGCTCCAAGGGTATGAGTATTCACAAATATGGAAGGAATTACCGTTTTTATTATGAATGATCAGGAAATAGGATAAGTCAACCATCAAAAAAGAAAAGAACAAGTGTATATAAATTAACCCCTACCAATCCCACTTGAATTTTTAAACAATTTTATGACAAGGTGAAAGTACAAGAAAGCTCGAAGTACAATAACAAATGAAAACAAGAGTACAACAACTGCAAAAACTCCAAATGTCTGACTAGTAGGGGCCCGCACTGCCCTGTTAGTCCTCCTGGAAACCTGAAAGTAAACGTAGGGTGATCATACAAGTATACTCAGTAGGGAAACCTAAAGCTCTCATGCATAAGTGGGGAGACATCCTAATGTCCCGTGAGAACAACAGAAGAAACCTAGAATGAAAATCTATCCACCCAACCTCACTAGCCACTCTCACCAAAACACAATCATGACAGGTAGTAGTATATAAGAACAAGAGTATTGGGTACCCCACACCATTTCCCACTAGTTAGCTGCTCTACCTAACGGTGAACGTCCTGACGCTGCCACACTCTTCCCGCCCGCACACACCTGGGCCTCACAACCACACATCCCGCCCACACACACTTGGGCCTCACCACCATGTATCCAGCTCACACACACCTGGGCCTCACCACCATAGATCCTGCCCGCACACACCTGGGCCTCACCACCATTCATCCCGCCCGCACACACCTGGGCCTCATCCTGAAGATTCTTGGGAAAAAGTAAGCCTGCCCGAAGAGTCTTGGTCCAATCCACCTCAATCGAAACCTACCCGAAGAGTCTTATGTGTAAGGTTTCCTCAAGCCATCACAGCCTAGGGAAGAAAGTACAGGAAGGAGATAGTAACTAAGGGGAAAACACCCTCTCCTATGAAATGGGGGAGTTCGGCACTAAGTGCTCAACTTGGGTGGGGTGCGATAAAACACAAAAGATACAGATATATATATATATATATATATATATATATATATATATATATAGCAACCAATCAGCCAAACCTATGGCTTCTAAATAGATAAACTGAGCACATGCCTCGACACTGCTACCACGAAGCATGCATACAACAATAACCCCACCCCCATTTAGGTTTTCACGCTTCAGGATAATTTTTTTATTAGTTCCTTAACTACTGGGCAAACAACCGCAACCCACCATATCAGCCATTAATGAAACATATCCCTGCCATCCACAAATCAAGTTAGGAAAACACAAGCAGCACAACAAGTCCCATCTTATTAAACAACCAACCCATTGATTATTTAACCCATTCCACTTCCATGCCCCACCATTAATTAATTCTTCCACTTTTTATTTATTATCCACAACTCATAGTTTGTTTTCATTTAAACCCATCCCTGCAGCCCCGCTGCTGAACACCATAACCACAAACACACCGAAACCCATACATCATTATCCCTTTAATAACATTTATCGCAGCCCCTCTACCCATCACCAACATAGAATTCACACCAACCCACAACCAAACTAACTGTAGCCCCACTGCTCACCTGATCCACAACAACCCACTAAACAAGGTTCATGCCACATCATTGCCCCCTTTAACATCATTTACCACAACCCTGATGCCCGTTCTATTCGTAACAACCCAGGATTCCCCCCCGCCTTCACACACCACGTAACCAATCCAACACCCACATGTTCATTATTACATCTTTGTCCAACCGGGGTAATCACACAAGTGCTCCAGATTTTCATTTAAACAGACCACTTTACGTGATTAACCAATTCCCACATTCCATGAAATATCCATCCATAAACGGTCTAGAAAGATAGGACAACATTTAATTGCTCAATAAAAGGCCCCCAAAGACCGTGATTTTCCGTAGGCATAAGCCTATTCAATTCACAACATAATATCACAGGGTATAAAAAGTAAAGTAACAGTAATCACAAACTTCTCAACCCCGTTATATAAGCCAGTTATTTGCTTCATTAAATTGGTTCAACCGTTTCTCATGGAAATAAGAGGATACCCACCCCGCATGATGCACAAATTTGAGAGACGAAGGTAAGATCCCTACTTCAACAGGTTCTGGTCACAACACTCCCCCGGATACACTTTAGAAGACGTCTGTTGGCGTCCGTCACTTCCGTCGAGTCCCGGAAAAACCTTCTCAGGTGTAATTTGTAAAGGAAAGGCCAAAGGAAAGACAACAGATCCAAGCTTAGAAGTTTCGCCTCATCGTTACGATCCTGTGGCTGCTGACGAATCGTAAATCGGAGCTCGGACAAAGAATTTATAGAAGAAAATGAGCCTCCGAATCTCTTGGGAGAGCTCTGCTCAGAAGAAAGGGGAGGAGAGGAGTGAGTTGAAAAGGAGGTGGGTATCCCTCCTTTTATAGGTGAAAAAAAGAAAAAGTACACGGTGTGTAATTTATGGTACATGGCATGTGCTCGGTTATTTCCCACGGTCTCCACGCAGCTTCCAACATGGTTCTGCGGCTGTTGATTGGTCAACACATGGTTTGAGGGTAACGCATACGCAGGTAAGGACTACACGGAGGGTAGTTTGGACACACGGTGTGTACCCATTTATTTCACACGAAAAAGACACAACTCCAACACGGCACACAACCATTGACTAGTAACGCGTACGTGGGGAAGGACTACACGCCGTGTAGTTCCGGGTACACGACGTGTACCCATTCCTTTAACACAGCAAGGACACGACCTTGAACACAGGGTATACCCGGCGAGTGGGTACACGGTGTGTAGTTTGGGGTACACGGTGTGTACGCATTTCTTTCACATGGCAAGGACACGGCCTTCAACACGGGGTATACTCGGCGAGGGGGTACATGGCGTGTACTCACACTACACGGCGTGTAGTTTCAAAATTCTGGAAAGTGTGGGAAAAGTCCATTTTTCCCTCCAGAAAACTTCGTGACCCTATTTTTGACAATGTAATGGGCCGGAGAGGTCTGGGTCATTACATATTTGAATGAAACTGGTTGTTTTGTAGCATTCTAATCTCTCAGGTTCAAAAATGTCTGGAGAAATCTGACTCTTAACAAATCAAGAACCTCAATGTGGCAGCAATTTCAGAGCTTCTTCATGTGATCTTTTATGGAAGTATTGAATATACCTTTCACAATAGTTCTTTCAATAATAATGTGGGAAAGATGAGAATTATTATCGCTACCCGAGAGGTGGCCTCGATATAGAAGGATAAGGGTAACAACTCGGTCAGATATTTGGTGATCCTACGACGTCATGGGATTGTAGGTAAATATCTTCGCCCTAAATTTATTCTTGAATTATTTTGGCAGCCCCCCCCTACAAGATGGATCAATGTCAACGTAGACGACACCTCTAAAGGCAACCCAAGCCCAGCGGGTTGTGTAGCCATCTTTAGAAATCATTTGGATCAAGTTCTCAGTTGTTTTTATGGATCATGTGGTATTGCTACCTCCCTAGAATCCAAGATGCTCAATGTCATTCATGGGATCTCATTTTACAAGATACACAACTGGAACAACATATGGACTGAAAGCGACTCATCCATTATTGTCCATGCAATCTAGAAGGGTACCATCCACCTGGATTAGAGGTTCACTTGCTACTGGATTTACTGTCTCCACTCTCTCTCCACACTCAAATTCATTTCTATGAATGCTTTCCAAGAAGCGAACAGAGTTCTCTATTCCATTTTCAACATGGGCATTGATAAGTACACTACCTGGAGAGATTATCTTCCCCTTGAGTTTTTTCCTCTTTATATCCGGGATGTAAACAAAATGTCCTCCTTTAGAATTGTGTACCCCTTTCTTTTTTTATAATAAATTTTGTGTTTTGGTCTTCGACCATGACACTACCATAAAAAAAAATACATTTTCATCCCATCAGAAGGATTATAATCAAACTAATTTATACTAATTCTGTGATTAGAATTTGAAAAAATGGAAGATTTTATATTTTTTGAACAATAACATAATTTTTACCATTATAAATATTATATTGATCTTTATTAAATTATCATAATTTTTATAAATAAATGTTATTTAACTAAAATATTATAAATTATTGTTTTAATGTTTTAAAATTTATCAAAAAGGGTTCTAGAACCATTCATTTTTCAAAAATTAATTTTTTTTCAGCAGGTAAGAATTTAATTTTCATCAACTCATATGTAATTCTATTTTTAAGGTACAAATACTAGTGATAAATATAATATTTTTTTAATAAAGATATTATAAAAATTCATAAAACTAGTGATTAGATATGTAACCCTTACTACACTAGCATACACCTTATTTTTAAGGTGTTTGATGAAGGTGTTTTTATGGGTAGTTTTGACAACCATGGTTTGGGACATGATCTAGATAAGCTTGAACGTCTCCAGTAAATGGTTTTTTCATGATTTAGTTGATGAATCATTTCAATTTCATGCTAATGTAGCAATCATAGTGAGTTCACATCCCTTGAAGGATATGATAAATATTCTTCTTTGGGTGTGATCCTACAGTTCGAATATATCACTTCCTCGTCTAATATGGATATAATTTTACCATAACCCATACTATATACCTATCTTAATTTTTCTTGTACAAAAACATTGTTATAAATGGTAATGATTATTAATGATATTCTAAATATAGTATCCTAAACATTATAAAATTATAATATAACTATATAAGTGCATGTATTTTCTATAACCAAATTTCATAAAAGGATATTTATTCATTCAAAAAGGAAGTTTCATTGATTAACATCTCGGGCGTTATATATATTCATCTTTGAGAGATGTTCATGTAACATCCCAATTTTTTAAGGATATTTTTTTTCAAATGAATTAATTTTCATTGATGTTTTTCATTGTTCTAAGTCAGTCTTTCCTTCCACATGGTATCGATTTGGGGTACGTTAAATACAACAATGGGGTTTTCCAAAGAACAATATTATTATAATATTATAATTTATGACTTATAATTGTATTTAAGATTGAAGTTAGGAATATTAATAACTAAATTATTAATAACGATGGATTATGAAAATATAAAATGAAATCATTTGTTAAAAAGTACCGATTAAATATTAAGGGAATAATTATTTATATAAAACTATTTTTATGCTTCAAAAGTTGTTTTGTCGTAATGAACTAAATTAATTAAAATTATTGGGTGATATTAATGTCATATATATATATATATATATATTGTTAAATAAAATATTTTTTATATTCATCCAATATATTAGATCGGCATAAGATAAGAACAAAATCAATTTTAAACATAAAGCCCTATATTTTTATAAAGGTACTTTTACCGCATTTGATGAAGAACATATTTTAAATCTAAATTTTGCATTTTTTCATAATTAAAATTATTTTTGAAATATTCATATAAAAATTAGATGATGGTAATGTTTTTCTATGATGAATCATTTTTATTTAATATTTAAAAATAATTAAATTTGAGTTAGAAATGTTTTTTCATCTAATTTATTTATATAGATAAATATTATTTTATATTGGTTTTGATGTTTACTTAGATTAAAATTTTAATGATCAACCCCATTTATTTTATTGGATGGAATTTATCTTTGAAATTTACTATAATAATATAGCAGACTTTTGGATGTTTTAACATTATAAACATACATTGTGGTCTCATTGCCAAGATTATATGCCAATTAATTTATACCACATATTTGATTAGAAATTAAAAAAATGGATTCAATATTTGGAATCAGAATAATTTATAATTTATATGTTTTTCATCATAGTATTTCACCAATAAATTTAATGAATTTAATTAATATTTATCAAAATGATTAAGGTTAAATTAATATTAATAAAGAACTAAACCATAATCAATGGCTCAAAAAGAAATATTAATTTTTCAAAAATCCATTTGTTGGCTATATATAGACCCAATTCACCATTATCTATTCTATTTACAATTATTTTATCCACTTATAACAAAAAACATGGGGTGGGTTTCCCTTTTCCAAAATATTACAAGAATGCCACACCTCCTCCAGTATAAAAGTCCTCTTCTCCTCCTGCTTCCTCACACCTCTAAATACACATCTTTCCGACCAAAAGCTTATAATATTGATCCAAAAAACCCACCACTTACTCTATGAATCCTATCTTTTGGAGAAAGCCTTCCAGGTAATCCCTTTGGTGGAAACTACAAGGATTTACCTAATTAAGATGCAACACCCTCCTAAAAACTCATTTTTTTTATTTATACACTCTAAAAAATCATCATAATGCATGAAATTATAAAAAATGTGTCATAAATATACTAGGATGTTGGTTCTCATGGTTTTCGACCAACACTTACACACACATCCATCTAATGGGGAATAAAAAACAATTTACATATGTAGTATACTACTTCCTTAGTAAATGATGATTGTTCATTTTTCTATTTGCGTCTCTCATGGTGGAAATTATGATAGAAAATATATTTATATATGTTATATTTTATTTTTTAATTTCATTAATCTTATGTAATTATTTTATAAATCATATTTTTAAACATTCCATTTTTTTTATAAGTTAATTTTGTTTGAGGAATTGTGGATTTTTTCCCCTCAAAGTGATGTGATTAGTTCACACACTACATCGAATGTACTAAGGATGATTTCAGTGATAGTATATGATATATATGAGACAATAATTCTACTGTAATTATAATATATATTTGTATATATCATTTTCTTTCTTTCTATTAATACTATAAATAAAATAGATACCACTTTCATGCATACTTACAACTTACCGTATCAATGAACAGTGTTTTACATTTCATAATTATATATAATATATATTATTATTATATAAATATAAATAAAATAACTGCTATTTATATCATGGTGTACATTCTTTAAATCATTATATATGTATAAGGACCATTGACATAACAAATTATGACACATACGAAGAACAAAGCAATATCACCCGATGGGAAACCTTAGCATAATATTGTTATGAAGATGGTAATAAAAGATCTTAATGAACCCATATATGGTTTTATATATAAGGATATTATTCTATGAAACATGAATACTAAACAGACATTTATTTTACATTAATCTTCTATGAGTATGAAGAGATTCAAGAAGAAAGGTAATGGAATTTCATCTCACATTTTATGCCTATTAGATACATTCCATGTTCTCCACTATTTTGTTTTTGGTGGTTTATATACTATTCATGAATGTATTCTCTGATTATTATTATAAAATTTATGTGTATTTACATATCCCTTATATAATCTTTCTTTAATGGGTTTATATTAGAAATGGGATTTAAGGGTCTTTTATATGTTCCCAAGGATAACAGTTTTTTAATGTTTTTAAAATATCTTTATATGATTCAAGGAATAAGGTTTTCAAAATTATTTGATGATTATATTAAAATATTTCATGATTATATTCATTGAAAATATTTTTTAGATCAAAATATTTTTTAATTTTTTTTTAAAAAAATCATGATATTTTCCACAAGAAATGTTTCCCAAAGATCATTCAAAACAATTTCCCATATAAGATAACATATATTGGTATTTCTCATGCATTTATGGGGAAATTATTTAATGTTTACATTCATATTATTTCTATTAAATGTTTATATTTTTATGGAATTATGTTTATGAAACTCTTTTTTCATTCACTTGTTATTCTTTTAATGAAATGATTATGAAAGATATATCTTTGTCCATAGGTTATGATTGATAACATAATTGTGATACCCATTTATTTTCATGGAATATGTTATGAATATTTTTTATTCTATTTTGGAAAATGTATTTATGATTTCATTTTGAGATTTTTGGGTCCAATATTTCCCTCCAATGAATTGGGTTAAGATTTATATCTCATGAGATTATCTAAGATGGACCTGGGAGTGATCCTTGACTTCCAACATTAACATGGAAGTGAACCATGACTAACAAGATGGTATGATGAGTAAAATCAGGCTAATAATATTTCCATGGTAGTTATCCATGACTACCATGATGGTATGGGTAGTGAACTCATACTAATAATATGTTCTTGGTTCTGATTCCTTGGATTCTATGAAAATCATATTATATATGTATGTGTCTGACACACTTCAATGTTTAATTCATATGTTAACCATTAATTTATTATGGTATTTAATTATATATGGTTCATATGTTATAAACTGTTGAGATTTATTCAATAATTCTTGTTTATGACATTTTATTTGGTGGGTATGATTTCTATTGTTTTTATCAAATTCTCATACTCATATAATAATTTTTATGCATACATCTCCCCCTTATTTACCCTTAATTAGAATCTAAGGTCACCCATTTTTATGTTTCCATCACCCATTTTTTTAATGATATGTATTATTTTTGGCATGTCTAAAAAAGTTTCTAGTTAGGACGAACCCATTATAAGATTATGTACCTCATTTTGTACTCGTGTTTATGTTTAAATGTTTCCAAGGGAATTAGAGTATTCTGTCATTTTTCTCAATTTTTATTATGTTTTATGTATTCTGAAAACATGAGAAAATGTTAATTTATGACAAGACTGGATAGTTATAGTTGGTATCAGTGCAAGGGATTAGTTATTCTTTAGAAACAAGGATGGGAAACACATAGTGAGAACGCTAAATATATGTCTAAGGATAAGTCTTAGGATAAGGAGAAGTATAAATAAATTACTATATATTTTGTAAAAGATAGAGTGAGTGGTTAACTAAAAATACACCCATATCAGGATATTATAAGTGTATGTGGCTCTAACATAGATTTACATCGGGGTAAGAACTCTAAAAAGATGTCCTAGACATAATCTGGGTAATATGGAACACAATGATGGGACTAACTGCATACCCAGTTTAACAATGCATGGGTATATGATTTTGGAAATAAAAAACAATTCACAAAAGTCACAATGTATTTAAAAATATATTGGATATGAATAACCAATGAAAAACTTAAGTTGTCATAGATTAATAAGGCTGTCATAATATGGACATCGTAAAAGATATTTTCATTATTTTTGGTTACACATTATGATAAATATTTCTCAATATTTAATTTTGGTTTTTGTCAATTGATGGAACTCAAATGAACCATGTTATTAGTAATTGTGATTGATAATGAAATTGTTTTTCTCATAAATAATTGAATGCATGGGATCCAGAATAAAAAATTGTATTTTTATGATCACAAGACATTCTTAATCTATGATTAATAGTGAATTTAAAAATGAGGAAAGGAGGGAATAACATTTTAATGAGGCTTTCTGGAGGAAACACCATCCTTCTTTCAGAGGGTCTTCAGATCTACTTTTTAATAAAATTTGGAATAGTACTACAAAAATATATATACTCTGTCCTCAAGTGTTTTGGTCATAGGAATGTTATTTTTGATTTTTATCATTTAGAAGGTGAAGCAGACCAATGGCGGACTCCTTTCAAGATTACAATGAATCATAATGAAATTGAATCCCTGCAGTGGGATGGGTTCAAGAATTTTTTTAGTAAGTAAATTCCTATGATTCTTTAGAACAATTTACAGATAGAGTTCCTTGAGTTGATGAAAAGGGGTGATGAATATGTCATTACCTATAACAATATTATCACATGACATGAAAGGAACACATCCTTAATTATCAACCAACCCAAAACTAAATTTCATAGGTTCATCAATAGATTAAATCCATATATAATAACAGAATTGGACATAAGACACTTTAGCTTATACGAATAGATTTTTTATTATGAAATCATGGTTGAAATGATGGTTAGATTTAGATATCAATTTCATGGGTTTGACAGGAAATTGAATATATAGTATAAAAAAATCTAAAACCCATGATGAGAAGAAGATAAAGAATCCTTTGTTCTTTAATGGTGGGAAGAAGTATTGAGTAATTATATTAATGGGTCTAGAGAATGTTTTAATTGTGGAAATGAATTTCACATGGAAATTCATTGTCTATGTGATGGGAATGTGTAAATTAATATCGATAATATATAGAAAGATTCACATAATGCACACACCATGATTTACTAATAATAGTGTGTGGGAAATGGGAATTATTATGGCAAGTTCAAAAACCCAAGGGCTAGTGATGATGGTCGATGTCATCAACCTCTTAAGCTGAGGGACAAGTGGAAATCTCATGCAATCACTATTTTTGATTAGGGGAGTGATAATGACATTGTAAAAGTTATAATTACCATCAAATCTAGAACTAATAATGTCTTATTTGAATCTAAATCTACCAACTCTTACATATCTATGGAATTTTACAATGGTTTTATGATCCCACCAAAATTATTAGATGCAGAATCAGTTTTGAAAACCCTTAATTGTATGATGATTTCATCCCTAGTTTATGAGTCTTATCCAGTTGATGTTTGTGGGAATTTTCTTCATGAAAATATTCTCAATCATTATTTGGATGACTTTTATGTCATCATATGCATGGACGACATTTCTCAACATAAAGGTAATATCAATTGTGGATGAAGGGAAGTTCCCATTAATATTTTAGACTCTCCAATGATCATTTGTATATGTGATGATATGTATAATCTTCTTATAGATATTATATACACTGTATGGTTCTTAATTCCCTTTCATTTGATCTATTTATCTCAAAGGGTTGGGGAGAAAATTGAAATTGATGATATGCCCATTATTCAAGAATTTTTGGATACATTTCAAGAATATTTTCCTATCCTCCCACCAAAACCTTAATTTGATTTCAAAATATATCAAAAAAATAGCTCCACAACAATTTTAAAGATTCCTTATAGAATGGCATCGATAGAGTCACAATAATTTAAGAATAAAATCTAATCAAAATGTGGAAAGGGATTCATTCAGCCACATGAGTCACCTTGTGGTACACCTATTATTTTTGTGAAAAATAATGATGGATGAATGATACTCATCATTTTTATCAAGAGTTTAAAAATCATAATCAAGAACAAGAATCCTTCTCCACATATTGACTACTCATTTTGTCAACTGCACATAGCTCAATACATTTCCAAGATTGACCAATATTTTGGATATCATCAATTGAGGATAAATAAGAAGAATACACCCAAGACAATATTTTGTTCAAGGTATGGAATCAATAAAAATATAATGATTCCAATTTCCATTTGTAATTACCCTAATATATTCATGGACATAATGAATAGAGTCTTTAAGGTATACCTTGATAAGTTTGTGGTATCCTTTATATATGTTGTTAATATATATTAAAAGAGTAAGGAAGATCATGAAGATTCCTTAAGAGTTGTACTAAAGACCACAAAGAAGGAGAAACTATTTTAAATTTTTATAAATTGTGAATTTTAGCTGAAAAGGGAATCATATTTGGGTCACATAATCTCAATAGATGGTATAACATTAGATCCATAAAAATGGAGGCTATTGAATACTGGCAAAGACAAACCAATATGATTGAGATCTATAGAATTATATGTTTATATAGATTTTATTTATGGTTTGTGGGGAGTTTCTCGCAAATAACTAATCCTCCTACAATGTTAACTCGTATTGATTTCATGTTCCTCTAAATAGATACAATTTGTGGAAAATTTCAAGGAACTAATGAATATGTTGGTTAGGCCACCTATGATTACATTTATCTTTAATGGAGAAGGTTTTGTAATATATAGTTTTGAATACATGAAGGGATTTTGATGTGTTCTTATGCACAATACAATGGTTGTATCATATTCTTCATGAAAGTGGTAGAATCATTATCATAATTACACAACTAATGACTTAGTGTTAGCTGTAATAATTTATTAATTAAATATATAGAGGCATTATCTTTATGAAAAAAGTGTGATATATATACTTATCATAAAGTTATGAAATATGTATTCACATAGAATGAGTTGAAAATGCATCAGCTAATATAGTTAGAGTTGATAAAGGAAAATGAATATTCAACACATTACCTCCTTGGGAAAGAGAACAAGGTAGAAAATGCTTTAGGTCAAAAGTATCACACTAGCTTATCCATGATGGGGACCACAAAACATCCAATATGTCAAGATTTTTTATGGATGGATCTATAAATCTTGAAGGAAGGAGAAAATATTATCTTTCTCAAATAAATGTTCGACCATCAATCCAACTGAAGATTAATGAGGCATAAGAGGAATATGTAGAGAAGCAAAAAAATGATAGAAAAGTTCATGTGTTTAACCTTGATAGGGATGGAATGATAATATTTTTGAACAGTGTTTGTGAACCATACGTACCATAATTGATTAAGTATCATTATATTGTTCTCATTGATATTCATTCCCTATTTATCTTGGATGTATGAAGATGTGTTGGGATTTACTAGAGTATTTATGGTGGGATAGCATGAAGAGAGTTATTGTAGAGTTTCAATATTAGTTATTCATTTACCATCAATTTAAGAATAAAAATAATATTTTAGGGGTATGTTGCATCCATTACCCATATCATAATGGAAATTGGATAACATGACTATGGATTTGGTTGTTGGACTACCCAAAACCTTTAAAGGGTTTAATGCTCTATGGGTGGTAGTTGATCTCTATACTATGTTAGAACACTTCATTGTTAT
This sequence comes from Viscum album, assembly GCA_963277665.1. Taxonomy (NCBI): domain Eukaryota; kingdom Viridiplantae; phylum Streptophyta; class Magnoliopsida; order Santalales; family Viscaceae; genus Viscum; species Viscum album. The sequence continues at coordinate 67,485,416 of OY728131.1, forward strand.
CAGAGAATATTTCTATCTCAATCAGGTTTCTAGGATAAACATTCAATAAGACTTAAGGCTACATAGAGTACTGCATTCCATTACATCTGATAAGAATATGTGGTTTGCCTCAAAATTATGGTTAATTTTTCAGCATGGAGTTGACAAACATTTATGGTTCAATAATAATATTCATCCTCAAAAGGACAGTCAACCTAAATGAACAACAAAAACCCTATTGGTTATATTGAGATCTTCTTACTAATTTTTTAAAGGTGTTTGGGATTAACACCTTCTTCAAGATTATTTTTGTTACAACATTATCTTTCACTCACACATTCAAATTTCTACTTATGCAGCCCTCAATGGGATGAAATGTATGGCTCCAATATGTTGGGATGAAGTTTTAGATATAATTATATTGGGACATGAGATCATTAATGAAATTTCATAGAGTGTCAGATCTATTAAACACCATATCAATGAAGTTCAAATTCAGCTGAAATGTTATACTGATAAAAGTCGGTGTGATCTAGATTTTGGAGTTGGTGAAAATGTGTTTCTGTGAATCACCCCTGGGAAGAAGTTTATGAGATTTATGAAGAAGGGAGAACTAAAAATAGGTATATAAGTCCCTTTGAGATTATTAATTTTATCAAAATGGTTCCCTATTACTTGAAACATCCTCAAAATATCTCGTAATTACATGTTGTGTTCTATGTATCAGTCCAAAATAAATAGATATCAGACCCTTCACATGTACTGAATTTATCTGACATACCACTAAAGATGGATATATCTTTCTTGGAGAAACCACTGGAAATTATTGATCATTAATAGAAATTTATATTAAATAAGACCACTCAAATTATCAAATATTTATAGAGAAATCATTAGTAATAGGATTTAATGTGAGAACATGAGAATATGATGAAACAAAAATTATCATAATTTTTTACTAGAATGGTAAATTTAAAGAGAGAAATTAAATTATAGGGGGGGTATAAAGTAACATTTCTAGTTATTATGGTATTTTTTTCTAATGAATTAATTTTCATTGTTGTTTTTCAATTAAATAAGTGAAAAATTCCTTCCACAGAAAACTGATTCGGCATACTTTACATGAAACACCGAGTTTTACCAAAACAATACTATTTAAATATTATATATTTAAAATTAACCTACCAGTTATGTAATAGGTTATGAATAGTAACAACTAACTTATTAAAACATATGGTTTACACAAAAATAAAATTAATTCATTAGTTACAATGAGCCAATTGAATTTAGAGGGAATATTTAGTACAGAATACAATTTAAATGATCACAATGTTATTTTATCCAAATTAATTTAAGAAATTACAATAACTGAGTGATATTAATTTAATATATATATTATATATTCAATAAAATGTTTTTGATATTCATTGAGTATATTTCTTAGTCATACGATATAAACAAACCAAATGTTACATATAAAATCCTATATTTTTATTAAGGTGCCTTTAGAACAATTGGATAGAGATTCTATTTTAAATACAATTTCTCGAACATTTATAAATTTAAAATGTCATAATTAATTTTTTTTGAATAGAAACATAAATAATAGGTTAAGGACAATTTTTTTTCAGTGATGTTTCAATCATTAATAAAAAGACAAAAATAATATAGTTTTACTCAAAACTGCTTTCAAATTTATTTATAGAGTTAAATTATATTTTAACATTATTTCAAAATTTAATTAGATTAAATTTTTATCACTTAATACAATGAAGGTCATTTGAAACTATTCCACATTGAAATTGAATATAAAAGCATAGAAAACATTGTAATTTTTTAACTTTGAGAACCCACAATGTTGTCCCATCCGTGAGATTATATTTAAATTATAGTTTCACACTTATATGTTCAGAATGTTGAAAATTGGATTAAATAATTTGAGTCAGAATAACTTATAATGTCCTGTAATTTGAACTTATTTGTAGATCAAAAAAATTATTTAATTTAATTACAAATAATTATATTGATTGAGGTTAAATTAGGATTATATAGGGACTAAACCATAACCTTAATCCCCAAAACAACAATAAATTGTTCCCAAAATCTATTTTATAGCCATATTTTGAACCTATATCCCCTTTGAACGGCTCTGAACCATTATTGGATCCACATAAAATAAAAAAATGTGGGTGGGGTTTCCCTTTTCAAATATATTTTAAGAATTCCACACATCCACCATTATAAAATTCCTCCTCTCCTCCCACTACCACACACATATCATGAAACATTGTCTATACTAATATCTTCCCACATATCTCCCCAAGATCCCTTACATTCTCCTTAAATCCTCCCTTGGGAAAAAATACTTCCAAAGAATCCCTCTAGTGAAAACCAAAAGGAGTTACCAGATTAAGAGGTAACAACCTACCTCAAACTCCTTTATTTTATTTTCATTATCCACCACCTAATATATTTATTATGATATCGTAGACTCGAATGCCACATGGTAGGTTCCCTGATTTCGGTGAACCACATGGACTGAAGTGCATCTCCACAAATTCTAGAGGTTTGAAACTAGCAGTGAGGGAATAGGGTGAGTCCGTGGGGAGAAAATTTCCTCCTTACCAAAGGGTAGCATATTAGATAAATATAAACAGTGGTAAATAACAGATGAAATATAATTAACCAGCTAATTAAGAAAGATGTATTATATATATGATGATAATAGAAAATATATCAATTGAAATTACTGATGATGATATTTTATTTCACTAGAAAACATGAAAACATGGGTATAAGGCATAAGGAATAACATGTTTCACAAAAGTATAAATAAAATAAATGATTATCCCATGATTTTTATGCTCTATCTCAATAATCTAGTATTAATATTTATCCAAAATAGTAATAAATCGTGTTTTAATAGTTGTATGTTTCTCTTTGGTCAACACTAGCATACATGTAAACTGCCTCATGCACCAAATAACACTCGGATAGGGTGTGATATAAATCTTATTGGGCCACCACCAATGTTGTCTGTAGCATCCATCTCATGTAATGGAAATGAAATAGAGAGCAATAATTCATATATAATGTAAAGTAATACAATGTAACTAAATACCAAAGTACCCGATTCATCCCTTTGTTGGTGCCTAAACCTATAACCAATTTTTTATTTGGTTATTACCTATTTATATTTATGTCACAGATTTATAATAGTAATGTTTCCATGATATAATAATGAATTCTATAATTATATTTATAATGAACATACAATGTAATAACCTAAGAAACATATAAATCAAGGGCCACTGACCTGGTAATAACTATAGCCTAGCTAGGTTAATAGTTTAATCCTAGGAACATAGTCGAAGGCATTTCTCAGTGACACAATCAATGATTAAATGTAGTTCATCGAATTTAAAATGAGGCTAAGAAATGACTGGTCTCGATGAGATTTAACCATGAATCCTAATTTTCAATGATGGACCCATGTAGTGTATGCAGTGAACCCTAAAGTACTAGATTAGGGATCCTATAATGTCATACTAGATGTCCAAATTTACAAGGATCAGTTTCTTGGTGGATCTCAACCTAAGCAAGTCATATCCTTGAATTTGGAATGGAATCCTTGAGTTCTCAAGGGATTCCCCCAAGATTCCAAGGAGAGCTCAAGTTATGCAACTCCTATTTTAATTAATAAGTCATATATAATTCACAAGGTTTAAGTAATTACTTATCATTAGTGTGACAAGGCTAATTGAGCATGAAACCATTTATTAATGACATAGTTAATCAATAATACCCATTGGTTCATGCCATTACATTCATTTGTGTGACTAGGATAAGTAGCACGAAACTATTTATTTAACCCATTTAAAGAATTTTAATAAGAAAGGTTCACTATGATACATTCCATTATCATGGTTTGGGGTGATAAAGTGTTCAACCTATAATTCAACTATACATAATAGGGAAAAGTCATATACTTAGTATACTTGAAAATCTCTATTTCACATAACATTATTAATTGAAGTACATACCATATGTGGGTCAAGTGGTGAATATAATGGTACATTCCAATATGAAATTAAAAATATAAATCATGTCATTTAATTTAGAAAACTAGACCCTTGATAATGTTAAGCCAATACACACCCGAACTGTGGCTCAATTGAGTTGAAACACAAAAATGATAATTATGGACTAATGTACTACATCGGCTAGATGGAGTTTTGGGTGTAACCAATAAAAAAATCACATATTTAGATTGAGAATAACAGTATGGTTCTAATTATTATAATCACAGAATATAAATTCAAAAAATGGCACTCGATGGAATAGGGGGGCCCCACACAACAATTCTAAAATCATCGAACTTGAGGGATGAGTTATAGACCACCCACCTTAGGAAAGTATGACTCTCATACTACAGTATTAGCCCTTTATTTGTCTTGGATTATATTAGATTGAAAAAAGATAAAAACACTCACCCCTTGATAACTAGGTAGATATCAAGAGAGACAAAGAACGACTTAAACGGACTCAAGTACATACAATTGAACATCCAACATGATAACCTAAAGCTCGAATGGATTTCAGATGAAGGATATCTTTTGATCCTAAGAATAGGCCTTCCAAAATATTCAAAAGGAGGAAAAATAGAGTTCATCCAACTGGAAAATCATATAAGTGGAAGGAGGAGTTTAAATTAGACCACTAAGGGAAAAATGAAAAATTACTCAAAATTTATCATGTGTTCAGTTTTTCCATAGAGTTTTCCAAACCATGTGAAAACCATGCATGGCTACTTGGAGAAAGGGTCGTACAACATTGTTTGGCTTCATATTTTAGGAAACCATGTGTCAACCATGCATGATGACTCTTCCCAAAAATTCAGATCATCTACACGATTGGATCTAAAAATGTTCCCTACTAGAAGGATTTACTTTAACCATGAGACATTTCCATTTTTTTCTAAAAAGGTGGGTTTTTTTATCTATAAAATCTCTAAACACTCTCAATACATTCAATAACCCACTAAGAAACCATATTAGATCCAAAATAATGAATTGGATCAAAATTTAAAGGATCCATACCTATGTGAAAAACTGGGTTCTTCCAGTCTTCTCCCATTAATAGAAATCATACCAAGTTAACCTTCCAATGGTAGGGAAATAATGTATGAGAAAAACTCTAGTAATTGGGCTTTTATGTCGGCCTCCAACTCCCAATACTTGTCCAGCACATATCCATGCATCCATAACAACCATACTAGAGGTACAAACCAACCTCAGAGGGCATTCATGCTCTGGTCAATGATGCATGATGGAAAATCCTCAAAGGTTGAATTTTCATCTAACTCTACTTCATTAGGATCAGATATATGAGATGGGTCATCAAGATATTATCGAAGCTCTGAAACATGGAAGATGCCATGCCCAGCATGGTACTTCTAATATAGTAGTAACTGATAGGCAAAAATCCCTTCTATATCTAGAATCTCAAACATCCCTCTATAATGAGGAGAAATATTCATTTGATTCAGTAACTATCTATTCCCTATCATAGTTGATAGAAAAATGAAATCATGATCCTCTCCCTCGAACTACAGAGGTCTTCGGTGGTGTTTGGTATAAGGTTTCTCTCTAGTATAAGCTGTAGTCATATGTTTTATGATCATCTAAGCCTATACCACATTATCCTGAATGATATGGGGACCTATTAGTTCTACCTCAAATGCCTCTAGCTATAATAGGGATAAAAAAAACAACATACTGTAAAAATACTGAAAAGGATCCATCTGAATTTTATTTTCAAAACTATTAATATTGGATAACTCATAGATAGGGATATTCTTCTACTAAGAACAGTTTAAACCAAGGACACATTCTCAAATCATATCCTCTAGGTATTATATTGTCAGTTATGATTTTTAATCTTTCTAAGTGTGAAAATATGTTCTAATAAGCATAATTGTTCCCAATTCATTCTACAATACCTATATGAATAATGACGTGAAACAAGAAACCATATTTAAAATAATAGTTTGTGGGACTCTGTTTAGTCATAATATCTCACAGAAATAAAGACTTACCACCTCCTTGACTAAAGAAGTCACCAAAATATGAACGAAATGGGATTCTTTTGTTTGTGGGTCAACAACTACCCATACAACATCGCTACCTATCGGTGACCAAGGTATGTTGACTATGAAATCCATATAAATATCTCTCATTTCCATTCTGGGACTAGAAGCAGTTATAACCAACTTGTAGGTCTATGGTGCTTTACCGTCACTAGGTGATATGTGGAACACCTTATGATGAAGCCTACAATATGTTGTCACATCCCAAACCACATATATTATATTTTCATATCTCGATACAACTTGGTGATTCCTGGATGAACTACCCATCAGGAAGCATGGGAACATTTCATCAACACATATGACATCTCCGTAGGAACCCAGACACATCCATGAATATTTATGATATCGTCTATCCACAGGATAACTCGAATGTAGGTTGTCTCTATATAATCTCTCATAGATAACCAATCCCTAAATATCTTAAATGTGTGTACCCATCAACTTTTCATGGAGGGAAGATGTAATTTTCAATGATGAGAGGTAAGGCTACTCAAGACTATCATGACACTAGATGTTTCTCAGAGAAGAGGTCCATTAATATCCATTCCTCACTAGATTCCCATATGACATGTGTTTGAGCATTCTAACTCATCACATATACAACAACATTTCCATTCCCAACTGTAGGGGTAAGCTCAAAATAAAAGGATTTTAGATACTCGACCCATATTCGTTGTATGAGGATCAATTAATGTTGTGAAAAATATATTTTAGCATATTGTGGTTTGTGTACACCAAAAATTTCTAACCCAAAAGAAAATGTCTCTAGTATTGTATGGGATGAACAAATCCTGATATATCAAGGTTATGTGTTGGGTATTTTCTTTCATAAGGCATCAACTGTTGATATGCATACACAATGACTCTGCCCTTATACATAATCACTACACCAAGGATTATTATTCATGCATCATAGAAGATAACATATTCAGGGTACTAGTAGAATCAGAATAGGTGTCGAAAAAATCCTTCCTTTGAACTCATCAAAGTATTTATCACACACTTATTACCAAAAGAACTTAACAGCCTTCTTTGTATGTCTATTAATCTATGATGTAAGGAGTGAGAAGTCATGAATGAAATGACTATAATTTATATCCTGGGCTATGAAACTATGTATACCAAACATTTTCTTGGAATGCATCTAAGATACTAATAAACTAAACTTTTCAAGGTAAATAGATACACCTTATTCTATGATAATATGATCATATTAGTGAGATTTCTCAATCCAAAAGTGGTACATAGAATTCTTTTCATAAGGATAACACTCTTTAAATGTTCTCAAAATTATCTCAAAGTGTTTTTCATGGTCTCTATGAGTGTTTGAATACACCGAGATATGTTCTCCAAAGAATATGGATAATGATTCCAAATAGGGATGGAACATCGTATTCATTAGATCCATGAAAATGGAGCGATCATTTTTAAGACTAAGAAACCTAACCAGTTACTCATTTAGATTATACATACAATGGAATGTTTTATGTAGAATTTATTATTAACTAACATGCACCATAATATATCTTAAGTACTAGATGATCATAGAGAAAAATATTTCTCCTACGATCTGGTTGAAGAGATCGTCTATTCAAGGTATTGGATACTGGTTCATGAGAATTGATAGTTCAAAAATCACTTATCCACTCATATATGTAAGGTTTCAACTTTTTTATTTGGAAAAATATAGGTGTACCCCACGTGGATTTACTGGGCTGTAAAAATACCTTGGCCTCAAAATACTCTAACATCTACATGAGATCACGGATATCAGTAGGTTTCCACTTTTATTGGGGAATAGACATGGGATTTGTTCTTAGAACAAGCATGACCATTAACTATAATACACTTAAAGGGTGCTATCCAAAAAATAGTTCGAGAACGAAACCCCTAAAACAATCCACTACTAGATGGAAATTGTCTTAATGTAACCCCTAACCATTCATGAAGAGATTGATGATTTGGGCGGTCACTCCACATATCCCATGACTCTTTTTTTCATTTCTATCATCTTGTACATCCAACCCTACCTTATGTAGATAACTGCTTCTCTATGGTGATTTAAATGATACCCTCGAAAAATAGATGTCTAAAAAAGCATGACACTGAACCAACATGTCCTTTCTGAGAATGAAATCAAAGACCATCATTTTTGTGAACAATTAGTTTCCATAATTAAGGGTAACTACCATCCTCAGGGTTACAATCCCTAAACTAGTGTATTTCATGTGACTGTATCCCCAATGGTTTATCTCGGGTCATTAGGCCACATAAATACATTAACTAAAGTCCAAGACCATCCATATTAGATACAACTATAAAAGAGTTCTAAGAACATGCATAAAATAAATAAATTAAAATAGTTGACTTGACTATAATAGAAACATGTAATGTAGATAGTCATACATCATGATCCTAAAGTATTAGCTTTAGTGCATGCACCACGCCAGATCCATGGCTCCGTACAACAACTGGACTACCATGATAAAGAATTCTCTATTGGAAATACTGGTGTTCCGGGGCCTTGATTCTAATGTCATTCTCAGATCCTCGGCTAGACATGATGGTTGTGTTCCAAATCCCCAGCTAATGTGACACAAACAAACCTACTCCTGAAGGTGGAGATGGAATGAATCCATTTCCACAGGATGCTAGTGGAAATTTCTTATAGAATATCTGAATATTCCCCATAAATCCGAAAGCCCAGTACTCCATTGGGTCTCTATCACAAAGAGGCTAACCGTTCCTCCATCGTCCACACTGATGAAACACCATGGAACTATAAAAACGACTACTCTGGTTGTCATTTTTCAAATGAGAAACATTGATGGAATTTTTTCTGCCACCGGGAGAACTACTAGCCTACCCTGACACTGATCCCTTAGCCATGTTCCCTTTCCATTCCTCAGGTCACTCTTAGGGATAAGAACTTGATTTTCAATTTTAGAAAAATTATACAATAGAAACACATTATCCTATGTATGGATGGTGTAATGAATCCCATCCTCCAAGCGTATGTCATGCAAAATCTCATCGTAGGCTTGAATAGGTGAAAAGTAATGAACATCTATGAAACATGTTGAATATTCCATAACTAACATAGAAACTGACTCATGATTCAAGAACACTCTGGTTCTGTCAGCTGATAGCATAATAGGAAAGAAAATATCATAAAAGGAAATCTACAAATCAGCTCATACCATGCCCTAATGGTGATCATAAAATGTAATCAAATTCCCCCAATGCCTATGTGAATCATAAAACATGTATATAGAATTATTGGACCTTTGATCTAGAGTAATTTCTAGATGTTCGATGATATATGAGGTGGAGTAAATCTAGAAAAGAACATCCCAAAGAATTCCATCCCCCATGAATGTGGGAAGATTCTACAGTTGAAACTCATGAGTCAAATTAGCCATCACAGGTTTAGATTAGGGAAAAACATGCATGGATAGCATTAGACATAGGAAACTATCACTTACATTGAGATCAGTTCCAAGATATTGTACAAAATGCATTTCCTCATGTGGTACTCTTGGAGGTAAGGCACAAGGCTTAGGTCCATCCTCGTTAAGAGTATGAACATTGCAACATTCCTAGCATGAAATACATGAATTTCGTGGAAACATTTGTAAAAAATTCCATGCACATGCCTCAGATCAAAGATAGAAGCATAAATATTGAATCACTAGAGGAAGATGAAATTAAGAAACCAAACAACCCAATGAATACTTCCTTAACTACCTTCATAGATGATCAATTATCAGTATGTTCTCGATTATATGTTTCATTTCATTTTTCATTTAATTTCAATGGTCCCTTCATAACCATTCATAAAAATGACCAGGATGGACATGGAAATACATCAATTTCACTTATTGATGTCATGTTTCACTTTATAATGGATATGAATTCCAATTGAATCAGTTCCCATACACTATATCACCAAGAAAAATATGAATTTATTTACAGCATAATGGCTCAACTCGCTAAATTACTCATTCCAAAAAATGAGGGACCATACACCTCGTGAATTGTGATAGATAAATGGTCAATCTAAACCATAGAATATCATAAGAATAATTTATCTATCAAAACACCAATCTATTATCAAAGGATTATCAAGTAACATATGTAGTGAAGTTCACCTATATGGCATGGAAGTATGGATGATATGTGAATTCTTTGTGCCTATAAAGATGCATGAACTACTATACTTTCCCTCATATCATTGGGAGATGGATAAAAAATTTCCTCCATCAGAGTAATAATAATAACCTAACCAGAACCTATGTGTCATCCAATGGTAAAATTATCTCAACTGTAATAGGAAAAAATAGAAGAACAACTGTATTTCAGGTAACTCAACTTTTACCCAGAACATTGGTTTGAGATTCCCAACTATGACTTATGACCAAGTCTCAAAATTTTCTAATATATTGAATATAATCTCCAAATATTAATGTAATAAACTAAATACCCTTTGAATTCACTTTGTGACATCCCAGATCCAGATGACACTTATTAGGTTCCCCATGCCCGGTGGGACACATAGCCTCATGCACATCTCCTCAAACATCATAGGTTGTCAACTGGCATAAAGGGCCTCATTTCTGTCAATGGGGATATTATTCCCTTATTACAAGAATGTACCACAACAGATAAATATAAAAAGAGGTTAATACCATAAAAAATATAAGTAAACAGAAGATTCATAAAAATGTGATATATATAAAATGTTAAAAATAACTATATCAATTGAAATAACTAATGAAGATAAATAATGTGGCTTCAAAATGGGAAAACATTGGTACACGACATGAGGAGTAACATGTTACACTAATGTATAAAGGAATGTAAAACTATCCCAAGCATCCCGATCTTTGGTCCAATCATCTTCTAACAAATTCCATCCTAAATAAGAAGCAATCAAGTGTCAAAAGCCATATAATTTCATTTTTTAATCCCTACATACATGAAATCATCATCAGGTAACAAACGACACCCAGAGAGGGAGTGAGATAAATTTTAGTGGTCCAACACCAACAACGTCTATAACATTAACACCATGTAATATAAATATAACAGTGTAAAAGAGTAAATATATAATTCAAATGAAGTATAATTAAACTAAATACCCATGTAAATTATTCGTCCCTCACCTAGTTTCTGAACATGTAAACAACTTATTATTTGGTTATTACCAGTTTATATTCATGTCACATGTTAACAATATTAATTGTTCCAAGATGTAACAAGAAACCTATAATGATATTAATAAATATGTTTAATGGTAATATCCAATGAAACATATACCTAAAGGGTCTCCAAATTAGTAATAAATATAGCCTAAATAGGGTAATAGTGTAATCTAAAGAGAATAATCCAAGGCATTCCACAATGTGAGGTCCACCGAGTCGAAGGGGTTCATCCATTGTAAAACAAGACTATGTAATGGTTGATCCTGATGGGTATTATACATGGAACCCAATTTTCAATGTATGATCTAGGGAGTGAATTCAAGGTATCATATAGAACTACTTTTGGGATCCTAGGGTGTCATAATAGGAATCAAAAGCTAGGCCAGGATTAGGATCTAGTTCGATTTCAACCTAATAACACCATATCCATGTATTCAGAATGGGGTCCTCAAGAGCTCAGGCTATTACATCAGGAATCAAATGTGAACTTGAGCCAGACCACTCATATTTTGATTAAAAAGTCTTATATATTTCAAAAGGTTCAATCAATTACCTTCAACTAGAATGAAAAGGTTAACTGATCATGAATGAATTTATTTAATTCACAATTAACCAATAATTTTAATTTTTTTAATCCATGCCTTCCATTATTGAGACAATTCCATGTATCTTAAAACCATTTATATAATCCATTTATGTCATTTAAAGAATAAAGGTAAACTATTCAACCATCCAGGAAACTTGTAAGGGGTTCTATGGATGTGCAACCTATTACTCAATTACATTTAAAAAGGGAAAGTCATATACCAACCATAATTGACAATTTCCATTTCACATAAGCTTATTAATTGAATAAAATTATATAGTTGGGTAAATTGGTGATTACACATTGTGATTCCCATTAATCAATTCAAAATATAAATCAATCCATTCAATATAGAAAATGTTACTCTTAAAAAGTTCAAGCCAGGGTATACAATAATTGTTGATTAAACAGGTCAAATAAATAAAATGACAATTATTGAATAACATCCTACATGGTATAGAAGGAGTTGTATGTTTAACCACTAACAACTAATAAAATATTTGTATATATATAAATCATACGGTTCTAATGATTATAATAATGACCTATAAATTCAATAAACATGACTTGATGAAATCTACGGCCCCCCAAGACGACTCCAAAATCATCGAACCTGAGGGATTGGTTATAGACCACCAAATCTAGGCTCGTACAAATATCCACCTCTAGTATAGGCCTCTAATTTGTCTTTGATTTTTTTACATCTGAGAAAATGTTCAAAATTCTCACAAATTGATAACTAGTTCGAGATAAAGGGGGATGAAGAATGGCTCAAACAGACTTCGGTACATACTATTGGGAATCCAACATGACGAATAAAGATTGAATGGACCCAAGATGAAGGATATCTCATAATACATACAATAATAATTAAAAATATCCAAAATAGTGAAAATTGATTTCATAATGCTTGAAAATCATATAGGAGGAAGGAGGTGGTTGAATTAGATCATTAAGGGAAATAATGTAAAATTACCCAAAATTTAGCACGTGCATGTTTTGTTTGCACAATTTTCAAAATTATTCACAAAAAATGCATGAGTACCTAGAGAAAGTTGTGTAAATCATGGTTAGTCCATAGGGGTAGGGAAACTTTGTGCTAAATATGCGAGATGCACTACAACAAATAGGGCTTTTAAAAGCACTTGAAAACACTTTTAACAGCACTATAAAAGGGTTGTTAATATTAGCGAAGACAAGGGGGTCCCGTTTAACAACATTAAAAGGCACTACTAATGGGTATCCTTTATCCATGGTAAAAAAGTTCAAATAAAGGCTACCCTTTATCAGTGATATTATAGCATGGAGAAAATATATTTTTATCCAGAATATTTTTATCGCTGATAAAAGACCACTTTATTAGCACTTTAATTATCTCTAATAAGGGGGTATTTCTTCAGTACTAAAAATAGTGTTGATAATGGCCAAACTACGTGTGATGTCCAATTTTTATAACAATGCCCCAAATAGAAAAACAAAACCACACACACACACCACATAAAAAAACATCACTTGCATGACACACAGAAGAATAAAGTATAGCACACAAGAACAAAGAAACACTTTCAAGGGTTTGGTAAATAATTCTATAAACATTTCATACAATTTTATATATAATTATATTTACAATTTTCCAAAAAACATTTAAAAACATTAATGTTTCAACCTTTGACATCTGCGATCCCCTTTCAAAAATTTTCACCCTTGGAACTAGTTGTCGAAAAAATCACCCCCACAGATGAAAAAGGTTCCAACTATATAGGAAAACAAATATTATTCTAGAATAAATACTATGAAATAAATTACACATTAATATGATATAATACGTTAATAAAATGTCAAATTTTTTAAAAAGAAATCACATTTGGAGTTATATAGGTCACATCATGCATCGTATTGAGGTGGGGTGGATTCATACATGTCACAAATCAGTTATGGATCACATTAGAAAATATAAAAAAATCTGAATGTGTTTTCTTTGGTTTGATTATGTACCTTGTTTTTTTACAAGAAATTTATATCAAATTTAAATGACATACATAGATGCACTCCATTCGAACCGTTCATCGGATTTAGTTGTTTTTGATTCTTACAAATCAAAAATTATGCATGGATCATTGTTTTAATGTATCGAAACAATATGAATGTATTTTCTCAGTTTTCAGTTTGACAGTTGGATTTTTTTTACTAAAATACCATTTCAAATCAGAAACACCCATTTTGAGCCATACTGGTTGCATGGTGCATTAGTTTTAGGTAATTCTACTTTATACATGTCACGAAGGAATTATGAATCACTCTTATACATTATAATGTCAATCATAGGGTGTTTTCATGGTATTTAGTGACTGAAACATATTCAGCTAAAATGTAAATGTTAAACTGATAATGGACACTTTTTTCATACTGGTCACACCATGTGTCAGATTGAGGTAAAGTCAATTTTTACACATCACAAATGACTCATGGATAATTTTTAAAAAGTATCAAAAAAATCCAAATGTGTTTTCTTATATTTCATTATGTCACTTGTTCTTTTTAATTAAATTAATTTAAATTTTAAATGAAAACTCATTTGAATTTATACCGTTCATATAGTTTATTCTATTAAGGTATGGTCGATTTTTACACGTAAAAAATGACACATGGATTGTTGTTATAAGTTATCAAAACAATCCAAATCTGTTTGATCCGTTTTTAGTGTGTCATTTGTTATTTTTTACTAAAATATCATTTCAAAATGGAAACACACTTTTCGAGTCATAATGGTCACATCATGAGTTGATTTGATGTGATCCTCCTTCATACACATCAGAACGGACTTATGAATCATTTTCCTAAATTATGAACACAATCTAAAAGCATATGTTTGGTTTTTAGTGAGTGACATGTTTTGAGCTAAAATATAAATTTTAAATAGATAATAGCTAATTTTAGTCATTTCGGTCACACGTGCAGTAGATTTAGGTATTATTGATTCATACATGTCAAAAATGACCCATGTATCATTTTCCTAATGTATCAAAACAATCTGAACGCATTTTCTTGGTTTACATAATGTCAGTTGTTTTTTATATAAATTAATTTCAATTTTAAATAAAAAGGCACATTTATATTTATACGTGTCTCATAATTAATTTTATTTAGGTGGGGTAGATTCATACACATCACAAATGACTTATGGATAATTTTCCTAAATTATCAAAACAATATGAATTCATTTTCTCTGTTCTCAAAATAATAAATGAATTTTTTACAAAAATTAATGTCAATTTTAAATAAATAGTGACACTTTGAGTCATAATGGTTGCATTGTGCATCAGATTGATCAACAGTTGATTCCAACAAGTAAACACACACAAACATATATATTTCTTAATGTATAAAAATATGAATGCTTTTTTTCAGTTATTAGTATGTTAGTAGTGTTTTTTTACTAAAATATCATTTCAAACTGGAAAAACGCATTTGGAGTTATATTGGTAGCATTGTGCATTGGTTTGACATGAGATAACATCATATAAATCCCAAAGAACTTATTAATCACTGTCCTAAAAATAATATCAATTTAAAATAAAAAATAGACACAATTAGTCATACCGGTCACATATTCATGCCATTTCTATATATTCTTCAATCAGGTATGTTTCCCATTCATTTATAAAAAAATCAATCTCATATTGTGAATAATATTATTTTTGATAGTCGTGGTATTACTGAACATATATAAATACAAAAATGATCAATATTGATATTTAACAAAATGTTAATTATCATTAAAAATACCTCTTCATGGATGTTGGATTGTTTACGAAATACGATATCTTTAATAAATTTAAAAACATAATAACCAAAGTCATTATCATTTTTTTAATCAGGTATTATAGAAACATTGATAAAATAATAAATTTTTTTATATGTGTTTGGATACTGAAATAATATTATATATACCTTTATTTTTATCTAGTCATCATACATGTGATGTTCCTTGTACTTTTCTCTTGGCCTCATTCCATGATGTAGAAAATATTCACGCACCACCCTATCCTAGCAGGATACTCATTAAAAGATAATATAAACAATACAACTAGTTGATTATTTATAAATTGAATCAATGTAGTGTATTAAAATTTTCAAAACACCCCTATTTTTTTGGTTTGTTGGATATCCTTGCATTGATTCCAGGAAATAATTCATTTGAGTATCCAAATTGACTATAATGATCATCCAATGTTGCCTAAAAACAAAAAAAATTAATATGTAATAAAATCAATTAAAATGTATTTGATATGATTAAATTTTATTGTATTACCCCAACATAGTTTTTATTAAGAAGAGTCAATCATCTGTAATTTTTCTGTGAAATGATTTGA
The DNA here is from genome assembly GCA_963277665.1 of Viscum album. NCBI lineage: Eukaryota > Viridiplantae > Streptophyta > Magnoliopsida > Santalales > Viscaceae > Viscum > Viscum album. The sequence continues at coordinate 67,501,709 of OY728131.1, forward strand.
TCAGGCCCGCCACTATTTCACACTCTTTCTTTGATTCTATATGAGTTTGTTCTTTTGAGGTGACCTGAGGTCTAACGAGTACATTTTTTACATTGGGAAATAACTTCAATTATTATTCATATATACTCCAACTGAAAATATAAAATGTATTTATTCATAAGTATTATATTTTATCGTCATTTGGAAAATCAAATTATGAAAATAGATCTCATCTATACATTTACAACTGAGCCACCCATCCAATCATACACTAGGATTTCACATACATTCTCTATTATAATGAAATATGTATCTTCCCCACTATAAATATATTCATCCAAAATAATTTTTATCAACCCAACCATCTTTCAACTTCATATTCACATGTGTCTGCAATGGTAATAAATATAAATATAGAACGTTTGGGTTTACGGTGATCTCGATATATCATTTTGATCGTTTGGTTGATCATTTGGATGGTTTTGAGCCACTCTTTCTTTTCACCCCCGTACCTATGTCCATCTATACTAACATTCATTATTTCAGACCATTTTACATTAAATTTTAATGGTTTTTATTGAAAACTTTTTGGAATCAATGCCTCCTTGTCCATATAATTTTTCACAATATATTAAGTCCATGAGAAGAATGTTCAAAGAGCTAGGTCGGCCTTAAGAATATATTCAGCATTAATTGGAATAGGTAGCTCTATGCTCATCTCATTGGCTATGTTAATCATCACTCTGACATGACCTATTAGAAGTGGTCTGTTGTGTAGCATGAATTTATGTATATTTAACTATGTATCTCTCACTACAAGGTGATTGGTGGGTGTTGATAGACATAAGAAACAATAATTTTTACCTTGTAAAATATCAGTACAGGAAAGCTATCAGTGTCTACTTAATTAAAAATTCAAATAAATAACTATTATAACATTGATTACCTCAAATAAGATAGGTTTTTGAGGATAATGGATTTCATCAATGCTTGTGGGAGTGGGGTGGGATCATCACGCGCTAGTTGTTCTTGAGATGTTTCCTCCTCCACCCCCCCCCCCGCAATCATATTTTCCATGAACTCTCACTCCAATTACATATATTCATAATAGATTGGTATTCTTTCACTAACCATTTTTTATGCACTATGATCCCCACTTTTTTTCTCAATAAATTTTTGGGGTTTCAACCCAAAACCCACACCATTATTACAAGCATACTTTTATGGATGCTTTATAGACACAAAATGTATATTTTTATCTGGGTGGGTTGATGCTGATTCCTATAACTATGATAGATAGAAAATGTAGGAAAATAAGTAATCATTGTTATATAATATCACTTTAGAGTAAAAAAAATATTTATTATGTCATACATACAAATTTTTCCCACACTTTTTGTGTGTTTTCATCTATTATAATACCATATTTATTTACACGTGCCTTCATCCATATCACATGGAGTGGGATGGAATTGAACTCGGATTTGGATTCATCAATATATATATAAATAGACCATCATAGTTATGGTGTTTCTTTATGTCACATAAATGTATTACAGTAGTTATAAAATGTGTACCAATTTCTATTCAATTGAAGCATTCCCCTTTCATTATTTAATGTATGGGTAAGAAAGTTTTGATGCTCATTCCATATTTTTTGCACTAATTTTTTGTTGGTTATATAAAAATATATCAATTTTAATGATGAATAACTATATCATCAAACAACATATTAATGAATACAATTTACATGAAAGGACTGCTCCTTACGATGACTAGTAAATGAATCCCATGCTCCTTGGGATATCAGCTGTGCAAAAATGGGAGGTGGGGGAAAGCTTATTTTCCCTTTAGTATTTTTGAGATATTTTTTTAAAATTGTATGAAATCCTCTACAAATCCTTCCATCAAGCCTTTTTCGATAGTCCTTGTTCTAGTCATCCACTAATAATTCACTTTATAAGAGATGATGAAGATTAAGTCAATGTTTCATTTTTTTTATTAAATTAATGAAATTATATATCATATTGTTACCATAATATCTCCACACATCAGTGTATTAAGCTTGTGGACAACATGGTACCATGAAATTACATCAATCAGAAATAACTACCAAGTGACTGTTATAATGTAACTACTGAACATGGACTTATTTGGGTAATATGATAAAACAACTTATTCTATATAACCTCATATTTGATTACTTTCCCTTTTTCATTAAGTATATTTTCTAACACCATCAAAATAAAATGCTCTAATTTGTTATGCACTATAATTGACTCGAAACTTAACATTTCCTCGGTTTCGTCATAATAAATATGTTCAATTAGAGCGCCAGAATCGGCTTGGGTAGATGGTGGTTGTACCTCTACACTGGGAGAAGCAGTACCAACATGTTGAGAAACATGTTGTCCTATGCACTATGAGTAGCAGTAGGTTAAGATAGCTATTATACCTTGGGATTGGGAACATCATCAAGTGAAGAAGTCATTTTCTATAGAAGTGGTTCAACATTTAATTTAGATTATATAAAAGCAGTAGTGAATAGATAAAACATAAGGTAACATAATATATATTACAAAAAATACTACTGGATTCTTTAACTCACTTTTTTTAATATTTAAGGGATTTGAAACCTCTATCGACTATCCAAATCCCTTCATTGTGGTATCCTCTGACATAAAAATTACATCTACATTAGGACCAATTCGAAATGATTTTGACATCCAAATATAAGTGTAATCTTCCATTGAATTTCCATCTGACCCCTCAGTGTGTTGGGTGGATAACATAACAATTGACCGGTGTCTGTTTGTGGGATCTGGAATAGAAAATAAACGTAATGCATGTGATGAAATTATATATGGTTCTTCTTTGTAGCCTTCTTTACTGCAATCAAATTTCACGAACCCAAACTCATATATTTTAAAATTATTCATATTCTCATCCAACTTGCATTAAAAAATTGTAACATGTACGATTTAATAATCCAACACCAATATTTTTTTGATGATTCCAAAGTATAACCTATTTGTATAAATTGGATATATTTCCTTAGGAATAGAAACAAGCATCACATCATCCAAAACTGTAACTCCACAATTATGTATGGTACTGTCTTCATACTATACATTAGAATAGAATGTATTCCCGTTAATTACATAGGAATTATAAGATAATATATACACACTTTCTCCTCAGGCTAGCCATCACAATTTTTCAGAAATTGAGTCCATATTTTCATCTATCTAGTTAAATATATGGTCATGAAACCATCATGTAAACTATCGATTATATTCTTCTGATATCCATTTTCTGCCCTTAATGGATTGAAATTCCTGATAATTTGTTTGTGGGTTTCTACATATGGGTCATCCTCTAAACTATTATTCAAAACATAAATGTGGGTCTGCTCCCATTCTATAATTTTGATTGTGAAAACCTATATTCCCGAAATTCCTTCACCTGCAAGCCACTCGATTTGATGATATTTAGGTAGAGAAATAATTTCAACATCGAACTAGTATTTGGTACATAATTCAATGGCATCCATAACAATATATTACTCCACAATACAACACTTTGGCTGACTTTTATTTTTGAAAAACCCTTTCAAAATCATCATATACAGTTCATTGGGGTACATCCATCTATAGTGTATTTTCCCACATAGTTGAATCTCTCTCACCTAGTGAACCATCAAATTAACCATTATAGAAACCAATTTCAGTGGGAAGAACATTTCCAATTCCCATAATATGATGGATATTTCCCATTCCATACTTGGAAATATTGCCGTGTCTATAACATTGTTGCATATAGCTTTAATGAAGAAATATAGCTTCGTTACTGTTTACCAGAAATTCTTAGAAAAAATGAAACATAATGCGATTTGAGTTAGATCTTGCATAAAAATGAGGTAGTCATGTGATTTCATACCCTTTAAAATTAAATATTTTATTGACACGATGGTATTGATATTCGATGAATACACCTCTAAGACCATTACATCATTCAGGAAGTTATAATATGGATATCTCTCATGCCTGGAAAGAGTGTTAGCAGCTGAAGGAAGAAAGGTTCGTTTTCAACCCTTCACTAGGGTCAACTCTTCTCATATTCCCCTGTCAACAATTTCCATCCTATCCTTAATTCCATCCAATGTTTTTTCTAGTGCGTTTAGAAATGTTCTGATGACACTATCACATGAATGTTTTTCAACATGTATAACATCATGAAAGTCTATGATGTAGAGACAATTTTCTATATGGTAATTAAAAAAACTAATCTCTTCTTTCAACAATTTTTTGTCAGGTTTTTCATAATTATTTTACCAAAAGTAGTGTCCACATATGTTATTTTCTCAAAATTTTATCACTAGTTATTGGAGACAGTGATGTACATTCTTCTGAACTACTATTGAATGATTTCTTCAATGATCAGTACTAATGTCGTCATGGTAGAAATCCATAATGTCCTAAAAACATGGTTTTTTGATGAATGTTTCAACCTAACTAACTATGTACCTTGTCCACAGACATGACACACATGAAGTCCATTAATTCTATATCCTAAAAAATTCTCAAAAGCAATAAAGTCATTTATATTCTGATACAACATGGATCTAAACATGAAATCCTCATTTCAATAAGCATCCTACAATGAAATACATGAATCACATAATAATTTCAAATATTCAATCAATGGAGAAAATAAAAATCCATATCATTACCTGGTTGTTTCGGTACAAATATAAGCATAGAGAGTATGAAATGTTATCATTTCATGCATTATAATGGTGGAAAGTTATAATTTACAAACATGACCATCCATGTACTGTGAGTGCTTCTTATAAAACAAAACAGATTCCCTTTATCTGTTGATAATGCAAGACGAAGGTTTCTCAGCTAATTTCTAAAATTAGGATACTCATGGTGGATTATCTTCCACTAAGGAGATTTTTTCATGTGATGTAGTTTCCCATCTATATTTCATCTTTTTTTGTGTCACATTAATTTCCTTATGGTATCCTCACATCCATATATGCACATAAATCATGGAATGAATAGAAACTACCACACAACATTCATTGACCTGGACTTACCTTTATTTTATTGAGAATCACCTTAAATTGGGCATTCTCTAAGTGATTTTTGGTCCATGAAAAATAGTATACAATCATTCCATAAGGTGTGTATTCATTCAGAGATCATAACCATCGAACATAAAAATCATTTTGCATCATACGTTTGACTCAGGATCTCATTATCTTCTGGTAGCATGTTATTCAAGAGAGTATGTAATTCTGTAAAACTAGAATCACTCCATCAGTTGCATGCATTCAAATTATCCCACTTTAGTATGGCTGAAAATTGGGTATATGTAACGCCCCAAGATTTCATGGTATGTTTCCCTCTGAATAATACAATATATTGAATTCTACGCAACTTCGAGTTCTAACACAACACCACAAATAAATCAACCCATTTTAAAAGTACTTATGCATAGTCATACCCACATTTTTGGAATTTTATAAATTTTTTCCAAATGGATATCATTTTTTGATTCATAATATTAGAATTAACATATGGTGAATTTTAGGTATTTTTCTAAAACCTTTCAATTTTAGACGATTAGTGAAATACACTACATTATTCATTAGATCCAGCTTTTATTTAAATATTTTTTAAAATTTTAATTTATTTAAATGTCAAAATATATACATAATACATATATTAGTCCAATTTAATTTGTTGGATTCATTTTATATAAAGATTAGATATATAAAATTTTATTTAACTTTTCAACGTCCTTTACCCACCTTCTAGGAATATTTGAATATTTTCATAAAACGTAATTTTACCGCTACTGTGAAATGAAGTTAAAAAAATCGAGAGATATTGTTGACATCAGAATGTAAAATGTGGTTCAATATGTTGAAAATATTTTTTGGTGAATTGTATCTTTTGAATTTTATTTTCCATGGTTAAAAGTAAAGAGGGTAACTAAAGTTAAAAATGATTTTATAATCAACCTAACACATGTCCTAATTCTATTAGATAAGTGTATATCAACCAAAATAGACCTTAGGAATAAAATATGATCCTTTTTGATCCACTTTGATTGGATTAATACATTTATTGTTATTTTTATAATGACGATTTAGAAGTATTAAATTCATATCTTAATAACTAAAACAATTTTATTATAGTGTTATACATAAGATAATTTCACTAATAAATATTCATTAGAAGATATAATAATTTCCTACATCATGTTATTTTATTTATGATTTATAGACATTAACTAATTAAAATTATTTAATACACAATGATGAGGTAGATATTACCATATTTATAATAGATTAAAATAATTGATATTATAAATATCAAAATAAAGGGAAAAATTTATACTTTTGATGCCACACACGAATTTAATATGTAAATATGACATGTTTGGGTTTATTTAATGTTTTTTTGGAAGTAATCATTTTTTTTTTACTTTTACAAAAACCAACTGCTAAATATTGTCAAAATTGATATAAATGAGTTTTTAAAACAAATACTATATTATTAAATGATATAATATTCCAAAAAATATTAGGTTCTCCAAAAGACATATATAATGATAGATATATCATTAATGAACCACTTTATGTTCTCTAGGAATCTTATAGTATTTTTATTAACCATGTAATATAAAAACACAAGAAGACATGGTAAAAGTTAAACTATATAACTAAGAGTTAAATCTACAAGATAAGGTAAATATGGTGATCTCAAATTGTCTAGAACCTATTGGTTGAGAATAATTCAATCCATCCCCACCTTAGCCATGAAAATAAATCATTTGGATCCATTATAAACCAAAAATGATTTTATAATAAAATAATATGTTATGCTTTTTCTAAAGTCACCTTCACCTCTCTTATAAAAGGGTACTTACAATTCTTTTAATTTCACACCTCAAAATCCATTTTTCTTTGCCAAAACATACTGAAATATTCTCCCAGTTACCCTAAATTTGACCTAGAGTCCATACATTAATTAGAAATCCAGCATCAGATGCTCCATTTTCAAATAAAAATAAAGAACCCGAAGAATGGGTAATTAGTTCATCCCCTCTTTCAATGTTCTTCACTTCACCTAATTCCTCTTTATTTGTTGTTTCCAAATAAAAATAATATATCAAGTACCATAAAAATACATTCATGTTTTTATAAATATGGTACAACTGAATTAATTATTCTATCCATCATATGAATGAAAAAGTCACCACACGTGCGTACGTACGACTTACCATTTCCACCTCATGGTGTTGTTTGTTGTTAAACATTTTATTATTAGGATGGGTATAATAATTAGTATAATTGATGTAAATAATATATATTACATGTTAATTATTTTGTATATATAATATACCATCCAATTACATTAGATTTCACCCTCAATAAAATGATATTGTCGCTCGTGCAAACGTACGACTTACCGTCTCCACGACGCGAAGAGATTTCATTCCCTATCGTAACAATTCAAGAATTATTTTCATTTCATGATTAATAATAATGTATAATAACATAATATAAATATATATATATGAATAAAATACATCATATTCAAAACAAACATGACTTATGTAAAAAATTTATAGGAAAATGAACCATTTATCACGCAAAAAAATGATAATACTAAAATATTTTTAACAAAGAATTATTTAAATATCATATATGATATCTTATTTATATATGTGTATTATTGTAATAAAAATTATATAACCATTATACAAGAGGTTAACGTACCCTCTACTAAGGAAAAATACAGGGTAAGCATTAATTTTTTAATCTCTTTATTATCTGAGGTTGTTTATATGGGATTATCTACAAGGACCTCATTATAATCCACATTTGTGATTCTTAGAAATGTATTTGAAATCATTTTTACAATTTACTATACTATGGGTAAAATTACTTTATACCCTTTTTTGAAATTTTATAAAATTGTTTGAAATGAATCTTTCCATCGCTTTCCAAACAAAGTACTTTATGACCTTTTCGAAAATTTAAGGAAGGAATGTTTTTTTAAAATATACGGTGGGTACGAGTATTTTCTTCCATTATAACACCTTTGGATCCTCCCTTAGAAGGTTATAATAATATTTTAAAAATAATTGTTTTCTTCACTTCTAAAAAATTTCAATGTAAAAGATATATTTCAGTCAAATAGTTTATGGATTTATTTCATCAATGTGAACATCTTTCGTTGGATTTTATGTTTCATTGAAATTGATTTATTATGATAAAATCTTCCATATTGTATTGATTTTTTGGTGATATGTTTGATTGTGAATGTTTTATTTTTATATCATTAATTTTTTATGGTTAAAATATTTGAATTTTGTATGTTAGTTTTAATATGAATGATTATATAATGTTACAAGAATTTCATATGAGTAATCCATTGGACATAGTATATGATGGGTGGAGCCTGCTATAGCTCCTTAATGCATCAGTAGGTGACATAAGAAAAACATGTTTCTTGGAATAAGGCCTTGAAAAAATATTTTTTTTAGTATTGGCATGAGGCATTGAATATCTGGTTATGGTGTCTGACATTATGCATTCCATCAATATGGGATTATTTATTGATATTACATATGATTATTAGACTAGTAGAATATACAAGTGAATAAGTAAATGGAATATTTTGATTTCTCATTGTCATCTTATGATGAATTTTATGTTTCAAAGGCTTGTTTTTTAGTCTTATACATTTCCTTAAATGTTTATACTTCCTTATGATAGTTTCTGGTATATTGTTATCCATACTGAGAATCTGACCTCACACCTCTCTATGTTTTTTCCTAGGATGTGAAGAAGTATATTCTAACTAACAAGCAGGATTATCTAAGGGATATGAATGTTCCAAAAGGAGAAAAAATGTTGTTGTTTTTATTTAATAATGTAATAAAAAACTTATGTATGTATCTAGTACTTGAAAGGTTACTAAACTGATCGGTCTTTTGGTATTTGATCCCTTGTGATCATAAAAATGTTATGTAATAATGAATCGAGTCTGGGTAACTAGGGTTGGGTTATTATAGATGGTATCTAAGGAAGTTTATTATAAAAATTGGAAGCTAGATTTAGAAAAACTCTAATTAGATAACCATAATCTAAGATAGACATTGAATATTAGTATAGAATAACCTCCTATAATTTTGGTAATGTTGTGATTTTGTGAATTTTCTATGAAATAAATCCCTATATCAATACAAGCATGTAGAGGAGGCCCTAGAATAGATTTACCTAGGTTTGAAAACTTTGACAAGGAGTTTTGAGCTTGACCTAGGGTATCCAGGTACAAGACAACGAGCCTTCCTGCACTCTTTGTTACGAAACTCCCTGGGGATATGGTTAGGATAATTAAAATTTTCATTAAAAATAATTAAGAAGGATTTGAGATTAAATACTTCCTCAAAGAAAACATTATTCTGATGATTGAGGATTATATTCATAAACTGTTCAATTTATGTTAAGTTTTTTACAAGTATAGAATTATGTATTGTGATTCATAAAATAATATAGTTTATTAAATTGTTTAGAAATGGAACATAGTGAAAGGAATGGAAACTGTATTTCTTCACGTAATCCAAGTAGGGATTTCCCCCTTACTCACGATAATTATTGTGGAGTGGGTGATGAAACTGGTGCTGATCAGATTATAACCATACTGGGACAACTCACTCAGGTTATGAATAATAACCTTACTCATATGGAGAAATTTGAAACACAATGTGGAGGATCAATATTATACCTATTCATGAGGAAACAACCACCAAAATTCAATGGGTCTACAAATCCATTTTTAGCTGAGAAATGGATATGTTACTTTGAGAAAATATTGCATTCATTGGGGAGTAACGAATGGGAAACATTTTTCATGGATTTTTATCACCTCAGGGGAGATGCATATCAATAGTGGTCATTAAATAAATAAAAAAGGAATATGATGAAGTATTAAATATGGAATGGAGGGTGTTTAAGGAGATCTTCATAGAAAAATAATTTCCTCGTGAACATTGAGTGGATATGGAAATGCAATTTCTGAGTCAGAGGAAAAAGAAGGATGAGAATGTGACAAAGTATGATGATAACATTACATTGTTAGAAATTCAGGCAGTATATTATTTACATAACAGAAGGAGTAATATTGATCAAATCTTTGATGGGTTAAAACCATTTCTCTGTTAATCATTAGTCTCACAATCCTTCTCGTCATACAAAGACATAGTCTCGTGTGCTATCAGGACATAAAAGAAATTTTCTAGGTCTTACGACATTAACGAAATGAAAGAGAAAAAGAGATCTTCTGAACAATATGGAAATGGTAATGTGTGGAAGAACGGAAAAGTTTAATTTCCAGCCTACAGTAAATGTGCGAAGAAACATCCCAGTACTTTCCTGAAGGGAATGGGAGTCTATTACAAGTGTGGTGAAAAAGGACGCAACACTCATGATTGTAATGGAAATAAAGAGGAAGACAATATTGAATGCTATAATTGTAGATAAATGGGGAATTTTAAAAATCAATGTCCTAAGAACCGAGGCAACATACCCAAAAATCCCAATAGAGAAAGCCCAATCTTATGTGATCACAACTATAGAGGATGAAGTTCGGAATGAGATGGTGGAAGTTACAACAATCATTTCTTCAAATTTAGCCAATTCATTATTTGATTTTGGATTATCTCTTTCTTTCATAGCTTCCCCGTTTTCTAAGAAAATTAGGTATTTACAATTTGATTTAACAAGGTATTTGTTCGTCAAAACTCCTAATTAACATATCATTGCCATATTTTTTCCTGAAATAGATATTATTATGTCATATAAATGTGCTTTATTTGATAATATTCTTATCATACTCATGATTGAATTTTATATAATACTTGGTATAGATTGACTTTCAGACCATGATAAAAAAAACTATTTTAAGAAGAAATATGTCTAATTTTTTAATGTTGGTACCAAATTACTTATCTTTAGAGCAGAAACGTCAATATTTGATTCTCATCTAGATCCACCCTTAGTAGCTCTACTAAATTCAATTATCATGTATTAATAGAGTGAAACAACTATGGGTGAGGTATGGAATGTTCAAATAGAGGATGTACTTATTGTGAAAGAATATGTTTATGTGTTTCTGGAGGATTTACCTAGACATCCTCTAGAATGAGAAATTGAGTTTACCATTGAATTAATTCCTGGTTCAAGGCCCATATCAAAGACCCCACATAGAATGGCCACTGTGGAACTATTTGAACAAAAGAAACATCTAAATGAATTGAGTAATAAAGGATTTATTCTCCCTAGTGTTTCACTCTGGGGTGGCCCTGTTCTTTTTCTTATGAAGGAATATGAATCTGTGAGGTTATGCACTGAATACCAGAAGATCAATTCTATAAAAATAAAGAACTAGTATCCCCAACCTCGCATTGATGATTTATTTGATCAACTCCATGGAGATCAGTATTTTTAAAATATTTATCCTTAATCTGGATATCATCAGTTGTGCAAGATGATGGTAGACATTCCATAGACATCATTTTGAAAAAGGTATGAGCATTATGATTTTAGATTAATTATTTTTGGACTAACTAATGTATATTATATGTTCAGGGATCTAATGAATAGAGTTTTGATGGCATAACTTGATGAAACTGTGGTGGTATTTAATGATGATATCTTATTATACCCAAAAATCAACAAGTTCATAAAAATCAATTGTGTACTATTCTGAAAACCCTCATAATAAATGAATTATATGCGAAGTTTAGCATGTGTGAATTTTGGCTTCAAGATATTCCTTTTCATAGACATAATGTCTCTAACGATGGAATCTGTGTTGATACTTCTATGACTAGAGCAACAAAATATTGGCTAACGCCGATGAGTATAACATACGTATGATGTTTTGTTGGTCTAGATGGTTGTTTTTTGTGTTTTGTCCAAAATGTTTCCCGATTGGCTAACCCATTATCCAAGCTCACACATAAATGGGTTAAATTGTTGTTAAAAAAGATTATGAAGAACGTTTTGATGAACTGATGAGATGATTAGTCAATGATCCAATATTTACTCTACCGTTAGGGAATGATTGGTTTATTATTTATAGTGATACATTAAAGAAAGGAAATGGTTGTCTACTTATGAATGATGATAGAGTTATTGCCTTTGAATCATGCACAATAAAAATTCATGAAAAAAATATCCCACTCATGATCTTGAATTAGAAGATATAATTTTTTCTCTAAAGATATTTAGATGCACTATATCTATGGTAAAAAATTTGATATATATACTATTCACAATAGTTTGAAGTATATTTTATCACAAAATTAACTCATCATGAAGTAAATTAGATGGTTTGAATGACTCAGGGATTATGATTCCACTATAAAATACCACCAGGGGAAGGAAAATATGGTTATATATTCATTGAATATAAAGGATCATGGAGTTCTTAAAAAGATGAGAGTTGAAAGGGATCCTATGTTCATGTATCTTGTAATGATTTATATGGGAATAATCATGGATGGTGAAACAAAAATAATTTTTTAAATGGTTTCCAATTAATATATACTAGAAAGGATAAAAAGTTCTCAAAATGATGATGAGGAGTTTCAGAAGAAAATTAAATCTATGAATGATTGGAGATTGATCGACTTCTTATATTAATATGTAATTTTGAAATTTAGGAAAAGGTTTTGTGTTATTGATTTAACAGATCATTGAAGGTAATTTATGGATGATGCTCATAACTCCAATTTCACTATACACCATGGTAGCACTAATATGTATTGAGATTTGAAGGAATATTTTTGGAGGGAAAATATGAAGAGAGGGATTTTTGATTATGTTTCAAGAAGTATGGTTTGTCAACATGTGAAGGCTGGAAGAGAACATATTTGATGTGTCATGCAATATCTTCCCATATTCGAGTGGAAATGGGATGATATTACAATGTAATTTTGCATGAGACTACCAAATATTACTAGAAAGAATAATGCATTATGGGTCTTTGTTGATCATCTAATAAAGTCCACAAATACTTGTTCTATAAGAGAAGATTTACAACATGAATGTTTAGAAATAATATATATTAATGAATATGTAAGACTTCATTGTGTACCCCTATCAATTGTTTTTTATCATGATCCCCATTTTACCTCAAGATTCTGGAAAAGTCATTAGAAATCCCTAGATATTGAACTTCATTTGTGCACTGCCTGCCATAGTCAAACATACGAATAATCAGAACAGACTATTCAAACCTTAGAAGTCATGTTGAGATCTTGCTGACAAGACTTTCAAGGTATGTGGGATCAGTATTTATCTTTGGTACAATTTTCCTATAATAATAGTATCCATTCAAGTATTTAGATTAAACCATATGAAGCATTATATTGAAAGAGATGTTGCACACCAAATTTTTGGGATGATGTTGGTGAAAGAATACTCATTGGCCCAGAACTTTATGAGGAAAAAATGGAAAAGGTGAAGATTGTCCAAACCCACATCAAAGAATCTCAAAGTAGGAAAATATCTATGTCGATAACCGAAGGAAGCATTTTTAATTTCATGTAAGAGATCATATTTTCTTGAATGTACCTCCATGGAAGGGTGTTATATGATTCATTTTGAAGGGTAAATTGAGTCCTAGGAACATCAGAACTTTGGAAATTATAGAATGAATTGGAGTTATAACTTATCATTCTATAATTCCACCAAGTCTCTCTAATGTTCATGATGTGATCCATGTATCAATGTTCATAAAATTCATGCCTGACCCAATGCACGTACTCAACTATGATGAATTAGAACTGAAAACTGATCTCTCTTATTGGAAAAAGCCTATCATGATTCTTGATACCAGAGAACAAGTGTTGAAAAACCCGATGACTCTCCTGGTAAAAGTTCTTTAGAGAAACTATATAATGGAAGAGGCAATGTGGGAAACTGAGGAACTTATGATGAATAACCACTCAAATCATTTAAAGAAGTAATATTATAGAAATTTCATTGATGAAATTATTTTAAGGATAGAAAATGTAACATCATGAGCTTCCAAAACATTTTTTCCTTTGAATAATACAATATCTTGTGTTTTACGCAACATCAAGTACTAGCACACTACAACAAATAACCCTAGCCATTTTAAAAGTAGTTATGAATATTAATACCCTGTTTTCAAAATTTTATAAATTTTATTTTTCAAAATGGTCTTCATTTTTGGATTTAGAATATCAAAATTATCTTAGGGTGATTTTTTGGTATTTTTTAAAATACATTCAATTTTTATTGAATAGTGAAAAATACTATGTTATTATTTAAAAATAACATTTGTGTAAATAATAATTATTTTTATTTAAATTTATTTAAATGTAAAAAGAGATAAATAATACCTATATTAGTCTAATATAATTTGATAGAGGCATTTTAAAATAACAATAGATATAAAAAAATTTGTTGAACTTTATAACGTTTTTAACCCACCTTCTAAGCACAATTGTAAATTAGAATAAAAAGTAATTTTACCACTTATGTGAATTTAATTTTAAAACTCTGAGAGAAATAGTTGACATAAGTAATTAAAATTTGGTTCAATAGGATGAAAATAATTTTTGGTGAATAGTAAATTTTGTATTTTATTAGCCACGGTTTAAAGTAAATAGTGCAATTAATGGTAAAAATAATATTATAATCACCCTAACACATGTCCTAATTATATTGGATAAGTTTATTTTGACCAAAATCAAAATTAGGAATAAAATATGATCCTTTTTTATCAACTTCGATTAGATTCGGAAATTTATTGTTATTTTATTTCAAGAGGAGTTAAAATTGTTAAATTGAATGTTTAATAACAAATAATTTTTCTTATAGGGTTATACATTAGATAATTTAGACTATAAATATTAATTATCAATATAAAAATATTTCCTACATAATTAATTTTTATTATAAATTTTAAATATTAAATAATTTAATTTATTTATGACACAATGATGATATTGTAATTAACTTATTAATAAAATATTAAAATAACTGATACTATAAATATATAAAAAATGTAAATTGACACTTTTGATGTCATCCAAGAATTTTCTAGATGAATATGAAATTTTAGGATTGATTTAATGTGTTTCTTCTAAGTAATAATGTTTTTTGACATTCACAAAAACCAAATACTAAATATTGTCAAAATTGACATAAATGAGTTTTTCAAAACAAATAATTTATTATTAAATGATAAAATATTCATAAAAATATAAGGTTTATACAATGGAATTATATAATTATATCTATCATTAATGAACCACATGACGTTCTCTTGACATTTTATAGTCATTTTATTAACCATGTAATATAAAATTACAAGAAGATATGGTAAAAGTGAAACTATTTTACTAAGAGTTAAATATAAAATATAAGGATAATATGGTGACCTGAACTTGTCTAAATAAGATTGGTTGAGAATATTTATACCCATACCCACCTTAGTACCAATTTAAATCACCTTTTATCCATTAGAAAAATATAATGATTTTATAATAAAATAATATTTCAATCTTTTCCTAAAGTTACCCTCAACTCTCTTATAAAGGGGAACTTCCCCTTCTCTTAATTTCACACCTCCAAATCCCTTTCACTTGTCCAAAACCTACTAAAATCTCCTCCCCACAACCCTCAATTAAACCTAGTGGCCTTAATTTAATAATTAAGACATTCTAATGATACCTTTTGTTCAAATCAAAAGGAAAAACCTAAAGAAGAGTTAATTATTTCATCACTTATTTCAATGTTCATTTCTTCTTCCACTTCCTCTGTCTATGTTGTTTCCATACCAAAATAATAACTCTATTACATTCTACAAAGTGTTATGTTATTATGAACATTTTATAACAATATTAATTATTTTATCCATCGTATTAATGACAAAGTCACCACATGTGCATACGTACCGCTTACCGTCTCCACATCATGGTGTAGTTTTTTATTCAACACATCATTATTTGGATGGGTATAATAATGATTATAATTGATATAAATAATAAATATATCATGTTAATGATTCTTTATATAAAATATATCACCCAATTACATACAATTTCCCAATCAATTGTAATGGCCCAGACCTCTCTGGCCCATTCCTTTGTCAAAAAGAAGGCCACAAAGTGTTCTGGAGGGTGAAATGGACCTTTCCCACACTTTCCAGAATTTTGAAACTACACGCCATGTAGTTTGAGTACACGTTGTGTACCCCTTTCTGGGTATACCCGGTGTTGAAGGCTGTGTCCTTGCTGTGTGAAATAAATGGTTACACGTTGTGTATCCAATACTATATGCTGTGTAGTCTCTCCCCGCGTACGCATTACCGTGTATTGGCCAGTCAATGGCCGTGTGCCATGTTGGAGCAGTGGTAAATAAATGGGTACATGCCGTGTATCCAATACTAAAGGTCGTGTAGTCCCTACCCGCGTATGTGTTACCTTCAAGCTGTGTGTTGACCTGTCAACAGCTGCGTTCTACGTTGAAGGACGTGTTGGAAGCCGCATGGTTACCCTGTGAAATGGCAGAGTATACGCCATGTACCATAAATTACACATTGTGTACTTTTGATTTTCTCGCCTATAAATGGAGGGGTCCCCTCCTCCTTTTCAACTCACCCCTCTCCTCCCCATTCCTCTGAGAAAAGCTCTCCCAAGAGACTATAAGGTTACTTTTCTTCCATAACTTCTTCATCTAAGCTCTGATTTACGATCTGTCAGCAGACATGAGATAGTAACGACGAGGAAGAACATCCGAGCTTGGATCCGTTTTCATTCCTTCAGCCTTTCATTTCCAACTTCCACTCGAGGAGGTTTTTTCGGGACCCGACAGAAGTGAAGGATGTCGACGGACGTCTTCTAATGTTGATTCAGGGGAGCGTTGTGTTCAGAACCTGTTGAGGTAGGGATCTTACCTTCGTCTCTCTAAATTTGTGCATCTTCCAGGGTGGGTGTCCTCTTGTTTACGAGAAACACATTTGAACAAGGTAAATAAAGATAATAACTAGTTAAAGAACGGAGATGGGGGAAGTTGTTATGATTATCTTTGTTTATCCAATTCATATATTATGAATTGAATAGGCTTATTCCTACTGAAAATCATGGTCGTTGGGGGGACTTTGCTTGTGAAATTAAATGTTGCCCTATCTTCTAGACCATTTTTGTGAATGGAACCTTGTGGAATGTGGAATATGGTTAATCACGTAAAGTTGGATGATTAAAATCTGGAATCCTTGTGTGATCACCCCGGTTAAACAAAATGGAGTAATGAATATGTGTGTTTTGGCCTGGTTACGTGGTGTGTGAAAGGGGGGAGGGTGAATCCTAGGTTTTCATGAATAGAACGGGCAGTAGGGCTACGGTAAATGATGTTAAAGGGGAGTTGATGTGGCACAAACCCTGTTTTGTGGGTTGTTGTGGATCGAATGAGCAGTATGGCTGTGATAAGTTGTATCAAGGGATGATGATGTACGGTGTGGTTGTGGTTATGGTGGTTGGCATCGGGGATGCAAGTATGGGTTGGAATGTGAATGAGCTATGGGTTCTAAATAATAAATAAAATGTGGAAGAGTTAATGAATGGTGGGGAATGGTAATGGAACAGGGTTAATAATCAATGGTGTTGGTTTTCTAATAAGAAGGGATTTGTTGTGCTACTTGTGTTTTCCTAACTTGATTTTGTGGATGGCAGGGATATGTTTTATGAACGATCGATGTGGTTGGTTGTGGATAGTTTCCTAGTAGTTAAGGAACTAATAAAATAATTATGCTATAACGTAAAAACGTAAATGGGGTTGGGGTTGTTTGTTGTATGCATGCTTCGTAGTAGCAGTGTCGAGGCACATGCTCAGTTTCTCTGTTTAGAAGCCATAGGTTGGACTATGTGTAACGCCCCGAACATAGATACCCAGAGTCGGTGCATTATTACATAACATTGGAATGATCACAAGGGATCAAGTCTCGAAATACGGATTACTTTAGTAGTATTGGAAACACTAGATATATTCATAAGTCTCACATTATATCATAAGGTAAAAAAACTACAACAACATCTTGTCTTCATATCCCCTCATACTATCCCTGCAGGTCATTCATAAATTACTTCTTCATAATTCTGGGAAAAATAAAACATTGAAAGGGGTGAGTTTAGATGCTCAGTAAGGATAACAATATAGCAGAAGCTTTTATAGATAAGCATTAACACTTAAGGCAGTTTATAACTAAAACAAAAGCCTTTTAAACTTGAACTTCAGCATAAAATGGAAAATATTAAATAAAATAATGCCATTTACTTATTCACATGGATATTCTACTAGTCGAATGATCACATGACATATCAATAACCACTTTCATAATGATGGAAGGAATAATTCCAGACTATCATAACCACTTAGCCAAGGCCTCGTGCCAAGACTACAAATAAGATTTCGCCAAGGCCTTGTGCCAAGACACTAGTTTGTCTCATGAGACCTACCGATGCATCGAGGAGCTATAGAGGGCTCCACCCGTCACATACTATGTCCAATTCATTCCTCATATGAAAAGTTTTAAACATAACATAAACATTCGTATTAAAACTAGCATATGAAATGTCAATACATTATCCACAAACCATGAATGGTATACAAATAGCACATCCAGAGTCAGACATAACTCATTCGATACAATATGGAAGTTTGTATTTTATCACATTAACCTCAATCCAGAATAATTAAGGATGTTAACATAGATTAAAATAATCATCAAAACTATTTGAGTGAAATATCCCCCTTTTTCTTGAAATCATTTAAAAGTCACACTATTTGTCAAGAAGCTATTTAAAAATAGATTTTTGAATCAAAGTGTCCCATACCACTTTGAAACTTTTTAAAAGGAGTTTTAATTTTAAAACGTTAATGTCCATATAAATAAATCCTTAAAACAATTTTTAAAACATGGACATTAATGAGAAAGATTTACAAGAATAAGTCTTTAAAACATTTAAAAATTGTATTTTAGTTAGAGTTTCTAACCAAAAGATAGACACTTGAATAGAAATAATTGAGGTAATAAAAACCTTTTAATATCATGAGAATAAACTAATTCATGATATAATATGTGAAAGTACATTATATACACCACATAAAAGTGATTTGGTGTATAACCACAAAGAAGTCTCAATGGAATGTAAATTGAGATGAAATCTCTCATAAAATCCGTATCCTTAGGTTAACGATAAATCAACGACATAATTATGTGTGACAAATATAAATACACTAAATATGATTGGATATTTAGTGGAAAACAATCAAAGGAAATTCACACATAATGTTGTAAAAACAACACCAATGAATTGGATGTTTAACTCAACAAATTGAAAATGAGTTAAAATTACACTTATCAAATTCATATCGATGACTTGAGAAATTATCAATGGAGTGATTATGTGTATCAAAAGTATATCCATAGGAAGGGGAGTGGAAATTATGACATAATCAAATGAATAGTGATTCCACACATAATCTTGGAGTAATATAATCAATGAAATATTCGTAAAGCCAAATGAGTGGAAATTGAAATTTCAAATTCCCTTATCTATTAGATAACTTACGAAACATACACCCATGAAAGAAGGATAATACCATGATGATGTAAATACCCACAAATTAAAGTATATTACACGATTAATACAATCATGGGAAGTACACATACACCACATGCAATAATTAAGTGGTGAACAATGGAATTCTCACGAAATTAAGAGTGAGTTAAGAAACATCTTACCACGTTGCAATAAACTGAGTCGTATGACCAAAAGTTAATAACCACCAAATTATTTATAGAATAACATGAATATAAAGAAAATAATGATAATATATATCAAATGGCAGTACACAATACACCACTTTCGATAAATTAGTGGCGAACAATGGAAATCTCATGGAATTTAAAGTTAGATAAGAAAATCCATTACCTTGTACTTTTCCTTGGTTGAGGGTAGGTTAACCTCATGTATAATGTAGAAATAATTGTTATTAAATTATTTATGAATCATATACATTAATATGATATCATATATGATATTTTAACATTTCTTTGTTAATAATATCTTAGAATTATCGTCGTTTCGGGTGTTAACTTACTTATTTTCTTTTATATGTTTTGTTATGTAAGCCATGTTTGTCTTGGATAGGATGTATCTTATTCATATCCAGAATTATATAAAGTTCTTAAACATTATTTTTAAATCATCAAATGATAATTATACTTGAATGGATATGATGGAGAATGAATCTCATCGCGTTCGTGGAGACGGTAGTCCGTACGTACACATGAGAGACAATATCATTCTTTTGATATTAAAATAATAAATAATTGGATGGAATAACATATATAATGAATAATTATCATGTTATATTTATTATTTAAATGATTTAAAAATCATTATTATACCCACCCAAATAATAATATATTGAATAACAATTACACCACGATGTGGAGATGATAAGTCGTACGTACGCACGTTTGGTGACATGTTATTAAAAGGGTGGATAGAATACTTAATATGGTTGTACCATATTTATAACAACATCACAATATATATAATATACTGGAGTTATTATTTTAGAATGGTAATAACAAATAATGAAGAAGTGGAAGAAGAAAGGAACTTGAAAAGGGGTGGTGAAAACATAACCTCTTCTTCGGGTTCTTCCTTTTGATTTGATCAAAAGTGCTCCTTAGGTTGGATTTCTGATCAAACTAAGGCATCTAGGTTTTAGTGAGGGAATTTGGGAGAGTATGTGGGCAGGGGCTGGCCAAACCAAAAGGCTTTGAAGGTGTGAAGAAATGAGAAGGAGGAGTGCCCTTTTATAAGAGGGGTGAGGGGAACCTTTGGAAAAGCTAAAAATATTAATTTATAATAAATTCATATTCGGTTTCAAATGGCTCCAAAGTTTATTATTCAAATTTTAAGGTGGGGATAGGTCTAAAAACATTCAAAAAATATAATTTAGACAGGTTTGGATCACTATATTAACCTTATCTTTTAGTTTTAACTCTTAGTTAATTAGTTTGACATTTACCATGTAACTTTCTATTTTTATATTATATAGTTAATAAACATAATATATACATCCAAGAGACCCCCCAAGTGGTCCATTAATGATACACATATCTTTATATAAGTCTCTAGGACGAACCTTAGATTTTAAGGAATTGAATATCAATTAATAAAATAATATTTGTTTTAAAAACACTTTTATGTAAATTTTGACACTATTCAATAGATGATTTTTCTGAAACTCATAACAGAATTATTACTTCGAAAAAAGTTAATTAAATCAATTCTAATATCTCATATAAACCTATAAAAGTATTTTAATTCAATAAAAGTCTCAAATTATATTTATTTGGGTTTTTATAATATCATGTATTCTAAATTTTCATTATTATGGTAATTACTGCATCACCATTGTGTCAAAAATAAATTAACTTATATAATGTCTAAAAATTATAAATAAAATATAATTATGTAGGAAATCTTTTTATCTTTCTAATTAATATTTATAGTCTAAAATACAACATATATAACCCTATGTAACAATTTTTGTACTAAAAGATATATGTTTGTGTCATTTTTGTATTCATTTTAACTTAATTGAAATAAAGTGTCCATATTACTTAAAAGTGGATCCATGGGGTCCCAAAATCGACCCAAAGATTCCCATGGTCGGCAATGTATCAACCAATAGGGTTAAGACACGTTTTAGGGTAATTTAGTATTATTATAATATTATTTTTTAACCCTTATTTATTGGATTTACCCTTTAACCATGGTAAATAAAATATTTACCGAAGTAATTATTCAAAATGTCTAAAAATAAAAGTTACATATTTTCACAATTTGAACATCCTGATTCCAAATATGGAATACATTTTTTCCAAATTCAAAACACAGAAGTGGAAGAAATTAATTTAAAATTAATTCCCGTTGTTAAAACAAAAAGCGTGTTTTTAAGAGATAATAACTATCAAAAGATTGGCACTTGTTTATATCTAGTTTAAATGTGAAATTATGTTAAATGACCCACATTGTATTAAATGGTAAAAATATATTTATATATAATTTAGAACCACTCAAATTCATAATTTATCACTATTAATTATTTTGATTAAAAAATTTGTTTTTAATTAAAATTTACTAATTTTTTACTGTTCACCAAAATATAAAAGTTATCTTAAAAGTACCAAATTTCACACTAGACTAATTTCATTATTCTGAATCAAAAAATGAAGTCTATTTTACCAAATTAAAAACATAAAAGTTTCATTTATTAATTTAAAATTGATTCTTGCTTTCGAAATCAAAAGGCGTATTTTTAAGAATTAATAACTATCAAAAGTTTGACACTTGTTTATGTCCAATTTCAAGGTGAAATTACTTAAAATGACCATCATTAGATCAAATAGTAAAAATATAATATATTTATACTTCCAAACCATTAAAATGTATAATTTAATAATATAAATTATTTTGATTAAAAAAATTGTTTTCAGTTAAAATTTAGTAATTTTTCACTATTCACCCAAATATGAAAGTTATCAGAAAGACACCAAAACATTATTGACACTAAATTCTTATGTACCGATTATAAATAAGAATTTAATTTTGTCCAATTGAATATATAAAAGTTTCAAATATTGTTTTTAAAAAGGCTTCGTCATTAAAAGGTGGTAAAATTTCATTTTTTGAAAAATACTTCTTTTTTCTGAAAAAATGAATTTGTTCATAAATCATGTCTTAGAAACTCATAATATAGATTAAAATTATAATGATAATATAAAATTTAAAATTTAGTTAATACTATTCATAACCGCTTTTGAACGGCTAGTTTGGTAAGTCGTGGGGTACTTGAACTCAATGTTGCGTACAACACACACTATTGTATTATTCAAATAGAAGTGTACCATGGAAGATTGGGGTGTTACATTCACCCCTCCTTTAATATATTGTGTCCTCTCAATTTTAAAAAATTGGGCCTGAGAATATAATGGAATGTCCCACATCGGATAAAGAGTCAATAAAACTATCACTTTAAAAGAAAGAAGGAGAGGTATAAAGGTCAACCAAGATAACCAACACTCGGATTCCATGTAGGAAAACATGGATATGGATGATAATCTAAGTGTCAAGTTCTGATGGAGAGGGATAGATATCATGATCAGGATAATGTTAACAATAAGAAAAACCACAAACTTGTGTTGGGACAAACGGCCATTAGTCTCCTAGTAGGAAAGTAAACGGACAACATTTTTTTTGTTTTAACTTACATTACATAAGGATGAGGAATTCATTTATGATATTGACTAAGAATATAAAGATATATACATACATTTTAAGTAGAGTTTCATTCTTTAATAAATTTCCACCACTAACTCATTTTTTTAAACGATGAGTATTCAAGAAGACTTGGTCACACTGGAAGAGCTAGAATAAACTTCTATAGAATCACATGATCCATGCAGGATGAACTATATATTTACAATGACTTTAGAGATTAATCAAAACCAAAATGGTTAGTATAATATCTTTTGATACCCCAAAAGGATATTCCTTGAGAAAAATAAACACTAATCTTAATTTCCTAAATTAATCCAATAATACCTCAAAGTTAAATAAATACCATTGAATAATCAATTGTCCTTAAATTGTATCTCAAAATGACATCAAATACTCTTAATGTCACATATTTAAAAGTAATTAACCTCATCACATATTCTATATTATAGGTTAATCATTTCCATAAAAAACCCAAATCACTATAAATCCACAATAAGAACATAGAAAAAAATCTACCATTACACCACAAATGAATCCCCATAGTATTCTATTTTCCTTGGGCATATAGTGTTCCAAAAAAACGAACATATTCCAAAATAACATTTATCACTTAATCACCAAATCATTTTCCTATACCAAGGGTATTCATTTGATAAGACATAAGAACCCAAATCAACTTATTATTGATCAATAAAATCATTTAAATAAAAATAATTAGTCACACATTCCAGGGACTTCACGTAGTCCAGTTGTAGGCGATAAATCCCAATCACACTTTGGATGTGGGTTTGATTCCAACAGCTTTGTCTGACGCCATGGGTTGTCACACGGTCTGCCTTTTGTCCTTTTCAAAAACTATATTTTATAATATTACCAAAATGAGATAAATTCCTCAAAATACAATAACATAATTTAACCACAAATCTTATCTCATACCTTGAATTTTCATCACAAATTATAATAACTTATAATTCTCTCAAACCCCAATGATCATATAAAACCAAATGTCTATTTATACCTATATCCACAAGAGAAGAGATAATTATTCCTCAAATATCATTCTCACATGGCAAACTGTGGGGTTACAAATACAAGAGAAAATTATTCCAAAGTAAACCCATCAACAAGGAGCACTAATACTTTTTAAACATTTCTCCAACCATTTATTTCCACATACCTTCTTCTTTGACCAAGAAAATATCCTATAGAATAGGGCATTCACTTGGGTAACGGCCAGGTCCCCTACATTTATAGCAAATGACAATAAATGGACTCTTGGGACCATTTTTATCTTATTCCATAGTACACATCATTTTTCTTCGGCAATTATTCACTTTATGTCCTTCCTTCTGGCATGTAAAGCATTTCTTTGTCCCATTGAGACACTTTTCTGGGTGTCTCCTTCCACATTTCCTACATGATGGAAATTGAGGATTCCTTTCTCCATGGTCTCCACTGCTAGAGCTCTTATCATTCATCACCTTTATCTTCTTTTTGGAGTCTAGGAATTGGTTAATATATATATATTTTATCATATTTTTGGAAAATTGATTTGGCATAAAGATGATATCTTTTACTCCTATCAACTTTCCATTTTGTTGTTCATTGCCACCACCGTTCTCACATTGTACATCATTCTCAAAGTCACTATGACTTCCTTGGAATCCAACCATTGACTAAAACCAGAAAGCATTGTGTGAGTAATAGTAGTTATAAAATCATTTAGAGATTAACATGTCACCATATTCTCAATTTGAAACACATTAGGATTAACCAAGGACATTTAATCTCATATTATATATATATTACTTTAAATCGGTTTGTAAAGAAAATGTAAATTATCCTAAGCATATCCCCTGGGAGTGTCATAACCAAGAGTGCATCAAGGCCCGTTTTTGTGCACCAGTTCCCGTTCGATTTTAGCTCAAAGAGGTGTTTTTGGGTTTTACCCCTAGGTACATCTGTGCCAGAGCCGCCTCTACCTACCTGTATCCAGATAGGGATGTATTTCTTGGAAAACTCAAAAAATCTCTACAATGCCAAAATTCTAGAAATTCTTCTACACTAATCCTCAATGTTCATCTTAGGTCTACGTGCTCTAATCAGTGTTTATCTAAATCTAGCTTCCAATGATTGTACTAAACTTCCTCTGTTATCAACTGTAATGCCCCGACCCTAGATACCCATAGTAGGTGCATTATTACATAACATTGGCATGATCAAAAGGGATCAAGTCTCGAAAGACCGATTAGTTTAGTAGTCTTGGAAAAACTAGATATATTCATAACTCTCACATTACATCATAAGGTAAAAAAACTACAGAAACATTTTGTCTTCATAGCCCCTCGTACTATCCTTATAGGTCATTCATAAATTACTTCTTCATAATCCTGGGAAAAATAAAACATTAAATGGGGTGAAATAAGATGCTCAGTAAGGATAACATTATAGCAGAAGCTTTCACAGATAAGCATAAACACTTAAGGCAGTTTATAACTAAAACAAAAGCCTTTTAAACTTGAACTTCAGCATTAAATGGAAAAGATTAAATAAAATAATTCCATTTACTTACTCACATGGATATTCTACTAGTCTAATGATCACATGCAATATCAATAAGCACTTTCATAATGATGGAATGCATAACTACAGGCTATTATAACCACTTAGCCAAGGCCTCGTGCCAAGACTACAAATAATACTTTGCCAAGGCCTTGTGCCAAGACACTAGTTTGTCTCATGAGACCTACCGATGCATAGAGGAGCTATAGCAAGCTCCAAATGTCACTTACTAAGTTCAATGAAATCCTCATATGAAGGTTTTTACACATAACATAAACATTCGTATTAAAACTAGCATATGAAATGTCAATAATTTATCCACAAACCATGAATGGTATAAAAATAGGACATCCACAGTCAAACATAACTCATTCGATACAATATAGAAGTTTGTATTGTTTCACATTAACCTCAATCAAGAATAATGAAGGATTTTGACATATATGAAAATAATCATCAAAACTATTTGAGTGAAATATCCCCCTTTTTCTTGAAATCATTTAAATGTCACACTATTTGTCCAGAAGCTATTTAAAAATAGATTTTTGAATCAAAGTGTCCCATACCACATTGAAACTTTTTAAGAGGAGTTTTAATTTTAAAACTTTAATGTCTATATAAATAAATCCTTAAAACAATTTTTAAAACATGGACATTAATGAGCAAGATTTAGAAGAATAAGTCTTTAAAACATTTAAAAATGGTATTTTAGTTAGAGTTTCTAACCAAAAGAGAGACACATGAATACAAATAATTTAGGTAATCAAAACATTTTAATATCATGAGAATAAAGGACTTCATGATATACTATGTCAAAGTACATTATATACACAACATAAAAGAGATTTTTTGTATAACAAAAAAAAAGTCTCAATGGAATGTAATTTGAGATGAAATCTCTCATAAAATCCGTATCCTTAGGTTTAGGATAGATCAATGACATAGTTATGTGTGAAAAATATAAATACACTAAATATGATTGGATATTTAGTGGAAAACAATAAAAGGACATTCACACATAATCTTTTAAAAACAACCCCATTGAATTGGATGTTTAACTCAACAAATGGAGAATGAGTAAAAATTACACTTATCAAATTCATATCGATGACTTGAGAAATTATAAATGGATTGATTATGTGTATCAAAAGTATATCCACAGGATGGGGAGTGGAAATTGTGACATAATCAAATGAATAGTGAATCCACACATAATCTTGGAGTAATATAATCAATGAAATATTCGTAAAGCCAAATGAGTGGAAATTGAAATTTCAAATTCCCGTATCGATTAGGTAACTTACGAAACATACATCCATGAAAGAAGGATCATACCATGATGACGTAAATACCCATAAATTAAAGTATATTACACAATTAATACAATCATGGGCAGTACACATACACCACATCCAATAATTAAGTGGTGAACAATGGAATTCTCACGAAATTAAGAGTGAGTTAAGAAACCCCTTACCACGTTGTAATCAACTGAGTCGTATGACCAAAAGTTAATAACCACCAAATTATTTATAGAATAACATGAATATAAATATAATCATGATAATATATATCAAATGTAAGTACACAATACACCACTTTCAATAAATTAGTGGCGAACAATGGAAATCTCACGGAATTGAAAGTGAGATAAGAAAATCCTTTACCTTGTACTTCTCCTGGGTTGCGGGTAGGTTAACCTCCTGTATAATTTTGAAATAACTTTTATTAAATTATTCATGAATCATATACATTAATATGATATCATATATGATCTTTTAACATTTCTTTGTTAATAATATCTTATAATTATCGTCGTTTCGGGTGTTAACTTACTCGTTTTCTTATATATGTTTTGTTACGTAATCCATGTTTTTCATTGATAGGTTGTATCTTATTAATATCAATAATGATATTATGTTCTTAAACATTATTTTAAAATCATCAAATGATAATTATACTTGAATGGATATGATGGAGAATGAATCTCATCGCGTTCGTGGAGACGGTAGTCCGTGCGTACGCACGAGCGAAAATATCATTCTTTTGATATTAAAATAATATATAATTGGATGGTATATCATATATACAGAATCATTATCATGTTATATTTATTATTTAAATGAGTTACACATCATTATTATACCCACCCAAATAATAATATATTGAATAACAATTACACCATAACGTGGAGACGG
The DNA here is from genome assembly GCA_963277665.1 of Viscum album. Lineage (NCBI taxonomy): Eukaryota > Viridiplantae > Streptophyta > Magnoliopsida > Santalales > Viscaceae > Viscum > Viscum album. The sequence continues at coordinate 67,529,875 of OY728131.1, forward strand.
TAATCCGTACGTACGCACATATGGTGACATGTTATTCAAAGGGTGGACAGAATACTTAATATGGTTGTACCATATTTATAATAAAATAAATGTATATATAAGATACTGGAGCTATTATTTTAGAATGTTAATAACAAATAAAGAATAAGTGGAAGAAGAAAGGAACATGAAAATGGGTGGTGAAAACATAACCTCTTCTTCAGGTTCTTCCTTTTGTTTTGATCAAAAGGGCTCCTTAGGTTGGATTTATGATCAAACTAAGGCATCTAGGTTTTAGTGAGGGAATTTGAGAGAGTATTTGGGAAGGGTTTGGCCAAACCAAAACACTTTAAAGGTGTGATGAAATGAGAAGTAGGAGGGCCCTTTTATAAGAGGGGTGAGGGGCACATTTGGAAAACCTAAACATATTAATTTATAATAAATTAAAAATAGGTTTCTAATGGATCCAATGTTTATTATTAAAAGGTTAAGGTGGGGGTAGGTCGAAAAACATTCAACCAATATAATTTAGACAGGTTTGGATCAATATATTAACCTTATCTTTTATTATTGACTCTTAGTTAATTAGTTTGACATTTACCATGTCACTTTCTATTTTTATATTATATAGTTAATAAACATACTATATATATCCAAGAAACCCCCAAGTGGTCCACTAATGATACATATATAATTATATAAGTCTCTTGGCCAAACCTAAGATTTTTAGGAATTTAATATCAATTAATATTATAATATTTGTTTTAAAAACTCTTTTATGTCAATTTTGACAATATTCAATAGTTGATTTTTGTGAAACTCATAACAGAATGATTACTTCGAAAAAAGTTAATTAAATAAATCCTAATATGTAATATTAAAATATAAAATTAGTTTAATTCAATAAAAGTCTCAAATTATATTTATTTGGGTATTTATAATATCAATTATTCTAATTTTGCATTACTATTGTAATTACTGCATCACCATTGTGACATAAATAAATTAACTTAATTAATTTATAAAAATTATAAATAAAATATAATTATGTAGGAAATCGTTTTATCTTTCTAATGAATATTTATAGTCTAATATCCAACATATATAACCCTATGTAACAATTGTTTTGCTAAAAGATATATGTTTGTGTCATTTTTGTATTCATTTTAACTTAATTGAAATAAAGTGTCCATATCACTTACAAGTTGATCCATGGGGTCCCGAAATCGACCCAAAGATTCCCATGGTCGGCCATGTATCAACCAATAGGGTTAAGACACTTTTTAGGGTAATTTCGTATTATTATTATATTATTTTGTAACCCTTATTTACCGGATTTACCCTTTAACCACGGTAAATAAAATATTTACCGAAATAATTATTCAAAATGTCTAAACATAAAATTTATCTATTTACAAAATTTGAACATCCTGATTCCAAATATTGAATTAATTTTTCCAAATTCAAAAGACAGAAGTGGCAGAAAATAATTTAAAATTAATTCCCGTTGTTAAAACAAAACGCGTGTTTTTAAGAGATAATAACTATCAAAAGATTGGCACTTGTTTATGTCTGGTTTAAATGTGAAATTATGTTAAATGACCCACATTGTATTAAATGTCTAAAATATATTACAAATATAATTTAAAACCACTCAATTTAATAATTTATCACTATTAATTATTTCGATAAAAATAGTTGTTTTTAATTAAAATTTACTAATTTTTTATTATTCATCAAAATATAAAAGTTATCTGAAAAGTAACAAAATTTTACACTAGGATAATTTAGTTATTCCAAATCCAAAAATGAACTCTATTTTACCAAATTCAAAAAATAAATGTTGCATTTATTAATTGAAAATTGATTCCTGCTTTCGAAACCAAAAGTCGTATTTTTAAGAATTAATAACTATCAAAAGTTTGACACTTGTTTATGTCCAATTTCAAGGTGAAATTACTTAAAATGACCATAATTAGATTAAATAGTAAAAATATAATTTATTTATACTTCAAAACCATTAAAATGTATAATTTAACAATATAAATTATTTTGATTAAAAAAGTTGTTTTCAGTTAAAATTTAGTAATTTTTCACTATTCACCCAAATATGAAAGTTATCAGGAAGACACCAAAACATTATTGATACTATATTCTTATGTCTCGATTCTAAATAAGATTTTCATTTTGTCAAATTGAATATATAAAAGTTTCAAATATTGGTTTTAAAAATGCTTCGCCACTAAAAGGCGTTGAAATTTCATTTTTTAAAAAATACTTCTTTTATCTGAAAAAAAATTAATTTTTCATAAATCATGTCTTAGAAACTCATAATATGGATTAAAATTATGAGGATTATATTATATTTAAAATTTAGTTAATACTAGTCATAACCTCTTTTGAACGGCTAGTTTGGTAAGTCGTGGTGTACTTTTACTCAATGTTGCGTACAACACACGCTATTGTATTATTCAAAGAGAAGTGTACCGTGGAAGATTGGGGTGTTACACTGTGTGTTTGGTATACATATATACATCTATATCTTTTCTGTTTTATCGCACCCCACCCATGTTGAGCACTTAGTGACGAACACTCCCATTTCATGGGAGAGGGTGTTTTCCCCTTAGTTACTAGCTCCTTCCTGCTCTTTCTTCCCTAGGCTGTGATGGCTTGAAGAGACCTTAAACCTAAGACCCTTCAGGTAGGTTTTGATTGGGGTGGTTCTAGCCCAAGGCTCTTCGGGCAAGTTTTACTTTTTCCCAAGAATCATCGGGATGAGGCCCAGGTGTGTGAGGGCGGGATACGTGGTTGTGAGGCCCAGGTGTGTGCGGGCGGGATATGTGGTTGTGAGGCCCAGGTGTGTGCGGGTGGGGAGTGTGTGGTAGCGTCAGGACATTCTCCGTTAGGAAGAGAAGCTAACTTAAGGGAAATGGTGCAAGGTACCCAATAATCTTGTTCTTATATATTACTACCTTTTGTGATTGTGTTTTTGGTGAGTGTGGCTGGTGAGGTTGGGTGGATACAATTCCTTGCTAGGTTTCTTCTGTTGTTCTCACGGGACATTTGGATGTCTCCGCACTTGTGCATGAGAGCTTTAGGTTTCCCTACTGATTATACATGTATGCTCACCCTTTGTTTACTTTTAGGTTTCCAGGAGGACTACCAGGGTCGTGTGTGACCCTACTAGTCAGACAGTTGCAGTTGTTGCTGTTGTTGTACACTTGTTTCTTTTGGTATTGTACTTTGAGATTTCTTGTACTTGCACCTTGTAATAAAATTGTTTAAACATTCATGTGTGCTTGGTTTGGGTTTATTTCTGTACACTTGTTCTTTTCCTTTTTGGTGGTTGAATTGTCCTATTTCCCGATCTTAAAATAATAAAAGGGTAATGCCTCCAATATTTGTGAAAATCCATACCCTTGGTGCTAGTCGCCAGCCCAGGGCCTACTGGAGGCGAGACTCAGGGGTCATTATCTCCCTTTCACCATTTCCAGCTCAAGAGGGGCATATTTTGTGGGAGGGGTTCGTGACATCAATTGAATGATATTGTAGCTCAAGCATACGTATGTGTTACCATCTCCACGACGCGATGAGATCTCATTCCCCATCAGAACAATTCAAGAATAAATTTCATTTTATGATTAAAAATAATATTAAAGAGCTTAATATCATTCTGGATATGAATAAAATACATCCTATCCCAAAAAAAGCAGACTTATGTAAAAAACAATAAAGAAAAATGTATCATTTAACACCTGACAAAATGATACTACTGAAATATTATTAACAAATAAATATTAGAAGATAATATATTATATCATATATAGGTATGTGTATTCTTGTAATAAAAATTATTTAACCATTATAATGGAGGTTAATGTACCCTCGACAAAGGAATAATGCATGTTAAGGGTTAATTTTAAAATCTTTTTATTCTTTGAGGTTTTTTATACGTGAGTATCTACTATGACCTCTTTTTCATCCACATCTGCATTTCATAAAATACATTTCAAAAAAAATTCTATTTACAAGACTATGGTTTGAAGTCATTTATACCATTGTTTTATCTTTTATAATGTGTTTTGAAAGGGATCATTCTATCGCTTTCCATACAAGGTACTTTATGAGCTTTTCGAAAAATTAAGGAAACAATTTTTTTTAACTTTTATATTCGGTGCAGTTATTTTCCGCCATTATAACTCCTTCGAAACTTCCCTTACAAGAATATAAGAATATTTTCAAAATAAATGTATTCTCTACTTTTTAATGAATTAAATGTTGAAGTGATATTTCAGTCAAATAGTTTTTGGATTGATTTCATCTATGTCAACATCCTTCATTGGATTTTACATTTGTTTGGTGTTGATTTATTAGGATAAAATTATCCATATTATATTGAAAGTTTTATGATATGTTTGACTGTGGTTGTGCTATTTTTTTAAATTAATGGTTTATGGTTAATGTATTGACATTTCATATGCTAATTTTAATATGAATATTTATATTTTGTTTCATCATTTTCATATGTGGAATGCATTTGACTTAGAAAGTGACAGGTGGAGCCTGGTATAGGTCATAGATTCATTGGTATGTATCATGAGACAAACTAGTGTCTTGGAACAAAGCCTTGACAAAATATTATTTGAAGTCTTGGAAAGATGTGTTTACTATGTGGTTATGATATTCGACATTATGAATTGCATCATTATCGAATTATCTATTGATATTACATGTGATTATTTGACTAGTTGAATATCCCTTGAATAAGTAAATGGTATTACTTGATTTAACATTGCCATATTATGCTAGATTTTTTGTTCAAAATGGTAATGTTTTAGTCTTATACATAGATTTAAATGTTTATGATTATTTATGATGGTTTCCGCTATATTGATATCCTTACTAAGCATCTGATCTCACCTCTTTCTATGTTTTATTTTTCCCAGGATGGAAAGAAGAATATTATGAATGACATGTATGGATAGTCTATGGGATATTAATTTGTTCAACTTAGAAATATTTTTTTCATTTCATAATGTTATGTAAATCATATGTATGAATCTAGTACTTCCAAGCCTACTAAACTGATCAGCCTTTCAGGATTTGAACCATTGGGATCATGCCAATGTTATTTAATAATGCACCGACTCTTGATAACAAGGGTCAGGGCGTTATATTATAATTAGTGAAACCACCATACAATGGTGTCTTGTCACAACTCTTAACTAGTCAATCAATTTTAAGAAATCATGATGTTTATCTTCAACTTTCCTTGTCATTTCGTTAATATAATCATCATCATTATTCACATATATGATCACATCCTTGATATGGTATTATTAAATTTCCACACTTGTAATCATATTAGATTATCCAAAAATGAACTGTTGTACTAGCCACTAGCTACATTCACTTTTTCCTCCTATTTATTCCAACATTTATAACGTCTATCTATTCTGTGAAATATCAAGTTTTCATACAACTCTACCAGACTAACTTTTATTGAATATAAATAGTGTAAACATGGAAAAACGATTTGGGAAGGGTCATATGCATGATATTTTGAAAACATGATAAACTATTTCACTCCATCTTCATACTCTTTGGTCAAATGATTGGAATCCATCCAGTCTTTATTCATATCTGTCCTATATGATTCGGTTATATTATTTTTTAACTACATTAATTGAAAAAACATTGATATAGAAATTAACAATGGATAAAAATATTTATTGATTTTAAAACTCCTATGAAAACTATTTATAAAATAATAGTTGAAATCCCATTAAAAAACAAACCATTTACAGGAATTCCTCAATAAAATAACACACCATTTTTCAAATAAATCAATCAGTTTCAAACACTCCTTCCCAAAACCCAATTCCTTTTCATAAAGAATTCAAGGAAACATCATGACCCAATAATTATAATTATCTAAAATGAGAAACAACACTCTATATTTTAAGAATTTTATTTTAAAAATTCACACACCCCTTGTTAAAATAAAACCAACATTATATACAAATTCAAAAAATTCACATCACATTTTGAAATCCAATTAGGTGATTTGAGAAAAACATATAAGGAAACCTAAGTTCATTCAATATGTTCAAATAATTTTAAGGTTATTTAAAACAAATAATATGTCTGTTGAACACACTTTTCAACCATTTTTTATATTCCAATAACATCTCATTGAATTCCCTACTATTTCCAAATCATGGAAAGGATTTGGGAATATTATCTAATGTGTTCCTAACTTCCCAGACCCATAAACAACCACAAGACCATCATGGACTGACACTTTTCAAATCGCAACTCCTAATACATAAAAATATAATCTATACTCATTACCCATCTCATTTATGGATAATATTGGTCTTATAACAAAACTCCCATTATGATCTTAGAAGGATCACTCGTTATCATCGAAATACTCATATTGAGCTACACAATTCAGGTCATGTCTTGTATAATTCTTTTCCTATTTAAATGGTATTATCATTGATATAAATTTCATGTTATTAGTTCATTCCAATCTCATACAATTCAAAACTAATATTTCTATCCCCCACTTGCTCACATAGAGACTTATCTAAAACCATTCCTTATCCATACCATCATGGTAGGGAGTATAACTAGCCATGGAAACATAATTGTTGTTACAAAAGGTAGTGATTAAGAAAACACTCCAGACCGATCACCTGATTCCTAAAAAAAATGACAACCCATTATTATTAAAAAATACTAAAAGGAATGTTAAAAGCGAATAAAATCTCAAATAACAAGAAAATGAAAACCAGTGACCCTCAATAACTCTCCACATACAATCATCCAACCATGGTCTAATATGTGTATTAAGAACAAAACAAAATACGGCCCTGAAAAAGGAGATATAAGAGTGTCATACACTCATGTCAACCATTTCAAAAGTAGAATGAGAGCTAAATATTCATTGTATGATTTAATATAAAATGCTCTTTGAATCCATTCATAATATATTATATAAATCGCTAGTTTGAATATATGGTATAAAATATATTTTCACATGAATTATACAACAAGGGTAAAAACTATAAGATTACATATTTTGAAACAACCACCCTTTTTATAAAATAAAAACAAGGAAGATTAATATTTGAAATAAAAATATAATAAATGGAACGTGGGACTTTAAAACCATATAAGACATGTCAACTCATAATTTATCCAACCATTAGAACATTTTATGAAAAACCCTTTTACATAAATAACCACAATGAGAATCCATTTTCTTAAAACTCTCTTAACAAATAACCACTTTTTTAATATTTAAATAAATATTCCGAACTTAATTAAATCAATCAATTAAAAAGTATGAAAATAAACTCTCAGAGTGAAATAGTGATCATACATAGGCTCTACGAAAAAAAGGAAACATAATCCAAAAAACATCCCAATGATGGTGCCATATAATAAAAAAATGGGTGAATACAATCCAACCAAGAATATAAATCCCATAAAGTGTCTTCAGAATGATGTAACCATCACGTAAAACATTCTAAGACTCATATATTTAGATCATGAACTGGAGATGAGGAACCTAGGTCAATACAATTTAACTTGTCATATCAAAGTAGCCCTATAGAACTCACTAGGCTCAATCATGATCAGGGGGACAAAAGAAATCCTGGTCCCTTATTGTAAATTTTAGGGACACTAGAACATCTCAGAATCACACTCAATCTAACAGAGTCCTCAACCTAGGAAGCACACTCCACACTAGGGATTTCAGTATCCATACCAGTCTCATTAGACACCCATGACAGTTTAATAGTGGAAGAGAGAAACCAATGAAACAATATATCATTACATAAATATAATTCAAATATTTTGAAATTTTAGCTCATCCCACCTTTTACACGCTCACTAGAAACAACCCGTTTCACATCCTCTTATAAGCTTCACAATAAGAATAAGAATACAATGAATCCCCCTTGGTGTCATGATAAACAATATAAAAAATAAATCCATGGATCTCAATTGAGGGTCTCCCATATTTATAAAATAACATTCTTTAAATTACCAACCATTATTTTACAAATGTGCCTGAGATGCCAATACATTTTCACCAAATTTGAAAACAAAATTTCAAATTCCATCTAAAAACAATTTACCAAAAATCACTTGAAAGTATATTAACATTAAAAGAAAAAAATTATGACCATACCTTCAAAATATTTAAATTAGTTTAACAACAACTGGGGCCTTTTACAAAACACATGGCATGTGACATAAGTCTATGGAAAGTCTTTAAACCAATTTCAATCCATATGAAAACCAAGTAAGTCATAAAAGAGGATTAAAATTTCATAATCATTTTAAAAATCCAAGATATTTATAACATGTATTACAAGTGAGATCCAAAGATACACCTAACTCACTCTAGAATAATTGAAGCTAAAACTTTTCCGCATTAATGGAGACCACATTAATATGTCAAGTTACATAAAACACAACTACTAACAAAAAAAATCATCACCATTAAAAATTAATTAGACTCTACTCTAATGGATTCACACTTCAAATACATAACTGATTCACATAAAATAAAAGGAGAAAATATGAAGAGGAACAACAACCAACATGCATTTCATTGATTGCACAAACAAGGACCACCAATAGCTAGGATTTTTAGTGTGGCATTTTGCCCATACAATTCCCATCATACCATCAATATCAAACTATAATTACCTAAAAACAAGACCAAATAGATAAAAATGAGTTGAAGACTCACCGGAAGAGTAGAGGTGCCCAATGGTTGAGTGGTTCACGATGAAGGTGTGGTGCACGATGCAGGTGCGACACGCAACGGAGGATAGGCACCCAACTGTCTAGATCATGCATGGCAGAGGGGTGGCATAAGATGGATGAGAGGCTCATGGAAATCTAGTTCATGGTGGAGGAGAGTGGCATGGGGGAGATTTGGTTCACAGAACAAGAGAGGCATTAGGGGAGAGAGGGGAGTACAAGGATGAAGAGGAGGAGGAGGCGGAGCAGGTGCAGCAGCCACGATCAGCTTCCGCGCGAGCATGTGGGGTGCAAGGTCGGTGGAAAAAGTTAGGGTTATTTTATAAAACCCAGTGAACATTTTGTCAGCTCTAGGTAAAAAGCGCTGATAATGGTACGTTATAACAATGCTAAAAAAGAAACCACTGATATAACCTACCTTTATCAGCACTTTTTTTATCATTGATAATGGGTTATTTTTTCAGTTCTAAAAAGGCGCCGATAAAATACGTCTTTATCAGTGCTAAATATATAGCACTAATAAAGACTCCTTTTATAAGGTTTTTTAGCGCTACTAAACAGAGAACTTTATCAGTGCTAAAAAGTGCTGATAAAGATACAATGTTACTAATTTGTTTTTTTTATTATATATATTTATAATATTATATATATATGATAAATATTTATTTATTTATCTACATTTATAGCTATATATATTTATAATATTACAATTTAAATAATTATAAATTTAAAAGAAGTATACTTATTATATTGATAATCATAGAGACATATATAGAAAATACATTAATTAAATCTATATTTACAAGATTATAGATATATATAACTACATTTCATCTGATTTTATAATTAGTTAATTGAATATATATATATATTTACTATATAAATATAAATGAATATGTATTTATTAATTTTAAAAACTATAAAATTATAATAAATTTTTATTCATAATACTTATTATTTTATTAATATATTTGTTATAATTTTATAATTATTTAAAAAAAATATTTATATATAATTTTAACTAATAAATAAATATTTATTCATTTATATATAAAAATTATGACAAATAAATAATTATTTATATTTGTAGATATATATATATATAAATATAAAATCATAAAAAATATATTTATAAATTTATCAACATACAAATAATTATAAACTTATAATAAATATATTTGTAATTTTATAAATATATATAGTTAATATGTTCATAATAATTTATTTATTATTTAAATATATCTAAATGTATTTATAATTATATTTATAAATATTTGTATTTTTTAAATTTATAAATATATTTATTTTATTATATATTTATAACTTTATAAGTAGTATAATAAAAAAATTATTATAATTTTATAATTAATTACATATATATATAGTTTTAATTATAACTAAATATATATATATATATATATATATAAGTATTTGTATATAATTATATATATATATTATAATATTATAATATATGTATTTATTTTAATTTTATAATGATTTAAATAAATATAGTTAAACGTATAAATAAAAATAAATATATTCAAAAAATATTTATATATAATTAAAATTTAGTAATTATAAATATAATAAATATATATATTATTTAAATATATTTAATGTATTTTTATATGTATTTTTTATCACATAATAGGTAGCATGTATTAATCATATATACCTAGTAATAAAACATACATAATAAAAAACAGTCCATTAATGGATCTCATGAATAATAAGAACAGTTTAACGTATAAATGAGCATTCATGATGACACATAATATATATGCACGAATGATCTATCAATATATTTATTGACCAAATTCATTGAAAACGCCTATATATTTAATAATTATAATATATATATATATATATATTATCTTAAAATATATATAATAAATTTAATAAATTTAATAAATATTGATGAATCCAATAAATCTAATAAATCTAATTAATATATTAATTATAAGTAAAATAAATATATCACAAATACAAAAAATATAATTAATCTAATTAATCTAATAAGTCCAATAAATCCAACAAATCAATTAAATCTAATAAATCTAATAATCAAATAAATATATTCATTATTTAATGAAATGTGTAACATTCTTATAATTTAATATATATATATATATATATATTAAATTTTAATATTTGAAACACTTTTTTAAATCATTATATATATAAATTTAAATTATTGAAAATATATATTAATTATAAACATTCATCTTTTATTTATTGTAAAAAAATAAACATTATTTTTTGAATATAAATATAATAATTCAATATAATATAATAATATATTTTCTTCAAAATTTTTATCAACACTAAATGTAGTGCTAAAAATTGATTCTTTATGACTGGTTTTTTCAAGCACTGATAAAGATCCCCCTTTATCAGCGCTTTCTACTTACAGCTAATAAAACCTAGCGATTCCCATGCCTGTTATGTCATATTGATGGTTGTGCCTAAAAATGGCGACCATACATATGGTTAGATATAACTATTTTCCCCACCATAATGGATTTCTCTAACCCTAAAACATATCCATTTCATTGAAAACATGGGTTTCGAGCTCAGAACAAGGAACATACACCATCGAGGCTTCCACTAACCCATTATGCATCTATATTAGGCCTCGAATAATGAAATATGACAAAGGTTAAAGGATCTATACCTGAGTTAAAAATTGGGTGATTACATTTTTATTCAATGATTGTATAATAGTAATTATATCCAAAATATACTATGATTTTTATAGGGTATGATTTAGCCCTAAACATACACATACATTCATCTAATGGGTAGCTAACATACTACTTACATGTATGGTGAACTACCGCCTCACTAAATGATGATTGTTCATTTTTTCCTTTACCACCTCATATAGAAGAAATTATGATTAAGACACTATTTATATATGTTATATATTATATTTATTTTTTCCATTATGATTTTGAAATTATTTTATAACACATATCTTTATACTTACCATTTTTGGATAATTTAATAACTTTGTTTGAGGAAGTGCGGACAACCTCCCCTCAAAACATTGTGATTCAGTCACACACTATATGAAATCTATTAAGGATTCATTTAATAAAATAATATATTACATATGAAATAATAATTCAACTATAATTATAATATATATACATAAATATATTATTTTCCATTATTCATTAAATACAAAAATTAAAACATAAACAATGTGCATGCCTACATACAGATTATCGTCTCCATAAATAGTGTATTCCATTACATACTTCAATAATCTATGGTAATTTTCATATAAATATACTAAATATAAATTATATTTATATCATGGTGTAACTTTTTTTAAATCAAGATATAAGTATAAGGACTGATGATATAACAAATTATGATACATATGAAGAACAAAACGAATATTACCTTAAGTGAAAACATAACATTGGATTGTTAACATGAGGGTAATAAAAGGTCATTATAAATCCATATATTGTATTATACAAAATAATATTCATCTATAATACATTTATATTTAACATAAATTTAGTATAAATGATTCTTCTACAATTACAAAGAGATTCAAGATGAGGGGTAAGGGAATTTCATCTCAGTTTTTAAATATGTGAGATACATGCCATGTTCACCACTTATTTCTTTGGTGTGGTGTATAAAATACTCACTAATTTATTGTATTATTATTATTATTATTATTAAATTTAGTGGTATTTACATATCACTTATATGATATTTATTTTATGGGGATTATGTTAAAAATGGATTTTCGGATTATTTTATAAGATCTCAAGGATAACTTCTTTGAAATGCATTTCAAGATTATTTATAAGTTTCAAGGAAAAAAGTTTTTAGATTTTTTTATTGCTTCTTTCAAATTTTATCAATTCAATTTTCAAATAAAATTGTTTTCAAAAATTTTAGTTCTAAATTATTTTTAATAAATAAGCGTATTTTCCTCATTAGATGTTTTTAAAAGATATTTAAAAATTAATTCTCATCATAGATAACATTCGTCGGGGTTACCCATGCATTTATGGGGAAATGATTCACTACTTCGATTATAATTATTTCTCTAAATGGTATATGTTTTGATGATATGATTTATAAAAAGAAAATTTTTTCTTTCATGGGTTAGGATTTCGATAAAATAATTATGAAACATAAATATTTTTCCATGGGATATGATATGATTATAGGTTTGTGATACACATTTAATTTCATATGTTATGTTTTGAATATTGTTTATGATTTTTTGGAACACGTATGCATGATTTCATTATGATATTTGTGGAACCTATATATCCATAAAATGAATTGAGTGATGATTTATATCTCATGAGATAGACTTAGATGGTGTTGGGATTGAATCTTGACTTATATGATGGCTATGGGAGTTAACTATGATGAAAATATGGTGCGAGGAGTGAACTCGTGCTGCTAAGATGGTAGTGAACCCTGACTACCAAGATGGTATGGGGAGCGAACCGAAACAACTATGATGCTCTTGGAAGAGATGAATTGTCTAATATATAAATCATATTATATGCTTATGTGTTTGACACAATTCTTTATATCATTCCTATGTTATGATTTCATGTCTTATTTTCTTTATTTACTTGTGATTCAAGTCTTATGAACTGTTGATATTTGTGCAATTATTCATGTTTATGATCTTTTATATGCAGGGTATTATCTTTAAATGTTTTGATCACATTATCATATTCCAATGCCCATGTTAATGATTACATGACTCCCTTTTTAGCATTATTAAGCATCAGAGTTCACCCCTTTTGTGTTTCCTTCCCCATGTTATGAAGATATGTATTATGTTTGATGTGATTAATTGGGGGGCTATTCAAGAAGATCACAATGGGATATGATGCAGCTCATTTATATACAAGTTTGTATAATTTCAAGTTCCAAAGGCATTAGACTAGTATATTATTTAGGCGATTTTTTTTATTATGTTTTAATTATTTTTCAAAAGTGATATAATGTTATTGTATGTAAAGGATTGTTCATTATAGTTTAAGGTCATGGAAATCACTATAAGTCCCATTCATGATAATTCTGTAACACCCCAAGATTTCATAGTGTGTTATTTCTTCAAAATAATTCAATAACTTGCACTACACGCAACACTGAGTTCAATTGCACCATGAATTACCAAAAAAAATCCATTAAAAGAGGTCATGAATAGTATTAACTAAATTTTAAACTTATATAATCCTTATAATTTTAGAATCCATATTATGAGTTTCTTAGTCATAATGCAAGAACAGATTCATTTTTAGTATTGCACTTTTATCAACTTTTGATAGTGAAACCTTTTTAAATACAATATTTTAAACTTTTTGACTAAATGGAGACATCAAAAAAATTTAAAATGAAACATCCCAAGCTTCCACGGTACGCTTTCCTTTGAATAAAACAGTAGCGTGTGTTGTACGCAACTTCGAGTTCTAACACACCGTAACCAATCAAACTAGCTGTTATGAATAGTAATACCTACTTTTTGAAATTATATATATTTTATATTTTAAAATGGACTTCATTTTTGGATTCGGAATATCAAATTTATCCTAAGGTGAAATTTTGGTACTTTTCGGATAACTTTAATATTTTGATGAATAGTGAAAATTACTAAATTTTAATTAAAAACAACTTTTTTAATCAAAATAATTAATAGTGATAAATTATGAATTTTAGTGGTTTTAAAGTATATTTAGAATATATTTTTACCATTTAATATAATGTTGGTCATTGGACATAATTTTACAATTAAACCGAACATAAACAAGTGTCAATCTTTTGATAGTTATTATCTCTTAAAAACACGCTTTTTGTTTTGACAGCGGGAATTAATTTTAAATTAATTTCTGCCACTTCTGTGTTTTGAATTTAGGAAAATGGATTCCATATTTGGAATCAGGATGTTCAAATTGTGTAAATAGGTAACTTTTATTTTTAGACATTTTGAATAATTAATGCGGTAAATATTTTATTTACCATGGTTAAGGGTAAATTCGGTAAATAAGGGTTAAAAAAATAATATTATAATAATACTAAATTACCCTAAAACGTGTCTTAACCCTATTGGTTGATACATGGTCGACCATGGGCATCTTTGTGTCAATTTTGGGACCCCATGGATCCACTTGTAAGTGATAATGACACTTTATTTTAATTTAGTTAAAATGAATACAAAAATGACACAAGCATATATCTTTTAGAACAACAATTTTTACATAGGGTTATATATGTTGGATTTTAGATTATAAATATTAATTAGAAAGATAAAAAGATTTGCTACATAATGATATTTTATTTATAATTTTTAAACATTAAATAATTTATTTTATTTATGACACAATGATGATGCAGTAATTACTAAAATAGTGAAAAATTAAAATAATTGATATTATAAATACCCAAATAAATATAATATAAAACTTTTAATGAATTAAACTAATTTTCTAGGCTAATATTATATATTAGGATTGATTTAATGGACTTTGTTCTAAGTAATCAATCTGTTATGAGTTTCATAAAAATTAACTATTGAATAGTGTCAAAATTGACATAAAAGAGTTCTTAAAACAAATATTATATTATTAATTGATATTAAATTCCTAAAAATCTACGGTTCGGCCAAGAGACTTATATTATGATAGGTTAATCATTAATGGACCACTTGGGGGTCGCTTGGATGTATATAGTAAGTTTATTAACCATATTATATAAAAATACAAAAAGACATTGTAAAAGTGAAACAAATTAACTTAGAGTTAATACTTAAAGATAAGGTTAATATAAGTACCCAAACCTATCTAAATTCTATTGGATGGGTTGTTTTCGACCTATCCCCACCTCAAACTTTTAATAGTCAACTTTGGAGCCATTGGAAACCGAATATGAATTTATTATAAATTAATATTTCTAGCTTTTCCAAAGGTGCCCCTCACCCCTCTTATAAAAGGGCACTCCTCCTTCTCATTTACTCACACCTCTCAAGCCACTTGGCTCGTCCAAACTCTGCCCAAATAAGCTCCCCACATCCCTCTCCTCCTCCTTGAAGCTTCCCCTTAGGCAGAAAGCATTTCAAGAAGTCCTTTGGTTCCAACCAAAGTGAGTTACCTAAATTAAAGGTAACAATTTCTCTTAAAGTATTTTCATTTATTTTGCTTCTCCAACCCCCAAAATCTTTTTATTTCCTTTCTTTTGTAACAACACCAGTATCCTAAATATACTAGGATGTTGTTATAAGAAGGATTCAAACTACACATACACACAACTCCATCTAATGGATGATGAACATAATGTTTCTGTGGATGGCAAACTAACGCCTCACGAAACGATGATTGTTCAAATACATCTTACCACCTCTCATGGTGGCCATTATGATGGCACTGTAATTAAATATGATATTAATGATATATATTTTATATATAAGCTTCTTTAATTCCATTTTATTTCATTCCATTATTCGTTTCATGTTGTATATACATACGATAATTTCATTTGAGGAAGTGCGGACTACCGCCCCCTTAAAATGATATGACTCGTTCATACCACACATGGAACGTATAAAGGATGGTGTTAATGAACTTAAGTAACATATATAAAATATTATATTATACTGGAATAGTAATATACCTATGTATCATTTGGATTTGATTCTTTTAAAATGAAAATCAAATGGAAGTAGCGTTCGTGCGTACGTACGGACTACCGTCTCCACGAACGCGATAAGATTCATTCTCCATCATATCCATTCAAGTATTATTCTCATTTTAGGGTTAAAAATAATGTTAATGTCATTCTGATTATGAATAAGATATAATCTATCCTTTACAAACATGTCTTACGTAACCAAACATTTAAGAAGAACGAATCGATTATCACCAGAAACGACGATAATACTAAGATATTATTAATAAAGCAATGTTAAAAGATCATATATGATATCATATTAATGTATATGATTCTTGTATAATTTAATAACAATTATTTCACCATTATACAGGAGGTTAACCTACCCCAACAAAGGAAAAGTACAAGGTAAGGGTTATTTCACAATCTCTTCATTATCCGAGGTTGTATTATACGTAATAATCTACTGGGATCTCTTTATCATCCACATCCATGTTTCTTCGAAATGTATTTCAAAATTTTTTTACTATTTACAAGAATATGGGTTAAAGTCATTTATACCCTTGTTTGACTTTTTATAAGTGGTTTATAAAGGAATCTTTCCGTCGTTTTCAAAACAAGGTCCTTTTTAACCTTCGACAGAATTGAGGTAAGAATGTTTTTTTTAACTTATACGGCGGGTGCGGTTATTTTCCGCCGTTATAAAATCGTCGAAGATTTCCTTACAAGCTTATAAGAATATTTTCAAAGAAAATGTTTTATTTTATATGGATCTTAAATGATTTCAAAATAAAAGGAGATACTTCTTTTAAAAGAATTTTGATTTCATCTATGTCAACATCCTTTGATGGATTTTAAGATTATTTGAAGTTGATTTATTATGATACAAAACTTCTATATTGTATTGAAGGTTTTGTGATATGTTTGACTGTGGATGTGCTATTTTTATACCATTCATAGTTTATGGTGAAATTATTGACATTTCATATGCTAGTTTTAATACGAATATTTATGTTATGTTTAAACCTTTTCATATGGTAATGCATTGGACTTAATAAGTGATGGGTGGAGCCCGCTATAGCTCCTCGATGCATCGGTAGGTCTCATGAGACAAACTAGTGTCTTGGCACAAGGCCTTGACAAAATCTTATTTGTAGTCTTGGCACGAGGCCTTGACTATGTGGTTATGATAGTCTGGCATTATGCATTCCAACATTATGAAAGTGGTTATTGATTTTTGCATGTGATTATTCGATTAGTAGAATATCCATGTGAATAAGTAAATGGCATTATTTCATTTTATTTATGCCATACCATGTTGAAAGTTCATATTTAAAAGGCTTTTGTTTTAGTTATACATTGCCTTAAATGTTTATTCTTATTTATGAAAGTTTCCGCTATATTGTTATCCTTACTGGGCATTTGAGCTCACCCCTTTTCTATGTTTTATTTTTCCCAGGATGTGAAGAAGTAAGTTATGAATGACCTGCAGGGATTTTATGAGGGGTTAATAGTGTGGATTGTGGAAACATTATGTTTTTGTAGTAGTTTTTCATTTTATGATGTAATGTAAAACTTATGAATATATCTAGTGTTTCCAAGGCTACTAAACCAATCGGTCTTTCGAGATTTGATCTTTCTTGTGATCATGCCAATGTTATGTAATAATGCACCGACTCTGGGTAACTAGGGTCGGGGCGTTACAGTTGGTATCAGAGGAAGTTTAGTACAAACCTTGGAAGCTATATTTAGATAAACTCTGATTAGAGCACGTAGACCTAAGATGAACTTTGAGGATTAGTATAGAAGAACTTCCTAGAATTTTGGTATTGTAGAGATTTTGTGAGTTTTCCAAGCAATACATCCCTGTCTGGATACGAGCAGGTAGAGGCAGCTCTGGAACAGATGTACCTAGGGGTAAAACCCGAAAACACCGCTTTGAGCTAGACTCGAACGGGAACTGGTGCACGACAACGGGCCTTGCTGCACTCTTGGTTACGACACTCCTGGGGGATATGCTTAGGATAATTCTCATTTTCTTTACAAACCATTGTGAAGGGTTTATGAGTATATACATCCTCAAATGAGACATTTTTATGATTATGGATTATATCCATAAATAGTTCAATTTATGTTAAGTGTATTATAAGTATGGGATTATGTATTTTGATTCATAAACTGATCTAGTGTATTCCATTGTTTAGAAATGGCGCCCAGTAGAAGAAATGGGAACTCCAGAAATGCACATGATCCAAAGAGAAGGAAGGATCATATCTTTCATGGTCTTAAGCTAGAATTTATAAGAGAAATAGTCTCCCATGTATTATCATCATATGAAGAAATAATATCATGTGTTGATAAGAAAAGTAAAGAGTTTACTGAGTCCTATGGCTTTGAAGGGAAGCAAGAGAATAAAAGGATGGAAGAGAGAAAAATGGATAAAGGGAAGAGGGAAAAGAAGAATTTTCCCATATGTGGTAACTGTGGAAAGAAACACCCTGGAAATTGCCTGAAAGGAATGGGAGTTTGTTATAAGTGTGGAGGAAAAGGGCACAAAGTACATGACTGCAAGGGTAAGAAAATGGTTTCAAATGTACAATGCTTCATTTGCAAGGAGTTTGGACACTACGTGAACCTATGTCCCAGTCATCAGACTATGCCACAAATGATGCTATTGGATAATAATCAAGTTATGATACTACCACAGATGAAGAAGAATGATTAGAGTTCTTATGTTGATTATGTCAATTGAGTGTTGTATCAACAATGTACTTGTTATAATAATTATGGAGTATATAAGGATTGTACTGCAGTACTATTTCATTAAGGACTTGAGATTGTGTGGAACAAAGAAAAGTGACTCAATATCAGGATAAATTTTTGGAAAATATATGGTTGAGAGAATGATAAACCATAATATAGTTCTGATACCGAGGTAGTGATTTTCGAATAATACATGATTATTTTGGAAAAATTATATTGGATATTCTTGACTACCTTGGAACTGATTAATGATTTGTATATTCCATCATTGTTGGGGTTTAAAAATTTTTTGGATTGATGAAGTATATCCAGCATTCAATATGGAATAAGGGAGCATGAATGTAATCAATAAAAAATATGGTAATTCAGGATGTTTCAGTGTATTAAAAGAATACACGATGAAGGTATTCATATGCTATTACGGGTTAAAAAGGATCTACATTATGTTTACCCTCCTTATAAAAGTTGGACTGTGAGTTTGGATAGAATTATTTTGGACAGTTCTTGTTTGGATTATTTTGGATTGCCATAAAAGGACAACCCGGAGGTCGGGCGGCAACCCGTCGCGTCCGGCAAGGCTGCGAGACTTGAACCCGCAACCGAAGGGCGACAAGGGTGTATCACCTACCACTGGCCCACGAGATGTCCTGGATTAAATAAGGTAGTTTTTATTAAAAGATCTTTTAGATGAATTATAAATTCTTTTATTTTGGAACCCTATACGAATAGTGTAAATAGAATTTTTTTTACATTCTATTATCTTTTAGAGTGAAAGATGAGTTTGTGGTAGAAATTTATTAATGGATAAAACACTAATTATAAAGTAAGTATATCTCCTTATGATCTTAGCCAATCTCATAAATAAATTCCTCAATATTAAGAAAAGAAACTTAGAACAAAAATGTTGTCCTAGATGGTACCTTAAATCATCACTAATTTATGGCTTTGGGATTGTTGGCCTTTTCATAGCCATGTTCTCTACCACTCTCCATCAGATAATTGATGGTTATATTTCTCTTCCATATCCATATTTTCCTACATGGAACCCTAGTATGTGTTATTTTCGGTAATCTTCATACTTTCCACTCTTTATTTTAAATAGAGGCCTCATTAATTCATTTTTCGATGTGGGATTTCAACTAAGATATTTTGAAACGTCAAAAAATGTGTTATCCTAATACCCTATGTTTTGTTGAACCGATGGTATTTCAAATCATCATAGATTGATGAATTTAAGGACCTCAATTATACACTTGTTTGTGATTGATGACCTCAATCACTACCTATAAATATTTACGTTTTTCCTCCGATTATATGTCTCTAATTTCCACCAATGTTCTCCTAATCGAGATCATAATTTGGTGGTGACCCTTTGATTTCTCTTTTCCTCATATTAATACTAAATTTTAGTAACCCAATTTCCGATGTGGGTTTTCCCACAAATATATTTTCTACTTTCAAACTTTTATTTTTGAAGAACAATTTCAAATTGCGAGGACGCAATTTATTGAAGGAGGGGAGAATGTAACACCCCAAGATTTCATAGTGTGTTATTTCTTCAAAATAATTCAATAACTTGCACTACACGCAACACTGAGTTCAATTGCACCATGAATTACCAAAAAAAAAGCCATTAAAAGAGGTCATGAATAGTATTAACTAAATTTTAAACTTATATAATCCTTATAATTTTAGAATCCATATTATGAGTTTCTTAGTCATAATGCAAGAACAGATTCATTTTCAGTATTGCACTTTTATCAACTTTTGATAGTGAAACCTTTTTAAATACAATATTTTAAACTTTTTGACTAAATGGAGACATCAAAAAAATTTAAAATGAAACATCCCAAGCTTCCACGGTACGCTTTCCTTTGAATAAAACAGTAGCGTGTGTTGTACGCAACTTCGAGTTCTAACACACCGTAACCAATCAAACTAGCTGTTATGAATAGTAATACCTACTTTTTGAAATTATATATATTTTATATTTTAAAATGGACTTCATTTTTGGATTCGGAATATCAAATTTATCCTAAGGTGAAATTTTGGTACTTTTCGGATAACTTTAATATTTTGATGAATAGTGAAAATTACTAAATTTTAATTAAAAACAACTTTTTTAATCAAAATAATTAATAGTGATAAATTATGAATTTTAGTGGTTTTAAAGTATATTTAGAATATATTTTTACCATTTAATATAATGTTGGTCATTGGACATAATTTTACAATTAAACCGAACATAAACAAGTGTCAATCTTTTGATAGTTATTATCTCTTAAAAACACGCTTTTTGTTTTGACAGCGGGAATTAATTTTAAATTAATTTCTGCCACTTCTGTGTTTTGAATTTAGGAAAATGGATTCCATATTTGGAATCAGGATGTTCAAATTGTGTAAATAGGTAACTTTTATTTTTAGACATTTTGAATAATTACTGCGGTAAATATTTTATTTACCATGGTTAAGGGTAAATTCGGTAAATAAGGGTTAAAAAAAAATAATATTATAATTATACTAAATTACCCTAAAACGTGTCTTAACCCTATTGGTTGATACATGGTCGACCATGGGCATCTTTGTGTCAATTTTGGGACCCCATGGATCCACTTGTAAGTGATAATGACACATTATTTTAATTTAGTTAAAATGAATACAAAAATGACACAAGCATATATCTTTTAGAACAACAATTTTTACATAGGGTTATATATGTTGGATTTTAGATTATAAATATTCATTAGAAAGATAAAAATATTTCCTACATAATGATATTTTATTTATAATTTTTAAACATTAAATAATTTATTTTATTTATGACACAATGATGATGCAGTAATTACTAAAATAGTGAAAAATTAAAATAATTGATATTATAAATACCCAAATAAATATAATATAAAACTTTTAATGAATTAAACTAATTTTCTAGGCTAATATTATATATTAGGATTGATTTAATGGACTTTGTTCGAAGTAATCAATCTGTTATGAGTTTCATAAAAATTAACTATTGAATAGTGTCAAAATTGACATAAAAGAGTTCTTAAAACAAATATTATATTATTAACTGATATTAAATTCCTAAAAATCTACGGTTCGGCCAAGAGACTTATATTATGATAGGTTAATCATTAATGGACCACTTGGGGGTCGCTTGGATGTATATAGTAAGTTTATTAACCATATTATATAAAAATACAAAAAGACATTGTAAAAGTGAAACAAATTAACTTAGAGTTAATACTTAAAGATAAGGTTAATATAAGTACCCAAACCTGTCTAAATTCTATTGGATGAGTTGTTTTCGACCTATCCCCACCTCAACCTTTTAATAGTCAACTTTGGAGCCATTGGAAACCGAATATGAATTTATTATAAATTAATATTTCTAGCTTTTCCAAAGGTGCCCCTCACCCCTCTTATAAAAGGGCACTCCTCCTTCTCATTTACTCACACCTCTCAAGCCACTTGGCTCATCCAAACTCTGCCCAAATAAGCTCCCCACATCCCTCTCCTCCTCCTTGAAGCTTCCCCTTAGGCAGAAAGCATTTCAAGAAGTCCTTTGGTTCCAACCAAAGTGAGTTACCTAAATTAAAGGTAACAATTTCTCTTAAAGTATTTTCATTTATTTTGCTTCTCCAACCCCCAAAATCTTTTTATTTCCTTTCTTTTGTAACAACACCAGTATCCTAAATATACTAGAATGTTGTTATAAGAAGGATTCAAACTACACATACACACAACTCCATCTAATGGATGATGAACATAATGTTTCTGTGGATGGCAAACTAACGCCTCACGAAATGATGATTGTTCAAATACATCTTACCATCTCTCATGGTGGCCATTATGATGGCACTGTAATTAAATATGATATTAATGATATATATTTTATATATAAGCTTCTTTAATTCCATTTTATTTCATTCCATTATTCGTTTCATGTTGTATATACATACGATAATTTCATTTGAGGAAGTGCGGACTACCGCCCCCTTAAAATGATATGAATCGTTCATACCACACATGGAACGTATAAAGGATGGTGTTAATGAACTTAAGTAACATATATAAAATATTATATTATACTGGAATAGTAATATACCTATGTATCATTTGGATTTGATTCTTTTAAAATGAAAATCAAATGGAAGTAGCGTTCGTGCGTACGTACGGACTACCGTCTCCACGAACGCGATAAGATTCATTCTCCATCATATCCATTCAAGTATTATTCTCATTTTAGGGTTAAAAATAATGTTAATTTCATTCTGATTATGAATAAGATATAATCTATCCATTACAAACATGTCTTACGTAACCAAACATTTAAGAAGAACGAATCGATTATCACCAGAAACGACGATAATACTAAGATATTATTAATAAAGCAATGTTAAAAGATCATATATGATATCATATTAATGTATATGATTCTTGTATAATTTAATAACAATTATTTCACCATTATACAGGAGTTTAACCTACCCCAACAAAGGAAAAGTACAAGGTAAGGGTTATTTCACAATCTCTTCATTATCCGAGGTTGTATTATACGTAATAATCTACTGGGATCTCTTTATCATCCACATCCATGTTTCTTCGAAATGTATTTCAAAACATTTTTACTATTTACAAGAATATGGGTTAAAGTCATTTATACCCTTGTTTGACTTTTTATAAGAGGTTTATAAAGGAATCTTTCCATCGTTTTCAAAACAAGGTCCTTTTTAACCTTCGATAGAATTGAGGTAAGAATGTTTTTTTTAACTTATACGGCGGGTGCGGTTATTTTCCGCCGTTATAAAATCGTCGAAGATTTCCTTACAAGCTTATAAGAATATTTTCAAAGAAAATGTTTTATTTTATATGGATCTTAAATGATTTCAAAATAAAAGGAGATACTTCTTTTAAAAGAATTTTGATTTCATCTATGTCAACATCCTTTGATGGATTTTAAGATTATTTGAAGTTGATTTATTATGATACAAAACTTCTATATTGTATTGAAGGTTTTGTGATATGTTTGACTGTGGATGTGCTATTTTTATACCATTCATAGTTTATGGTGAAATTATTGACATTTCATATGCTAGTTTTAATACGAATATTTATGTTATGTTTAAACCTTTTCATATGGGAATGCATTGGACTTAATAAGTGATGGGTGGAGCCCGCTATAGCTCCTCGATGCATCGGTAGGTCTCATGAGACAAACTAGTGTCTTGGCACAAGGCCTTGACAAAATCTTATTTGTAGTCTTGGCACGAGGCCTTGACTATGTGGTTATGATAGTCTGGCATTATGCATTCCAACATTATGAAAGTGGTTATTGATTTTTGTATGTGATTATTCGATTAGTAGAATATCCATGTGAATAAGTAAATGGCATTATTTCATTTTATTTATGCCATACCATGTTGAAAGTTCATATTTAAAAGGCTTTTGTTTTAGTTATACATTGCCTTAAATGTTTATTCTTATTTATGAAAGTTTCCGCTATATTGTTATCCTTACTGGGCATTTGAGCTCACCCCTTTTCTATGTTTTATTTTTCCCAGGATGTGAAGAAGTAAGTTATGAATGACCTGCAGGGATTTTATGAGGGGTTAATAGTGTGGATTGTGGAAACATTATGTTTTTGTAGTAGTTTTTCATTTTATGATGTAATGTAAAACTTATGAATATATCTAGTGTTTCCAAGGCTACTAAACCAATCGGTCTTTCGAGATTTGATCTTTCTTGTGATCATGCCAATGTTATGTAATTAATGCACCGACTCTGGGCAGCTGGGGTCGGGGCGTTACAAATTCACCACCCATGATGAACACCATATATTATATTACCCATAGATCATTGACTTAGGCCTTAATGGGGTTTATATATTGAAGTTAAGATGATATCAATAATTAATTTTTACTATACCATATTTTTAAATAATTTTATTGTATTTTTCTTAAAAATTTAAAATATTTTTGAAATATTTTATTTTGTAAAAATACTTTGATTAAATACTTAATTTTAAGAAATTAATATTAAAAAATATGTATTGGACCGTTTTATGATTGAATGAACTATTTTTTGAGAAATAGATTTGTTCAATATATTAGCTATATCTATCATAATTAATATTTCTAGTAATTTTTTACTAATGAATTTAATTAAATTGTTGATAGTATATATATATATATATAAGAATATAAAACCCACTAATTATTTTTACTTATCATTTAATAACATAAAATTTATTTTACTCTTAAAATAATTTTTTAAAAAAACATCACTGAGTTAGGCATAATTATAATGAAATGAATATTTATGGACATTAGAAATTGAATTAAATAAAAACAGTTTCATATTTGGAATTATAAAAAAAAATAAGATTATCATGTAAAATTATCTTTTGGGATAAAAATATGAATTGAAGATCAAAACTATTTACCATGGTAAATTTTAAATTGTCGTGAAACTATTAAATGAAGAGGAAGAATTTCAAAATATCACAATTAATTATCTCTAAATTGGTGATGAGGGACTAAGTGAACTTATCATATCAGTACATATGTAATTATGAATTCTAGATTTAGTTTCATTGAATATTATTTTTTAAAATATTAATTTATTAATTTTTACAAAAATCCCACCCTTCTCAAATATAAAGGTTCCCCTTCACCACCCCACTACTACTCAACCCTAAATAATTCTAGACTAAAAAATCATCAAAATCACTCTAAAACACTATTTCTCATTTCCTCTATTTTTTTTCAACAAAAGTCCAATTTATGAATTCTTAAATAGTGGTAAAATGGGAATATCAAAGAAACAAATAATTTACTTTACTATATCGTTACACATTTATATCTTCATCCTCTTTCGTCAAATATGATATACCCATGCTAATAAAATGAAAAAAAACTAGCATTATAATTATTTAATTTTATTATGTTGATGTAAAGTCCATCATCTACCTTCTTCCCATATTTTATAAAATTAAAACTTTTCTTGGGTTATGGTCAGTTCAATGCTTCAATGAAATATGTATTTAATCATTCATCATGTAATTTAATGGATGGTTATTACATTATTTGTAGTGATAAAATTCATAATTATTTCATAATTATTTTTTATAAATAAAAATTAGGCATTCCATTAATAATAAAAAACATAAATTTTTATTATACATTTAACCGTCTAAAATTATCATTACATGACAGTTTTTATAATATCTAATTTTTTTTTCAAAACATAATCTCATTATGTTTTATGATACTATAATGAATATATATATATATATATATATAATTGTTATAATTAATAAATTTAACAAAAACGTTGGCCTTGCTCAGTACACCAATGTTTTTTTTTGGGAAATTAACTAAACGAACATACCTGATTGATTTAATAAAAATTATACCATTAATAAAATATATAAAATAATAAATGAGATGTAAATAAATATAACTAAAATTTTTTCTGAATAATTAATTTATTAAACTTATATGGTTATTCAATATGGTCAAGAAAATACCTAGAATATGAGGAAGTTCTTTTGGAGTTCTTATTCTCAATTTCTATTCCAAATGACACGTTTAATGTTATGAACTATTTATACATTAATAATATATACTCACATTCCATATTAGAATTATTTTAATATTAAAATAATTTAATTCCATGGATTTTAGAGTCTTCTTCATGACCCCTCATTCAAATTATTATGATTTACTTATTACCATTACCAATTGGGTTATTTTTTACTTGATTTACATTAATTGAGTAGTGATGTTTATTAATTATCATCATAAAATATTTTTTGGATTAGTATACCCTATAATTTTATTATATTGTATTAACCCATTAATTTCAAGGTATAACATGTATTTTTACCAATTCACTTCCATTTGGTTCATAATTCATACAAACGTTTTCTAATAACAGAAACTAAAATTCTATTTTCCATTTTGATTAAGAATTATTGTCATCCATTTTCATATCTATTATATTATTTCAAGAATTTTCCTCTCTTGAATGAAATTATTGTTTATTTCTTTTGCACTATAAATCCCATAATTTTTTAAATTAAATATTTATATCATTTTATACATGGGTTATATTTTTCTATCCAATCATGAGTGTTAATATTATGTTATTTTTTAACATTTTTAAAAAGATTTCATTTTCCTATAATAATATATGTTTATTTTTATCAATTATATATTTAATGTTCTCACATTTTATCAATGTTAATTTTATTAAAATTATTCTATGAATATTTTGGTGTTGGATGTTATCAAAAGAAAAGGATATATCTAATTTTTCAAAGAAATTTTTAATTTCCTCATATTTTTTTATATGTCAAAATAATTCTTTCATTATTTATGCACATATTATGTATATAGTGTATGATTGAAATGGAATTATTATAAGATAAATGATTGCATAGTAGATTTTTCATTTTTCATCATCTATTTTGAATAATAATTAATTTAATTAAAATTTATTTACTCAATTAAAGTAAAATATTTTTCATAATACAAATAAACTATAATCCTAAAATGTATTTATTTTATAACTAATTCAATAATGGTGATTTATTGAATAATTATGGATGGTTATTTTTAATCACATAAGTTAGATTCAAATTTTTAATAAAAAATTATTTTTTAGTTGAATGTTGATTAGTGTTGGTCCGGGGAATCTCAATGAACTGATATTAAGATATCAATTGAAGAAAATATAAAAAATTACAATGAATGTAGAAATATTTCATATCTATAAAAAATATTTACAATACAAAATCTCAAGGATGGTTACCATATAATTTATATGTTTTTATGAGTATGGAAAAAATATATTCTGAAAGGAATGTATGAAATATCAAAAGAAAATATATTGAGGTAATGGGTCGAGGTAGTCATTTCTATTTTTATTTTTTGTCTCATTCATGGTTATGGTGAGTTTTATATGATTTTAATGTATTGAGAAATCAATATTACATACCTCATTATTTTTTATAATAATTTGTTCTTAGATTTATTTTTTGGGAGATACAACATATATATAATATCATATTGAAACTTATGATCATATAGAGTAGGTTATCCATAGTCATATTACTTTATTGATACAGATCTTGTAAAGATATGTAAATTAATATAAGATTACAAGGGATGGAGGATCTAAATTGAATGTGTAATTCCATCATTTATAATAAATATTATACTTGCAATTAATTGTGTTAATAATTATTGCTAATCCTCAATCACATGATATAGTATATGCTATGAAGATATATATAGTTATTTTCAATGATTTGGGAAATTATAATACATGATGTGTCACGAACCAAACTAGTTCACTGTCGAACCCGGCACCCAACTCAAACAATTGAGAGACTCAAGGGGCGTTTCTGATCCTCATAGGCTAGCCATATCGCTTGGGTATCCATAAAAAAGTGGTAATGATTTCACCCAAATATACAAACATGAAACAACCAACAATATAAGAATAAACAATTATGGAATACATTACCAAAAAATACCTTACATTGTTCCAAAGTTAAGTTTACATTTTTTTATACAAAATCCAAAAGGAGGGATACTAAAAAAATGGAACCAAAACCCATGAGCCAATAACCATCATAAAAAAGTGGAATATATTCCTCAAGACCTCTCCACCACACCACCTGAGAAGCTCGCTAGCATCCCAATCCACCTGCTCTATATCTTTTACTGATACATGTACCAAACATAACCAAATATGCATACACCCAAAAGAGAAAGAAGGTTGTGAGATATCATATAATAGGATTCAACCCAGATGAGAATCCATTCTCGATACATTAAATGAAAAAGAATACATTCCAGATTAATAAATGAAATAATGTTCTTGATACAATTTAAAGGAATATGGTTCTAAAGAAACCACTCTTAAAGAGATAAGATTTCAAATACAACAAAATTTTTCTTTGAAGTATCTAAAGATCCACACTGTATACTGAAATTTTGTGCATGATGATCAATGGCTACCTAAAATAGGAGAGTCACTATGTGTGTTAGCTAGCTATATAGACCATAGAATCCCACATCTCGTTGTATGGTGGTATATGAACCACAAAAATCCACATTCTCATGCACAATGCATTAGAGAGGAGATGCAACAAATACTCTAGTGGTCTCCATTCATCTATATAGTTAGATAGTGTCATCAACATCATTATCGTTAAGTGAAAACGAGATATAGCAGCTTCCAAATCGCTATCCCGCTAGTCCTATTCCACCCTCCCATTGACTCAAGAATCTCGTTGAGTGCTCATACTTGTTTCACAAAACACATGTTACCATAATTATCTTTCACAATTCAAACAAGACCCAACACACAAAAAATCCACCATTTTTTGCAATAATATTTTTTCAAAATTAAAAACACAACAAAGACATTAAAAATATATAATTTTTACCCAATACACAATTTACTAAAAAATTTACCCAATTCATAAATAATTTAAAATGCACTCAACCCAGCCATACTTCTATGATTTAACAGTTTAGCTTATACACCTGATTTGAAAATCAATTGAATATAAAAAATCTTCAATAACCACATTCACACAACATTGATAATTTTTAAAACATGGAAAGGAACTCAAAAAAGAAAAATAAAATTTCTAAGAAATATTTAAGCACAAATCACCTACTTTTTCAGGAGAATCACCATGAATCTGATGAAAAATATTCAGTACACCTCAATTGTGCAAAAAGGTAGGAAAATCGAGCCCTTAATCAAGAGAAAGATTCATGAATATCATGGGAGAACCCTAAAATTACAACCACATGGAAAGAGATGATGAAACCCCAAAGATAAAAGAATAAATCCTCAATTAGAGGAGGAGAGGATAGTATGAGAAACTTACTAGAAGATTCATTGAATAACCACATTAAAAATAACCATACAATTGATCCCGAATGGAGGTGGAGGAATGGAAAGAAGAACCTATGGTGAGGGATGCCAAGTGGGGTGCCAAAATGGTGATAAAGAGGGTTAAACATGATATGAGAGAGAATCAAAACAAAATTTTAATGTCCATGAAGGCCTGAATGGTTTTTCCCCATGTTTTGGGAAGTCATTCATTCTATTCTTTCCAAACAGAATCCTTTTCACAAGTACCTGGGCCATAAAGCATAGTCTTAAGAAAGTCATGTGGTATGTATTGTCACTTACCTCATAATTTTATGGGATTTTATATGGTTACTAATAACGGTGAACAAACTATATTCATGGGTATTCCTTCCCCAATAATTTCTATTCATCTCCAAAATTTCATACAGAAACCCAAAGAAATAGATAGTCCAAAATAAAATAGAAAAATACATTAAAAAGATAGAACATATAAGATAATTCTACCCAGCAATGAAACCATACTTCCTCAGAATGACAACTCAAAAAATGATCAATATATAAAAATGGGTAACTTTTCTTGACCCAAAACATTCTTTCCAAAATGTCATGTGTATCATTTTCATGCTTGCAAAGGAAAAAATTCAAATAGAACAAATTTCCCATGAAGAACCCTCTCTTGGGTGTCCACTATCCGCACTAGACATTCAATCATTGACAAATTGGGCTCCAACTCTAATTCATCCATATTTTTCAAATGACACAGGCATGGTTTATACTTCATTAGTCGGGAGACGTGAATCATGTCATGAATTAATGTCAACAGAGAGGTTAATTCCATTTAGTATTCCACCTTTATAATCTTTTAAGAGATTTGTAGTGGTTTGAAATACCTCAATGTTATCGTATCCTACTAACACAAGTGACGATGACCCAAATGGGTATCCACCCTCAAGAACACCAATTCACCCCCACATACTATAGATCCTAATTCATCTAATTGGTATAAGACATCTTGAAACATTGAGATGTAAAAAAATAGCTACCTGATCGACATCACCTTCACAGAAGTATCTTGCTCAAGGCTCTGCCACATAAGTGAGGTCTCGCCTATCTTATCCCAACACAACAGAGACTGGCAATGCTTACCATATATTTTCACAAAGGGAGAAATTAAAATTTAGTATTAGTAACTAATGTTATATGTCAATTAAACCATTCCCAAATGGCTATCTTATGAACCTCTGATGTCTAACACATATACTCGTAGCATTGTTTCAAGGATCTTAATAGACCACTCTCTATCGTCATCCGATTGAGGATGATATTCAATAATTATTTTAATCTTTCATCCCAAAAGCCTTGGGAGGCCTTCCCGAAACTCAGAGATGACGCTGGAGTCCCTGTTAGAAAATATAGAAGATTTCAAAAAATGAACCCCGACCACTTTATGAATATATAACCATTACAGCTCATACACCTTTTCTATATCATTAATATGAAATAAATGATATGGTTTAGACACTCAATTGATCATTACCCAAATGGAATTCCTTCCTTGATATGTATGAGATAGAACAACAATAAAGTAAATCGAAACCTCACCCCACTACTAGGTATGAATGGTTAATGGTTTATGCTAGTTAGAGGGAATTTTCTTCTCTGCTTTCACCTACTAACAAGTTTTTCATCTTGATACGAAGTCATATATGTACCGTCTGATACATAGCCACCAAAATAGATGAAAAATATAATAAAACATCTTAGTAGTATCAGGATGAATGGACCACTAAGACCAGTGGAAATTATACATCACCACCTTCAATAGAGCTGAAGACACCACAAACTGACCCTTGAAACACATAATTCATTTTGGAGATAACAAACAGTCAGAGGGATTCTCTCCACCATGATGTAACTTCATATATCACTAGAACACCTCATCACTAGGATACTTTTTCTATACTAGCTATACAAGATATTGATCTAGTTAAAAAAATTCTATAAAGGTACCTCTGATATTCTCCTTTGTCTGCACATGCATCTGGTAAAAAACACTCATTAGTGTCCACTCATTTCTGGACTACATCAATTCTTTCACTATAAATTTCTATCCAATGGAATCGGCTAACACATTAACATTTCCTGGGTTATATACAATATCAATGTAAAAAACCCTTCATATATTTTATCAAAATACATTTCTTCAAATTGAAATCCTTCTAAGAGATGATTTTTTTCAATATCTAATGACCAAAATAAACCACAATGTTCTCCCAAAAGAGTTAGTGACCCTATGTCTTCAAGATATGGATCACAGCTTATAGATCCCATTCATGTGTGGGGTCATTATTCTAATGTGTTCAGAGTTTTTGTGATCCATATTCTACCACATGATCACCTTGCATAAGGAAACACCGGATACCCATACCCGAAGCATCTCGATAAATCACATACCCCTTTCCTAACTCTAGAAAGATCAACATGGGTGTGGTAGTCAATAAAAACTTCATCTCCTCAAACGATGCTTCACACATCAGGGCCAAGTAAAACCTCACACATTTTTGGTCGAGAGATGACATTGGAGAAGCTAGATGTGAGAAATCTCAAATGAACCACCTGTAAAACCATACATGGATGATAAAACTCTTGATATCGAACAAGTTCTTCATCTATTCCCACAACATAATTGAACTGAACATTTATGTAACTACTGAAACCCCTTTCTCAAACATGAAATGGATAAGAAACGACACCTACATGATCTAGAAAGTTCATTTTGTGATCTTAGCATAGAGACAATGGTCCCACATGGTGCCTAGAACAATCCACAAATGATTTTATTCTTCCTCCCAAGATCCAGAATAGTCCTTGATATCATCCACAAATATTATGATGAAGGAGTCTAAATATTGGTTGGAGACCCTTTTCATGATCATCACAAAGGATGTTGTGGTATTTCCCAATCTGAAAGGCATGAAAAAATATTCTAAATGGGTGCACCTACATCAAAAAGACATTTTATGGATGTCCTCCTCATTCACCCTAACTTGTGGTAACCCGATAGAAAGTTGGTATTTCAATACCACCATGAACATTATAACTTGTCAAAAAAATAGTCAATCCAAGGAAAAGGGTATTTGATCTTGATTATTACATTATTAAGCATCTGTTTTTCAATGCATAATCTGAGAGTTCTATCATCCTTCATAGAAAAAAATGGAAGTGGATCATAGAGAGACCATCGAGTTAATCAATATTTTGGATTCCAAATCATTTTGATGTATATTTAATTCCATCAACTCGGTATGGGACATGTGATATGAGGGAAGAGATATCAATTCTATTTCCATTGAAAAATCGATTGAAAACTCTACTTCCCGCCCTAGGGGTAACCCCAAGAAATCATCTGGAAACACCTCCAAGAACTCCTCCACCACATGTGGTAACCCAATCCTAGGATCACAACCATCACCCTCTAGCACGAGTGATGAAAAATAAAAAGCAAGACTACCCAATTTTAGGAGAGGGGGTCCTCCTCGACCTGACTAAATAGCCTATTCTCAGATGAAAACTAGAGAACTTCCACCATGTTCCATGAAACTAACCTACCAACGAAAACAATCAATGTGTGCTTGTAAATTCACCATCCAGTCCCTTCCACATATCATTTCAAATAAGTTCATATCCAAGACCATGAAATCCCATTCCATTTCCACCCCTTACATGGAAAGATGACATGATAAACACCTAAGGCCCTACTCATTTCTTATTCCCAACGGTGTTAGTAAATCCATTGAAAATGATAAAAGTTTTGTTGGAAGACAGAATAGGTTCAAAATACAAGTAGTTATAAAAGGTAAAAATACACTATTATCAAAAAATAATAGCTTCTACAGTGGATTAAATCATAATGGTACCTCGAAAAATTGAGGTCAAAACATCATGTCCAACTGTTGCCTGGTCCACTACATGAAAGTGTGTGGTATGAGTCTGAGTTTGACCAAGGCCACTGGACTAAAGAATTTCTCTATGCTAAGTCTGAATAGTAGGAGATCCATTCAAGCCACCTCGACCTCAAAACTGAGATGCAATGGTCCTGGATGGTTTGGACTGAGCTGTCACACCCATGTAAGCCACTAATCCAACGCCGCAAAGATAAGAACGTGTAGTCCTAATTAATCACTGTAAGTTCCCCGATGCTCCAAACTCTTGATAGGTTTTTGGTGGGGACGTAAAAATTGTTCAGGTATGTCCCACCTTCCCATATTAGTGGAAGACAATAGATCCATTATCAAAAGTTGTAGAAGAATTCAACCTATAAGTTTGTATTGAGATGTCTCTACCCTTCTTACCTTTTACCCCACGTTTCCATTTCAATTTTGAAGAACTACAACTTATCATTGCTAACATATCCCCAGACAAACATGAACTACTCATGTGGTTGATCTCTACCAAGAAATCCTCATCAACCACTTTACCAAAAGTTTTATGTTTAAACAAGAAGATCTAGGAAAATATCTCTGGCCACAAGACCTTCTCAATCAAATGAGAGTTTAATTGATCATTAGAGACTATATTAGGAGAATAATGAACAAACACAATGAAATTTTTTCATACTTTATCACTGTCAGGTCCCCCTTTATAAGATCTAGGAACTCCTATTGTCTAACATATGCCAAAAACTTGAGGTAGTATTACTCATTGAAGACAACCTTGAAGTCCATCTAGGACAATTGCTCAGGCCTCCCACCCTGAACCATTGAGTCCCACGACTGTCAACTGGGAACCTCTAAAAAAAGTAGTTTCATGTCACCCTAAACTTTTTATGGGTTCATGGAACTCAAAAATGTGCTCAATAATCTCAATCCATTACTCAACTTTATGAGGTTCCGTGCAGTATAATAAAATAGGAAGTTTTTCCTTTAAGAATAAATTATCCTTATCCTGTCACGAGCCATGCACATCTTACCTATCTAGAGTAGGAACATGATGTACTCCCTATCATAGGGCATTAATAGCTCAATCCATAGAATCTACCAGCCACTTATCAAGTGGTTAGGGAGAACTATCATAGACTCCTTCCCTCTGTTATGGGAGAACTTTTCGGGGAGGCATGATTCTAAAAAATAAACAGTCACATTTAAGAAACATTAAGGTATAATATGTGAAATAATTAGAATAACATAATCGATAAAATATCTCAAATGTTCCACAATAACAGAAATACAAAACCACATCACCCACATCGAGAGTCCATGTACAGTTTGTAGCCCGCACATCCCACATAGTGAAGAAGAAATGCAAGAGTCCCAACATCCAATGGTGACATGAGGTCTTTCACAAGGTGTGCGGGTAAGGCACCCTACTTACAACTAGATCTATGATCCTTGATAGTTCTAGATCATGTCTAACAGATCTCATTCAAAATTATATGACCCAAATTGCTTAACCTCTTTTGATACCATTTTTTGATGAACCATGAAAGGAATCCATCCATCTCGGCACCTTTCTTGGTTCATGGTCTGTCCTAGGGGGGCATTCCTGATCCCCATGAGTTAAAAGAATTTCCCGAGTTTCCATACAAACAAGTGTGAACAATTTCACTCGATGATTCAAACACAACATACCCAACAATATAAGAATAAAAAAAGATGAAAAACAACACTAACCAATCCCTTACATGGTTCTAATATTAT
Source organism: Viscum album (assembly GCA_963277665.1). Classification (NCBI taxonomy): domain Eukaryota; kingdom Viridiplantae; phylum Streptophyta; class Magnoliopsida; order Santalales; family Viscaceae; genus Viscum; species Viscum album. The sequence goes on from OY728131.1 coordinate 67,565,664, forward strand.
GTTTATAGATTTTATACCAAACCCAAAAAGAGGGATGATAAAAAATGGGAACCAAACCCATGATCCAAAAACCACAACAAGTAAGGGGAGCATCTCCCTCATGTCGTCTCCATAATTCTGGTCGAGACTATCACTAACATCATGATCCACATTCATTGAAGACTTTACCCTTACCTATTTCTAATATAACCGAGTATTATTACTCCCAAAGGTGTATGAAGGGTGTGAGAGATCCCCCAATATGATTTCACCCATAATATATTCCATACTATGAAAATTAATTGAAAAAATAATTCCAATCTTAATTAATGATATAAAGTGTCAAGAAAAAATTAAAGGAAATAGTTTTAATGCAAAAAATTTTATAGAGATATGATTTCAAATTCAATACACTTTTACATTGATGGATTTCAAGAGACACATTGTCCGTCGATGGTGAGTGCATTATGGATAATGAGAACCTAAAATAGGACTTTCCCTGTGGGTGTTAGCTAGATATAGGAACCCTAGAACCTTTCATCATAGTGTAATGTGGTATAAGAACCAAAAAAATCTATATTATCATGCATGAGACACTAGAGAGGAGAAGCATCCAATATTCTAGTTGTATCCATTAATCAACATGATTAGTCAGTGTTGTCAACATCAATCCCACTATGTGAAACTGGGTTGTAGCCATTTCTAAATCACTAGCCCTCTAGTCCTAGTCCTTCTGCATAGCTACCTATGCTTCATTTTGAGTCCTCATAATGTTTCAAAAAAACACATGTTATCACATTTATGTGTCAAAATCCAAACAAGTCCCAACAAACAAATAAACCACTATATTAAGCCAAATTCCACTTTAATTATTCAACTAACACCAAATCCTTTCAAAAATATTTATCTCACCTCATACAAAATTTACTAATACATTTACTCAATTCATAATTCATTTTAGATGAACATGACCATGATGTACATGAAAAATTTACCATTTTAGCATATAAACCCCATTTGAAATTCAAATAATTATCCAAAAACATTCATGAATCAAATTCTAACAACATTCATAATTTTTAAAACATGTAATGGTACTCAATAAAGAAAAATAGATTTTTTAGGAAGTTTTTAAGAATGGATCCCCCTACCGTTTTTTGGTGAAACACCAAGAATCAAGTGAAAAATCGTCGTCACACCATAATCATGCCACAAGGAAAGATAATAGAGCCATAAAACAATAGATAAAACATTTAATGTCTTGAGAGAACCCAAAAATCGAAACCCTCGGGTAGTATAAGATGAAAATCCGAATAGAACATAAGAAACCCTAGATTATAGGTGTATATGATAGGAGAAGACAATTACTTAATGATTCATGTACGAAACACAACAAAACTAAAAATAAAATTGACCCCTAAGGGATGTGGAAGAAGGGATAGGAGTGCCTAGGGGGAGGGAGCCTGGTTGGGGTGCCACAATGGGGAGAAAGGGGGTTAATCCCAAGATGAGAGTGAAATAAAATCTAAATTTTAATCTTTTGGGAGGTCCACAAGGTTAGTCCACACTATTTGAGTAACCGTGCATCAAATGTGGGGACAATTCTATTTGAAGAGAAACATATTAATCATTACATTGATAAAAGGTCACAACCATGAGGAATCTATGTGTTAGGTACTTTCTCCTACCACATGGTTCCTTGAATTTTTCACAGTTGCTACTAATCGTTCAAAAATTGTGTTCAAGGGCTTACCTTCCAAAAACAATTCCATTTATCTCAAAAATTTAAAAAAAAACCCCAATAAAATTGATAGACCAAACTAATGAAAAAAATACCTAAAATTATATCACTAATGCGACATGATTACATTATATAGACATACAATAAAAGATGAGGATAATTTTGATTTGATGATGGTAATTAAAAGGTGTATTAATGTACACAATATTTGGTTACTTTATTTATGTAGAGAGTTTTACTCCTTAGTCAATATTAAAACACCACAAAGAATTTAAAGTTTCATATAGTTTAATATTGAATGCGATCAAGGGTAATTAAATATTAAAACATCCTTTCGTATACAATATATAAATTAGAATACATGATAACTATATTAAATTGAAAATAATGTGAGGGGTATGGTGGTGGATGGTGTGTAAATGTGACATTACATTAACATATCCATAACATATAAAAAATTACAAGTACAAATTTCATAAATAAACATTCCTAATATAATTTTCATTTATAGTATTAGAGAATGAAGAATGAAGATAAAAAATAAATATATTTTTCAACTAATGGCCATTTATTTTATTCCACTATATAAGAAAATACACAATGATTAATTATTATTTAAAACCATAAAAAAAATATATAAACATAATATATAAATTCCATGAAATTAGTATCCCAAAGGTAGTGGTTACATTAAAATATATGTACTAGATTCAGGTAATCACATCCTAATGGACTGAATAATCTAGTTGTCTTGAGGATCCTGATATAAACATGATTCCCATATTACATTTTAAATGGAATCTATATATTATAAAAATAATTATTTAATCCGAGATATTATGAATAATACCCTTATTCATATCATAGTTAATATATAACAAAGAAGAAGGTGATCATGGTTTCATAATAAGTATATAAAAACATTAGTTGCTAATAAGGGAGGAATAAAATGGAATAAATATATAATGGTCAAAATAATGAAAAAAAACACATGAACTACAAACTCATCAATGTATATCATAAAAATAGAAATAATAAAATGGAAATTTATTAACTATGATTCATAATGAGTCAATATATAATATCATACATCTAAATCCTACTATTGAGGCTTCAGTGAAGACATCTAAAAATAAATTGGAAAGCCTTACTTAAAACCCAATATCATTTTTTCATGAGATTTACCGATGCATAGAGAGGTAACATTTGGAATCTAATTTCAAATAAAAATTCTAATTAAATTATATTTTTAATAATTGATAAAATTTATTCAATATTCTTTATCTATTTATTACTATATGAATCCGAAAATGGTCACACAAAATATTAATATATTCCCAAGACAAATTGATCATAAACCATCCAATAGAATATGTTTAATCGTATAATTATATTATATCATCATAATATGATTACATAAATTAATTTTAAATACATAAAAAATACATTAATGAGAAAACTATAATATTTCTCAAAAAAATACCCATTTTACATTCCAAAAAAAAGCTCCCATAAAAATGAAAACATTGTATACATTAAAGAATTCAGTTAATTTGTATATAGAATTGTAAAATTATTTAAATAATATATAAATCATTGAAGGTTTATGATTCTTTTAATTTTACTTCACAATTTATAAATTAAAAAAATAAGCATCTTACTGTTTCTGTAAAAGTCAAAAAGTACCTTATTCGAAAAACAACTGGAATATTCCTTTCAATCTATTTTCAACAAATTAAAAATAGGATATATGATTTATTTATTTAATTCAATTATAGTAAGATCCTTAATGTTTTTTGAAATTCCAACTGTATATTAAAATACATCCTCATCATAGAATTTAATATAAATAATTCTGAATTGTGATGGTATTTTAATTTAGACCATTACCTCATGTATAGATGTATTCATACTTGTTTGAAACACCTAGATAATAATGATATATTTATTTTATATATATTTTAAAAATCTATTTTCGTATAAATTATTCTTTTCTTTATTTACTTATAACCTTTTATAGTCCAATTATTATAAACTATAAATTTAAATCATTATTCTGTGTCATAACAACTTCATTTTTCATGCATGTTTGGGTTTATTAGTTTTGGTCATTTTACATTGTTCATGGATTAATCATAATCAAAACATTTATCATTAAATAATTGTCTTTTTATTAAATATATAAATATTTTGGGTCAGCTGTGATATTTAAAAACATGAAAATAGGAATTACACTTTTCATGCAGATATAAGGGCATACATACGCATGAATGTTGTTTTAATTTATCAATGGATATAATAAATGAATGATAAATAATAATTATTACTTATAGAATAATTTATATTTCATATTAATATTATATATTCATTAAATCCATCATTATTATCATCTTATTAATGCATAGACTGAATAACAAATCAAATCACTTTGTAGAGGTGACATTCTACACGTATGCTCAAGTGAATTTATTATATTTCAACATATTGGAAGGTAATGAGGTAATTGTGATATTATAATTCTACGGGTATTCTAATTTAAAAATTATAATTTAAAAACATTTACATCATCATATAACCATTCCATTAAATATTGTGGTTAAAATGAATTGTATCACTGTGTGGTGATGATAAGTCATATATATGTATAATCGATTCATTAACTTCCCAGTTCTTGGGAAATAGGGTTTATAATGAGAATTTATTAATCATAAAAACATACCATTATATTAATGATATTGTTGATATTATTTTATGGGAAATAACATAAATTAATATGAGTTAATGAATAAGTAAAAATGAAAATGATTAGTTAATATGATTACCATTAATTTGAAAGAACTACTCTTAATATCATCATATGGGTCATAGGGATGATCCTTTGGGATGACAAAGAACACTATAATGATAAAAAGGAATTTCAGAAGTTATTTTTGTAGGTTTTTTTGAGAATAAAGGATAAATGTGTAATAAATAATTGAATGAGGAGGTTCATTTTTATAATTTAGGTGAGAGGATCTTTTGGAAATTTCATAAAACATTAATTTTTAATATGGTCTTTATAATTAAAAAAGCATCAAAATGGATATGAATTAGATCATAGGGTAGTATATGGATGAAATATCACCATTTAATAAAATTTTGATATGTTTTGTGGTGGGTTTTATACATATATTTAGTTTCAAATCATTAGATAACTTATTTTATCATAATCCATGATAAAAAAAATTCACAATTAAAAGGTTTATAATTTTACATATAAGGTAAATATTAACTCATAAATAGTAAATAGATAAATAATATAACATATTGAACTACATTATTGTATTTTAATATTTTAATGATTTTCAATAATTTTATAAAATGTTTAATTGTCAAATTATCATTAATGCAAGTTTAATACAATTTATTTAATTTAACATAAAAAAACAAGAAATTGTTGGATTAGTAATATAATTCACATAAAAATAAAAACAATTTTACATCCATATAAGAAATTCATTACAAACTATAAGTCACTCAAATTATATAACTTTATACATTTCGAGTATAATTTATTTTATTTTTATAGTAATTGAATAAGTACTGAATTAGCATTGGATAAGCACTAATGGTGATTATATGATAAAAAATTTATAAATAAAATATAATCATGTATATAATTTCATAATTCATAAAAATGATGTTTATATTCTTTTATTATAGGTTTTTGTCCCTATGTGCAAATATTATTGATATTTAGAACTAAGAGAGTGACATTGTATAACTTTCATTGATTTTTATATTATATTCCTAATTTTCATGAAACAATTACAAAAAATATATATATTTAGAGACTATGGTGAAATTGTTAGAATTATGGATATAAAGTAATAATTAAAAAGAAATATTAAAACCATATCACTTAGTTTTAACCAAGATTTTCTCGATTTATTGTTTTCTAATGTGACATATTTTACCAAAGATTCTTATCATATTGAAAAAAATAAAACGGCCCTGTCTACAAATATTGAACCTCCTTATTTCTAATATAGATTCCATATTCCAAAAAATTATTATAAATTTATTTTAAAATAATGTTCCAAATGTAATAGAATAAAGTATCCCAAAAAGTTTCATTTTTTTTATATAGTTATTTTTACTCAAAATTAAATTATACATTAGATTCCAACTATCATAATTGGGTTATAAATAATATAAAAAAGTTATATTGAAATAATATTTTCAAAAAAGGAAAATTTTAAATTCATGAAATAAAAAATCAATGAAAAGTGGTATTTTTTACAAGTCATTATAAATGTAATATTTTTAAAAAATGATAAAAATGTGTCCCTTAGAATATTTTTATATTTTTATTTCAAAAATTATTTTATTTATATAAAATAATGATTAATTATGTTCTTGAATTTAATTATAATATTTTCTCACAAGATTTCATGAAAACCATTTTTCAAGAAAACTTATTCTTGAATCGAATAATAACATTACTAAAAATTGAGTACTTACTTTCATAGAATTATTAAATGAATTTTCCATTGGGTGGGTTATTTATATTTCTTTCATAACATTATAAATACCATTCAATACCACCAATTAAATATCATGATTTTAAAAATAATATTTAAATAATAAGATTCAGTGGTTTGATAAAGATTTATTCTGCATGTTGTGTATCCTTTAGAACATAATAATATTTTTTAAATTATTAAGGTGTTACATTTTCCCCCACCACTTAAATAAATTTAATCTTCACAATTAAAACAAGAGTTAGTTAATTATGGTTGGATAAATGAAAATTAATTTTTGGAAATCCCACATTGAAAAAAGGATTAATAAAATAGCAACATAAAAGGAGGGAATGAGGAATATAAAGGTGACCCGAAATAACACATATATAGGGTTCCATATAAGAGAGCATTAGTGTGAAATGAAAATATTGAAATGGAAGATAAAAATAATTCCTAATGATTAAAAGAGGGTAATAGAGGGCATGTTCAGGAAATAGTTAACAATCAAAAAAATGGTAATTCAAGTATGAGTTGAATTAAAATTTATTTCTTGTTATGAAATTATAATAGATAATGACTTTATTTAAATTTAATTTTCTTATTATCAGGGGATTCATTTACTATATTGTTAAAACAACCAATAAGAAAAACATAATTGATTTATTTCTATGACATTTTCAAAATATAATTCTTTTTTTCCTTTGATCAATTTAAAAATAATATCTTACTCTAGGAAATGGATATTAGAGATTAATTTTTTCTATTGGAAGAACTAAAGTAACATTTTAAGTCATCAAGACAACAATAAGTCATTCTAATGGCCTTAAAATTTTTACCAAACCAAAATAGTGAACACTAGTTATCTAATATGATAAATCATATTCGAACCTCCAATAATAATAACGAATGTTCAATATAATCAATTTAGAAAGTAGAAAACCTTATGAATCCTTAAAAATATATCTTTCAAAATTGACAATTAAAAATTCAAAATATTTAGGAATGTGGTCACCTAATTTATAAATTCAAATATTCATTAATCACCCATTACGTGAATTTTAATGTCACATGTAAAAACAATGATAACATGGTAATAACATGAAACACCTTAAAAGATGAATGAAAAAATGATTTCTCACATGAATTTTGTCTCTCCATATTACTGAAATAAAATATGATATTATCGAATATAAATCTATAAAATGTTGTAACGTATATCCAAAATTACTTTATTATCAAATCATTAACCACTGTTAATGTCACTAGTACAATATCATTTTCCACTACAATATAAATATTATGTTTTTCCCAACTGAAAATTATTAAATTCTCATAATTAAAATATTAATTTTCTTCATTCCCTTATTCATGTATTATCCAAAAATTTCACATTACCACTAAATCATATTTTTTGGTTATCATAACCATTCAACACATTCATTCAAATCCTATTATAAAAACCATTTCAGATCAAACCATTGATTTTAAATTATTCTTCTATGTAGAATGTCGTTAATAAAATAAATATACAACAAAATTAATGAATCAAACGACACATAAAATTTAATATTTCCATTACGGTGGAAGTAATAGAAAAATCATGAAATTGATCCCTATTATTCTCATATTTTATAGTCTAGTGACACTTAGGTAATTCATTAGCATTGTTCCCCATATCTTTACAGTTGAAACACTGAAATGTGGAGGATTCTCTATTAAACCTTCATTAATATGCATCATTTCCTTTATCTCTACACTTGAAGCAAGCTCACATTCCCATCCAGAATGTTTTGGTGTATTTCTTTCCACAATTATCACTTGTGGGAAAATACTTATTTCTCTTTTTCTCCTTATAAATATTTTCCATATCACCATATCCATCTCATTATTTCCTTCAGATCCATGATACAAAGATATTTATTTCTATATCATGAAAATAAATGATAATATTTCATCACATTATGAGAATGGTTGAGGGAATACTGACCATCATAGAATTATATTTACCCAACAGGAGAAATTGTAATTCATACACTTTAGATTATGTACATTGTTATTATCAAGCCATGCTAACCGTATAGTGGTTACATCAAACCAAAAAACATTTTCATTATCCTTTTTATCATACTCCAAAATTCAATTCCCATCATGTACCAGCCTAGGTACCCTAGTATCCCTATAGCCAAACTAGCCATGACATTGCCCAATGGGAGTTCCTGATCCCCATTGGTTGGTAAATAGAACTAGTTATCATAAAAAATTCAAGTGGGAATGAATTTCCAAAAAACATAGTATCAAATATCCAGACATGTCAATATTCATACAAAATAAACTCTACTAGGTGTAATGTACAAGAAGTTAACAAGGAATTAAATCCTAAACTACTATAACCTAGATACCAGAATAGGGGAAAATCCAATGTCACTAAGGAAACTACTCAACACATCCTTAGTTCATCATATGGATCCACCATCATGAAATCCTTTCCCCTTGCTCAAACCTAAAAGGAAATAATCTAAAAACACCCGAATGAATAAGTATGGTGTGATGTAAAATGACAAATATGATCTTAAAAAGGATTGCACATTAGATTCCAACAACATTTTAACCAATATAATGCTTTAAATTTTAGAATAAACTAGTTTGAAATTTTCAAGCATATATAAACAAATCATACTATACATTCCAAATTATGGAAAAACATTAAGAAACTATTTTTAATTCTATGGAATATTTCTAAAACAATGTCTAAAATAAAGAATTTATAAATTATATATATATATAGTATTATTGAAATAAATTTTAAACATTGGCATTCATTTATATATCAAATATAAATAAAAAGCGAACAACATGGTAATCTACAAAATATGTAAAAAATTTATAGGCTATAGGACTCTACACTCTCAGAGTGATCATGTAAATATTCTTATACACATATCCCTATAAAACTAGCCAATGGTGACTCATCACCGTCCGATCAAATATTTGACATACTTTATTTATGTTTTAGACCGTTGAATAAACATAGAGTGTGTCCAAATAACTCATAAACAACCTAAGGCATGCATTTGATCTTACCCCATCAATGATG